>OX243823.1:29152405-29447405 GCA_945859605.1 Lumbricus rubellus | reverse complement strand
CTAAAGTGGCTTAATATGCATGCTCCGAAGACGTGACTCCTGCTCTGCTTTTATGCAGCGCAATATAAATTAAGTGCTAATAAGATTACATTAATTATACGGAATGCATTCGCTGGGATATATCTATTGTATTGTCTACCGAGTGATATAGATATAATATATGTATTATATATAATATATTATTGTTTTATATATAGCGTCTCTCTTGAATATTCTCATCAAGACAAATCCGTTGCAAAGTGCTTTTATAAAGAGTGAGAAACTGGATGATGAGGAGAGTTATCAGCAATAAGCCACTAAAGTGAGCGAATGTATGAGGTCAATTGGTATTTCCAAATATAGAAGGACCAACTATAGCAAATGCCTGATGTTGGGCTATTAACCGGTGAACCAAAAGAAAGGTGAAAAGATGGAGGCGATCAGACTGTGCATGGCATAAAGTCTGAGAGGTATTTATGAGCATTTTTTATAATGGACATAATATTATTATATGTTTTAACTTGGTTACGGTCTTTCTATTCTACTTAGGTTTTTCTAGAAAAACAATTATAAATACCAATAAGACCAGTGCAGTGTGAAAAAATAAGTGCATGGATGCCCGTCAGTTCTCTACGTATAAGCTTATGCTCTGCTGTCCAAATACGGCGTTGAGATTTGAAAATAAGTGCCTGGACGCCGTCCACGACCGTCCAGCCACACTTTAAACCCTGCATAAGACAGAAGTTTCGACAATGCAATATTGCGGTTATATGCGATAATTGTGATGAACCGACTCAAGAGTATCGATAGATATATTTAGATTGACGACTAAGAAGATGGCTGGAAAGATGGATGGATGGATGGCTGGAAAGATGGATGGATGTATGGATGGATCGATGAATGGATGGATGGATGAATAGATGTGTGGATGGATGGATGGATTGATGGATGGATGAATGAATGGATGGTTGGATGGATGGATGGATGGATGAATTGATGGATGGATGGATGGATGGATGAATGAATGGATGGATGAATGGATAGATGGATGGATGGATGAATGGATGGATTGATGGATGAATGAATAGATGGATGGATGGATGAATGGATAGATAGATGGATGGATGGATGGATGAATGGATGAATGAATTGGTGGATGAATGGATGTATGGATGTATGGATGAATGGATGGGTGGATGAAAGGATGGATGGATGGATTGATGTATACATATATGAATTGCGAGACATGCTCATGCAATACCAAAATGCCTGCTTATTAATGTCACCAACGCCTGTTTTCGGATTTGTACAAATCTAATCCGGATTATTTTGATTAATGTAATTATTCGGCTCTGTATAGGGAGAGGCCTATCAAACACGCAGGTTGTGTACTAATGGTTTATAAAATATGAATATTCGACAGTAAGTGAGTAAGCGAGTCTGCGGTTTGACTCTTCATCAAAGTTCTATGTAATTATATAGTTAATCAATCAATCAATCAATCAATCAAAATTTATATAGAACACGACTTAGAGGTCTCACACAGAGTAAGTAAGTATTGTTACGTTTCAACCTGATCTTTCCAACGACTGTAATAATATGAATATAATTATATATATGGCGCAATTAAGGTTCTCGCAATTTCATCATCCGACCGCTTTGACCGACAAGCCATGCAAGAGCTTTCTACTCTGCGGCTACTTGTCTCTCTGTCTCTTTGTCTCTCTGTCTGTCTCCCTGTGTGTCTGTCTCTCTGTGTCTGTCTCTTTGTGTGTCTATCTCTCTTAGTCACTATATGTCTCTACCAGTATGTCTGTATTTGTTGCCGTCTCCGTCTCTGTCTCTGCCTCTGTCTCTCTGTCTCTCTGTCTCTCTTGTTTGTATGTTTGTTTGTATGTGCACTTGTTATAGCGCCCCTCTCTGTCTCTCTGTCTCTGGCTATGGCTCTGTCTGTCTCTCTCTCCCCTCTCTCTCTCGCAGCAAAATCCAACTCTTCAAGCTATATTTATAAATTATCAGTGTCTCTATAATTATATGCATATCCATCGTGGTCTTCGATTTTATGCCCTGCGTCACTAACCCTATATAAGCTTATACAACTTCAATCAATCAATTCATGTAATATTGTACTGATATACTCGACATCAGGAATACTCATATCCAGTTGATCAAGTGCTAATGGGTTTATAAAATACAATACTCGATAGCAAGTAAGTGAACCTGCAGCTCGTATTTATATTGAAATCATTAGGCCCCCCCTTCGACAATTTCTGTATCCGCCTCTGATAGCGGCTAGAGGCGGTGGTCCATCATATATACGCAGTTAAGCATTGGTGCTGTGAGAACGGGACAACGCGACGCCTGGCTCCGTTTAATCCGTACAAATTATTAAAGCAGAAGAGTCAGACATCATCGTGCTTGAGTTGAATTAAAGTCATGTAAAGAGACAGAATCTGGATGGTCCTATGAAGTCTTTAAATTGTCAGATGAAACGCGACCGACAAGTTATAAGTTATGAAATGATATTCCCTTGGGAAAGCAACCAAATGCAGGGCAGACACAGTTATTTCCACATCTAGGCCTATACACACACGCTCACGTTAGATCTTCAAACGTAATGTCTGATGATGATCAGACACTCAGGCGTCGCCGGAACGTTTTATCGCTGAGTCAGCTTCGTGTGGTCGTTCTTTTCTTGAACGTCATTTTTGTTTACCTACTTTTTGTTCTCCTCTTCTTCTTGTTCCTCTTCTTGTTCCTCCTATTCTTCTTGTTCCTCTTATTCTTGTTCTTCTTCTTGCTCTTCTTGTTGTCATTGTTCTTGTTGTTGATCTTCTTCTTCTCCTCCTCCTCCTCTTCCTCTTCCTCCTCTTGTTTTATTCTTGTTCTGTTTCTTCCTCTTCCTCCTCCATTTCCTCCTGTTACTTTCCTCCAATTCCTGCTTCTACTTCCACTATACGCAGCCTCTTTGTCACTTTTGCTCTAACGATATTCGACTCACCATGGATGTACATGTATGCTTGTCATTTTTTGGAATCGCTTCAACACAATGTTTTCTTTGCCTCACATTACCTGAGCTTACATTCATGTGTATCACATTACCACATCAACTGCGTTTTTAATCGTTTTAATGCCTTTCTCAGATCGTGAGATTGAAATGAGCTTCAGCAATTCCTCGTGCATAGGCTGTAGTGTATACCTGTTGCGTTGGTGTTAGTATATGTTTGAATGTTTACATGCACTTAATTACATGTATATATAGACACTTTAACTATGCTAATACGAGAGCCTTAATCTACAAAGTCTAGAATAATCACAACAGCTCTGGTTACATTTCGTAGTGCAGTGGTTTCACAAGTGTCTAGCGGTGACGCACCATCATCCAACTCCGACCTTCATCTCTCCCATGAATGCTGCAGTCTACAGTCTCATGCATCCTCCACCACACAACATATGCATGTAGCATCTACGCAATTAGACAAGTAGAGACCCGCTGCTGTTCAAAGGAAGTTTATTTGATAAGTGCACTGGTTAAATTCGCCCTTCGAATCTGCAAAGGATTTCGCAGAAGCTTAGAAGTTGGCGAGATCAGAGCGACGCATTTTTATTGAATTCAGTCGAAACGATGCGAAGATCATCTCACTTTCCCATGAACGCCTTCTTCTTCTTCAGATGAGTCGTCGTTGTCGTCGTTGTCGTTGTCGGTCTAGCTGCGACTATATGATGCACGTCGCATCAAATAAAGTTCCCTCTTAAAAACTATCCGCGCGTGGTTTATGACCGGCGGCGGGGGTCTCGTTGTGTACGGCGGGTATATTTTATCCGGGCACTTGCCTCTGCGAATGGGGTTGAGAGTATCGCACGCTGACGAAGGATAATTCCTTTGAAATGCGGACGACATGAAGGGTCTAGGGTTTCCGCCTACATGTCTGATTGGCAAGCCGGGTTGTAATGAGAAGGGGAGAGGAAGGACCAGCGGGAGACCCATCCGATATTAATGGACTTGAAAGGAATTATGATTCCATCGACGCGATGGGTCGTAATTTCAAGGGTGGGGCCCGTGATTCGCCCTATTAAGCCGTGCGGAGCTGTGCGCTTAGCTTTATCCTCATCAGATTGACGGTCCCGTTATTAAAAGGACCGAGATCACGTTAGCGATCAATTTCGCCTTATGAAGGTTTAACTGTTGTTTATATCCACCGTGCTGTCTGTCGTGTCTGAAGATGATACGCTTCTATCACGCGCTTGTGTAAATATAGAATGCATGCTGATGCATTTAATGGAAGGCGGTGAGCAATTGAGATTGAAGAAATTTAAATCGACCACGATGCCCCACCTGCTAAAAATAATAATATGCAACCATTACAACCATTTTTAGAAAATTGCAAACAATTGGAGAGGACACTTTTATATCATGACTCTCAGCACTGAAATGTTGGGCAATTTGGTCGAAATTAGAGTCAATAGAATGCCACTATTGCAGTGTGAAGTTAAAAAATTGGAAGTTCAGGACGGGCTCACCCTCCCCAAACCCTCCTTCATTCGGCGTATCACACCTCGGCTATCGTTCTTCGGTCGCTCGTCCGCCCTCCCCCCTCAACTTCAGGACCGAGTCTTATAAATATGACGTCATATTTTGGTTATCTCTTATAACAGTCGACCCTGTGAGCGGACCCGGGCATTCCCTTTGTGTATCCCTCTCGTCACTGCTTGCATTAGTTGCATGTAATGTGTAAAAATAATTATTGAACAATAAACTGTATGTTGACATTGACATTTAACATGATTTCTTCACATCATCTATTATACGACTCCACACACACGGTCGCTTCGGTTTCATCTCCATATACCACTAGTAGCAGTTTAACGATATACTGTGTGACGACAAAGATTATTGACGTCGCCCTCCTCCTATATTCAGACTTGGAACTGGCACTGCTAGAGTTTGAGCAGGGCAGGAGTCCTTCGTCTCAATCGTCTGAGCACTGTGTATTGTGTAATCGCCATTATCTTCATCTTCATTACCATTTTAATCTAACAAACTGCAAATAAATTTCTTCAGTCTTTCTTTTGCTCCTCTTCCGCAAGCGTTTCAAAACCATTCTCTTGATCGTGATTTCGTGCAGTCTTTCTCTCTCTATGAGCGGCGCTATATAAATTTACGAGAACGATTACGATGATTTTATGCGCCACTCGAACATTGTGACCAGCAGATGGCAGCAGAGGTGTTACGTCGTCTTAGTCTGTTGCCCTGCCTTCCATGGCAGATGACCGGATGTAAGTGGCGACTATTTCATCGCTAGGTGACGCCAATGTCTTGACATAATTGCCAGTTAATTCGGTTTATCATGCATGCGAGATATTGATGGCGATCTTAACTCGTTCAGATGGAGTAACTGAAGATGCTCATATATGAGGCAGAGAGAAAGGGATGATGATGATGATGATGATGATGATGATGATGATGATGATGATGATGTTGATGCTGATGATGATGTTGATGTTGATGATGCTAATGCTGCTGCTGCTGATGATGATGATGATGCTGATGCTGACGACGATGATGATGATGATAAGAACGACCACTATTAATATGATGCAGTTGTGGTATGTGCGTGATTTAGTTCATCATGAGAATTTATATAGCGCCTTTTCACGATCTCGGCTCAAAAACGGTCTCTGCATTGGAAACAATAAAAAATTATAATGTTAAATATCATTTCAACGAGTGACTATAGCCTAATAGGTCTTTACATGAGGGTCATCAGTTGGCAGAATATTCAATAACGCCATAGTCATTAGTCAATCGCATCTAAGCAGAATGATATCGTCAATGACCGCTATAAAATTCTGATTGATTGATTAATTTGAGCAATTTTTTAGACAGTGGTTGAGGAATTTTACACAGAAGCGACAGATGCTGGTAGAGCATTCTCTTCCCTTCCTTCTCTTCCTTCTCTTCTCTTCCTTCTCTTCATTCTCTTCTCTTCCTTCTCTTTCTTCTCTTCCTTCTTTCTCCCGTTCCCGAAGGCGAAAGGAAAGAGGGAGACTTTTTCTCACTCGATCTGTCGTGTGTCACCTTTCATCGTCAAAGGCGACAAACTTTTGATGTCCGACGTGTCAGATGTCATTCCAGGTCTTGACATGCGGTTCAGACAGAGACAGACAGAGACAGACAGAGACAGACAGAGACAGACAGAGACAGACAGAGACAGACAGAGACAGACAGAGACAGACAGAGACAGACAGAGACAGACAGAGACAGACAGAGACAGACAGAGACAGACAGAGACAGAGGGGACAGAGACATGCAGAGACAGACAGAGACACACAGAGATAGACAGAGAGAGACAGAGAGAGACAGAGACACACAGAGATAGACAGAGACAGGCAGAGGCAGACAGAGACAGACAGAGGAGACAGAGACAGACAGAGACAGACAGAGGAAGACAAAGAGAGACAGACAGAGACAGACAGAGGCAGACAGAGACAGACAGAGGAGACAGAGACAGACAGAGACAGACAGAGGAAGACAAAGAGAGACAGACAGAGACAGACAGAGACAGAGACAGACAGAGACAGACAGATACAGACAGAGACAGACAGAGACACACACAGAGACAGACAGAGACAGACAGAAAGACATGTTTTGATCGTATGTTGGTCATTATAGTCATAAGATAAAGCAATTACGGCCATGCATGCATGCATGTAAAATGGGAGAATTCGGCTGTTAATCGTTCAGCGTTGAAACTGTCCTGAGTTGACTGTCCTGATAAAGCGCTATGTAAACTGCTATAAATGATAATATGATAGTTTCAAGTATATACGCACATAATCATATAATCATATAAGTTGATGTCTGTAGGTGTGTGTGAGATGGATTAGTGGATTACATGTAAGCTGTGATTGATTATTTTCGTTGGTGCAGGTACACCGGTGAATCGGATTCCGATAATGGCAAAGCAGACGTTGGATCTGTTCGAGTTGTTTCAGTTGGTCGTGTCGAAAGGAGGATTGGTCGAAGTGATCAACAAGAAGTTGTGGAGAGAGATCACGAAAGGATTGAACCTTCCATCGTCTATCACCAGCGCTGCATTCACGCTTCGAACACAGTACGGACTATTATATATAGTATACGGATAATGTCTTTATAATATGCCATATATAATTATATTTATTATAATTATTTTTCAGTACAATGATCACTATCTTCTTCAGGTTATCTGCCCCCTACAGTCAGGTTCGAATGTAAAATGTCACCAATCCATCCTCCGCTGCGCCTTCTTCTTTTTGTCACCCGCCCTCCATCATCCAGTATAGCATCATCTGCAATTCTGTATTGCCTCGACCTATGCCTAACCTCTTGCAATTTTTCCCTCCATTTTCCCCTCGACAACTATTCTTAGCAGAGAATCTTCTCTTAAAGCGTGTGTCCAATCAATGATGAAAAGGAAGAGGAGGAGGAGGAGGAGAACTGGAGGAGGTGTATAGGAAGAGATGTAGGAAGAGATGGAGAGAAGAGGAAGAGAAAGAGGATGAGGAGGAAGAGGAGGAGGATGAGGAGGAGGAAAAGGAAGAGGAGGAAGAAGAGCATGAGGAAGAGCAGGAGGAAAGGAAAAGCAGGAGAAAGAAGATTATGAGGACAGGAAGATGAGGAAGAGGTGAAAGAAGAGGAGGAAGAGGTGAAAGATGAAAGGCAGAGAAAAATGAGGAAGAAGAAGAAGAGGAAGACGAGGAAAATATGGAATAGGAAGAGGATGAGAAAGAAGGAAGGTGAAACACTGGAATTGTAGAAAAATAACTGGAGGTTCAGAAGTTAATTCATGTAGAGTTGAGTCATGCAATGAAAACTTTACCGAGGAGTCCTAAGAAAGGAAAGGCTATTGCATGGTTGAACCCCTCAAACCCTCCCCGCTAGACTACAGCTAGTATCATCCTGATAACATCGCTACATGTAAGACAGCATCCGAATGCGCTGTATTTCGTGAAGAAAATAGAGCAGTGAGATGTAGCTAGTCATTCGCTAGATGGCGATGTCATAAACTGAATGAAATCGCATGACAACGTTCGACGTTTGACTGTCCACGATTCTCATACGAGTCTGCGGATACTACAAGTGCAGAAGGGGACAAAACGCATTGGTTACAGTAAGATTTTGACCATGAGCCTCTGCGTAGGTCTCTGAAGAAGCGTGATATAAACTATCGGAAAAATACATAGTAGGAAATTAAGCAATGGATAATTGGATGTTTTAACATAGACGTCTCCAAATGTAAATTCATCAGTTTCACTTTGTGTATCATTTGTAGGCTATCTTTTGTTAGGCATTTTTGTAAAGAATTTGATTAAGAACCCAAAAGTGTAGAAGTTAAACAAATGGGTATCTGTTTTTCAGTGGGGCAAGTCCTCCTCTTGCTCTTATGTGCGCCCATCAATTACTGTTATGCTTGACAAAAAACATGTTTGTATGTTTGTATGTTTGTATGTTTGTATGTTTGTATGTTTGTATGTTTGTATGTTTGTATGTTTGTTTGTTTGTAGGTACATGAAGTATCTCTATCCATACGAGTGCGAGAAGCTGAAGCTAAGTACATTGAGCGAACTTCAGTACGCAGTTGATGGGAACCGACGGGAGGGAAGGCGATCTGGCTTCGGTCAGGACTACTCTCCACTGCCGCCCATCTTACCCATGAATCCCAGCGCCGTGGCTCACATGCATGACGGACTGACTGGGGTCAACTCAGCTGCAAGATCAGCCATCTCTTTGTCACTCAAGGGTGAGTCTTTATGCTTGATGCTTTATGCTAAGCTAAGTAATCATGTCTCTGTATTGTTCTATCTTAAATGTCCAACGCTGCATGCTGAGGCTCCATTTCTTTTATCTCCAGAAGCTGAGCGTCTTGTCGCTCCACCTCTGAACTCCCCAAGACATGCAACGCTGACCTTTTTCGGACGAAGTTCATGCAACCTGAATAATTGAACTTTTTGTGTCACTTCGTCCAGACTCCAGAACCGATGGATCATCCACCTTGTTCAATTATTCTATAGCCTTAAGACTTTCGTACATGCACTTCCGAAACATTTCACATCTTGTTTGCACAAGAAAAGCATTCAATTAATTTCATGTATGAAGACAGATTGACGAACAATTATACTTGCAAGGCAAAACAATTTTGTACTATAAGCGGAATTTGAAGTGGAGCGACATTATACGACTGAAGGTAAAATGGGCAATTTTCACGATTAACCACATCGTATACCCATGCAGTCCTGTAATAATTATAGTGACCTTTATGTTAAGTGTAGCCTTTCAATAATGCAAGTCAAGCGCTCACTTCTTTTACAAAATAGACAGTTGATGTTAAAATGTCACTGGCGCCGAATCTGAAAACATGTACAATATAGTAAAAGGTTCCAGGAACGCCGCACAGCGCATATTCGAAGCACCGCACCCGATAAGATCGCATCCATGATTTTTTTTACAACAAATATAATCTTGCTCAAATTCTTATAGCACTGCAGTTATGATGTTGACTCTTTTTTATATCTGTATAATCACTATGTAATAAATGTTTTTGATTTGCTCGTCTATCCGTAAATGCATGTTATTATAATCCTATGCTATACGCTGTTATCATTCTCCTCAATCTCTGTATATAGGCTTATATTCATCATGTTTGTCGGTATAGTCATAATATAATTCCCTGCTACTTCTTCTACTTCATCCAGTAGAGCTCTTGGTCTAATATCCAAAGAGTATCACACTTATAGGTCTGTATAATTATATAGGAGCCTCCTCATTTTATTTGCCTCATCCTTTCATGTATACTTCTTTTTCAAATTAACTTTCAACCTTTCTCGTCTTAGACTGCTGATACTTTGATGGAGTTGTCAGCCTGCCACCATTCGTTCGTTTCACTCTCTTCTATATGTCACTGTATGTCACTCATTTGACCATTAGTTATATATATATATATAGTTATGATAGTTATGATGCATATATATATATATATATAAAAATATATATATATACAGGGTGGCCCAAAAGTTTTTGTTCAACTTTGAAGGCCTATAACTTAGGCAGTTTAGCAAGTAAGTGTACGCCTAATGCATCAAATTAAAGGTCGTTATATCAGCTATAAGTGCGACAAATTTCATTACGGTAGCTTGCACTACGCGCCATATAATTATTGTGTACCGCACCTACCTTGTTTTCTGACGTAAACAATAATTTCATCATTGCGCCGTGAACAGAAGATGACAGCTTTGAAGGCCTATAACTTAGGGAGTTTAGCAAGTAAGTGCATGCTTAATGCATCATGCTAAAGGTCGTTATATCAGCTACAACTGGTCAAAAATTTACATTTTTAGCTTTAATGATAATTGCGTAAAACTACTGTACTGAATATGTATCAGTTTACAATGATTTTAATTCGTCTATCTTGCAAAACACAATACTTGGAAAATTAGTCTTTGCAAGTTTGCATTATTGATAGCCATTAAGAAATCCAAGAATTATTTAATCAACTAAATATTCACTGTGTCTTCCACGAGCTCGAATGACTGCATGAATGCGACGTGCCCATTGATCTATGGCCCCATTGATGAGTTCCTGGCTGATCCCAGTCCAGCAACGAGTGATGACGCGCTTCAGATGCTCGACGTTTAGGCTACTACCGTATCCGTTCACGATAAACCCGTTGCTGCAAAGCACCCCAGATTGAGTTATCAACTGGGTTTAAGTCAGAGCTATTAGGCGGCCAGTTATGTGGTTCGATGAACTCAGGAACGTTCGCGTTCAAAAACTCCACGGTATGACGAGAACGATGAGCGGGAACTCCGTCTTGCTGAAAAACGAAGTCATTTCTAGACTTCAAACGCATATCTGGCAGTAATCCACGCCCAAGTACCTCATCACAATAGTACACGCTGTTCACTTTGGCCTTGGGTGTCACAAAGAATGGAGCAGTTTTGCCGAGATTGGAGACAGCCACTGAAACTATGCAGTATGAGAATTGTGGAAAAATAACTGGGGGGGTTGGCCTATGATAAACTTGAAATTGGGGTATGAAAAACATACTTTAACATGGGGCTCTAAAAAAGACTGGGGGGTTGAACCCCCCAACCCCCCCGGCAATTCTCACCCTGAAACTATGACGCTTTGAGTAAAGTGTTTACGGTCTTTCAGAAGTCAACGAACGAGGACGGCCAGTAACAGGTTTACGTTTAGAACTTGCACTCGAGTCAATTTGTCTAATTAATCGGTTGAGATTGTTTTTACTCCAGTTTCTAGCAGGAAATTCATTCATCATTTGATATGCGTTTAAATGTTTTTCAATTCTTAAAATTCGAATCAAAGTCCTGACATCTTCTGTTAACGGCGCCAAGATTAAATTATTGTTTACGTCAGAAAACAGGGTAGGTGCGGTACACAACAATTATATGGCGCGTAGTGCAAGCTACCGTAATGAAATTTGTCGGACTTATAGCTGATATAACGACCTTTAATTTGATGCATTAGGCATACACTTACTTGCTAAACTGCCTAAGTTATAGGCCTTCAAAGTTGAACAAAAACTTTTGGGCCACCCTGTATATAATTAGTCATAATATATCCTGCTAGTATTTTCATGTGTATCTTTGTTGTTGCTTTTTCTCCACCTCTTTCTTCTCATCCTCTGCGTCAGATTTCTCTATTCTGAAATGCCTTCCGCTACCTTTATTTCCACCCTCAGCTCCTCTTCCCTCTTCACCTCACTACTCCTCTGCTTTCCCTCCCTCCCTACACCCTTCCTTTCTTTCTTTCCCCCCACGTCCCTCCCCCCACCCACCCTCTCCCCGATCACAGTCTCTCTCTCTCTCTCTGTTCGTGTATACGTTATTGTTTTGATGGTCTGTTGTATTACACCTGTGGTTGGTCCATCACGGAACAGAAACGAAACATTGAATCGCAATTGAAGGCAAAAACGCTTTGCTCTCATCTTTATGGGTCGGGGTTTCACCGGCGCCTACTGCAGCCGACCTCCGTCGAGGGAAGGAAGGTCATCCCTCCACCGGTCGGTCGGTCGGTCGGGCGGTCGATCCCTTAGAGACGGCGGCGGCGGCCGGACTGGCCTGGAAGGGGCGGGCTGTTCGTTCGTCTGACTGGAATGAGGCTAAGGACGAGGAGGAGGACGGAAAAGTTCAGAGTAGGAGAGGAAGAGAGTGTAAGAAGAAGAAAAAGATGGCAGGCTGCAGAGATGAGTGGAGAGAATGAGAGAAATGTGAAGGTAGGCAGCAAGACAGGCACGACAGAAGGTAGGAGTATGCCGGAGATTAGTAGCTGCGTGGAGTAGGGGAGAGAAAGGCAGGTATAGCAAGGTAGAAAGGCAACGAGATTTCGGAAGAAAGGAATTGATCGAAGAGCGAGGGATGATGGAGTGGAGCAGGGAGAGGAAAGGAGAGGAGAGAGAGGAAGGGATGGGGGATGAGGAAGGGATGAGTGAGGTGGAGGGATGGGTGAGGTGGAGGGAGGTGTTTATTCCTTGTTTATACTATAGACGCGTATACAAGTGATGTACGACAATTCTATGCATAACAGATGCGATCAAAGATAATGGAAGATGAGAGAGTAATTGAGTAGAAACACGGACAGAGACTGACAGGGGCAGACAGACGGACACACGCACACTACATGTAAGAAGCAAACGCACAGACCGACACATCCGTTCACAAGAATCCAGAGACACAGACACAGACACACGGAAAGAGACAGCTCGTTACATGCACACTTTGAAGTAGAAAATAATGTAAAGTCAGACACTCATGCAGAGGCTAAATAAATTATTGGGTCAAATATTATTTAAAAGGTTTTGATGTTTATTTCTTCACATTTTGTTGCTACTGTTACTTGACACATATCACTTATTAGTCTTTTTTCTTTTGCCGTGACTGGGCTGGGAGAACTCCTGCAGTGTATGTGTCCTGATGAAGTACTCTTTAAGTTCAGAGAATGAATGATTGAGCAAATGAATGAATGAATGAATGAATGAATGAATGAATGAATGAATGAATGAATGAACTCGACTACACTTGACTGTGGCTATAATAATTATTGTCAAGAACAATAAAAGAAATACTTAGATTTAGCCAGCTTAACTCTAGCTATTAAGATCAGATAAACAAGATATCAAGGTCAGATATGCAAATATAGAAGATAAAGACAAGAATGGAAACATAAGACCGAGACAAACAGAGAGAGAGACTGTGAGAATCACCGAGAGGAGTTGCGCACGAGCAGTGATCGTAAGGCAGTAAATGCAAAGTGGTCTAAATTCAAGGTTAGTTGGAGGGAGAAAAGGCGTGCTGCTGGTCGGCAGAACATAATATTACTGGAATAGATCCACAAATTGGATATGAAGATGAACTGAAGTTAGAAAGTTGACATGGATATAATATTATTTTAGAAGAAAGGCATTTGAGATGCAGCATGGAAGGCTATAAGGATGAACATGCTGATGTGGATGGAAATGATATATAGATGGAGGGAGAATGCGTGCTCTGTAATAGAAAGACATAATTGGAATAGATCCACAGATTGGATATAAAGATGAACTGAAGTTAGAAGTTGACATGGATATATTATTATTTTAGAAGAAAGGCATTTGGGATGCAGCATGGAAGGCTAAGGATGAACAGTGTTGATGTTCCATGGATGGAAATGGTATAATTTTATGAATGTGAACTGAAAAGATTAGCTTACTGTGGATAGATAGAGCATAAGTAATTAGTTAATTTTGTCAACACTGATAATAGATAGAAAATGAGTGTGGGGTATGAAAGAGACAGAAAGAGAGAGTGTGTGAGTGACAGAGGGAGAGAAATGGAGAGACAGAAAGACAAACAGACAGCGAGAAAGAGAAAGGCAACAGATATATCTAGATAGATGGATAGAGATAGACATAACGAAATAAAGTTAGACAGACAGACACATAGAAATACAGACAGAGACTCAGAGGGACAGAGACAAACACAGATAGACAGACAGGTCACAGATGCATGTACATTCATATCGAATGTGATTTCTGAACCTGTGCAGATCGAAGTGACCAGCAGATGATCCTTGCTCCAACGGTCAACCAACTACGGACCCTGGCGGAGTGCGACGCTCACGCAGTCAAGGCTGCCACTCGAGCGATGGCCGAAGTGTCGAAGCGCATGGAGGAAGCAACTAGAGCGGCCGCCGCCTCAAACACCATGCGCTTCGTCGCTGGGGGACACGGTCACGGTCACGGCCAGAGTCACGGGCAGGGTCACGGACAGGGACCAGCGCCGTCGTCGTCGTGTCCCCTGCAGCAGCAGCAGACGACGAATAATTTATCGATGAAGACAGAAGAACCAGTGAACAAACGAGCGACCATTGACGATGCGGTTCGATACCCAACTCCGATCCACAGGACGAACTCGTCAGGAGTCAGCACCGCTCACATTAAACTTACCAGTCGAGGTACAATCTGTTTTTTGTCTTAATGACACTGTGTCATATCAAGGATGATTATTGTCGTATTTAATCGTTTTCTCCACGCTTGGGACTGACACTGACAGAGTACGATCATGCAGTGACCGAGTTAGGATTCAACAAATGACTGAATTTCATGTAGTGACAACCTTCAGAAATCCCACGAAGGTTAAGCAGTGATCTCTGCTTTTGCAGGTTCTCACTTCTCACCAAAGATCAGTCTTTGTACAGAATGCTACAGCCATAATGGTTTTCGTGCTGGGTTGTCGATAGAGAGAGACCGGGGTTCAAATCCACCACATGGCAGAAATTTGGTTTAAGATGCTGCTCCACCTGCTAAATACCTGGTATACCAATTATAGTCAACTCAACCATGGTATAATGAGTACTGTGCTCACAGTATGGAACTGTAGGTGGGCAGATAAGACGGCGAGGGAGAGGACGGGCCATCCGCTCTTTTATATGCTGAGGTTAAGAAATTGATGTCGTTTGCACTTCATATTTTTGTCTGTCTCTCATGAGGGCTTGCTTATTATGGGATTATGCTTCTTCTATCCAGGCCGCACTAAAATAAAAAAATAAACATGACCGCAAGTCTTTCATTGAGAGTAGATATATAATAATAATAATTAAGCTTATATACTCTCAATGAAAGACTTGCGGGGATGAGGAAAAGACTATATTATAGTTTGCTGATGATTTTTCAACTGCTGCAGAAAACGGTCATTCAAATCATCTGGGAGGTTCAATAATTGGCAGCATGGAGATCAACGGTATTCTCTACCAAGGAGTTCTCTTTGCACAACCCCCACCGACACACATCCTCGATTGACGACGTCACGCCATTACGTCACTCTAATGACGTAGCTGGTCCGAGAAAACGTCACCATCGTCATCGACGCAAGACACGTGACTTCCGCTCTGGCGAGTTGTTGCCAGAATACAATAATTATTGTTTGGGTCGTCATCATGCAGCATAGCAGGTGCGAAACGTTATGTCGTGGGATGTGTTAAGTTGACAACCCAAGCCGACACAGACAACGTCTATGACAAAGACCTTGTTGACAGAATCTGATGTACAGCAAGCTAACAGACACATACGCTCCGACTGATAGAGGGACGGACGAACAGGCATGCCGAGACGACACATAGAGAAACAGAGACAGAGATCTACATAATAATAATTATAGTTGCCAAAGTGAACCTCTTGTTTGTGCTTATTTTTTATTAGGTGACCAACATAATTATTGCTGTTTTGTTGTTTTTTTGAATTTAATACAACCCTCGTCACTGACATGCATGACGATATGAACATGGTTGAGATGGTTGTGATACGAAGGAGATTCCTATTGGACCAGGAAAATAATTTATCCTATATCGGAAATAAATATTCTTGACATCCGGGTTACGTCCGTATTTATTTTTGCCCAATAATGTCTCTAGTTAGATATTGGTTATTTATTTATTTATTTATTTATTTATTTTCAACAGAAGTAACAGCTTTAGTAGTCTTAATGGTGGTATCACTAATAGGATTGGGTTTAGTATTCTACTCCGACTAGTCCTAATACAGGTATATGCGTCAATTCTTTCCGTATCTCAGAGAATAGAATGCTTTTCAGCAAAATTTTTGTGGTTTCCAAAGTCGGTCGCATCATCAATAATTCCTGACTATAGGCTACCTTGATACCATGCAGTAAGCTTATACCAGCAATCGATCTTTTTAGGTCCACCATCGTATAAGAAAGTTTCCGGAGTCTTTGCAGAAGTCAATTACATCTTCATAAAATATATATTTATAATGTATACTGTACCAATTTCGTTAAAGACAATATTTAAGGTAGGCCTACATATTGCTCAAAATTGCTTGTGGATGTGTCGTCAAATGGCTTAGATACAGCAGTTTGAAGTGGTAAATCTTTTAAGTTGATTTCCCGAAATTCATGATTTTTGACATACCCTGTTATTGTTCCAAGCCCTTCAACTACATTATAGGCCTACACGACGCACACGAAGTCGAAGTCATGACGATGAGCCAGCGTGAAAGGCTTCATGAATCTGATGCTTTAAAGTACGATTAGGAAAAAGCATTCTTAATTATTTTAGGACTCTTCTGCTGAAGATCGGTTTCATCATGTTGCGAGTGAGAGTAAAATTAACTCTTTAGTAATGTCATCATCCGCTTCTCATCAGTGCATAGAAGATGAATTCGTTGATGCAGTTCGCAGACAGAACTCGGACTGAGATCAACGAGTAGATTATTGTTGTTGTGAAGAAAATGATCCGGAAGATTGTTGTCCTTTAGACAACGGTGGAGTCTCTCCAGAACTCCCATAAACCTCTCGGCCAACTTTCCGTCGCTCCAATCCATTACTTCAGTCTGCGTCAAGAAGAGAGCCGTCTTGAGTTGATATGAAGTCAACTGTGACAGCACTGCATCTTTCATGCATAGAAGCTGGAGGACACACATGACTGCTTTCCGACACTCACCTTCACGGTCCGCTGACCATAGTTGTTCCTCTTCCAGAAGAAACGATTTCCTCCACGCTTTGCAGTCCAGTAGCTCTCCACCGATTACGGACCTAGCAACGTAGATGCTATTCGCCACCTCATAGGATGGAATCAGTTTAACGGAACAAAGATGCCTTCCCCACAGCAGTCTCCCACTCCAAGGGTAAATACTGACCATGATAAATGGACCATTTCGACGAATCCAAATCTTTCCCTTGAGTGCGCTTGACCCGTTCACACATTTCTTAATCTCTTGGAAGCAGTTCTTTGCAGTCTTTAATGGATCTGCAAATGTATCGCCATTCAATGCGCTTAAGAAGGTGTAATAGCTCAGAGACCTATTCAACCGTGCACTTGGTATGTCTCCCTTTCGCGGTTCCAAATAAACCTGGCCAGGTCGATTCGAAAGATGATAGGGCTTTAGCTCTTCTTGATGACAGTTCATGATCAACAACATCTCATAGTGGAGCGTTGTTTCACTACTCTCTCGAATTCCGATGCCTTGAAATAAACATCCGGTGTTGTGGAGTCGACACGAGAAATTCTGCTGCAGCAGCAGTCTCTCAATTGTTGACATATACATTAAGCACATGTCTTTTGAATCGTTCACTCTTCTGTCTAACTGCTTCTTAGCCGGTCCAAGAAAATTCTTAAGAACTTCGAGATATGGTTCACCTTGTTGCCACAGCGTGAGAACTCTCATCATTTTGGTCTCGTTCGTAAGAAGACAGTTCAAGGTGTATTGAAGGTTTAGAATTGATGCATCTGTCATGTTTTCGAAAAGGTTTTTCTCTGGGAGAAAGAAGTGTGAAAGATGTCGATGTACGAGATTATCGTGTAGCAAGCGCAGGACTGAAATGACAGTTTGCGACAGACCTTGCGACGAACCTAACATCTGCCAAAAGAAAATCATCTTCAGATGGTAAGACGTCAGCTGAGCCAACCCTGGCTCACGATTTCGTATTGCTTTCAGCGTTGTAAGCACCTGCTTACTACATTGGTTTGTTCTAATAATATACAGAAGTAATTCCTTTTCTTTCAATGAAAACAGTCTCCTCCAAGCGACTGCATTTGGCAGACTTTCTTCTGGTAACGTTGTAGCAACGTACAGTTCACCGCTGACGTCATAGGCCGGAATTGCATGTATGGTGAAGAAACGTGGACCCCAAAATGGTGGTCCGTTTTCTCGATAAACATCCAGCAGAATAGCCTCTCCATTGCGACGCAGGGATATCTGTTTGGTCAGCATATCAGAACGTTCAATGCACTTCTGCAATTCCTCAAAAAACGTGTCCATCATTTTAGTAGGATCCAAAAAACGGTCTGCTGTCAGAAATCCAAAAAATGTGTACCTTGGCAATACATTAGTTCCGGAACGCGGAATCGCACCATTTCGAAGCTTCAGTAAAGCATATCCCGGGTGTTGGGCAATTGCCTGAGCTTCCAACTCAACTGCATTATTATCAATGACAACTATTGCCTCAAAGTCAAGTTCTGTCTGGCCATCCTCTTTTGGAACGTACATACCTTCATAGCAACTGCCCGCATATTCGACATAGTGAGATATTTTAAGACTTCTGAAGCGTTTATCGATTTCAGACATTATTTCGTGCAACATGCATTTGATTTTATGAATCTCCTTTGGCTGGTCGGAATACCTCTCGTGGAAGGCTTCAAGTGCAACGCGAAATCTATCACCAGTGAGCCAAAAATCAGACATTTCGTCCGCTAGATCTCAAGTCAGAATTATTTAGAGAAGAAATTTCGGTTCAGCGTTTATTTCAACGCAATAAGAACGAACAACAAACACATCCTCGTTTGGCAAAAAGACTTTCAAGCATTGTCATAAATTCCAATCGCGTGTCAATCAGGGCTGCCAGATTTTGTAAATGCTTTGCCATGACTGCGAGATCATGTCAAAAAGTAGCCCAAAGGTAATGAGATCCGCAGCTAAATGTAGACATCAGCATAATTGTTATTATGCTACGGATATAATATTTATACGCACATTAAAAGCGCATTGTCTTTGCTGGTTTTGCTAATCAGGTCACAAGACGCGGAGTGAGACCATCGACGTAAAAATTTAGATGGCAGATTGTCTAGTTGTTACCGTACAAGACGGTAGCCAGGATTTTTTGTTTGAAGGTGGGATGGGTGAGTTTACTAAGCTGAAATAATTATTCAGAATTTCAGCCGCTTCCACGTCATCATCATCGTCATTGGACCATCATTGAGAACTGATCTATTTCAAAATGTTGCATTAAATTAAGAGTTTTGAAATTAAATCCCTCTTAGTTCTTACAGAGGGTGTTAGTATATGCATTATTTCATGTTTAAATCAGGTGTCATGTTTATATCATTTTGGGGGGTGTTCAAACACCCAAAACACCCCCAAATACGGTCTTGGTGCTGTAGAGTGTAGACTATTCTGTTTTCCAAAGAGCATGGATTAGGGCCTAGTTATTAAGTTAGCAACACGACATATGAATAGTTGCAAGTATAGCCTACATGTAATCTCTAGCAGGCTAACATAATGCGGTCAAATTGTGAGAAATCAGAATGTCGACGTGGCGACACCTGCTGAACAACTGAAAAGGAGCCCAAAATATCGCGAGGACGAGATAATCGGTTGCGAGAGAAATAAAAGTAGCCCAAATAGCGTTTTTTGCGACAACCTGGCAACCCTTCCGCCAATCATCTGGGCGCATTATAATAAGCTAAAGACCGCTAGAGGCTGCAACTAGAGCATAATATCACAAGCCACGCTCTAGTACACAATATTCGCTATTGCACATGAAGGCTGGTACGTAACCACGGCCTCACAATGCGCATACACGATGTAGGCCCCTACTACACAATGTTGCATGCAGGCTTTGGGTTGACCTAAATCAGCCAGTGTTGATCAATAGTAGTGAGAGAATATTATGAAGGCAGACGACATTAATCGATATAATTAATTTTGACAGTTTTTCACTTTTCAGTTGTCTGCCCCTAGTTCGATTTTCTCCCGCGTTTCTAGGTATTCGTCTATAAGACGTATTTTGCTCTACCATTGTCGCGCGAATGGTGTAGGCTACTTCTCTCCTGCTTGGTGGGGATTTATTTATTTTGAGCTATAGTGAACGGTTGAATTCTGTGCAGTGGCGTAGCAATAGCAAGTTGCAACTCGCGCAGTGCACGTGGGTCCACGGCTGCAGAGGGTCCCCGGCGGTCAGAGTAATTTTTTGCAGTTTAAAAAAATTGGAATGTATTTAATTCTGCATGTACAGCGGTGCAATGGATTGTGCAGTGCACAGGTGCCCCGACTGCATAAATGCCCCACCCGGCGGTCAGATAATATTCGAAAGGTAATCAAGTCGAAATGTAGGGCTACAGCGTATAGCCTACACTCAATAGCCGGAATGTTCAAGCGCGTGATTTAGGCCTAATACACAACCGTGTGCGGTCTGCCATCATAAAAATCTTCAGGCCTATACTCTTTGCAGTCTTTGGCGGGCAGGTAATTTTGTTCTCGTGTAGCCTACGCCCAAATATAGGCCTAACGGTGTCACGGATCACGGAGCCTATTATAACTTTGTGGTGCTGAGTGTATGCTAATTTTAATTGGCCATCGCATAATCAATTTAGGCCTACTTAGAAATACTCCCTCTGTCCCTCCGTTGGGCTTCAGTCTTATTTAAGTGGCGCTGCTAACTTCAGTGCTAATCAACAAGCACAAAGTACAGGCAAAGAGGGTCCGCCATTATTATGTGAACTTTCCGCATTTATTAAGCCTGCTGAGCAGCGAGCCTGTATTTACCGATGAGTTGGGCTTCAGTCTTATTTAAGACTGGCGCTGCTAAGCAACAAGCACAGAGTACAGGCAAAGAAGTCCGCCAAAATATGTGAACCTTCCGCATTAATATTAATTAAGCCTGTATTTACCGATGACTCCATCAGGCAAGGGGACAGAATTGAATTCAGTTTTAACAGTGCTCAGGTAGTGGTGGATGTGGATATCGACATCGCGTAGAAAATCATTTCGGGAACTATGGTGATATAGGCCTACCAGTTATAGGCTACATTACCAAATTATACTGGAGCGACGGCATTTGAAGGGACCCACCACCGAAGCCATGCACAGGGCCCCCCCAAAAAACCTTGCTATATACGCCACTTATTCTGTGATACAAAATCTTATAAAGCTTGGCTTCTTGCCCTCCAACACTGTTTGCCTCCACGTTCACACATGCAACCTTGAAATTCCATGTTCTGAGTTCTCACAAGAAAGGATTTAATCACTTATTGGCATTTGTTTTACCTTATACTTTTCATGGACATTGGACAATTATACTACTACACTTTTTATTATTACTTCTATTTGTTATATTGCATTATTTGTCGATGTCCCAATGTTGTGCTTTTGCAAATGGAGTAATAAAAGCTATAATTATTTATTACTTACTTACTTTCTTAGACGACGTACAGAGCGTTGCCCATCATCCAGAAGCCAATGGCGTTAGAGATCAGCGTATTTCTCATAAGGAAGTTGAGAATTCCGCCGTACAAATTATTAATTCATTAATTCATTAATTCATTAATTCATTAATTCATTCATTCATTCATTTCCAAAATTTATGTAGCTTCCCTTTCAAGAAGCCTACTCAGAGGATCTACGATAGAACATGAAAGAACATTCCCTAAGCTGATCATCATTATTTGCTTATCAATCTCATAATTATAATAATAAATTTCTAATGCCAAAAGTAACCACAACCTACATTGTATGTATATCAATCAATACCAGTCTAAACAGGACAGACCAAAATAAAGTGATAACAATCCTGTTAAATTTCATAAATTAAAATTAAATTATCTGTATCGTACAACGTCAGTTGTCCTTGCAAAGATTACAGTGATAAATAATAAATTTAAAAAATACTAGTTATAATTCAGATCTCAATAATTATTATAGGGCTAACAAAGGTAACTCGATTCGACTATCATCGATCAAAATGTTTGCCTAGAGATGAGAAAATTTGCTTAAACTTTGTGGTGCGCGGTAGTGTAGTGGGTATGTTCGTTGCCTTGCAACCAGAGGGTTGCAGGTTCGAATCCACATCAAGCCGCCGTGTATGGACCTTGAGCAAGTTTTTCACTCGCAATTGCTCGTGCGCTTCAGCGTGAAACTTTGATTAAATGTCCTCGCTATAGTCGAGAGCGTCTCTGAGTATATAGAGAGCTTGAATGGGCGCTATAGAAATCGATAAATAAATGCTAACCTCACCGTCCAGTACGCACAGAAACCAAATTGATCGCAGTTAAAAGTTGTTTGTTTCAGCTTAAAAACACCATTGTTATGATCATTTTTAAAAACATATACGTCGCCCTCCTACTTTATCCAGGGTTTGACTGGCATTGCCAAAGTACGAGCAATGGCGAAGTTACAAGTTAGAAGTTAATGACGGCTGCAAGTTTATAGATTCAATTCAAAATTCGGTCCAGTTGCATGGAACGGATGACTTCAGCAAAGGAGTTCGTGGACGGTGATGATGGTGCCAGACGAATCTCACGTCCAGACGACTGAGACGTCATCTGTCTATTACGGGTAGGCATCTTATTTATATTGTAAGGTTTCTGAACCATTTAAGCAATCCGTAAATTATTCTCACGTATGCATTGTCTCTTTAATAAGGCTCGTAATTTAAATGAGCCTCATAATTCTTATAAGACTTACGTTTGATCACGTGTGTTAGAGAGACTGGTAAAGCTTTAATTTAGAGCTCAATCGTAGACCTGTAGAGACTTTTATGCATGGAGTCATAAATTCGACCTCGTTTTCAACCCAACACAACGGTTGCCGATTTATACAACGCTGTGAATTCAAAAGTTAACATAATTATGATACTAGACCGAGTGTTTAACATATAGGCCAAGTTTCAGCGACTGAATAATAAACGTGAACTACAACTACTACAGCCACTACGACAACTAATACTAGTCTATTATATATTATAATGATTTTCTGTTTCCCATTGTGCGTTTGCAAGTGGAGTAATAAAGAAAATACTTACTTACTTACTTACTTACTTATTAGGCCTACTACTACGACTGCTACTACTACTTTACTGCTGCAGTCTGATGCTAGCCTACTGCTACTACTACTGCAGCTACTATTAGGCTATTGCTACAACAACTACTAATAATAATAATACTGACAGTAATAATACTGGTAATAATAATAATAATAATAATTAAATGATTAAAAAATTAATTTAGTTAGTGTTTATTTAACTTTTCGTGCTGTTTCTTGTAAAAACGTTGTGTTTAATAAATGACGACGATAATAAAATTTAAAAAATAATAATGCTGACAGTAGATCTAATACTACTGGTAATAATAGTAATAATACCAATAATAATAATTATGATAATAATAATAATTATTATAATAATACGGCGATATCATTGTATAGCGACGTATCTCTGTCGAGGCCCAAGGAAAGAGTGATGTGCATGAACTTAGTAGGTCTACGTTAATGGCAGCCATTTTATGGCATCTTAAAAATAATTATGGGAACTATGATTTGAAAGCCACAAGTGGCAGTTAAGTTGACGTAAAAAGTAATTAAATCAATCACTATCTCAATCATCTGACAACACAGGACTCATGTGGCAGGCAGCGTCGATCAACCAACTGATAAGTTGTCGAGAGATGTCGAGAGTTGTCGAGTGTTGTCGAGAGTTGTCGAGTGTTCGAGTGTTGTCGAGTGTTGTCGAGTGTTCGAGTGTTGTCAAGACTAGTGTTGTTGAGTGTTGTCGAATGTTGCCAGTGGTGTTCATTAAAATACTGACGCATCGATTGGATCACAAGGATGAATCTGCGACTTTTCTGAAATTCCCGATGTGCGCAATGGGCTCAAAAGTCATCTGTTGAGGCAGAAAAATACATAAACCTAGATATACAAGGTTTGAGTTGATGTTTGTAAAAACATTGAGACTCAAAAGAACCTCTGAAATAACACAATTTGACAGCAAATACCCAATAATTGTTGTATAGAAAAAGGCCAATCCAGCCTCCCACCATGTGACACTTTTGGATTGACTTTTTTCGCTTTTTCATAATTAACTTAGCGACAGCTGTCATTGTGATAGGCCTAGCGTATTGTAGTTCTGTCAACAAATGGATTAGCCTATTAACTTCAGAAACCACAAATATGCAAGAACTAGATGACTCGTATGCAATCAGTCAATCACATCGCCATAATTATTATGAACATCTGAAATTGTATTACAATACACTTACATGTTTATTTGGTTCTTTTTCTTTCGGAGACAGATCATTTTTTCCTTCCTGACTTCTGCAGCTGCAGTCAGTGAGTTTCATGAGAAGACTGTCGTCGACGTCGTCCTCCAAATCTTTGTCTCCTACGAACACAACAAGAAACAACAGAAAATCAAGCCCAACTCATTGAATTCATTAGATTTGTTGGAATTGAGAAGCTTTGACAATCGTGAGGCTACGATCATGTCCATTAAAATCTCATAAATGCTCAGTGTTTTGAAACGAAGATAAACAGCAATGAATAAGATTAGTGGAATAGCCTATAGATGACAATGAGTATCTGGCGGACTACATTCTAGCCCCTATCTGTAGTTAAATTATGAGAATCAAGTTGAGATTTCAGAAAGGCGTCCTAGTCTATCGCTAGACTAGGTTGCTTCGATTTGCGCGTCTTTCCACACAAAGACCACGTTTTATAGAGACGACAATAGAATGAACTCCATAATGGATATTATGTAAACAAGTAAGGTGGAATACTATTTTGGAAAACGGTTGCCGATTATTTTATGCAACGCTCGTTTTGTAGCACTGCGGTTAACAGAGTCTTCCTCAGACGGTAACTTATATTATTATTCGATTGTTCTATTTCGTAAGAAAAAGTGAGACTTAACTGAAGAAAACTCGACGCTTCAATATCTTGACAAGCAGACACCGATTAATTAATTACCGATTCCTTAGCGTGTATCGAAAATACTTAGCAGAAAAAGCAATAACCTACTGAATGTTAGAGACACGACCATTCCAATTGACACCGTTGTCAGCATTCCGAAGAGCACGTACCACATGTAGGACAAACAGTAAAACCTCTCTAAGCCACGCAACTCCGTCTGCAGACACAAAGAAGGAAACAATAATGTCCACTGTCCTGACAGTTGCCGAATCACAACATCTAGGGCCTATGGTACTTTCGAAAGACAGCTATAATTTATAAGTTGCAGTCATAGGCTTAAATATAATACGCACAGGACAGAAAGGACACTGTCAATATCATGCAGACTACACACTTTTTGCAAGTATGAATATCATCATTGTGCGGAAGGCATGCATCTAAAGCACAAATACATTAAACCCAGTTTGTATACGTAGGCTAATATGTAAGATATAATTATAATAAATTTATACAACATATGCATAATATCGTATTTGATGTTAATTTGACCCCACATGATAATTAATTGCTTCAAGAAAAATAAGTGTAAGTGATTTAACAGTTTAGAACATTGAATTGATGTTCAGTAAAAATGACCTTTCTCTTGTTATAGCATCCGCGTAGTCAACATGTGAAAATTTTGCTATCATGAACTAATGTGTCAGTTAGAATGTTAGATTGTCGAGAATCAAAATTCCGACAAATTTTAATAAGGAAGCCCTATTATATAATAGAGATGCTTTCAACAAAATTAATAGTAATCAGCTACTCATTAATTTGATGCTGGGTATCAAAGGGAGAACTCCTAAGGTAGGCTTAACTTTTTTGCGTGATATAATAGGCTATATGAAGTAGGCTAGGCCTAACAGCATTCGTTAAGTAGCCTAAGTAGGCTATTCAGACACGCGATAACATGTTTTCAAAAGATTTTCTCGTAATTTTATATACTCTCTATGGAGGCCAATTTCTATTTCAATAGACCTAACAACAATAATTATTGACTGTTTTACTTCAGCAAAATGTTTTTAATGTGTGCCTGAAAGAGTGGCAGGGTGGCTTGATAACTAAGATGGTGATCGTAGAAATACTCATGCACTTGCATGAGCAACATTTTGACGAAAATTCAAGTCAGTCAGTCAGTCAGTCAGTCAGTCATCTACATGTACTATGATGGTTATATAAACGTAGTTAACTACACTCAGACACGCGTAGACATTCTGTAGAGCCACTGCATTTAAAACTTACACTGTGTAGCATCGCAACAGTAGAAGTAGTTGGTGAGTCGTGGTCGTTGATCATGATAGTACGGTTATCACCATTGAATGATTCAAATTTACTGGTTGAGTTCCAACGGGGGTCGGTGCATCCTTCAATTGAGATGGAAGGTAGAGACGGATATTTATTTGGAACACTCATCGATCCTATTTGAAGCCAGATGTTCAAGATCAGACCCACGACTCCGCCAGTCAATGCCCCCTATGCATAAATTGAAAACAAACATTTAAACAGCGAAAATTGTAATGTTACCGAAACGATATATAAAGATATCGTGCATATTTCCCTAACTGATATCCTCACAAAACTTCAGTAGGCCTACATTATTACCGGTCAACTATTTCAAACAAACTGCATCGTCATCGAGGCCTTAGAATATAGAATGGAACGCATAACTCTCTGCGGAACATGTTCCTTGCTGGAAATCAAATACCAATTAATTAGCCTACAATTAATTATTAATCGTACGAAATGCAACGATTGAAAGCGCATGAATAGCCAGGGCTTAAAGTGTGGCCAGGACGGTCACTGACGGCGTACATGCACTTGTTTTAAAATCCGAACGCCGTCCTGCCACTTATTGGCCAGCACAGCCTGGAAAGGTAAGGGGCGTCCTGGCACTTCTTTTTCCGCACTTTAAGCAACGATCAAAGCGCATGAATAGAACACACATTCAATGTGTGAGTATAAGTTCGAACCTTCCAATTAGCGAGTTTCGATATTCCACCCAACAAAAAGATTCCAAAGAGTGGTCCGACGACTGAATTACACAGCGCAGATGATATCTATGTAACAACATAATATGATATGAATTACACCAGTCAATGCAGCATTGTAACAAGCATGCAGCCTCCAACGTCTCTTCTAAGACTTTTCCAGCGCTGCTTGAAAGTCGTTATTGAGACGCGTTCATTTCAGTCATAATTATTCATCTAAGATTTTGTTTTTGTTTTCAACATCAGACGGTTTCCAGCTTTCTTATTGTCTCTTGCATTGGACACTGGCGACATGGAAGTTACTAATTAATTAGAATAATTAATGCTAGTACAATTACGTATTAAATAAATAAGAACACGTATTATAGTCTCTCAAAACATACTTACTATGGTCAAATTATCATAGTCTCTCAAACATACTTACTATGGTAAGATTATATCATATAAAATTAAAATTAATGGTCTACCTGCGTAATTGGCCCAGGCAGCACTGACGTCAGGAATGCCACTGCAGCTGCCATGACACCGAAGACTAAGACTGTAATCCGTAAAACAAAATGCCAGTGGATAATTGCCAGTGATTCAAAGAGGGAAATATGAGTTTTAAAATGTAACAAACTATATTTCTGAATATAATATTATAGGGTTGATATGCAATTGTACAGACATACTTGAATATAATATTTCTGTTGTTAATTAGTCGAGTTACGGCGTAGAGTGAGCTTCCAAATAACCAAAATGAAATAACTAAAACATGAGACAATATTATTGTTGTCTCATGATGTGATCGAGTGAAATATTCTGCAAGAGTAGCAGATAATTATAACAACTTGCAATAAGCTTGCGAGCAAAATGTAGACAATCGAGTTTTTTGCTCGAAGACCCAGTCTTTGCAGATAATTACTTTACAAAATTTAATCATGTAATGTAGCCTACAATCCCTACATGTTTTAACCTAGGGCGATAACGCAATAGGATGTACATGATGAAACATGGCATGAAAATTTCTCATTTGTTATTGATTTGATGTTGGGAGAAAGTACCTAATATCCGATTGACGATTGCTTTTCTGGATTCAGCAAGTTCGGTGAATATTCCTTTAAGAACATCCTCCCAGCAGTTTGCTGCTGAACCGCTCAGAGCAGACGACACAGAACTGTCAATCATTCATAACAACAACTAATAGGCCTATATTTAATGATTGACGTGTGATCGAGCGTCACATTTGGTCGTATATAGAGAAGACATCTTTCCAGCTGCAGGGCATCATCATAAAATTTAAAATTAAATTACTCGAAGAGTGAAGCTCCATATAAGAACTTAAAGTTCGATAGCCAGCACAAGAATTTTCATAATATGAAGGAAAGAAGATTGCAGCTGTTTTGAATACAATTTCATGCAAGCGGTACTTTAGAGTCAACTTCCAAAAATCAACGTTTGCCATTCTGAGCACGCACATAGCCACGATGGATACATGTAGCGCATCGGGTGTCATCCATCTCATGAGAAGGTAAATGGACCTTTTCTTCTACTCCAATTTCTGAAAGGCGTGTAAGTGTTTCACTTGTTTTAACAACCCCTAACCCAGTAATAGTTGTAGTTGAATAGTTTACCTTAAAGCTCCTCCATAAAGCGTTGCCAGAAACAAACCAGCGAAACCAGGCGCATTTCTAAATAAGGTCATCACAAAATGAGGAAGTAACTGAAACAAATTGACAACCAAATTGAAGAATAATTTCTTTTACAAAACCTTGAAAATAACATTTCCCTTAAAAATTGTTGCGAGTTTAAAAAGTTTTAGCAGCGGAAATAGGGAACGAGATATAACGGCATATACATGTACCATTGTACCTATAGGAGATTTACACTAGTTTCTTCTCCACTAAACTGCAAAAGGTATATATACGAGAGAAAAAAACACACGCTAGCCTACTTAAGTCAGATAATTCAGATATATTTTGATTCCGCAATGTTCTTCCGACTACATAAAGGATATTTGCAGAATTATATGTCTTTTTCAAGAATATTATGACATAGGCTATACATCGTTTTTAATCGCCTCGAACAATGTTACTCACATACATTATAGCTGGCATTTCAAAGTCAAACATGATGAAGCTCCAAAGAAATAACTCTTTTACTAGTGCTTTAACTAATGTATGTCTAGACCATGTTGTCAACCAACTTGCCTCAAGCAGTCAACCAACTTGCCTCAAGCAGTCAACCAACTTGTCCCATGCAGCACTGCAGGGGCAAGTTGGCTGACCTTCAGAAAATTTGTATCATCATTTTGACAAACTTAGAATATATTTTGCTGCCTGATTGTTTGCTAGAAGTAAGTGTTATCAGCCAGTACGTTGTGAAAAAATGCAATTATGTTGGCATCATCATAGAACTTCTCAACCCTACCAACTTGCCTACACTTTCCCTACTGCTTAAATTGAGAACAAAACGTTTCAGTAAACAAATTATGGTATCACATTACAAGCAGTTAATTTAGTCGTTCTCATTGTTTTACAACGAGGGGCACTGTCGTCATCAAAAGGTTTAGCGACATCTTATGGTATCTCCCAGGTGCGTTCACGTTGTCCCCCCACTTTTTCTACTTAGGACAATCAGAGCACAGGGCATGCAGTGGTTAAGTTATACCACAATATAGTGCAATACATAAATATATATAACATGTATATATAATATATATATATAACATACTTGATTTTCGTTGTGTATATCTTTATTTGACAAAGGATCGCAGTGGATTTGAGAGTAGTAGGCCACAACAACCAGTCCAGTAAAACCGGCCAGAAACTCAATGAAGAAAACTCCGGGGATGTTAAGCAGGATAGTTCTGAAAGGAAAGAAATTTTCACAATTATCTTATGTAGCCTATCGATTCATGTACATGTATCTATCCAAGAGATTTATCAGGATGCATAGTCATGATTAGCTCACTAACGACGGCGCACCCATAAGCAGGCCTATCTAATTTATGAATGCAGGTGCGGTTTGTTATGACATTTGCAAAAGTATGCTGAACAAAGTGAAAGGCCACAGTATGACTACTCAAAACTATGCATGCGCTCGTTGAGTTTATGGATGAATGTACGCATGCGTGTATTACAAAAATAATACTAATATTAATACTATACTATTAATAAAAATAACTATTATTATTATTTTTATTTTTATTGCTATTATTACTACTACCAGGATTATCACTACAACTACAACTACTACTACTACTACTACTACCATTACTACTACTACCACCACCACAACTACTACTACTATTACCACCACATAATATTACAGAACTTACAATCTTGCCTTAGAAAGGCTTTGTGTTGCCGAGAAGCGTTGAACTGCAGCCTGTGACAGACCGTATGCAGGAATCCACGATACGGCACCGCCAATCATGATGCACCAGAATGTATGGCGCACCGTCGGATCAGGACTCCAGCTGAAAACATTTCGGATTTGCTTGAATAATGAACTGAAGACTTAATTGATTCGTTTATGTAAACTCTGTGCTGCTCATAGGAAACTTATAGTCACATGACCGATAACATTGCACTGACCAAAACGAGATTGATGCCTATATAACCCCATGCAATGCTCTCAGGATCCCCACACGCGATGTGTAAGTTTTATATAATTATATATATATACACATGTATATATATATATATGAAAAATTATAATTTTATATATAACATATTAAATATTAAGAGAACTGACGTTTCTTGAAATTGTCATGCATCTGATTTTGTGATGCAAGGAATAGACCTAGACATTTTCTCATTCATCTTGTAACTCGATAATTGACTTCATATTCACAGACTGAAACTCATATAAAAAGTCAAATCAAGCTAAACGCAACCACTGGATAATAATTTAAAACTATCGAAATGTCACAATAACTATCGAAGAGAATAGCAGCAAAGCCACGAAAGTTAAAAGAAGTCCAAAGTTAGTGTTTTGTACGTTGATACAAACTAAACTTGACTCTAGGAATAAAATTATAGGCCTACCAATGCAAAACGTTAAAGATCTGTTCTACAGAATTGTCAAAACAAATCGTCTACTAACTCAACCAAATTCATTCGTCCTTCCCTGTCGGCGAATTTGATCACGTTACCGATTCCACCAACTGCAATAATGCCCTAAATAGCGAAAACAGTATTTCATTTTGAATTCAATAGATCTAATTGTTGAGTGAAACAATTTGATATGTAGGCCTATCTTCATGCAGTGTAATGCGGAACATAATTAGGCCTATGTCTAGAACCCACACTAGAGCTGTGAGAACTGGATGTAAGATAGGCCTATAATCCGCGCATCAGGTGACTGGCGCATTACAAATGAGTAGGTTATTGACCGTAGACATGTGGCACATTGTTGTAAGAGTTCTTTTTCTTAACCGTCATGCATGACCTGCAAGAATCCACGCTCCATTCGATATCATCCATCCTCGAAGCTGCTCTTGTCCTGAACGAACCCACTTAGCAGCTGCCCTGGCTTCTTCTCTGGTCTCTATGGCAACCGGACGTCCCCACTAAACATTCATTCGCAGAAAATCTTTTTGGCCAAACGCTGCACTAACGAATGTATTGGATTCAAGTGACGCCCTTTGAGTAGCACTGTAGAAATTCGAAGTTTATGGTTTTGGTTACGAAGCTGATCCTCAATATTAAATTTAAAAGAATCTCATTAATATCCGTTGGAATATTTGATTGTCATATCTATTCTTTATCGTTGTTGAATATCATAAATCCACGTGGGGAGAAATGGGATTTTCAATGCATTTAAAGAATTGGATCACTGAACCAACAACAATTGATGAGAACTAATAAAGTGCACGATCTTGAGAAAGCAGTAGAGCGAATGTTTGCAATAGTATGTAAATACGAAGAACTTTTTGGCGATCATAATGTTTGCGACTATGTAGGCCTACCTGAATGCACACAGCCAGCATTCCTCCAACCATTGTGATAAACTGGAAGACATCTGTCCATATCACCGCTCGCATTCCACCCTTCAGAATACAATACAATACAATACAATGCAATTGGTTTACTATAATTTTATTTCATCAGCAGCTAATGGATGTGGGAGAAAAAGATCGCGAATGCTGTGATTAGTAGCTATGATGATTGTAGGGGCAGTAGTAGTACCAGCAGCAGTAGCTGTGGTGGTGGTGGTGGTGGTGGTGGTGGTGGTGGTGGTGGTGGTGGTGGTGGTGGTATTAATATAAACAGTAGTAGTAGTTCTAGCAGCATGGGTAGCAGTAGCAAAAGTAGTAGCAGAATTAATGGAGAAGCAGACAAAGAGAGAGAGAGAACGCGCGAGAGACAGAGAGATAGGTAGAGAGAGATAGACAGACAGACATAGAGAGAGACAGAGAGAGAAAGAGAGAGAGAGAGAGAAGGAAAAGGCAAGGCAAGCCTTCACTAAAAAATTTGCTACAGCGTCAATATCTTAATTACAACTCTGTTCGCACTTTTTAGAGTTCCACAGCAACGTTTCTTAATTCATTTTGCAGTAGCAGCTAAATACTTGAATGGCTAACCAATAATTCGATATGCATTTCCGCATGTATAATGAGATGCACTTACCAAAGCCGTGTACCCCATGCAAACCACAGACATCACAGGAATCGATAACGTCAGTGGAAACCCGGTAACTGTATCAAATGCAGACAAGTATACATGTATATAATATTATGCTACTCGTCTATCGTTCGATCGTTTCGACGCCGATTATATTATTATATCAAATTAAGTTTAGATTACGTGAAACCTATAGATGTTATCTCACACTATGCACGCCAAAGGTAATTTTGAATTGCCTCGCACATTTTTATTGCACTCTCGCAACTTCTGTAAGCCAATGGCCATTTTTTAAAATTGATGTCTAAGACTTTAATCGATAGTTGTTCTACGTATACGGCAACATTTCACAGCACTAATCAATTGCAGATCACTTCGACAAGCCAAGTCGACACTCTGCATTCTTATTACTAATCTAAGATTAACTTTGTATATATTGTAAATCCCTTATTGGCTTAATTGAACATTATTTTCGTTACTACTATCAACTTTCCAACGGGAATTACACATTCGTGTGCACTTGAGCAATGCGTTGAAACATGACCTCTGTCAGAATAGTCATACACAAAAGGCGATACACTAAAGCTCGCAAACAGGTGTTCATATTGTGCTTTATTACTGGCGTAAGCCTACTCACTTATTTCAAATCATCTTGGATTGTGGAAAGATAAATGGAAAAAGTCAACTAACCGGATTCCAAGGCTGCCGATGGCGCTAACATCGCCATTCCCATGTAGATGATCTGAAACGAAATAGAAACGGTTTCTTAAAAATAAATTATGAATGAGGAAGAAAGAAGTTGGAAGACTGAGTGAAAGACGTCGATCCAGAATCAAGTCACTGGCTTAATTAATTATTGGTAGTAGCAGGACAATTTGAATTGTCTGTGAACTTCTAAACTTTGACATTGCGACTGCATACTCTCGAATGATTCTATCATTTTCTGATCAATGTGCAATACTTTTGTTGCCATTACTATTAAGTTATTAACCTTGCGTTCAATGATGATTTTAAAACAGGCTTCGCTATTTTTGTCTTGAACGAATCAATGAATGTCTTCCATTTTCAGCTTTTATTTAACTCCTGGCATAGACCTACCATCAACTGTGCCATTATAGCTCATCTGTCTCACCTGTATATTTAGAATGGCCACAATCGAGCATTGCATAATTGCATTGCGATTAGTAGGCTATAGGACTATTTCATTCACAAATTAAGACCAATAACGGTCACCTGAAAACAAATATGGTGACTAAGCTTATGTGATATGATCATCAACAATGCTATAGGTCTAAATAATTTACTGTTTTCCAGTCTCAAAGAACGATTATACTAACCGAAGTTACGATTCCCATTAGACTGGCACAAAGCCTCACCGAGTTTGAACGAAATCGCCTGTAGAAATACTGAAAATACAATTCAAAGCCGATGTAAGACTAGGCCTACTAAAACCATGCTGAACTGTACCACAATAGACTATCTATATAATTTTCACGTCGTAGGATATGAACTTTTATTGTGACGGACAATCGTCGGACATGCAAACACAAGGACAAAATTATTATCATAAAGATTCACTTTGGCCGACGATTGGTCTGGAATCTCAGCACTGCATGCGCTGACGTCTGCGCAATGGTTTTGCATGGATAAAAATATTATGACCAGGGTGAGAATTGCGCCGAAGTTGGAGTTCAGCCTCAAATCTGACTAGGCCTATAGGACCCATTTCACATCCCAACCCAGCATAAAGTAACGTATGACCCCAGTTATTTTTTCATTGTATATAGCTATATAGGCCTACACTTCTTGTATTGCATTAGATCACTGTTCTTGATGCACAAACGCGGTTGATGATCACTGTGAAATCGATAGCGACACTCACAGACATCTTCAATATGAATGTCCTTCTATAGAAGCGAACACTGCGATGAGAAAATCTGCGGCGTCCTGAGCTCAGTTGTGAATATTGGTTCAAAAAGGAAACGACGAAAATTTCGGGATATTGTTACAAAGGCAATTTGATAACATCGTACGCATAAGGTCCATAGGCCTAATTTAGGCACGCATGTAGCCTATATATGAAAATACTGTTAGATTACTATCATCGGGAATCGGTATGAGAAACTGTCGGCTGAACTCTCCGTGTACGGTAGCCAACGCGTAGGAGTTTGACGATGTTGTGCTTCTCGAGCGTTGCCTAAGGATGACTCTGTCGTTGTGACGTTTCCATCAATAGGCTTCAGCTACATGTATATGAATGGGCGCCGTTGATGGCTGCCAGATTTGTTCATGTATATGTTTTTGTGTCATGTTTTTGTGCTTGTAAACCAGAGTGCGTTTTTGCAGCTGGTACATTAAAGAATATACTTACTTACTTGCTTACTTTTTTATATTGAATACTTGAGCATCGTCTAATGAGAGATACAGTTGACAAAACTGGTGGGAAAAGGTAAAGACGTCTGTACAATGGTTTAGTCCGAGACAGAAAATAAAAGGCTTGGATACTGGAAGTCAGTGACATCAACACCGGTTTCTGTAAAGTGTTCTGTCGGAAGCGCAGTCAACTTTAAGTTTGTTTAGGCCAAGCCGAGGTCAAAGTCATTCCAGACAGACCGATCTTCTGGCTTGCACGTGACCATCTGCCGAAATACACTGAACAGACTTAGAAATTAAATACATCCACTTAGCCAACTAAGTACTCTTCCTCGTCAGATATATAGGCCTATATAGGCCTGAATAGACTAAGAAACCCCGCTATAATACGCTGCAGAAATCGTCAGAATAGGTGCAAGTGCACTTGATGCGTAGTCATAATTATCAGAATCTGATGTACAACAAATTAAGCAGGTGATCTCAATATAATGTTTAAATGAATAGCGGTTGGCATTAGCCTAATTTTTGCCGGCCTTCTGTAAGGTTGGGGCCTCCACAGTTTTAATGAACAGGGCCCCACTGTGCCCCCACATTCGTTAAATTAATCCGGCCCTGGCGGTTAGCATGCACCAATCAAACCAATCGTAAATTTTATAACCTACATAAAAACTGTGGTAGGATCAAATTAAGCTGTAGCTACATCTTAGACTTGTGTATCCTATCATGCAGCGCACCAAAATCTGAGGCTTGGAAACATGCTGGCATTACGAATAGACATAGGCTACATTGAACACATTGCCACACTTTAACTCATTAGCCTAAGCATCGGGTCAAGCCGCATCACAAATTGGCATAGGATTTAATTAAGTGTTGATTCATTTTGATAATATTATAGGTAGTTGTGTGGTAACATCGTAATTATTGTGATCGTAGTCTCTAAATTTCTAAAGCGCCACTCGAAAGCCAAGCGTGGGTCACCAGCTTATTTACGAACGCTGTGCCTTGTCAGAAGGGTTGTCGAAAACAGTAGTTCGAAGGAGGTGGTAGTCGCCAGAAGTTCAGAGAACTTTGTTATCGACTTTGACTGGACTTTCTGCTACTTTGAGAGTTTTACTACGTCTAGAGTTTTAAATCACATACTTTGGCCTAGTAAGTTCGCAAACAGATAATATGATGTAAACGAGTCAGCAGCTTCTTGTTTGCAAGGTCCCCAAATTCAGTATAAATGTTTCATTTAACGCTCTTGATAAATTACGCTAAATAGACACTGTTTCACATGACCAGGGCGGCAGGTCGGATTAACAAATGTGGGGGGGGGGCTCTGGTAAAACTGTGGAGCCCCATCTTTACAGAATCACGAAAAAATGACGCACAAGACGTATCACGTATACAACGAATCAACATTCGTCTATTGCTCTATTATTAAATTATTAAATAGTTCCTTATTTTTGCAACATCAAAAGATCTTATAACAACAGATCTATACAATATTCGAGTGTTGTGTTAAAGGCCTAAGCTTATAAATATATTTTTAAGGTTTAAGTAGTTATTAGAGTGATTCGTGGTAAGACAATTTTCTAACCAGAGCATGCACTCTTAATTATTATGAGTAAATAGCCTAAGCCTAGTTAATTGCAGACGATATGACATAACTAGGCTATCTCATGGTTTTAAAAGACTTTTTAATTCCTAAAAACTGCAACAACCTTCATATCACATTTTTATGGGCTTCATTATTAAAATAGGCTATTACTAATGTAGCTCATACTGGGTAGCATTATTTTTTCGATACTTGTGCCAATCATTTTTTTAGTTGGCTACAAATAGGCCTATAATTAATGGGCTACAAAGATCTAAGCTAAGAAGAAAGGAAGAACTGCATCAGACAAAAGGAGGAGTAGAGGCTCACCAGATTATTAATGGAGAGAAAGTACTCCGGTGGAAAGGGGTTCTTTGAATTAGCACCAAAAATAATTGCAGCTTGGTGGCACAGGTACAAATTACTAAAGAAGCTGAAAGGAAAATTAGGGTTAAAATTCTTTGGTTCAAGAGTTGCGAACTCATGAAATGGTTTGGTATATGACACAACATCATTACGCACTCTCACCACTTCTACAAAGAAATTAGTGAATTGGGACTGTGCTGATAATTATTCTAACGCAGAATACACGTGACACGTCTTCTGATTCGCTGTAACAGTATGTTCATATACTATACATATGTTAAGCGACATAGATATGCAATATAATGCATCCGTTGATGATCGAGCAGATGAGCAAAGAGAGATTAGTATACAATACATACATGTAAAGATGACGAATAATGACTTACTTCATTGACACTGACCAACTTCAGACGATAGAGCCACGGAACGAATAGTCTCTCGACAATGATTGCATTGACGATGAAGCAGAAGCCACTGAGAATGATCAGCTGAGGTCCATAACTGTACACCTCAGCAGTATATCCCAGAACCATGATGGCCGACTGGTAGGAGACGAGCAACGAAATGGCCGTGGGAAGGACCTGAAGTCGTCGGTTAGCCATTATGAACTCCTCGGTTGTCTTCTGTCTGCCTCCGGTCAGTGAATGGTACAGACCAATGGCTAGAGAGATGACCAGAAAGCTGGCCAGAATCAAGTAGTCCGGCCATCCCAGGTAGGGCTGCATTCTGACTATGCAAATGACTAGCTATTTCTTTCTGTCCTTATAACATAAATGAAAACATTAAAGTTCTGGTAGATTTTTAGAGCCTATAAAGGTTACAAACCATTATTCTACTTAACGTTCGACAGACTGTAGTAATACTAATTTCAGCCAGACTGCTGTTACAGTAGACCTCTGCATGTTAGACGAATTCGTTTGTTTCAGAATACGCTGAAAGATCATCAACAGAAAGACTCAAGTGAAGGTCGGTGTCACGATATAAAGTCTCTCCACTCAAATAGTAGGCCTATCTCCCCTCACTGGCATTCAGGAGAAAGTCCATTACGCACATGCATGCAGTTCGGAGTTCAAGTTCAATGCTTGAAGGAGATATTTAACGACGATTCCATTAAAGACCGAGATATACCTTTGCACTGTTCACACGATAAACCATGCGTAGACTTTGTTGAGCGTGATTTCAATCAAATCAATGTTGTCAGCAAGTTTACAATCAGCATAAAATAGTTACTCACGTCTATAGAGACCGAGTGTTCGTGTCTGAATGCTCTGTCTGCCTTTGATGTCAGTTCACCGTGGTATCATGTTCAATCATGTTAAACTATCGTTAGAGCATGCCGGAATTTTATTGTAATTTGATCTTATTTTACAGGCACTTAAACGAAGCGAATCGATTACTTAATTGACTCAACAAACTTGTGAAACGTTTCGCTACATAGCCTATGCCAAGTCAATGATGGCCGCTAACTTCATTCTGCTGATCGCTCAGGACTCTCTTCCTTTTTTCATAGATCTCTTTTCTGTTCAGATTTGCAAAATTCTATTAAGACGTCTTAGTCATCTGCTCCTCCTGTTGTTGAAAATGAATGGTTTTTGTATTTTCACAATTTCTCTGTGACATTTTCGTCATATTTTATACAGCCAGTAATGCATTGCATAAAGTATAAAGATGTCTGTTCTACGACTACTCATCAAAGGACAATTCATCAACGGGCAGTTCATCAAGGGCAACTCATCAAAGAACTATTCATCAAGGTATGTTGATCTACGAACGTTTTATGGATAAACGAACATGAGGAAAGGCAGCTAGGTTGAGGAAAAATTATTGAAATAGATGGCGGATTGATTAAAAGAATTCATAATTAAATAGAAGCTGGAGTGATGAAAATAATTGTCTAAGTAGACGCTGGATTCACGAAAAGAATTCATGATTAAATAGAAGCTGGAAATAAATAATTATTCATGATCAAATAGTATTTGGAATGATGAAGATTATTGTTTAAACAGACGCAGGATTCATGAAAAGAGTTCAGGATGAATAAAAGCTGGATTGATGAAAATAATTCATAAATAGAAGCTGGATTGGTGAAAGAATTGTTGAAGTAGAAGCTAGATTGATGAAACAGTTTTCCAAACAGAAGCTGGCTTGATGAAAATAGGGATGTGCGAAAGTCCTTAGATGATTCGTTCGATGTTCGATATGCGATGTAGGCCTATAATCCTTGATGAATAGTCCCTTGATGAGCAGCCCTTGATGGTTTGCCTTTTGATGAGAAGTCAGCATTTCCTGCTTCTTATTAATTCGATCAGCTTCTTTGCAGCATTCCAACACTTCTTCAAATCGATTTCGAAATCCAAAGCTTATCATAATTATTTTGATTTCTGAAACTACTTCTTTCTAGCGATATTGAACGTCACCTGTTGTTTGCCACCTTCGAACTACCTGCTGTCACCTCAATGTCAAAACCAGGTTCTCTTCGGCTCAAATCAAGCATCTTGGATAAAGTCATTTCACTTTGGTATTAATAATATTATACGAGATCAGCACAATCTCCACATGGCTCTGCATTTCGTAGTCAGGTCCTTAGTATAAAAAAACTGTGTTAAAAACGCATATTGTGACTGTAGACAGATTAGGTGGGTTTTGGTTACAGTTCGAGATCCGAAATTTACTTGAATGGAGAACTTACGATTCAATCGATATGCTGTGCAGTGTGCGCAGCATTTGGTCACTTGATTCTGGCGTCATTTACCTCTGACCTGCTTCGTGTCAGGAATTAAAATCAGATTAATGTTCGGAAGTTTGGGATGACATTGCTAATGAAAACAAGTCATTTGAGCAAATCTAATTTAAACGTTTATTAGTAGGCTACTGTAGCCTATAAATGTCAAGCGGTATAAAACACATACATGTAGGCCTATATTAAAAGCTTAATTAACATTGTTGCTCATTTCAAAAAATACTCTTAATATTTGACTAAACCTAAAATTAGTCGCGTTGCTTCACTTAATGGTAGATCGCTTTGTCGAAGTTCTGTCATTGTAGAATAGTGAAGAAATCGTTAGCATTAATCAGTGTAATAAAATATACCTAATATTAAAGCGAAATGTTACTGTAGCCGGAATTTCTCAGCTGTCGAGTGTCTTCTTCGATGCTAATGACATGGGCGCCCGCAGAAATTTTTGCAGGGGGGGGGGCAAATTTTTTTTCGATGATCACAGTTACCTTATATGTTTTAGCAGTGCTCAGGAGCTTGAAAAACGCAAAGCTGGAAATTAAGAGCACGAGTATTTTTCAGTGAGGTTTCTTAATGCAAATTTTTCAGTTTCATTTTGTGTATCAGCTTTCATATGAATAGTTTCTTTAGTGCGAAAAAATATTTAAAATATATTTTAAAAAGTAGATGTTAAAAGTGGGTTCCTGAAGCGGTGCTGTAATATTATAACTCCATTGAATGAATGAGTAAATGTTTAGAACAAAAAATAGGTGTCAGTTTTCAAGGTGCAAGTATTCCTCGATCTAGCTACTTCTGTATTGTAATAATAATTTCTAAACTTCTTGAATTCGGTGCACTGTTGAGAAATTTTTAATTTTGGCAATGGTACTGATACTTAAATTTGTGCAGTTGTGAAAGGTTACATGACAGCGAGATTCCAGTCAAGTAGCCCATAATCGATAGAAAAATACTATTTGCAAGGGCGCCTGCCGGAGGGTTAATAGCCAATGGTCACTGTTCCAGCTTTTAGCAAGATGTTGATAATGCAGGGCAGAAAATTAAGAGCATGTTTATTTCTACAGAGATTTCTAATCATAGATTTATGACTTTTACTGTGTGTATCGTTCATATCATTAGTGCTTTAATGCGAAGAAATTTGTTAAAACCCAAAAGTAGTAGTTAGAAAAATAAGTTTCAATTTTCCAGGGGGGCAAGTGCCCCCCCTTGCCCCTATGTGCGGGCGCCCATGGCTAATGAAGTCGACATGATCGTCAGAATATGGAAGGAGTGGAGGCAGGCTATACTATTATGCTGTGAAGGTCATTGTGGAACGCAGTGGTGTAGTGGGCATGTTCGTTGCCTTGCAGCCGGAGGGTTGCAGTTTCGAATCCCCCTCAAGCCGCCTTATACGAACCTTGAGCAAGTCCTTAACTCACAATCGCTCCTGCGCTTCGGCGTGAAACTCCGATTCAGTGTCCGCGCTGTAGTTGGGAGCGCTTTTGAGCTATAGCAATCTGAAAGGAGCGCTATTACTAGTAGGCTATAGGCTACATACGTAAATTTCAGTCGTCTTTGGACTGGCTTATATTAATATATAATCATTTTCGTCATAATTCTAGTATCGGAGATCGAAGCATACATGTACACAGTAAGCCCTATCTTTGGGCATTATCTAGTGACGACCTGTCTAATTTTCTATAGCACCTCTTTCACTTTGATGCTCAAAGAAGTCGATGCTGGCTTCCATGCAAAAACACTGTGCAAGCCAATAGAAGAGTTCAGTCTCTTATAGAAGGAGAATGGGAGAATGGAAATAAAGAGAAAACCAACGATTAAATGCAATCAGAGAGAAATGCGTTTTTCCAACATAATAATTATAATTATATAAAGACAAATGCTGTTCTTAAGTTCGGAAACAAAATAATAGCTTCAAATAACTCGTCAGATTTACTTTAATTATGCGGCTCCTTTATTGGCAAGAATTCTTTCGAAGGTCTTTTAAAAAAAATAATAGTCATCGTTGCTGTTGGAGCTCCAGAAGCCATGCTTTGGCAATGAAAGTGACAGGCTGAATACCTATAGTCAGCCATTAGCGTTATTGCTGGAAACTTCTGCGATATTATAAGCCAAGATTTGCACCGTTGCTCGTTTTTCCGAATGAGACAAAGCGTCTTGCTCCTTCTTACTTCTGCTGCAACCACAGTTTCTGAACTTAAGGAGAAGACTGTCGTCGACCGAGTTCTCCAAAACTTTGTCTCCTAACAATGCACAAGTAACAACAAGAAATCAGTCATTGTTCTTTGAATGTATTAGAATTTATCATTAGAGTGATATTATTGAACCCCATGCAACTGCAAACGAGCTGCGGACACATTATTTGATAGACACAACTCAATGGACTCGATCGCAAATGCCAATTTATTCTTTCGAATAATTAATCAGTGCTTATGATTCGATGCAACGACGTAGATGAAATAACGAGTCGTTACAGTAGCTGATTGTATGTGTGGCTGTTTGGCTGACTGCAGGTTAACGCCGTTATTAGCAACAATATTATTAGCGCTTGGCGTACAGCTTTTCTATGTTTTTAGACACTTACTTCATCGCCTCCTAAATACCTAACAATGGCTCTGTCTCAATCTAAATGATGTCAAGAAAAGTAAGGGTAGGAAGAAGATGAAGAAATAAAACAAACTGTTGGCAGTTGATTGAGATGGAAGCATTCAATGATCATTTTTGAATGTCATAAAGATGTGCTACATAAATGCATGACTACCGGGTATAATTATATGCAATACGGTACAATACAATTGTCTCATAGACCTACGCCACGTAAATATTTTATTTTTCGATTGGTGTGAGCTGACATAGTTGATGCAAAGCGAGAAAATTCAGACTTTCAGAAAGCTCAGAGCATTCATTAAAAGTCGTAAAACCTACTGAAAATCAGTGAAACGACCATCCCAACTGAAAGCGTTGTCAGCATTCCGAAGAGCACGTACCACAAGTAGGACAAACAGTAAAACCTTTCCAGACCATGGAATTCCATCTGCAAAGAAACAGCACAAAAGAATAAATCAACTTTCCTACGATAGTTGCCAAAATGTGGACCATAATATAATTACAGTCATGTTTTATTGCATAGTAGACCTATATTGTAATCAGTACGTGAACGTTTGTAGGTCACACAACTGAAGAGGCACACGAACTCTAGACGAATACTTTTGTCTCCTCACGACTGTCAGGAAGCCTCGGTCAGAGAAATTAAGAAAGCAAATTATGAACTTATTTCATAATTATAGCGATTAATATAGCCTACACGGATATGATATTTGACATCGCATTTAAAACCAATGTGGGTCATTTCAAATTTGAAATGTGAACTTTTACTCGCAATTCAAGAAACGCTGGACTGCTGGAGAGACCATCTTAATCTAAGGGAACGTGATTGAATGCATCTAGCTTTTTTTTTTCTTTCTATTTGTTGGTCTCTCATAGGATTGCATGTTGTTCTATTAAATGTCGAGTTATCATCATCTTCAGTATTAACAGCATAGTTACTATGTTCTGTTTCTGTACAACCAACATTAAGCTGAGCTATAGGGTGGGCCCTTCCCAGCGGGGCTAGTGCCCCTTCTGGGTCTTCCCCCTTTCCTGGTTGATACAATGAAATGTGCTTCTGATAATTTTCCTTTCAAATGTGTTATATTAATATGTTTGTTAGACAGTATGAACACGTTGTCTAGTTAAGTTGCACTATGTTCAGGTTGTGTTTGATATGCTCCAAGGAAATGAATAAATAAATGTCAAAAAATGTCAACAAACGATTGCTGCAATAGAAATTTCCTTCTCGAACTGAACCATTAATTAAAACCCATTTAGACCTATGTTCATCATGTGAATATAAGCGTTTCGCACTTATAGGACTAAAATTCAAATCCTAATGATCACTGGAAATGCTCAGACACATACAAACAGACGAATCAAGAGAGACACTGAAAGACAGACATGCTTTAGCGCCATTGTTAAGGAAACTTACACTGGTAGGCAGCGTGCCAATAGTAGTAGTTGATGGCTGTCTGCTTCCTGTGTAATAATAGTAATCGCCATATGATGATGATGCAATGTTGGTAGAGTTGCGATGATCAATGCATCCGTTGATTGAGATAGAAGGCAGAGATGGATATTTATTTGGAATACTAATAGATCCAAGTTGCAGCCAAATACACAAGATCAAACTCACCGCTCCTCCACTCAACGCTCCCTACACACAAATAGTTCACAAGAAACATAATAATAATAATTTTTTTCGCATGGTCTTTTTAGCCTTTGTCTTAAAATTTGCAATAAATATACACAAAATTAAGATATTTAAAACAATCTGATGACCTTTAAAATAATAATAATAATAATAATTATAGGTGTACTTTCTCCAACTGGAACCTTGACGAATAAGGTCCATTCCAGACAAATTTGTTTTTATCGAAAGTGTTGAAGTCCGCGAGGGATCATGTTTACCTCGGGGTAAAAAAATATTCTTATTATTATTATTATTTTTTTTTACCCGAGGTATTTATGATCCCTCAGGTGTTCCAAATATTATCCGGAGATGGGTATGATGTTACTCTGGAACGGCCTCATCTTCGTCAAGATTTTGGTGGGTAAAAGTTCCCCTGAAAGCCACCGCTTATTATTATTATTATTATTATTATTATTATTATTATTATAACACATTTATTTCTTCAAAAACTGACACAATCATGTACAGACGAGTAAATAATCGTTTCAAACATTAGGTCCTTGGCCTCTCAGTGTCTTGGCCGATAAGTTCTGTCGTGCCCAACACAGACAACGAATTTCCTACTTGGAGCGCGACTGAAATGCGCTGGAGCAGATGGTTGGACTCTCTCTGGTCACCGGTCGACATCGAAATTCTGCTTCCCAACTCTTGAACGAATTCCAGGGACTCGGAGTGCCAACTTCCTCCGGTTTCGATGGCCACAGGAATGAAGTGATGCGACTGTGAGATGACAACATATTTACTGGTCTTATTTCGAGCTGCTTTCTCCGCTGCTGCACCTGCGTTTTCCGCTGTTAGATGTACGTACGAAGCTGCAAACGTGTCTGGCACAGTGACGTCCCAAGCCAGGCATCGACCTCTGGACCAGGGTATTATTATTATTATTATTATTATTATTATTATTATTATTAAAAGAGAAATGTTGGTATAGATCAACTGAAATGCTACATGGAGAGTTGGAGATCTTGAATGTTTCCTTAATAAATGTTGAACCGGATGCGACGACTGGGATTCCTTTCCACGATGTTCCCGAGCATGGAGAAATTAGTTGTTGGAGCTGATGCTGGGCTGCTCCGTAATGTAATGCTAAATGTCAATCATGTCCTGAGGAACCTTTTCCACATCTAGCAAAAACCACCTATATAGGCCTATAACTTACGCCCTAAACCGCATCCCTTTGTTCTACCAGTTAAAGATGTTAGAAACTTTATTACGAGGATTCTCTTTGTCGCCCAATTAAAGACATTGTTATCCTCACATTACTTTTGTTGTTTATTTTTAAATTGCATTAACATGTTACTTTTGTGCGGTGTGTCACCCTGATTTGTCTTATTAAACGAAGATTAGTATGCATATTTTATCTTGTTGAAACACTAAATGCAAATTCACGCGAATATCAGCAAACGTTACAATAATGGAATCCTCTGGTTGTAGTTCAAAGCATAAATTTCAACAAGGATTTTCACATAATTTAAAACATCATAATTTTAAAAAATTATGTGGCTGCAGATGGAACTCGTGTAAGCCTCTCAATCTATTAACCTTTCCAAATATAATATCAAAAGTGCTTGAATAGCAAAGACGAAATGTTTTTATTGGTACAAACCTTCCAATTCGCGATTCTTGATATTCCACCCAACATAAAGATGCCGAATAGTGGACCAATCACAGAACTGCCCAACGATATTGATATCTGCGCAACAAAGCAAGATAACCTGGACAGTGGACTATATTATATTTATATTTATATATTTTATTTCTCGCATTTACCATAGAGCCCCTTCTATCTCGCTATTCAGAGGCGCTCCCAACTACGCGCGAACACTGTATCGGAGTTTCACGCCAAAGCGCATGAGCATGCAAGTGCAAGTGAAGGACTTGCTCAAGGTGCGAACGCGGCGGCTTGAGGTGGATTTGAACCTGGAGCCCTGTAGAAGATGAAAACTGTTAAACCCGGTGATTAGTTGATGAAGTCGCAAGTCTGGAAGTCTATCTAATGTGTCAGACGCGTTAAGATCGAATGTGTCGTGTGCATTAAAACGAGACGCTATTTAATTTAACAGTTTGATTGGTTCAACCAAAACATCTGGTTTTAAAGCAAAATATCGGCTTCAAAGTATCGAATGCCTTTCCTACTGCCCAAGACGTTTTGACAGCATCAGCTGTGTAGTCTATTGTATTTAGAGCGCCAGTCCCAAGTCTGGACAACGGAGCAGGGCGACACTAATCATTTAATCATATATAATTATAAAAATGGTGTCGTTAAACAGCATCAAACTACACAACCGGGTCATTGATTGTTTCAAGTCGATGTTGCATTCAGATTTAATGCTAACCTGCTGCATAAAAATTAATTAATTATTATCATCTCGCTTTCAACGAGTTCCCACATTGAACCTATTAAAAACCAGCATCTCTGTCTCTTTTACCAATTTGCTGAATATGTGAAAATGCGCCTACTTGTGTAATTGGACCAGGCAAAACTGACACAAGGAATGCCACTGCAGTTGCCAAGACACCGAAAACCAAGACTGTAATCCACAAATTACAAAATGGACAAAATTATGTTATGCTTTAAAGAGCGCAATGTTCAGGGTGGGCCAGCATAAATGAACCAACTTTGCATGCTTATAACTCCGCCAGTTTTTAAAATTTATTTATACTTTATACGTCAAATTAAAGATATTTCACTCAAGTATATGCGCTGAAAAAATGGAACTTGTACAAGTTTTGGTTTTAATTATATGCTAGGAACAGCGCTAGCTACCATATTTTGTTGTAATTTGTGACGTAATAAGGCGCCGTTTCGCCGAGATATTCAAAAATCGTTTTTCGCTAACACGTGCATAAACACGATCATTTTAGGTGTTTTTAGAAGTATCTACCATGAATATCTTCTCGTCGCAAAACCATTTTCTTTCAATTTTATCAACAGCCGTGCGCGCTGCTTTAGACGCAAAGAAACGGCTGGTTGCAGGCCGGCTGTTTCGCTAGCCTATAGCCGTTTATTTGCGTCAGTGTTGGAATGCTGTTGGACATCATGTCGACAAATAACTTTAGATCATCTTTTAGAATATGTTGTACGGTGTTTCTAGGACTACCTGTTTCGCGCTGATTGACCTGGGGAGATTTTCCTGTAGAGCCTATCCGGGTCGTTGTCTTGACGGCCAATTTACTCGGACACAAGTTAGCGGATATGCGCACCGTAATTCCCATGGTTTACGATTAGAAAGTCCTGTTTTTATCAATTTTCAGTAGCAGATAATTCAAGGTAATGTTTATTCCATCCACTGTTAGAAAATTTGTAAATCATTTCAACCGAATTATATCCCTTATTAGTTCGGAAAATTAAGATCAAAACGCGATCTTCGTCTGTCAACGGCGCCAGATCGCGTCATAGAAAACAACAAAATATGGTAGCTAGCGCTGTTCCTAGCATATAATTAAAACCTAAACTTGTACCAGTTCCATTTTTTCAGTGCATATACTTGAATGAAATATCTTTAATTTGACGCATAAAATATAAATAAATTCCTAAATTTGGCGGAGTTATATGCATTCAAAGTTGGTTCATTTATGCTGGCCTACCCTGTAGATTGCTGCATAGCCTACACTGCCTACAGTATACATTGAGCATTGCATGTGTAACTGTGCTTCTAATTAGGTTAGTTAAGGTGTTTGGTGCTTATTTTACAAAGTTGTTTTCACCCATTATACTTTATGTCAGGACCACTCTACGGCAACCTAATGGCCATCATCATCTTGGGTAACCGCCCAGGGGACAGTCACCTAGCGGGGTTGCAGGACCCCTTCCGGGTCCCCTGTGCAACGAAATGGAAACCATTGGCATCGTTATTTAAGTACTGTTTTATTATTATTTGTTTGTTTCTATGATGCTTTATTTGATCTGTTCTTGTGTTTTTCGTTGCCAAATAAATGATTTGATTTGATTTGATGTTTTATTGTTACTTCTATGTGTTATGTCTCATTGTTTCTCCTTGTCCCATTGTGTATTTGCAAATGGAGCAATAGAAGCAATACTTATTTCTTTCTTACTTATAACGCAATAGGTTCGGTACCGGTAGGCTACATACCAAAGACATCACAGACAAATATAAGAAGTACTTTTAAAAAAGGCTGACCAACCCAGTATGCGGTTGACGATTGCTTTTCTGGATTCAGCGAGTTTAGTGAATATCCCTTTAAGAACATCCTCCCAACAGTTTGCTGCTGAACCGCTTAGAGAGGATGACACAGAACTGGAAATAAACAGAATGGCAATGAATAGGCTATTATTTACTATGTTAATATTGTTACGTAGATTATAATTATTATAATATTCATTATGGACTGCTAATTTATAAATTTGCGATTACAATTGCAATAGCATGCAAATAACAAAGTAATGCCTAGTTTTGAAATCGAATAACATTTGCTACTTTTGACAAGATGGCACTGAAAGTTCACGGTACTCTTAGCCGGTAGGCAATTACGATGCTACCGTAATTATATACAAGCAGTTGTAGCAGCGGTGACTGAAAGTTCATTACTAAGTTTTGATAAGCACTTTTAGATGCTCTACAGCTTTCAATGACTTTAAAACCCAATAGTGATGGTTAAATAGTGATCTTACCTCAAGGCTCCTCCGTAAAGTGTTGCCAGAAACAAACCAGCGAACCCAGTAGCATCTGCAAATTGCGTCATCACAAAATGAGGAAGTAACTGAAACAAATTGACAACCAAATTGAATGAAACCATTTGTAATACTTGACCAAAATATTCACCCGATGAAATGGTTCCAAGATTTCTGAAATTCTTCTGTGTAGTTGACCAACTGGAAGCGTGAGTATGATGACACATAATTATTGAAATTGTTTCTTATAGTATCTGACACCGAACTTGATCTACGAGGCACACCCATATTCAAATCGATTTTTGAATTAGAAGGTGCAATTATTCTGGGATCGGTGCAACGCAACGATAACACGGCGTTGACACCGGGCACCAGACACGAGACACCACTCACCGGACACCGGTCTCTGGAACTGTACAAAGATGCCGACTGCGCATCTTTGGCTATGTTCTTCAGAGGACGAGGACCACAGGAAGGACCTGATAAGGAAACGCATTTGACTTACCACTATGGCAGAATAAATTCGTAGAAAAGCAAGTCCAAAAATAATTTTCGGCCTTAATATATAACGTCGGGACACGGTCACGTTTAGCTGAATTGTACGCATAGTTGCAAAAAACGGATTTTTCGTTTTTTGTTCTCTCCCCAAAAAACTTCGCTTTTTGGTTTTTTATTTTTGGCTTTTATGGTTTTTTAAAATTTCTTATGTAGGCCTAACCTTATTTATTTACTGTCTATTATAATTTTTCTTAATTTAATTTTTGTCTGATATTCCATAGTGTTTTCACCGTAGGCCTACTCTCAAGAATTCAGCTAACTAATAATTATAGTGTCAATATGTAATTATTGTTTAAGACATCATTTGAGAAATACTTGTAGTAGAGTAGGTCCTTACAAGAAATGAAATTTGTAAGAGTTATTTTGATATAAAATTCTTTGGTCGATAATTAATATTTATAAGTAACAATTGTAAGTACAAATGTAAAATATACAATTCAGTGCACATCTATAGTCTTTGCTTCTGATTAGATTTTAATTGGGTTCTGTCGATCAGCATGAACTTATGTGGACTTACATTGTATGTTCACAATTTAAATTTGAAAAGATTGCAATACCTTTAATTTGTCTGAATTTCTTATTAAACCAAAGTCATAAAAAAATCACTGTGGTAGATTAATTATACCACTTAATTTTGACCTAATAATAAAGTTGTGTTAAGCTTAGTTGCAGATTAAGATAAAGTTGCAAAAGCAAGGGTTTTAAAGCTTAAAATGAAGTTTCAGATGAAAAAAAGACCTTTTTTATTTTAATCGTTTTTTACATCTATGATTGTAAGGCAGATTCACAGAGGGCATGAGCTGACAAAACTGGGTTCTAACGATTAAAGGTTGGTCTAACGATCGATCCAATACGACAGAATTCCAACAACCTAGAGATGCCTACTTTTCTTGCTACAATAGATTTTTACTGTTTATTGCATTTCCATTTCTGTGAAGAAGAAGTAAATAATTAGTTACTGCAAAAGTAAGATTACAAGACAGCGATGCAACATGTGATACAATTTAGCAGGCCTAGGCCTAAAACACTCTAGCATTTGTGAAGAAAACTTTACTCAAAATTTATCTAAACAAGTGCGATTCAGGCAACACATACACAGATAATTATATACTATAATTCATAGGTTATACACAGGAGGCCTGTATAGCAATAAAGGTATAGTTTACCTGGTTTTCGTTGCGGATCTCTCCATTTGTCAAAGGATCGCATTGTATTTTTGAATAGTAAGCAACAACTGCCAAACCAGTAAATCCCGCCAGAGCTGTCAGTGAGAATACTCCCGGGATAGTAAGCAGGATGACTCTGCATAGAATCATTTCAAGATGCATATTGTACATAGCCTACCCAGGCCCAACGTATCAAGGCACTATAGCGCACTGAATATAAGCAATAACTGGAGCACATTTAATTTACCTTCCAGCAATCAGGTGTTATTCAATGTGTAGGCCTATAATATTATATTATATTATATTATATTATATTAATATTATATGCCCTATATCGTGACTTATCACAAAGTGCGCTTCTAAGCACTGTTGACAAATGTACGTTCACAACAGGGCTAAGTGGAAAAATTACGTTGGCATCTCAGGTTGGTTTGCAAAAGTAACCAAATGTGCATAATAAACTCTAGGTAAAATAATGTTAAGTTTGACTTTCTCCACGAGTTGTCACAATGAGATCATAAAATACTGAATTACACAAAATTAGCAAAACATTTGGAAAGTCATTCATGTGGGGGTTTAAAACCGTTTACCCATCCACTATAATAATTATGCAACCATTCTTCTCTGCGTATGTGTAAATATTTATGCATGACTATTTGCAGGGATGTTGTATGATTGTGTCATTGTGTGTACCTATTTGTATTCCGATTTAATGTCCATTAGAAACTTGTACTCATGCTTAACGCCTGCCGTAACAATTTACGGTGTGATTGTGTAAGACTGTAAGTACTTACAGTTTGGCCTTCGTGAGGCTTTGTGTGGCCGAGAAGCGTTGTACTGCAGCCTGTGACAGACCGTAGGAAGACATCCACAGAAAAGAACTTCCAATCATTAGTCCCCAAAACGTATGACGCACAGTCGGGTCAGGACTCCAGCTGGGAGAAAAAATCAAACTCCTCTTTGTTAATAACGGTAGCATAAGCTTCAAAAATGCAAAGATGAAAATTAAGAACATGGTTATTTGACAAGAAGGTTTCTCATGGCAAATTTCTCAGTTTCATTTTGTGTATCAGCTTTAGTTTCTTTAGTGCGAAGAAATTTGTTAATATACAAATGTATTCAAGAAGTGAATATAAAAAAGTGGGTTCCTGAATGGGTGCTATATAAGCCCATAGAATGAATGAATAAATGAACAAAAATAGGTAACAGTTTTCAGGGTGCAAATGTTCCTCTAGCTACTTCTATAATGTAATAATAATTTCCAAACTTCTAAAGCGCCACTCGAGAGTCAATCACAGGGAACCAGCTTATTCACAAGCGCTGCATAGAGTCAGAGCCTGTTCAAAGGATAGTCAGAAATAGGAAGGTCCGAGTTCAGTAGCCAGAGGGCCAGAGTAGGCCTAGATGTTAATGAAGGCGTCGTTAAGGAATGTGGAGAATTCGAGGATCAGATGAGTGGAGGGTATTAATTCTTTTGAGCAGAACTCCCTTCTGAGTGGAACTCCCGATGGGTTTTAACCAGAGCCCTTTATCCAAGGTTCTCCACAGTTTGACCTCCCTATAATTCTGTACTGGCAGCATGCAAGTTGGACAAACTGCAGTCTGGCTTACAGCAGACTTGGTGAAAAAGCTGATCTCCCTGAGGTAATTGAATTCGGTGCACTGGTCAGAAATTTCAAATTTTGGCATTGGTATTGACACTTAATTTTGTGCAGTTGTGAAAAAGGTTGCATGACAGTGAGATTAAACTCAAGTAGGCCATAATCGATAGAAATATACTATTTGCATGGGTTCCGCCGGAGTGCCAATGGTCATTGTTCCAGCTTTTAGCAAGATGTTAATAATGCAAGGCATAAACTTAAAAGCATGTTTATTTTTACATACAGAGATTTATGAACGTAGATTTATGACTTTCACTGTGTGTAGCCTATCATTCGTATCATTAGCGCTTTAATGCGAGAAAAATTGTTAAAAACCCAAAAGTAGTACCGGTAGTTAAAAAATAAATGTCAGTTTTTCAGTGGGGCAAGTGACCCCTTGCACCTATGTGCGGGCGCCCATGGATGAGGCAAGTCCTAACTACGGTATAATAACTTACGTTTAACACAATTAAAGATAATAATTATTGTGATATAAATCTAAGTAGTTTAGAAACGTATTCACTTGGAAAAATTAAAGAAATGAAAATTCATTGAAAGGCTCAAATAAGGAAAAACATGGTAATTGAATCATCAATTTAAACACATCACGAAACAACGTCGCACATGAAAATCACATGAGCATAAAAGGACCGCAATCGAGAGAGAGAGAGAGAGAGAGAGAGAGAGAGAGAGAGAGAGAGAGAGAGAGAGAGACACAGAGACAGAGACAGAGACAGAGACAGAGACAGAGACAGAGACAGAGACAGACACAGAGACAGAGACAGAGACAGAGACAGAGAGATAGATATATATATATATATATATATATATATATATAGAGAGAGAGAGAGAGAGAGAGAGAGAGAGAGAGAGAGAGAGAGAGAGAGAGAGAGAGAGAGAGAGAGAGAGAGAGAGAGAGAGAGAGAGAGAGAGAGAGAGCATGTTCGTACTAACTCGACCAAATTCATACGACCTTCTTCTCCAACGTATTTCAAAGCATTTCCGATTCCTCCAACTACGATAATGCCCTAGAAGAGCAAGATAGTTTTAGCTTTGAAAAATTGGAAAGACTCTGCCCAACGAGAAACTTTCTATGTGATCAGTAAAACTGCCTGTATGTTTATAAAGACACAAAGAGAAAGGTCAAATGAGACCAATTCTTACATGTAGATCTACAAGACAAGTGCATTTCCAACTGCTGGGTACAAAGCGACTTAACCATCCTGGGATAAACATTGCTGTCATGAATCAACAAAACTAATCCGTTGCCACGAAATAATATTTAACGATTGAAATTTTTATTATCAAATAATTTTGACGATTCATCTTTTTCGAACTATACCTTGATTGATACAGCAGCCATTCCTCCGACCATTGTAAGAAACTGGAAGACATCTGTCCATATCACAGCTCGCATTCCACCCTTCGCAATATAATACAATTACTTTGGTAAGATTACATTTATTTTCTACTCCAATCAGTGTGAGAATTGTGGAAAAATAACTGAAGTGGTTGGCCTATTAAACTATGAATTGCAATCATTCTGCAGTTTGTGAGATTGAAATTGAAGCCTAATGACGCATTCCGTCTTTACCAGACCATGCAACGTGTCCGTTTGATGCAAGTATCTTCCGCATTCTGTATCTTCCATTAATAATATACATAATTATAGTTCAGTGGATTTTAACTGGACGTAGTATGAAGAAATTCATGAAAAATTGCTAGACGTCTTGCAGTTGAACATGTAGTTTTGTACGTATGAACAGATGCACTTACCAAAGCAGTGTAAGCCACACAAACCACGGACATTAAAGGAATTGACAAGATCAGTGGTAAACCTGTAACTGTACACACAAATCGACAAAAACACAAGTTTACATAACTGACTAATCTCCTGGCAAGACCATTACAGTAATCTTAATATCAGAAGGTTCGAATCCACGAGTTTCGAGCTGACCACTCCACTCAGCCATTTGTTCGTCGTCCATCGTGTCACGTGTCCAGTGATGGACCATAGTTAATAATTTATGAGCACATTCATTGTCTGGCTTTCAAGCTCGCTCCCAAGCTTCCTTTAAATAACTATAATAACGCTAAGTGATGTTAGATTGCGTGGACGAAAGCATAGGCCTACCGACCGGACTCCAAAGCCGCTGAAGGCGCATACATGGCTGCTCCCATGTAGATGATCTGAAACGACACAAATAAAGAAGAAGACGTTGGACGGCTTTGAGTGTAAACACCGAAAAGTTTCGTGATTCAGCGATGTCCAAACTAGGGCTATAATTAATTTTATGGCTAAGAAAAGCTTTCTTGCTATGTCAACACATGTAAATCCTTAAAATGTCGATGTTTAACCAGCAGGTGTAGTAGCGGTGGCGGTAATGGCTGCGGTAGGAGTTGGATGTTATTTAGTTGTATCTGGAAAAGAAATAGCCGGATAGCCTATGTATCCCTGAGGGGCTTTGCATTGAGCTTTAGGGTACGTAAGAAAGATGACATTCTGTAATTTCTAGTGATTAAAATTAATTAACCACAACGATAATTTTGATATTATAAATTTATGTCATAAAAAATTATGGTCAACGGTATCGAAATCTTTCGACAGGTTCAAGAATGAGCAAAGCAAAACAATTTTGCATAATCAATAGCTTTAGTATTTCTAGTCTGCGAGTGAAAGCTTGATGACCGTTTCTGTTGATTGATGACAAATACGTCGAGCAATGTTTTTGCTGTTTTCCTGATACATTAAATGGAATCTTATTAAGGGTCCAAACTTCTTCACATGAACCTAAATTATTGTTAGAATTATTCTAAAATAATGATTCAACTGATGTTTCTTTGCAATATTTATTACAATCGAAATTTGTGCCAGGCTAGAGCTAGCCATAAATAATTTTATTATTTATTTTCTCCTTAACCAAACAAGCATAATAAACTATATATTATAACAGCTGCCTTGTTAAAATTGTATCACATTTACAGTTTGCGAAAAACGACGCTGACCTAAAGATTACTGATGTTGCAGAACTTATAAGCTAATGATCTCAAAGCGCATTTTTAATCAATTATTATTTCTGGACCAGTAACCAAAGAATGATGTTCTCACCGAAGATAAGATTCCCAAAAGACTTGCACAAAGTCTCACCGAATTCGATCCGAATCGCCTAAGGAAATACTGTAAGACATAATTCGAAATATATACTGACACAACAGGCCTAGCTGTTAGTAGCCTATCACACTGAATCCAAAACGGGTTTATCCATAATGAAGCAAAAATTGTAAAGCCCATATAATTACAGACAACAGAAATTGTCACGGCTTGAAACTTTCTCCCTAGCAGCGACATTGCTAAGAAAACAGATTGTTTAGGTCTTGAACAAAAACTTATTTAAATGCCTAAACTAAGTCGCATGAACCGAATCATTTAAATTTGATGATATTAACATAAATCGCAACCAATATCCAATGCACATAGGCCTTCACCATATTTTGTCTATAAATGTGCTATGCTACAAGGCCATCCAGGTAAGCGGTGAGACGCGCAGTTGGTGCCGCTATTCCGGATCGGAATCCAATCCAACTTCATGTCCATCACTGCATTCCATGCATCTCGGCATCATAAATCGCATAATCACACGACGATGTGAAGGAGTGCCTTGTCGCTTTCTCAGTGCCATCATTATACATGTAGTGGTTCACTTGATTCAATTCTTTATGAGACACAGGAAACTTTCTCAACCAATGTAGACGTTTACGAACACTTTCTTAAACCCCAACATTGACGATCGACTCAATGCAATACATATGCAATACAGATGCAATATTGCAGATGCAATGCTGCAGATGCAATACAGATGCAATACAGATGCAATACGGCAGATGCAATACTGCAGATGCAATACTGCAGATGCAATACGGCAGATGCAATACAGATGCAATACTGCAGATGCAATACAGATGGTGTGCATGTAACTGTAAAAGTACGAGTAGCTTACTCACCTCATTTACGCTGACCAACTTCAGTGGATAGATCCACGGAACGAAAATTCTCTCGACAATAATTGCAGCGACAATGAAAGAAAATCCACCGAGAATCAGCTGCTGAGGACCATAGCGGTACATCTCAGCAGTCATTCCAAGAACCATGATGGCCGACATGTAGGAGACGACCAACGAAATGGCGGTGGGAAGAACTTGAAGACGTCGGTCGGCCATTATGAATTCCTCGGTTGTCTTTTGTTTGCCTCCGGTCAGTGAATGGTACAGACCAATGGCCAGAGAGATGACCAGAAAGCTGACCAGGATCAAGTAGTCCGGCCATTTCAATAACGGTTGCATCCTGACAAAATTAATTATCAATTTATCGACTTTATCTGTGATAAAGAAGCGAAGTCAGGAAGGACTGTCAGGAGCTTAATAGAAATGTATAGCAGATCAGTGTGACAATCACCCTAACAACATTGTTTCGTTATTGAACAAACTGTAATCGGTGCGTCCACTGCGTCGGAGTCATAAGCCCTGGCCCTATGTATATGAACTGAATTCGTTGTATTCAGAACCCGTATGATGCCTGACGTCATGGGGTATACTATAGCCTACATTGCGCAAAGACAACTTTTAGAAACATTAGGTCGAAGGTTCAACACACATTATAGAGGTAGTGTGGCGAGTCCAACGGTTGAACGACGACGACTTTTATAAACTCCTCGTTAGACACAGAATTACTTACCTACGCTCTATTCAGATGAAAACCTCGATCGTGAAAGATTACACGTAGGCCTATCTAACCAGAAGCATCCAATAATGAATAATTCATCGGGAAAGCGGGTGATCTGAAATAATAGATGTTGAGGTGAAATGCAAATAACGACCGACGCGATTCACTGCAGCCCTGAATTTGAAGCCACAGGTCAATGTCATCGGCTAATAATTTCAATTGGGCGTAAAATGATTCAAAGATATCTTGATGGCTTACATGGGCGTCCGCAGGAATTTTCCTAGGGGGCGCAAACTTTTAAATAATTGTCACATGGTCTAAATTTCATGGGTGACAGTTTTGAATTTCCATATTACCACGAGCTATAGCCTATATCCATACGTTATGCGCCCAAAAAATATATAGGCTATAGGTTCAACTTGTATAACGAATCGATAATCACATTGAAAATCGCGTTGTAACAATCACAACCAAATAATCTATATTTCTGTGCAACTAGGCTATGCGAAAAATCTAGGAGGACGCACTTGCGCCCCTTTGCGCTCTGCTGTGGACGCCCATGATGGCCTACACTACTGTATCTGCATGTTCTGTTTGAAGTTGCTTTTGGTGTCAGATTGAGTGATACCCGACAACAGACAATAACCCTGATTTATTGTAGCCTCCACCGATTTCTGATTGCAATCGAAGTCCGCATGTGAGATTTGAGTTCATTATAATTTATGCTGCTGCGCATCGGATCCAATTTGATTAAATCGAAAAAGTGATGTGCTTTCGCTTTGGAAATGCAGAAGCATTAATTGATTGACCTCAGAACAGTAGTGTCACTATTAGAAAATGTAGTGACATTAAGGTCTCACCTTTTAATTAACAGAGAACTATTAGAATTCTCGGCCGCAGTTGCACATTTTGATATTCAGCCGATATAGGCCTAACTCGAGTCATGATCAATCCGACAGTTCTGTAGCCTGTTACAGGCCTAAATTGCTGATGCCATCAATCTGACGCAAGTGTCTGGTAGGCGACGTACGCAGAGGTCATTGTAACGAAATTGTAGAGTTAGTTGCATCGGCAAAAGCGTTGACCGCGTGCGGATAGCGATTCGCTTCCGAAGGTCTCTTATGTCAGATATCAAATCTCGTGCTAGCAGTGCGGTCTGTACACGTGGAACCGAAATGTTGTGAAGGATCTCACCCAACCAATTCACTGAGAAACGGTCGAGAGCAACTTATTTAACGGTCGCTAGACTACACTGTGAGCCATAAAAAACTGGGCCACTTTATTTTTAGCTATATCTCGGTCGGTATTTTAACAATTTTTTTAGTTTTTGTGTCGTTTGAAAGAAAAATTAGGTCTTTACGATTTACTTATTTACTTGCGCGATGACGTCATATCCGTTTCGCAGCATAATGCAAATAAAGTTGATGGTTGAAAATTTGAGTTAAAATTTTAAAATGTTGAGCTTTGAGGATAAAATTTTAATTAAAAATATGCGGGAATGCAAAAATTCTTCTTCTAGACGATTAATTAAGGAGTTTCCGAACAAGAATTGGAAACGAAAAACATTAGATGACTTTCTGCGAAAGTTGAGAACTACCGGTTCATTTGAACGCGCTGCGGGAAGTGGTCGGCCAAAATCGTCGCGAACTGAAGATAATATCGCCGCTGTCAATGAATTGGTTCAGAGCCAGGAAGACAAGCTCATGGTTTCCGTGGGAATTTCGAAACTCGGTCGCACAGAGCTGATATTCGTTGACCCGGGAGCCAAAATCAATGGCCAATATTATTGAGACGTGATGCTAGCACAACACTTGTTGCCACAAATGCGCCACATTGCTGGCGACATGTTCATTTTCCAACAAGATTCAGCTCCGGAGGATCGGGCTCGTGAAACAATTGAGTATCTGTCTCGCAATGCTCCATACTTCATAGGGCCAGAGATATGGCCACCCAATTCGCCTGACCTAAATCCAGTCGATTTTTCCATCTGGTCCATTATGGAACAGCGCGTGTACCAAAAGCGCATTCAGAACACTGATGAACTTCGGCAGTGTCTCGTATCCGTCTGGAACGATCTGGAACAACATCTTATTGACACTGCAATTGATCAGTGGCGACGTCACTTGGTAAAATGTGTACGTGAAAAAGGAAGTAATTTTGAACACAAACTTTAAACAAATAAAGGCACTGAAGAATTGTTTGCATTTAAGTATTTACTGAGAATTTGATATAGGCCTAGCGCTCCTTCAAGGTTACTACTCAGGAGCGCTCCCAGTCCAACCCCGGTCGAATAAGACAGTTTTGAGAAGAGAAAGAAATGAAGTAGAAGTAGAAAGGCTAATAGGTATTTGACGAAGGATAACAGGGAGCTCATTCCAGGTCGCAGGGCTAGCCACGGAGAAAGCACGGCGCTGCCTGATTGCAGTCCGAGAGCGTGGAACAATAAGTTCCGCTTGCGCAGCTGAGCGGAGAGAGCAGCGGCGTTGAACATGCGTGGTCGAGCAACAGAGCTCCTGCAAGTAGTAAAAATGCAGCATTGATCGACTCTCACGTGTTTTTTAGCGTCTTCAGTTTCGCAAGACAAGTTTAACATACATGTAGGATGAAATCGATAATGTTTATTTCTGCTCTTTAGAGTATTGATTCCTGTTTAAAATAATGCAAAAAGTGTAAAAATCGATAAAGAAATGACAGAGATATAGCTAAACATAAAGTGGCCCGGCTTTTTATGGCTCACAGTGTATATAAAATCTGAGGACATTTTAACATTTTACATTTAGTAGGCTACATCTTGAAATCGCCTGTGTCTGAATTCGAGTAAAGTTGTATAGACACAAATCAGTGAACGAGTGACGAGTCACGATGTCATTACTATTATAGTGAGCTAATTTGATTAAGCAAATTAATATTGGTTGCTCTTCAACGTCCAGGATTTCCATGCCATATTCTCTAGACCTCGCCTTCAACATTTAAAATATCTTCGCTGTAGACCTAGGGCCTACATCCGAATCTGAGAGATGAATTGCAAATTATTCGCGACAAAAATTTTTAATTTTCAGTTTCCTTTATTCAAGAGTTCATTATTTTAGAGAACAAGATATTTAGAGAAAATCTAGCCTACTGACAATTAATCTCCTGACTATCTCTGGTTAATAAGTTTCATTATATAGACCTATAGCCTACAGTCCACAAAGAAATGCAAATATAAGAAAAACTTTCGTGGACTCATCAGCATGAAACAATTTTCGTGTGGACTCAGAGGCGGATCCAGGGGGCCAATCCGGCAATGCCCCATTTAAAAGTGGCATGGGACATGGCCCCCCATTTGGTGTGAAATTAGTAATACGAATAAGGGTGTCATGGTATATTGCCCCCCTCCCCCCCCCAATTAAGAAAATTGTACTGGACGTGACCCTCCATTGGGTTTTCGGCTAGAGGACTAAAAAAGGTCGTCAACTTTTGTTGTGGATGAAAAGTACTTTTTTCCTCAGCTAAAGACCGATGACTAGAAAAGGTCGTCAACTTTTTTGGCGACCAACGACGATTTTTCCCCTGTCCCAAGATCTAAGGTCCCCCCCCCTTGGAAGAGTTCTGGATCCGCCACTGTGATGATTGGATCAATGGATGGATTCGATCTTCCATCTTCCTGGTCTGTTCCTTCGACAACTTCACAGGCGTTTGAAGTCTGTATAATTTGACAGTGATGATTTCACCGGTTCCGGCCGGCAGCATCACTAATAGACTTCTTATCCAGATGGTCCTTAGTAATATCAGATTACAATTACTGCTCAGCAGATTAGAAATCTACTACAGAAATTAAACAAAGGGTCGATTTCAAATTAATAATGATATTTTGTTTAAATTTCAAGTTGACACATTGCAGGATTCATAGTATGAGCGGATTATGACAAGTTATTACAGGAGTTAAATTTAAATGTCGGCAGTCACGCAAGGCGCCCATCGCCTCCACTTTTTAATTTAAGAAACGTCATAACCGAATGGAGGTTTGGGTGCACCTTGGAAGGGTAGCGGGAAACGATCCTGCATACGTTCGCTCTTTGTGTTAGAGTTTGTTTGCATGAGCACTAAGTTGTTATAGCGCCCCTTCATGCTCACTACTCAGAGGCGCTACCGACTGCAGCGCGGACACTGCATAAGAGTTTCACGCCGAAGCGCTGAGCAATTGCGAGTGAAGGACTTGCCCAAGGTCCCTACTTGGCGACTTGAAGTGGATTCGAATCTACAACCCTCCGGCTGCAAGCAACGAACATACCAACGTGTCCCATTAATTAATGTTACCATTATGCTAAAGCCACTCCTCTTCAAAAAGAAAAGTTGGTCGGGACTCTATGTCTAACCGATAAGGTTAGAGTAATATCTGACCTGGCACATTGAAGAACAACTAGGACCTACAAAGAACTGTTACGGCTTAAAGTGAAATGCACTAATATACACTAAAGGCGACCTTGAATTGCAGTCGTTGGTCATCATACTATTATGCTATGAAGGTCATTGTTGAATGCAGTGGTGTAGTGGGTATGTTCGTTGCCTTGCAGCCGGAGGGTTGCAGCTTCGAATCCACCTCAAGCCGTCTTGTACGAACCTTGAGCAAGCCCTTAACTCGCAATCGCTCCTGCGCTTTGGCGTGAAACTCCGATTCAGTGTCCGCGCTGTAGTCGGGAGCGCTTCTGAGTAGCAATCTGGAAGGGGCGCTACAACAAGTAAATTTCAGTCGTCTATGGACTGGCTTATATTATATAATCGTTTCCGGCATAATTCTAGTATCGGGAATCGAAGCATATGCAGTAGGCCCTATCTTTGGACAGTGTCTAGTGACGACACTGTTTAATTTTCTATATCGCCACTTTCACTTTGATGCTCAAAGAAGTCGATGACTTCCATGCAAAAACATTGTGCAAAAGCCAAAGGAAGAGTTCAGTCTCTTATAGAGGGAGATTGGGAGAATGGAAATAAAGAGAAAAACCAACGATTAAATGCAATCAGAGAGAGATGCGTTTTTCCCCTACATAGACAAATGCTGCTTTTAAGTTCGGGAAAATAAACGTTAAATAACTTGTCAAATTCACTTTAATTATGTGACGCCTTTATTGGCAAGAATTCTATCGAGGGTCTTCTTTAAGTAGTTGTCGTTGCAGTTGGGGTTCCAGAAGCCATGCTTTGGCAATGAAAGTGCCAGCCAGGCTGATTGCCTATAGTCAGCCATTTGCGTTATTGACGAAAACTTTTGCGATATTATAAGCCAAGATTTGCACCGTTGCTCGTTTTTTCCGGATGAGACAAAGCATCTTGCTCTTTCTTATTTCTGCTGCAACCGCAGTTTCTGAACTTAATGAGAAGACTGTCATCGACCGCATCCTCGAAATCTTTGTCTCCTAACAATGCACAAGAAACAACAGGAAGTCAGTCATTGGTCGTTGAATGTATTAGAATTTATTATTAGAGTAATTGAACCCCAACTGCAAACAAGCTGCGGGAACATTTTGATAGACACAACGGAATGGACTCGATCGCAATGCCAATTTATTCTTTCGAAAAATAATTAATCAGTGCTTCTGATTTGATGCAACGACGTATATGAAACAACGAGTCGGTGTAGCTGATTGTATGACGTTGTATGGTTTTTGGCTGACTGCAGGTTAACGCCGTTATTAGCAACAATATTATTAGCGCTTCACGTACAGCTTTTCTATGTTTTTAGACACCTGCTTCATTGCCTCTTAAATACCTAACAATGGCTCCGTCTCAATCTAAATGACGTCAAGGAAAGTAAGAGTAGGAACAAGATGACGTAATAAAGCAAACTGTTGGCAGTTGATTGAGAGGGAAACCATCTATGATCAGTTTTGGATGTCATAAAGATGTGCTATATAAATGAATGAATGAATGAATTATATGCAATATAATATACGGTTCAATACAATTGTCTCATAGGCCTACGCCACGTAGGCCTAAATATTTTATTTTTCGATTGGTGTGAGCTGACATAGTTGATGCAAAGCGAGAAAATTCAGACTTTCTGAAAACTCATAACATTCATTAAAGCCATAATTTTTATAACATACTGAAAATCAGTGAAACGACCATCCCGACTGCAAGCGTTGCCAGCATTCCAATGAACGTATACCACAAGTAGGACAAACAGTAAAACCTTTCCAGACCATGGAACTCCATCTGCAAAGAAACAACACAAAAGAACAAATCAACTTTTTCATTAGTAGTTGCTAAAATGTAGACCATAATTACAGCCATATTATATTTTTATCAGTGCGTGAACGTTTGTAGGTCACACAACTGAAGAGGCACACGAACTCTAGACGAATACTTTTGTCCCCTCACGATTGTCAGGAAGCCTCGGTCAAAGGAATTAAGAAAGCAAATTATGAACTTATTACATAATTATATTCGCGGTTAATATGTAGGCTACGCGTAGATGATAATTATTTGACAACGCATTCAAAACCAATGTTGGTTATTTCAAACTTTAAATGTGAACTTTTCACAAACGGTTGCTGCAGTAGAAATTTCCTTCTCGAACCGAACCATTAGTTTAAAGCCATTTAGATCTAAGTTCATAGTGGGAGTAGGCTATAAGCGTTTCGCACTTATAGGACTAAAATTCAAATCTTAATGAGCAATGCAAATGCTCAGACACATACAAACAGACAGATGAAGAGAGACACAGAGATGTTTTGGCGCCATTGTTAAAGAAACTTACACCAGGCAGCGTGCCAATAGTAGTAGCTGATGGCTGTCGGCTTCCTGTGTAATAATAGTCGCCATGTGATGATGATGATGATGCAATGTTCGTAGAGTTGCGATGATCAATGCATCCGTTGACTGAGATAGGAGGCAGAGATGGATATTTATTTGGGATACTCATAGATCCAAGTTGCAGCCAAATACACAAGATCAAACTCACCGCTCCTCCACTCAACGCTCCCTATACACCACAAATAATTCACAAGAAACATGGATTAAAAGAGCAAAATTAATGTTGATAGATCGATTGAAATGCTACATAGCGATCTTGAATGCTTCTTTATTTAAAAGACCTGCATATTTTATCTTGTATTAACACTAATTGCCTCATCAGTAATTAAAATCCATGCTGACATCAGCAAACGTTAGTAGATTCCTGTTTGAGGTTCATAGCACAAACTTAAACAACGAACTTCACATGATTTAGAGCATAATATGTGTCTGAAGATACAACTCATGTAAACCTCCCAATCTATCAACCCATCGAAATATAACATCAGAAGTGCATGAATAGTGAAGACGAAATGCTTCAAGTGTTGGTTCAAACCTTCCAATTTGCAATTCTTGATATTCCACCCAACATAAAGATGCCGAATAGTGGGCCAATCACTGAACTACACAACGATATTGATGTCTGCGTAACAAAGCAAAATAACATGGGCTATAGGGCCTACATATTTATATTTTTATATTTTATTTCTCGCATCAACCATAAAGCGTCTTATAGCCCTCTACTCAGAGGCGCTCCCACCTACGCGTGGATACTGCATCGGAGTTTTACGCCAAAGCGCTTGAGCAATTGCGAGTGAAGTGCTCAAGGTCCGTACGCGGCGTCCTGGCGTGGATTCGAACCTGGAACCCCACAGTAGTTGGAAACTGTCAGACCGGTGATTAGTTGATGAAGTCGCATAACAGCTGAAAGTCTATCTAATGTATCAGGCGCGTTACGATCGAGTGTTCGTGTATTGAAACTAGACGCTATTTAATTTAGCATTCGATTAGTTCAGGTTCAGCTAAAACATCTGGTTATAAAGTAAAATAATTATAGACTTCGAAGTATCAATTTTTTTCTGCACAAGACTTTCGACAGCATCAGTAGTGTTAGTAGTCCAGTGCGAGTGCATTTGAAGTTACGGCGCTTGAATACGCATTACAGCGTCATTATACGGTTTGCCAATTTGAGATTATTAGACCACATAATTATCGCTCTATTAAAGGAAGAGAGCAGCCATAGGCGTACGAGGCGGGGGTCCAGGGGGGGGGGGAAATACCCTCCAACTTTCGGGCAAGTCTGGTTTTCGGGCAAACACAGACCCGAACGACTAAAAAAAAGGTCGTCAACTTTTGGGAAAGTCTTGTTTTTTGGGTAAACATAGACCCACCCGAACGACTAAAAAAAGGTCGTCAACTTTTTGGACTGATATATTTTTCGGGCAGAAGTTCAATCTTTGCGCCCCCCCCCCCCCCCACACTGATGAAATCTCCCGTACGCCTATGAGAGCAGCATATATTAAATGCCACTCATGCGACAAGCATTGAACATTATAGCTATGCTACTGCTCGTCCTTTGTCAGTGCCAGTCCTAAGCCTGGACAACGGAGCAGGGCGACATTAATCATAATAATTATAATCATAGTTATGAAAATAGTGTCGTTAAACAGCAGCAAGCTACACATCCGGGTCATTGATTGACTCCAATAATTATTGATGCTGTGTATTCAGATTGCATGTGAACCTGCATGATAATTAAAATCATCTCGCATTCAACGAGTTCTACGCATATAGATTCACCTACTAAATCTCCATCATTTTCACCATTATGCTACACATGTAAAAATGCGCCTACTTGTGTAATTGGACCAGGCAAAACTGACACAAGGAATGCCACTGCGGTTGCCAAGGCACCGAAGACCAAGACTGTAATCCACAAAATTAATCACAAATGCACAAATGAATTTTACTGATAATGTTATGTTTCAAAGAGCGTGGTATACAAATGTAGTTTGCTGCGCAGCATACACATTATAAGTCATGTATGCATGAATACACAAGTAAAATATTCACTTTAGTTATTTGGAGGCTTGGAATGGTCGTATTATATTTATTTATTTATTTACTGAAAATTTGATATAGCGCTCCTTCAAGGTTACTACTCAGGAGCGCTCCCAGTCCAACCCCAGTCAAATAAGACAGTCTTGAGAAGAGAAAGAAATGAAGTAGAAGTAGAGAGGCTAATAGGTATTTGACGAAGGATAACAGGGAGCTCATTCCAGGTCGCAGGGCCAGCTACGGAGAAAGCACGGCGCTGCCTGATTGCAGTCCGTGAGCGTGGAACAATAAGTTCCGCTTGTGCAGCTGAGCGGAGAGAGCAGCGGCGTTGAACAAGCGTGGTAGAGCAACAGAGATCCTGCAAGTATAAAGGAGCCAAACCCTCAAAGCAGCGCCGGACCAAGACGGAAATTCTGTATGTAATGCGCTGTGGGTAAGGGAGCCAGTGGAGTACATCCCTATATGGACCCATGTGACCTAAAATCCAGAAACCGGCTTGCTCAGTTACGTACTGAGACACTTAGCATATTATGTCTATAAAATTATATTAATGTTCACTTTGTTCGACACCTTGCGAGTGACCGATTCAGCTACATATGGCCGACTGACTTTTCGATACTGCCTTACTACCGGTACTATCTCAGGGTTCCACTATCCAGGACATTTTTAGCGTGTAGTTGAACACAAAATGTGCAGTTGTAAATGAATTTATGCAGTTGTAAAACCAATCATCTACAGTGAAAATCGTTTTTAAAAGGTTGCTGTCATCTAAATGGGGTATTTTACCATGGAGGACTGGAACGGAATGGAACGAAGGGAATTGTGCATCAAAATTTTTGGGCCAAAGCATACACTAGAATTAACATTGCTGGCTGTGTAGTTAAAAAAATTAATTTAAAAAACCTGCCTGCCACTATCTCTGCAAATAATATTACTTTATATTAGATATTTACTCATATGATATACTTGCAAAATAGCCAAAGTGTTTTTTTTAACTTCGTGCGATGATTTACTCCCTCCACTTCGTGAATCACTAAACTCTTTGCGTCCACGTTCACAACTTCACACACCTTGTAATTCTGCATTCTGACCTTCTCACAAGATAAGGCTTCATTACTATAATGCTTTGCACTTATTAACAGTTGTTTAGCATTACTTTTCATCTATATGCTATTACTATACTTTATTATTACTTCTATGTGTAACGCTTCATTGTTTCTCCTTGTCCCAATGAGCATTTGCAAATGGAGTGTTCAATAGAAGCAATACGTACTTCTTACTTACTTATTGCGCAATAGGCTAGGCACATACCAAATACATCACAGTCAAATATAAGTAGTAATTTTGACAAAAGGCTCACCAACCCAGTATGCGGTTGATGATGGCTTTTCTCGATTCAGCAAGTTTAGTGAATATCCCTTTAAGAACATCCTCCCAACAGTTTGCTGCTGAACCGCTCAAAGCAGACGATACAGAACTGCCAAGAAACAAATTGGCAGTGAACATTATTTACTATTATAATAATATTGTTATGATAATTATATTATAATCTTCATTATGGACTTCATTATGCAATCATAGGTGTGAGCATGTACACTTTAAATTCTGCAAAAGAGTGTAGATGCTTTCTTGCAAGACTTCCCGCTTTCTACGGCATGTCACCTACAGTGTAGTCCTATTTCATACGCTTCTTCTGTATTGCTGATAATTCACAGCGCAAGCTGTTCATAGTTTGAATGCTGTAGGCATAGGCGCAATCACGTCCTAAAAGTTGGTAGGGACCATAATGAATCACGTCCTAAAAGTTGGGGGGGACCATAATAATAGAGTTATGGGACCACTCAAAAGTTGGGGGGGACGCGTCCCGTGGGTCCCATAGGGTGGTTGCGCCTATGGCTGTAGGGTCTACTCATATTAACAAGTGGCTGTTGTTCAAACACATGTAGCCTACACACCAGAATAATGCGGATATGCAATTGGTTAATTAAGGATATACTCACTTATAAGCCTACTTACGTCACACATTTTTATGTTAAAGATTTTTTGAAATCCTCTGCCCTAATTACAATTCGCTAGCCTACTTAAATTTGTAAGGGGCGCTATATAAATTTACGATTGCAATGACAATTTGCAAATAACAAAGCAATACCTAGTGTTGAAATCGAACATTTTCTACTTTTAACATGATGAAGCAAAGTTCACAATAATCTTAGTCAGTAGGCAACTACGATGCTATCGTAACTAATAATTATGAGTAATAGAGTATAGGCTTATAATTATACGTATAACAATTATTATCCTTAACTGCGGTGACTGAAAGTTCATTACTAAGTTTTCATAAGCACTTTTAGATGCTCTAGTGGTTTCAATGACTTTAAAACCCAATAGTGATGGTTAAATAGTGACCTTACCTCAAGGCTCCTCCATAAAGTGTTGCCAGAAACAAACCAGCGAAACCAGGAGCGTTTGCAAATTGCGTCATCACAAAATGAGGAAGTAACTGAAACAAATTGACAACCAAATCGAAAGAAACCATTCGTAATATTTAACCAAAATATTCACCCGATAAAATGGTTCCAAGATTTCTGAAATCCTTCTGTGTAGTTGGCCAACTGGGAGCGTACTATGATGCCACACAAATTGAAATTGTTTCCTATAGTATCTGACGCCGAACTTAAACTACCAAGCATGCCCCTATGAGATTCGATTTTTGAATTCGGAAGTAGGCCTATAGACTATTCTAAGATCGGTGCAACACAACGATAACACGGCGATGACACCAGACACCGGACATCAGACACCAGACACCGGACATCAGACACCAGACACCAGACCCAAGCATGTTGCCCGCTCTTCAGAGGACGAGGATCATAGGATGGAATTGAGGAAACGCATTTGAACTACTACTAGGCAGAATATATTGGTGGGAGAAAATCTGACAAAAATAAATATCGGACTTAATAGAACGTAGGAATACGATCACGTTCACCTGAATTGGTAGGCAGAGGAAACTGAAGACACCGATAGCATGAGCTGATAACAACGACTGGAGTCTAATCACTAAAAGGCTGATCAAATCGATCCAATACGGCAGCATTCCAACAACATACACTACAGAAGCCTACTTCTCTTGCAACAATGGAATTTTCTGTTGATTGCATTTTCAATTTCTGTGAAGACGAAGAAATGCGCGATCGCAAAAGCATGGTTACAAAACACGATGTAGCCTACTGTGATACAATTTTTTTAGTAAAACACTTAGGCTATGATAATTTATAGCATTTGTGAAGAAAACTTCTTGCTTCGCATTGAAATAATCAAAACAAGTGCGATTCAGGCAACCAATACACAGATAATTATATACTATTTATATGCAATAGGTTACATGGATATTATATAGCAGTGGTTCCCAACCTTTTTGGACTCTGGGGCCACTTTTTCTAATTTAGAGGACACGAGGGCCCCGTTTTCTTAGTTGAAGGACATTAGAGAGCCACAAAGTTAAAATTTAATTAACTAGAAGCATACAAAATTGTTATAACTGAATCAAAATAGAATGTTTTATGTTATTTATAAACGTCAAAATAGAATAATTTGTAATAGAAAAATAATTATGTGTTCTATCCTGTCCAAATTGTCAATTTTCATATATTTTTGTTAATTCGTTGAGAGACGAGGGTCACGTTTTTAGGCCTGGCTGGCCACTTTTGGCCCGCGGGCCACGGATTGGGAACCACTGTATAGCAATAAAGGTATAGTTTACCTGGTTTTCGTTGCGGATCTCTCCATTTGCCAATGGATCGCACTGCATTTTTGAATAGTAGGCAACAACCACAAGACCAGTAAATCCCGCCAGAGCCATCAATGAGAATACTCCCGGGATGGTAAGCAGGATGGTTCTGCGTAGAAACATTTCAAAATGCATGTACATAGCCTACCCAGGCCCAACGTATCAAGGCACTATAGCGCACTGAATATAGGCACTATTTTAGAGCACATTAATTTTAATTTACCTTACAACAGCGGACGCCAATACTCAGGTGTTATACTATGTATAGGCCTATAATAATTATAGGCCTTATATCGTAACTTATAAAAAAAGTGCACTTTAAACACTTGTTCACAACAGAGCTATGTGAAAAATTACGTTGACATCTCAGGTTGGTTTGCAAAATTTACCCAGTGTGCACAACAAACTCTATGTAAAACAATGTTAGTTTTGGTTTTCTTCATGAGTTGCCACAAGTCCATCATAAAATACGGAATAACACTAAATTAGCAGAACATCATGCAGGGTACAATGCCAGGAGACCGGAAAAGAGGAAGACCGAGAACACACTGGCAGGGTAACAACCGTAACATAAAGGAATGGACTGGATTGACATTGGGAGAATTGATAAGACTGACGGAGGACAGGAAGCGTTGGAGGAACATTGTGCATGATGCGGCCGACCTTCGGAACGAGGATGGCTGAGAACAGAGCAGCAGAACATTTATGCATGTGGTGGTTTGAAATCGTTTACACCTCCACTATATTAATCATGCGACCATTCATCTCTGCATATTATGTGTAAATATTTATACGTGAATATTCGCAGGGATGCTGTGTGTACAATAAATGTACATGTATGTATTGTAGGCCTACCTATTTTGTATTCCGATTTAGCGTCTATTAGAAACTCGTACACATGCTTAACGTTTTCCTGCCGTAACAACTTACAGTGTAAGACTGTAAGTACCGGGTACTTACAGTTTTGCTTTTGTGAGGCTTTGTGTGGCTGAAAAGCGTTGTACTGCAGCCTGTGACAGACCGTAAAAAGACACCCACGTAAAGGAGCTTCCAACTATCAGTCCCCAAAACGTATGACGCACCGTCGGGTCAGGACTCCAGCTGAAAAAAATGTATTTTCTGTTTGCTAATAACCAAATCAATAATATTATTGTCGCTTTCGTGTACGTTACCTACATGTTCTTCTATTCGGTTTTCGATTGCAACGATGTTCCCAATAATTACGCTTTACCGACAAAGCAATTCAGAGATAGAATTATTCCTCGTTGATCATGTTGTTGCCAGATTGTAGCTGTAGGACTACTGCAGCTGTTCACATAATCTATAAGCTTAGGTCATTATGAGGCAAATCCAAACTGCGGTATAATAACTTAGGCCTATGTTTAAGACAATTAAAAAATACTGGCGATATACAACTAATTACAAAAAACTAGAAACGTAGGCCTATTCATTTGGGAGCAACTAAAGACACGAGAATTCTTTGGAAGGCCCAAGTGAGAAAAAGCTTTGGAACTGAATCATCAATTAAAACACATCATGGAAGTATGTTGTACATGAAGATCACATAACATAAAAGAACAATGTAGAGAGCATGTTCCTACTAACTCGACCAACTTCATACGACCTTCTTCTCCAACGTATTTCAAAGCATTTCCGATTCCTCCAACTACGATAATGCCCTGAAAGAGCAAAATTATCTTAACATCGAATATATGGAAAGACTCTGCTGAACGATAAACTTTACATGTGATCAGTGAAAATGATTATATTTATGTCTAAATACAAAACTTTCACCTGTTTGAGTTTACCCAACTTCTAAAGGGAGGGCTCTTAGCCTACATGTAGGCCTATATTCTAAAATCTAAGGAACCGCGGATGCTGTGTTTCAACTCTCCTCTATACAAGTAAACCATTCACACATTACGTAGGATCGCAGAAGGCTTGGCGGTATCGACATTAAATATTATTTGTGTACGCCAATATAGTTTTGTTATTGCAGTATACAGTTGTAGAGCGCAAATTATTGCGCAACTAGAGTATAGGGTTTGTCAATAAATCTAATTTAATTATGATCTAATAATAATAATAATAATAATAATAATAATAATAATAATAATAATAATAATAATAATAATAATAATAATAATAATAATAATAATAATAACTTCCTGCCTTTCTGGCTTCTGCTGCAGGTACTCGGTGTCTCCAATCATCTATGCTCAGCAATCTACAGGTACCTGAAGACCTACAGTTTGAGACTCTGCAGGCGCAATGGTGTGCAAACTGTGCTGCCCCATGCCCAGAAGATACCTTGGCTCATAAGCAGTCATGCTGGGACCAACCTATAATTGACATCGAGGCTAACAAACTCAGCAATCTAGTCTCTGACGATTACCACCGAGCAAGACTCAAGGCTGTGGCAGCCCCACACGCTAGCGATTGGCTCTTTGCTCTGCCCATTACATCCTGTGGTCTGAGACTAGAAGATGAAGCCTTGAGAATCGCAGTGGGTCTCAGACTTGGGATCAACATCTGCGAGCCTCATGAGTGCCGCTGCGGCGTCCAGGTCAAGGCCGATGGCGCTCATGGGCTTTCTTGCTCTTTGGGTCCAGGCAGAGTAGCCAGACACGCAGGCCTCAACGAACTTGTCTATCGAAGTCTGGTTCGCGCTGGCTTCCCAGCAGTGAAGGAGCCACAGGGGCTTAGCAGAGCGGATGGAAAGAGACCTGACGGTCTAACTCTTATTCCATGGCGGATGGGTCGCGCTCTAATATGGGATGTCACGGTAACTGACACTCTGGCCGCATCCTACCTGCCGTCCACATCAGCAACAGCAGCGGGCGCAGCCGAATTAGCGGCAGACAAAAAATGCGCCAAATACAACACACTTGCACAAACCTACCACTTTGTCCCGTTGGCAATTGAGACTCTTGGACCAATCAACAGCAGTGGTCTATGTTTCATCACAGAGTTGGGGCGCTGTCTAGCTCGTAAAACCGGTGACACGAGGGAAACCAGTTATCTTTTCCAGCGCATTGCCATTTTAATCCAACGTTTCAACGCCATTGCATTCCAAGGCACCTTTGCTTCGCCTGATCTTGACGAGTTCTAGCCGTTCCAGAATACAATTTTTTTTTTAAGTCTCCGGATAATTTTTTGAAATCCCGAGGGATCATTGATACCTCGGGTAAAAAAAAAAAAAAAAAAAAAAAAAAATAATAATAATAATAATAATAATAATAATAATAATGGTCTAATAATAATGATGATGAACATTTGTAAAGCGCTTCTCACAGCAGAGCTATTCAGAAGCAGGTCCGTGAAAAGTGAAAGGTCTTTAAGCAGCAAAATAAGTCGAATGTTTACAAGACAAACGCATTTCCAATTGCTGTTCCCAGGTCGACTTAAGTCACTTAACCATCCCATGATGAACATTGCTACGACGAATCAGCAAAACCAATTCGATGCCACAGAAAATTTAACGATTTAAACTTTTATTATCAAACAATCTTGACGATTCGTCTTTTTCGAACTATACCTTGATTGATACAGCGACCATTCCTCCGACCATTGTAAGAAACTGGAAGACATCTGTCCATATAACAGCTCGCATTCCACCCTTCACAAAACAATGCAATAACTTTGGTAATATTACATTAATTTTCTACTCCAATTCACAGTAAATACGATGGAATAGATATGATGGTAACATTTCAATCTGACCAAGTTCAAGTTCAAGTTCAAGTTCATTTATTTCCGCAACATATTGTTAGGTAGCGCTTACTTAAACACTAGTAGCTGCTTGTATCAGACATTAATCTACAGCTGGGTGTTGCTATAGGAGTGTCGTAGGCGCCAGAACTTTCGTCGACTTTCTAGGCCTTTAAATACTGCTGTCGCTGTACGATAGTTAGACACCGTTTGTTCGTTGCTTTGGTATGACCTTTTTGGGTCTTTGGTAGTCTGTTCAGACACCTTTTGTTTTGACACCGTTTGTCGGTTGGCTTTGATGTTCGTGGTGTCTCTTTCGCCTGCTTGGTGTTCGTTTTGCTGGTGTTTCTTCCTTCGACGTTTGGAAGTCTTTCTTAGACTTGTTGAAGTTTGGCTGTCGAGCCGTCGTCTTGTCGTGCTGTTTGTAAAGGTATGCATTTAGTTTAGAACCTAGTTAAGTATTTTCGCTTGTATATTGCTTGTCTACATATTAAATCTACTTTTTTTGTTACGACCCGAGGACTTTTTACTTTCTCCCTAGACTAACGCGTAACAAATGGGGGCCCGTTCTTTCTTTCAATAACTGTCGATAAAATTGGTGAAATTTTTCTTTCGGGGTCTGCTGGACGCCCGCCGTTTCTGTCAAATTGTTTAAGGGGTCTAAATTTTCCCTTTCATTGCTAAATTCGTTTTTGTGACATTTGAATTTTGGAACAGTTGGAATTTCTGCTCGTGTGGGCTGTTTTGTGAAATTCTGAATTTTGGAGATTGTTTTGGTGGAGTGACGTTGGTGCGTTGCGCAATTAGTCATAATGGAGTCGCTAGGTGCGGAAAAGCCGATAGAGTTGGCCGATATATTGGAAATGTCCTTGGAAGATTTGAGAGTACATTGTGAAACTTTAGGTGAGGATGTGAAAGGTCTTTCTAAGCCGCAGTTACAAAAACTCGCGATAAAGGCAATGGCGCCGACGAAAGGGAATGTGCATTGGAAAGAGGCTGAGGAATTGGAGAGAATGAGACTCCGCGAAGATAGAGAATTTGAGTTACAGAAATTGAAGATTGCGGCAGATGTAGAAGAGAAAAAGGCGATAGCATTGGCAGAAGTGAAAAAAGCGGAGGCTTTAGCTTTGTCAGAAGAGAAAAAGGCGTTAGCAGAAGAGAAAAGGCAGCGGTTGAGTTGGAGGCTCGAAGATTGGAGGCTAAATTGGAGGAGTCGAGGATGAAGATGTTGGCGGATGAGAAACGAGTTACGATGCAGTACGAGAAAGAAAGATTGGCGGATAGAGCTGAGGAGAGAAAATTGGAGGCACAACGACAAAGTGAGCAGAGTCAATTGGACGCACAAGAGCGTGCTGAGCAGTATAAATGGAAGGCTGAGGAGGGAAAAAGAGACTTGGAAGCCCAGAAATTAGCCATTGAGATGAAAAAGGTTGAAAGTGGTGATTTTGGAGAGCGTACGAAGAGTGAGCGTGTTTCATTTGGTTTTGGGTCGGCTTTGAAATTTGTGCCTAAATTTGAATCTGCGGATATTGAACATTATTTGTCTGCTTTTGAAAAAGCCATGGCCTTACATAAAATTCCTGTAGAGCAATGGACGACTCTCTTACATCCCCAGTTAACTGGCAAAGGTGCGAAAGTGTTTTCTGCTTTGTCTATTGATGAGTGTGTGCAGTATGATGTGGTGAAACAGGCGTTGTTGACTGCGTATGAACGTGTCCCTGAATTCTATCGTAAGAGATTTCAATCCATGGGGAAGGAGAAATTAGAAACGTACTCGAATTATGCGTATAGGCTACAGCTTCCATTTCAAAGATGGCTGGAAGGCGAAAATGCCATGGATGATGTTAAACGCATGCGTGAAGTGTTCATGTTAGAGAAATTTGTTGAGGTATTGCCTATGGAGGTGCATAGATGGTTGGTGGACAAACACCCAGAGTCGGTTTATGCTGCTGCAAAATTGGCGGACGAATATTCGGTGTTGTATAAACATGTGCCAGTGGAAAATTCTGGGGGGTCCCCGAAAGAATTTGCTGATTGGAGGAAAAGATCGCCGCTTAGAGATGGTAAACCCAGGGAAAATTTTGATTGGAGAAAACGGTCGCCACAAAGGGTTAACGCTGGTTTCAAGAAATTTGAGCCCAACAAGGTTGGTGATGAGGAAGATTTTGGGGAGCAGGTCCAATGTAATTATTGTCGTGGGCGGGGGCACACAAAGGGCTCATGTTGGAAATTAAAGGCCAAGGAACGGCAGGGCGATGAAAATTGGAGGGCGCCTATATCTGTGGGGTTGGTTCAAAATGTCTTGGCACCTGTTGTAGCGAATGATTGTGTCGCGTCAATTCCTACTGTGGATAAATTATTTGCTTCGTTTTGTGTGAATGGTTCTGTTTTCAATGATCGGAATGAGCAACGTTTTGTCGTTTGTTTGCGTGATTCGGGTGCTTTGCAAAGTTTAGTTAGCCAGGAATGTTTGCAGTCAAATGAGTGGATTGAGACGGGTGAATGTCGTTTATTGCGAGGTATTGGTGGTGTTGTTTTGGAGCGACCGTTGGTCAAGGTGCGTGTTGACTGTGCGTTTGTACACGGCGAGGTGTTGTGTTGTTTGATGAATGATTTACCGGAAGGTGTGTCAATAGTCGTGGGGAATGATCTGGCGATGAATGAACGTGTGGTCAAGGTGGATGTCTCGATGAGTGCACAGGCGACAGTGTACGCTGTGGAGATGGATGAATGTGCACACCAGGTGGGCAGTGATGCGTTGCCGCACGAGGTGATTTATGTGGACCAAGGTGCACTGAGTGTGTCTGTTGTTTTGGATGAGTGCGTTTTGAATTTCGATGAAGGTGATTTAGATCGACTTTATGCGACTAAGGATGATTGCACGTCGAATGAGGTGAATGTGTCTGAGTGTGTGTTGCGCACTGAATTACTACAGAGCGAGTGTCTGGAATTAAAGCCTTTGTTTGCGTTAGACGAGGTGAACGGAAATGTTGAAGCGAATGCGTCGGCAAATGAAATTGTCAATGAAATTTTAGTTCGACATTGGGTTGATGAAATTACGCCCATCCCATATGGTGTTAAGCAGATGATTGTGCCTGTTAAACTGCGACAGAACTGGTTGTCGGTTGCACATGCCATGCAGTTATCTGGGCATTCGGGGATTCTGAACACTTTGGAGCAGTGGCTTAAACATTTCTGGTGGCCTCTTGTGGATACGTTTGTACGTGCTTACTATCGTTCATGCGATGTTGGTACAAGGTTAGTCAAGGGCAGTCAAGTTGTTGATGCGACTATAGTTACTGTGCCTGTTCTGCAGGAAGTCTGTAAACGCGTGGCGACAATTATTGTCGGTGGTCTACTGTGTGTAGGCCTATGTGCAATGTCTGGTAGCAGATGTAGTCTGACTGTGTTTGATTCTGTGGCGCATTTGTCTGGTGCGTTTCTGGTCAGTGATCATTCGGCTAAGGCTATGTTTTGGTGTGTATCTGATATGATTACGCTGTTTGGTGTTCTGAATGCGTTGGCATCTGCGTGTGCGTCATGGAGTTTGTGTGGCTGGTATGGCAGTACGTTGGTGTTGTCTGTCATGCATGTCGACTTGCAGTTGCATGTGGCGTTTGCATTTTGGGTTCTTCGTGCGAATGAATTGAATCGTTGTGTGTCTGCAATGATTTTATTGTTTGGTTGTCGGATGGAATTGTTGTCTGATGTGACTCCAGTCTTTGTCCGGAAGGTTATGAAGTGTGTGAGCTGGGGTGCTATTGATGTGCTGCTGTGCCTTGGTGTTGCATTTGGTGTTTTCTGCAGTTGTGTGGTTCAGTCATTTTTTGTGTGTGTTTTGACTGAAGAAAGTTTTGTGCGTTACGATGAGTCTCAGGCGGGTGCGAAAGTCTCTTTGCAGGATTTCAATGATGTGGAGTTGCGGATCGTCAGAGGTCGCTTACGTGATGAGCATGGACGCTGCCGATGGAGACAACCGAGGTGCTTCATGGTGATGTCGTTGCTGTGGATGTTCGTGCTGATGATGATGGGTGGCACATTGCTTATTAGTCGTTGGTCTTCAAGGACGATGGTGCTGTCTGACAGTACAACGTGGAGCGTGTCGATCGGTTTACACGTTCATTATGTGTGGCTGTTCCGATGTCATTTCTGCGCACAGGGTGGTGTGTTCGCGATGACTGTGGAATTGGTCAGATCTGTGTCATTAGATCACAAGTCATTACAGTTCGTGCTTAGGATGGTGAACAACGTTGTGCGATTGTGGAGTTGGAGTGTGGCACTTCACAGATGTCACTTGGACTTTCGTCATTGTCCAAAGATGAGGACCGTGGTGCTGGACATTGTCCGTCGTCGTCAGTTTAGCACATGGTTGCTGATGCTGATTTTCCTGAGCACATGGTTGCTGTTGCTGATTTTGCTGGGCACTTGGTTGCTGAAGTTTTCAAGGAACGTTGCTGTGGCTGTGTGGTGACGAACTTTTCGACGCGTTGGTTCCGAACGTTGGTTCTGGACGATGTTCTTTGAACGTTGTACTTCGGCGTAGAACTCTTTCTGTAGTTAAGTAATCAGAACTGTGCTGTTGTTATACTTCGCCGACCCTACGGGTCGTCTCGTGTGTTAAGGGGGGGAATTGTTAGGTAGCGCTTACTTAAACACTAGTAGCTGCTTGTATCAGACATTAATCTACAGCTGGGTGTTGCTATAGGAGTGTCGTAGGCGCCAGAACTTTCGTCGACTTTCTAGGCCTTTAAATACTGCTGTCGCTGTACGATAGTTAGACACCGTTTGTTCGTTGCTTTGGTATGACCTTTTTGGGTCTTTGGTAGTCTGTTCAGACACCTTTTGTTTTGACACCGTTTGTCGGTTGGCTTTGATGTTCGTGGTGTCTCTTTCGCCTGCTTGGTGTTCGTTTGCTGGTGTTTCTTCCTTCGACGTTTGGAAGTCTTTCTTAGACTTGTTGAAGTTTGGCTGTCGAGCCGTCGTCTTGTCGTGCTGTTTGTAAAGGTATGCATTTAGTTTAGAACCTAGTTAAGTATTTTCGCTTGTATATTGCTTGTCTACATATTAAATCTACTTTTTTTGTTACGACCCGAGGACTTTTTACTTTCTCCCTAGACTAACGCGTAACAATATAATTAAACACAACATTGAATAAATATAATAGATCAATTTATACCAGAGTCAGTCTGGAAGGGAAAAAAAGCTCAAGCTCTTACTTATCAAGTCCACCTTACATTATAATCTAAAGAATATACGCAAATTGTTAGCCGTCAATGACATGTACTATAACTTGCATCATATTCTTGCTCAAGAAACCATTCATATTAATAATATTATTTGGCGCAGCGGAATAAAATGAAAACAGAACAGAAACAACTTTTTTTAAATTAAAAAACTTACTTAGTAGCAGGCTAACAAGAACTGTTTATAGCTCTTACTAAATGTAGCAAGCGAGTCAATAGACTTAAATATAGGAGGTAACGAGTTCCAAAGCTTTGGGCCATATACAAATGCTGAGTGTAAACGGGTATTTGACCTACAAACACAGGATTGATAGGCCTAATCGGACCTTGAGCGAGTTTCATACTGATGCAGTTGTTCCTTGGTACTGAAGTAGGCATTAAAACGCTTAGGGAGCATTCCGTGACGATGACGATACATGAAAACAACTAATTGCATGTGATAAATATCTGAAATCTTTAGCAAACCAAACTGCTTAAACAAGACAGAAGATCTGTGTAGTCTTTCAACGCCACTGTTGCCCCTTAATGCTCGTTTTTGTAAGACTGACACTTTTTTCAACTTAGATACACAGCCTCCAGCCCACACCAATGTGCAGTAGGCTACTGCAGATATGGTAAAATTAGACTGGAGTATAAAAGCAATAATACTGATTTGTCAAGAATTTTTCTCAACTTGTAAAGTATCTCTATAAATTTGGCAATTTTATTTTCTACAACGCGTATAATTATGATCTGCCCATTTCAAATTTTTATCAATTATAACTCCCAGAAATTTAGCAGACGGGACATTATCTATGTTTATATCATCCATTTTAATCTTAAGAGTGTTGAGAGGTGCCTTCTTACTTATACCACAAAACACAATGTAATTAGTTTTCTTTAGGTTTACAGATAATTTATTAGCCTTAAACCACTCTGATAAAATAATTAGCCTAATTCATCGTTTATAGCCTAATTGTTGACAATGTTTCAAGATTATCCCCAGAAATAAAGGCTGACGTGTCATCAGCAAACAAAAATAGTAACATAGTATTAGAACACTCCCAAATGTCATTTATATACAAAAGAAATAACAAAAGGCCAAGAACAGAGCCCTGGGGAACTCCACAGGTTAAAAGGCACATTTCTGATTATGGCATTGCCAATCACAACCTGTTGATGCCGGTTGCTTAGATAATCTGATGGGGTTACATTGGTTACATGTAGATTTGCCATTCACAGTCGATAATGTAACTTATTGTATCGTAACTGTCTTTAAGCACTTGTAAAGCGTCGCTATAGTAGGGCGAACCGGCCAGAAGCGCTCCTAGTGTGCAAGGCCCACAAGAAGACGCAGGTTTTGAGAAACATTACGACGGAAGAAAAGAGGGAGAAGACATCAGTGGATGGGATGGGGGAAAATGGTAGAAGAGACGGGTTTTAGTATAGCCTAACAGGGATTAGGGAGACAAAGGCAGGTATCGACATTAAATATTATTTGTGCAGGCCTCTCCAGTTTTAAAGACGCATTCAGTCTTTACTAGAACATAGCGCGTTGTCCGTTCACGCAAGCGTCTTCCGCATTCTGTATCTACACCGTGATTCAAAAAAAGCAAGCCAAATTATTTTTCATATATCTCTAATGCCTGATAACATATCACGCTAACATTTTCCAAATATTTAGAGAATTGGACGAAGAATATGATTCCAAAATTTCATGGGATAAAGTTGAACGGATAAAAAGATATGAATCTTTAAACTTCATATGCCGAAATTGCCGTTTACAAGCAACTTTTTGTCAGATTCAATAAAAAAAAGTAAGCTAAACTGTTTTTATTATATCTCCAATGCCTGATAATTAATCATACTAAAAGTTTCCAGATATTTAGAGAATTGAACCTAGAATAGGATTCCAAAATATCATGTAATAAATTTGAACGGATAGAAAGATATGAATATTTAAACTTCATCTCCGGAAATTTCAGTTTTCAGCAAATCTGTTATGGTGTTCGCTGCAGTTTTGATGCCTGATAGTTCCCAATTTTGGTCTTCAGTGATCCTGGAGTAAAATTTTACGAAATATAAAGTGTGGAGCGTGCATAATGAAAGACCGAGTCTACCAGACAACAATCCATGATATAAACGATCTGAAGCAACGCTTGTTGGAAGTGTGGGATGGCCTGGACCAGAGGATAATCGACGATGCTGTTTCCTAATGGCGCCAGCGCCTCAAGGCTTGCGTGCAAGCTGGAGGATGACATTTTGAGCATCTTATTTAATTAAATAATCAAATCATACCGTTGGAGACATATTGTTATTTCAATTATCTACATATCTGGAAAATTTTAGAATGATTGATCATCAGGCATATGAGAAAAAGTTTGACTTACATTTTTCTGAATCTGACAGAAAATTGCTTGTAAACGGCAATTTCGGCATATGAAGTTTAAAGATTCATATCTTTTTATCCGTTCAACTTTATCTCATGAAATTTTGGAATCATATTCTTGGTCCAATTCTTCAAATATTATCACGCATTAGAGATATATGAAAAACAATTTGGCTTACTTTTTTTGAATCACGGTGTATAGCTTTCATTACAATAAAAATTATAAACGTACATGCTGTTAAGTTGATTTCAACAAGGTGTTGGCTAGTAGTCCTATGACGAAATTCATCATAACTTGCTAGACGTCTTGCTATCGAACTGTTCTGTATGTATGTATGATCAGATGCACTTACCAGAGCAGTGTACGCCACACAGACGACGGACATTGAAGGAATCGACAAGATCAGTGGTAAACCGGTAACTGTGCACAAAAAGTATACACAAACGCAAATTTACATAACTGACTGCATAGCAACTGAAAGCCCAAAATCTCACCGCACACTTTGAGCACTGGGTCGTCCTTAGTAGCCTTTTGTCCATCTGAAATAATCTTCTGGCAACGTGTATATAGTCCTACATGTATAGGTCTATGGTATTATGATTAGCCTATATTTTCCTTTTTCGCACAAGGCATCTATGCCATTCTATGGACATCTCTTCTACTTTGAGCCACACTCCTAATTGACGCAGTTTTCAAAAGAATGAGTAGAGACATTTTAAAGTCTGAAAGATGCCTAATTTCATTATGCATTTCTATCACTGTTCCCAGTTCTGTTAAAGGAACTGAGCATCACACGATACAATTAATTATTGATTGATTGTTATTGCTATTATCATCATCATCATCATCATCATCATCATCATCATCATCATCATCATCATCATCATCATCATCATCATCATCATCTTCATCATCATCATCATCATCGTCATCGTCGTCGTCGTCGTCATCATCATCATCATCATCATCATCATCATCATCATCATCATCATCATCATCATCATCATCATCATCATTATCATCATTATTATTATTACTACTACTACTACTACTATTACTGCTACTACTACTACCATAGGCGTACGAGGCGGGGTCCAGACGGGACAAATGCCCCCTCCCCCAACCTTCGGGCAAGTCTTATTTTTCGGGCAAAAACAGACCCGAATGGCTAAAAAAGGTCGTCAACTCTTTTGACGGATATATTTTTCTGGCAGAAGTTCAATCTTTGCCCCCCCCCCGCCCCAGTGCTGAAATCTTCCGTACGCCTATGGCTACTACTACTACTACTACTACCACTACTACTACTACTACTACTACTAGGTAAGTAATTATATAACAGCTACCTACTACTGCTGCTCCGACAATTATTACTACTGCTACTAATACTATAAAGCGTCAATAAGCAGTTGCGAGCGAAGGACTTGCTGAAAGCCATTACAGTAATCTTATCAGAAGCCTCGAAATCCTACTCTACGCGTTGCAAGGTGACCTCTCCACTTAGCATTTTGTTCGTCCATCGTGTCCCGTGATGAACCATAGTTCATAAATAATTACATGTATGATTATATTCATTGCCTGGCTTCCAAACTCACTCACTCACTTCCTTTAAATAACTGTAAGCATGTTAAGTCATGTTAGACTGTGTGGACTAAAGCATACCGACCAGATTCCAAAGCCGCTGAAGGCGCATACATGGCTACTCCCATGTAGATGATCTGAAACGACACAAATAACGAAAATGTTGGACGGCTTTGAGTGAAAACACCGAAACATTCTGCTCAACAAATGTTTTATAAGTGTTCAATTGTATTATTCCAGTTCACGCTTATAGGCTTTTATGATTGACTTGGTTTGTGATTCTTTTCTCAACGCTGCACAAAGTGCACATAGTTTTGGTAAAAGTCTGTTGACTTTGATCTAAAATCTAAAAATGGTCGCGATCTGCTGGAATCGCCGATTTCGCGATTAACTGAACTTGGGGCTATGATGGTTAAGGAAAGCATCTTGCTATATGTCAACAAAAGGTAAATCCTTTAAAATGTCGAAAATTGTTTAACGCTGTTAGTTTAACCAGCAGCAGCTGTAGTAGCACTGCAGCGGTGGTGGTAATGGCTATGGTAGTTGATGGATATTATTTAGATATTATTTATATATTATTGCGATATTATTTGGTTGCATCGGGAAAGGAAATATTCCGATACGTATCTCTGCGGGACTTTGCACTGAGCATTACTTAAGCTAAACAGGATGTTTGGCCATCATGTCATGATATGAGCCTGCTGTTATTTCTAGTAAGATTCAAATTAATTAACCACAACGATAATTTTTATATTATAAATAAATTTCAAATGGTCAACGGTATCAAAATCTGTCGACAGGTCCAAGAACGAGCAAAGAAAAGAAATTTGTATGATCTATAGTAATTCTAGTCTGCGAGTGAAAGCTGGATGATAATTTCTGTCGAACATGGGCGGAGTTCATCAGGGGCTAGGGGAGGGGCTAAGTCCCTCCAAAAAGGCCCAGATTCAACTTTTTACCATGAAAATGGTATCCTTTTTCAGGGTTAGCCCCCCAATAAGGCCCAAGCTCGGGGTTAGCCTCTCCAAGAACGGAAACCAAACTCCGCACATGCTGTCGAATGATGACAAAATACGTCGATAAATGTTTTTACTGTTTTACTGACGCATTAAATGGAATCTTTCGTTAATGGTTTAAACTGCCTCAAATAGACCTGCAATATTTAAAACAGATTATTCTACAATGATGATTCAACTTATTTCTCTTTATAATTACAATCAAGATTTGTGCCTAGTTAAAGCTAGTCATGATTTTGTTTCAACAGTTGCTTTGTTTTAATTACATCGCGTTCACAGATTGTGAAAAACGGTGCTAACTTAAAAATGAGTGATGATGCAGTTTTAATAAGCTAATTCTGTCAAAGCGCATTTCTGATCAATAATTCTGGACCAGTAACAAAAGAATGGTGGACTCACCGAATACAAGATTCCCAAAAGACTTGCACAAAGTCTCACCGAGTTCGATCCGAATCGCCTAAGGAAATACTGCAATATATAATCCAAAATATTTATTGACGTAGGCCTGTTAGAATCAAACTGACCCCAAAGCGGGTAGGCCTATATCCGTACTGAAGAAACAATAATAATAATGTAAATCCCAGGCCACATAATTGCCGACAACATAAATTGTCACGGCTTGAACTCCCCTCCCCCCAACAGCGACGTTCCTTAAGAAAACAAATTGTTTAGGATTTGTACATAAAGTTCTTTATATGCCTAAATTAACTCACCTGAGCTGAATCATTCAAATCTGATGATATCAACAGAAATCGCAACCAAAGGGCCATCTAATGCACATACACCATTAATTTTTAGCTCCTAATGTACTAAGCTACAAGGCCATCCATGTACGGCTGTACGCGGTTAGCCATGCAGTCAGTGCGGCTATCACGCCGGATTATTCCAATCCAGCTTCATGTCGATCCCTATTCCCATCTCTGCAGCCTAAAGCGCATCATCTCACGGAAAAATGGAAGGAGCGCTTTGCCGCTTTCTCATTGCCATAGTGGTCCACTGGATTCAGTTTTCAAGGTAGATCTCGGGTCCCTTCCACATCGCACAGTCACGGATATGATCCAGTCGTGAGAACCTCAAACTGACGGTTGCGCGAGATTAGGTTAGTCTTAGGTTACTGCATACTTAACACATAAATGTAAAAACGCGCTGTGTGTGTATGTCATTTTCGCCATATCGTGTCTTGATTCGGGCATGTCGAAAGTCATACATAATTTGAAAGAGCAAGAAGCATCTGCCTGGCCGAACTGATCACCCGCTTCCTCTTAACGCTACAGTGCATGTCCGTGAGACAGCCACTTAAGATCTTATGAGACACGGGAAACTTTCTCAGGTAGGCTACTCAACTAATGTAGGCGTTCACGAACACTTTCTTAAAACCCAACATTGACGATAGACTCAATGCAATACAGATGGTGTACATGTAACTGTAAAACGAGCAACGCACCTCGACTCAATGCAATACAGATGGTACATGTAACTGTAAAACGAGTAACTCACCTCGACTCAATGCAATACAGATGGTACATGTAACTGTAAAACGAGTAACTCACCTCGACTCAATGCAATACAGATGGTACAATGGTACATGTAACTGTAAAACGAGCAACTCACCTCGACTCAATGCAATACAGATGGTGTACATGTAACTATAAAACGAGTTACTCAGCTCGACTCAATGCAATACAGATGGTGTACATGTAACTGTGAAACAAGTAACTCACCTCGACTCAATGCAATACAGATGGTGTACATGTAACTGTAAAACGAGTAACTCACCTCGACTCAGTGCAACACAGATGGTGTGCATGTAACTAAAACGAGTAACTCACCTCGACTCAATGCAATACAGATGGTGTACATGCAACTGTAAAACGAGTAACTCACCTCGACTCAATGCAATACAGATGGTACATGTAACTATAAAACGAGCAACTCATCTCAACTCAATGCAATACAGATGGTGTACATGTAACTGTAAAACGAGTAACTCACCGCGACTCAATGCAATACAGATGGTGTACATGTAACTGTAAAACGAGTAACTCACCTCGACTCAATGCAATACAGATGGTGTACATGTAACTGTAAAACGAGTAGATCTAACTCACCTCGTTTACGCTGACCAGCTTCAGAGGATAGATCCATGGAACGACGATCCTCTCGATAATAATTGCAGCGAGAATGAAACAAAATCCAATGAGAATCATCTGTTGAGGACCATAACTGTACATCTCAGCAGTATATCCCAGAACCATGATGGCCGACATGTATGAGACGACCAGCGAAATGGCGGTGGGAAGGACTTGAAGGCGACGGTCGGCCATTATGAATTCCGCTGTAGTCTTCTGTTTGCCTCCGGTCAGTGAATGATACAGACCAATGGCCAGAGAGATGACCAGAAAACTGACCAGGATCAAATAGTCCGGCCATTTCAATAGCAGTTGCATCCTGATTTAAACGCTAGAAAGACAAAATTAATTATCAACTTATTGACTTTATCTGTGCGAAACAAGCGAAGTCAGGAACTTAATAGAAATTTATAGCAGATCAATGTGACAATCACACTGACAGCAATGCTTTGTTATTGAACAAACTATATCGGTGCGTCGGTGTCATAAGCTCTCGCCTTAATATGTATATGAACTGAATTCGTTGTATAATTCAGAACCCGTATGATGCCTGAAATGATACATTGCAAGAAGACTACTTTTAGAAACATTAGGTTAAAGGTTCAACAATCAACATACATACAGGTAGAAAGTGTGACGAGTCCAATGGTTAAACGACGACGACTTTCATAAACTCCTCGTTAGACACAGAATTACTTACCTACGCTTTATTCAGATGAAAACCTCAATCGTGAAAGATTACACGTATCTAACCACAAGCATCCAATAATGAATAATTCATGGGGAAAACGGTTGATCTGAAAAAATATAAGTTGAGTTGAAATGCAAATAGCGAGCGACGCGGTTCACTGTTGCTCTGAATATGAAACCATGCAGCTCAACGTCATCGATATTATTTTCAATTAGCCTAATCGTAAAAATTATCCAACGATATCTTGATGGCATGCGTCAACTGTATCTGCATGTTCTGCTTGAAGTTGCTTTTGATGTCAGATCGAGTAATACCAGACAAAAGACAACAACCTTGATCTAGTGTAACCTGTCAAACTCCACCGATTTCTGATTGTAATCGAAGTCTGCATGTGAGATTGTGAGTTCATTATAATTTATAATTTATGCTGCTGAGCATCGAATCCAATTTGATTAAATCGAAAAAGTGAGGTGCTTTCGCTTTGGAAATGCAGAAGCATTAATTGATGGACCTCCGAACAGTAGTACCACTGTTAGTAAGGGGCCGTCCATAAAGTAGGGTGAACTAACATAAAGTCGGACACTTTTTGTTCAAACCGACGCCACACCGTAACGGAAAGTCATATATAGAAAATTTAAAGTGTGTTGTATAGCTTATCATCTCATTCAACTAATGCAGTCAGTTAGACCTGGCCAATTTTATATAAACTCGACCAGGAGTGTGTCAAGTACTGCGAGCTGACTAAATTTGACTTTTCGGTTTTTCAGCTAAAGCTGGACACTTTAGTTGGCAAACTCGGACAACATAATATGCCTATGCGATCCTATGTTGTTAGAGTCGGACAATCAATAAACTGAACAATTTGTTGTTAAAGTCGGACAATCTATAAACTAAACAATTTTCACTTATACGACCTTATGTTGATAGAGTCTGAGAATCCATAAAATAAACGATTTTCAACAAGATCCGTGCCTAATTTAACTGAAAGATAACATTTAACATTGAAAGTAACTTAAATAAAATCAACCGAATGTCAGTATAGGCCTGCCTACATTCAATACAAAGGTTGCACTAAGGAGCATACTAAATGTTCAATCGTCACAGTCCGCCAATAATTGTTTTCGTTCCAGCAGTGTTTGTAGGCTACAGCTGACAGAACATCTACTAAGAGCAGTTTGCAAGACCTTTATTAAGCAACTCAGTGAAGGCTGTAGCAACCTTAGTGACCTAAACTAGGCCTACTATGGGGTCCTCGTAATAGAAGACTTATGCATCAGACGAGCATGAAAAACTTAGCTGCAAGGCAGGCATACTACATAAACTCGACTAATGGACAGATCCATGAAAAAGTTGAAAAGAACATGAACTTTTCTAATATCTGAAACATTCCTTACATGTAAAACTATAATTATCATTATAATAAGCATTAGCGTGGATCTCGTTTTGTAAAGTCGGACACATTTCAGCAGGGTGTAATAATTTTGTCCGACTTTAACAAACGCATGTATTTTAAAGTCGGACAGCAAACAGGCCTAGTTTCAACCATGAGACCAATTCAATATCGCTCAAACAAGTTACGCAAAACATAAATTATGCTGTAATCTGTCGGGGAAAAAATTGAAATTCTTCCTCTTCAGCAATAACATTGTCATAAACCCTTAGCAGTGAAAAAGGGGCTTCACTATGTCAGATGCTAAAACTCTAGAAATCGACATGCATCGAAAAGAGGTGACAACTTAAAATTTAGGCAACGATCCCATCAAGGTTGTGAAGTATAGATCATTAGATGGACCCTCTGCAAATACAATATATGATACAGCCATCTAGTGATCGAAGTCTCTTCTGCGTGGGAGGCCGGCAAAAATTGTGTCCGACTTTGCCTGATGTCCGACTTTATGTTAGTTCACCCCTACGTCACGCTATTTTTGACCATTTTAACCCCCCCCTCCCCCCCTGTCACAAACTGTCACACTTTCTCGGACCCCCCCCTTAAAGTACGTCACACTTTCTTGGACCCCCGCACCCACCTAAAGAACGTCACACTTTCGATTTTTTTATAATTAACACCTTATTCAAATTTAATCTAAAACACACTTCACTATTAAACTGTAAAATTTCCACTTAAAAGAACTATCACATTATTAAAATGACTTTAATAGTAGAATAGTTAATTGTCAACAGTTGTCACAGTTATTCATTGAAGCAGTAACTCAATGTAGATTGAATTTGAAAACAAAAACTGCAAAAATTAGACTAGACAATTATATAATACACATCATTAAAAATAATAAAAATGTGTGACGTCACACATGGCCTGACCCCCCTCCCCCTGTCACAAACTGTCACACTTTCTTACACTCCCTCCCCCCTGGAGCGTGACGTACTTTATGGACGGCCCCTAACTGTCATGACAAGGTCTCACCTTTTAACATTTGTCATATGAATTCTCGGCCGCAGTTGCACATTATTTTGATATTCAGCCGATACACCTCGAATCCGACAGTTCTGTAGCCTGTTAGCAGGCCTACGCTGATGCCACGCAGCTGTACTTGCTGGCCATCAATCTGACGCAAGTGTCTGGTAGGCGACGTACGCAGAGGTCATTGCAACGGAATTGTAGAGTCATAGTTGCATCGGCAAAAGCGTTGACCGCGCTTATGTACGCAACCCTGTAACATAGAGCGTGCGGATAAATGTAAAATGTTAAGATGTCCTCAGATTTTATATAGGCCTTTTCCCTTCCGAAGGTCTCTTATTTCAGATATCAAATCTCGTGCTAACACGGTCTGTACACGTGGGACCGAAATGTCGTGAAGGATCTCATCCCATCAATTCACTGAAAAACGGTCGCGAGTAATTTATTTAACGGTCGTTAGGCCTATATAAAATCTGAGGACATTTTAACATTTTGCATTTAGTACATCTTGAAATCGTCTGTGTCTGAGTTCGAGTAAAGTTGTATAATGTATATAGACTGAATAATAATTAGATATCAGTTAACGAGTGACGATATTATTACTAGGCCTATAGTGAGATAATTTGATTAAACAAATAGGCCTAGCATATTGGCTGCTCTCCAACTCTCAAGATTTCCTTGCCATATTCTCTAGACCTCGGGTTTCTACATTTAAAATATCTTCCCTGTATAATAGACCTACATCCGAATCTGAGAGGTGACTTACAAATTATTCGCGACAACTGTTTCTAATTTTTCAGTTTCCATCTTTCAGGAATTAATTATTTTAGAAAACAAGATATTTAGAGAAAATCTACTGACAATTAATCTCCTCCCTATCTCTGGCTGATAAGTTTCATTATATAGGCCTATACAGTCCACAAAGCAATGCAAATATAAGAAAATCTTTCGTGGACTCATCAACATGAAACAATTTTTGTGAGCATTGGATCAATGGATTGATTCGATCTTCCATTTTCCTGGTCTGTTCCTTCGACAGTTTCACAGGCGCTTGAAGTAGGCTATGTATAATTATTAGACAGTGATTTCACCTGTTCCGGTAGGCAGCATCACTAATAAACTTCTTATCCAGTTGGTCCTTAATAATATAAGATTACAATTACTGCTCAGAAAATTTGAAATCTACGACAGAAATTAAAGAAGGGATTTCAAATTAATTATAATGATATTTTTTTAAATTTCAAGCTGACACAACGCAGGATGATTACAATTCATAGTATGAACGGAGTCGAATTTAAATGTCGGCAGTCACGCAAGGCGCCCTTTTTAATTTACCAACTCAATAGCTGAATGGAAGTTTGGGTGCACCTTGGAAGGGTAGCGAGAAACGATCCTGCATAAGTTCTTTGTGTTAGAGTTTGTTTGTTTGTATGTGCGCTTGTCATAGCGCCCCTTCAAGCTCACTACTCAGAGGCGCTCCCGAATGCAGCGCGGACACTGCATAGGAGTTTCACGCCGAAGCGCCTGAACAATTGCGAGTAACGGATTTGCTCAAGGTCCATACGCAGCGACTTGAGGTGGATTCGAACCTACAACCCTACGGCTGCAAGCAACAAGGCCGTAGACAGGGGGTGTTTTGGGTGCTTGAACACCCCAGAAATGGAAAATGCAGAAAAAAATCTATTGCATTTTTTACTTCGTGATGCAAAAAACCATGAAAAAGCCATGAAAACACCCCCCGAAATGAAGTAAAAGAAATTTGACGGCGAAAATATTTAAAAGCTTCGACTGAATGACTTTAAAAAAGGTCATCAGATTTCGACCGGATGACTAAAAAAAAAGGTCGTCAGAAATTTTGGCAGCGAAAATGGAAAATATTTCAGGCGAAAATGGAAAATATTTTTCAAGATTTGGCCGCCACTGAAAATACCCCCCCGAAATAAAATCCTGGCTACGGCTTTGGCAAGCAACGAACATACCGGTACACTCTAAACCATTAATTAATGTTACCAGTATGCTAAAGCCTCTCCTCTTCATAGAGAAAAATTCGTCGGGAAACTTCGTCTAACTGATGAGGTTAGAATAATAACTGACGTAGCACATTGAAGAACTAAGGCCTATACACAGAACTGTAGGCTTAAAGTGAAATGCACTAATATGCACTAAAGGCAACTTTTACAATAATTATTGCAGTCGTTGGTCATCATTGAGAAAGCGGTGCTTCAAATATTTATTTTAAATAAATGTAAGTATTTATCAAATTTTGATTGTGCGAATGCCACGCATTCAGACTGACGTGCACTTGGGGAAGTGACTCTACGATGTAGCAGAATATGAGGATCAGATAAATCTATAGGGCCCAAGAAACGACAATGTAAAACGCGACACACCAATTGCAACAATTATCTTCTCCTGTTTAAACATGAATTCAGTCATTTTCAATCCGGATGGAGAATATAATTTTTCGAATATTCTTAAATTCATATAAAATATAGTCGAAACCCATTTCACCTAAAATGTTTTGTAGCTGTTCTAAAAGCTCCAAAAATGGTGGGGCTACGAGCACCGACTGTAACCTGCGAATAGCACACCTTTACATGTTTGTATAGGCCTACTTGAGCCAAGATCTTATTAATTTATTCAAAGTCAATTCAAGAACTAGTTGACAGAGGCTGTAACCAGTTGATCTAAGTATAGGTGCTGTCATAGGCGTACGAGGCGAGGGGTGCAGGGGGCAATTGCCCCCCAAATTCGGGCAAGTTTGGTGGTTTTTTCGGGCAAAAAACCCGAACGACTAAAAAAAAGGTCATCAACTTTTTCACGGATGTATTTTTCGGGCAGAAGTTCAATCTTTGCCCCTCTCCCCCCCCCACTGCTGAAATCTCCCGTACGCCTATGGGTGCTGTGCGTCTTTTGTTAATACAATCCGTTATTCCTAAATAAATCTCGATACAGCTATTGTCACATGGATGTTTCTGAATCTTTCTCGATATTCTTTTTCTCGTATGTAATTGGCTCAACTGTCACCTGTTCAAATAAAAGAAAACGCGAATCATTAACGCTGACATAGAAAATTATTATACGCAAGTTTTACTCACGTCTGTAAGAAATTGTCGCGCGTCTGAATGTAAGCTTAATCGCTAATATAAAATTATTACTGACAATGCAGTAGGCAGCAAATGAAATAGGCCTATATATATGTATATATATATCAGTTATATATATATACTGTCTGAAAGGTAGCGTGGACAGTGAACACTGGACAATGAACACGCTGTGGAAGCCTCTATCAGCTTTGCCGCCAGAAGCCATGCTTAGCTCTGCGCGTGTAGTCGGTCAGGCAACGTGCCTTAAGATGATTTATTACACTTACATCTTTGTCTGGCGTTTTGGGTTGAGACTGATCATGTTGCTCCTTCGTCTGATTTCTGCATCTACAGTTCGTGAACGTCATAAGAAGACGGTCATCCACGGCGTCCTCCAACGCCTTGTCTCCTAACGATACACAAGAAACAACATAAGTGTTCGTCGAATGTGGGCCAACATTTAATTTATTGGGATCGAGTGACGTCTAAGGTGTAGATGTACATCACACAAATGACCAGATCGCAACATTGTCAATTTGGTCTGTCTCAGTTGTTTTAATATATACGATACAAGAAAGTCAACTAAGCAATAACAAGCGGGGTTGTTTGCAGAATGTTTCACAGTGTGTGGGATACCATGACGTCAGGTACATGTAGTCAGACCTCCTACTTTCAATAGTCGCTACGTGAATGCCACGTTGAGACGATGGCAAGCGTTAGAGTAAGTTGGTCATTTGTGGACATCAGCTGGTGATCTTCTATACACGGATATGACTCTTCGAGAATTTTCATGAAAATATTATATAGGCTAGAAACAAGTGCACCACTGCAGCTTTAAACGTGAGTAGAAACGTTGTGCGGAAAGCGATGACTTACTGAATATCAATGAAACGACCATCCCGACTGAAACGGTTGTCATCAATCCGAAGAGAACATACCACAAGTAGGACAAGCAGTAAAACTTCTGTATGCCATGGAACTCCGTCTGCAGACATGAAGCACAACATGGCACATGAGAACACTCTGTTCTATTCATGGCATACAGGAAAATAGAGTCGCACTTCAATTCAATAAAAAGTATTTCACATTATGGGCATGCACTTGTGGGAAGCTCCCATCGGGATATTTATTCCTTAAGTTCAACACTTATACAATATATGCAGTAGCCTACATGTAAATTACTTAATTAAGTTCTGAAACATGTGAAATTGTGAATGTTCAATAAAATATTTGTGACTTCGCCTCTAGTATGCATCTATACGTTACGCTCTTTAGTAGGCTACTACTGCGTAAGGTCGGATGCACACGCTTTATTGAGATATGAAAGAGAAGCTCTATTGAAATGCTCAGACATAATATTTTAGGCTATACTTGTACATAGGCACATCAATGCTGTCAAATAGATGAACATATAGACTTTGGTTTGATGAGTATAAAACTTGCAGTAGGCAGCGTTTCAATGAAAGCAGTTGACCATGGTTCAATGGTTCCAGTACAATTGTTATTGTCATCATTCATTGAAGCAGAAAAGATGGTCGAGTTGCGAGGATCAATGCATCCGTCAACAGACATGGAAGGCAGAGACGGATACCGGTATTTATTTGGAACACTCATCGATCCAACTTGCAACCAAATATTCAATATCACACTCACAGCTCCACCTGTCAACGCTCCCTATATATGCAAATTCACAAAAAAATATATTTTAGCAGCAGAAAAAGAATAAAGATTGCAACTGATGGCTTTAAGAGAGTCTTGTGCATTTTCTTAACGATAACCATTAAATTTTTATATATCATGTTCAAAATTCCTACTATTTAAACAGTCAACTTATTCAAGCCAAAGTAGGCCTACGTTTGCGCTGTTGAAGTCCTGATCAATAGTAGAGCAGATTATTTGTGAGCCATAATATGCACAAAACTTGTCTTAAGTCGGATTTAAACATCTCAATCCCACATAAATCTATGGATGTATCCTACAGCTACTTTCATTCATGAACACTATTTATTTACCAACAAATGCATCTAAGTTGATCCAATAATACGAATTGCAAATAGTAACTTGCACGAAATCATCCAAATAATACTCTTCGATGTTACGTTTACTCGAACGATTTGGTTATTTGCATAAATATGTATTTAAGAATTATCTGTTATAATCTAACAATTTGAAAATATTGACTTTGCTTTCGTTTTACTTGTTTTTTTAACGGATGCTAACATACGACTGGTTTTGTGCCGATGAGTCACATTTCTGCACTGTTAGAATCTTAATCGTTTGCTGGAACACGTAATCCAATCTATTGATCGAGCAAAATCCAGATTCAAAAGCGTATGAACAATGCAAATGAAATATTTATGAGAATTCAAACCTTCCAATTAGCAATTCTTGAAATTCCACCCAACACGAAGAAGCCAAAGAGTGGTCCGACCACTGAACTATACAACGACCACGATACCTGAATTGTATTAAAATGTAAAAAATTACATAGGTTTGCACATCTTAATTGTCCTGCAAATTAGAATGAGGTTACCAGCAGTTAAAGTCACGTGCATGCATTGGTGCATATTTCAAACAGGTCAATTCATTCCAGGGGCTTCTGTTCCTGCGCAGGGCGGGCGCAATTTGAGCCCGGTGACTAACAGGCGAAATAAGAAATGGGTCAAAAATAAATCTCACGTCGGAAGGAGAAGGTCGGCCCGGAATGGCAGCGTTTAATTTTGGCATGCATCTCTGGTGGGCAGATGTTTCCCTACAAATTGCTTCTTCCAGAAAATTTGCCAAAATGGCAATCGTTTTTAATTGTTACTTACATTTTCGCATTACATGAACTTTTATCATGATATGCCGTGATAAGAAAAACCGGTCTTTAGGGGTAGGCCATAGAAGCCTTTTCGTCTATCGCATTCGCATGTAGGTCCGAATCTAGTTCCCAATAAGCCGATGAGTTAGAACGCGCGCCATAGAGCGCAGAGAGCAGTAACACTGTTACGGTGTAGGCCTAGTGTCTTTGAGGAAGTTCCTCATTATAGTTCAGGACAATCCACTGTTGCACTGACACTGGACAGAGGCGCTTAATAAAAGCATAATAGTAATAAATGTATTTTCAATATAAACATTTCTAACATGTTCACGCAGTGTCTCTGAGACGTCACGTGTTTTAATAACAACTATTGTGTGTGAGTCAGTCTACCTGTGTGATTGGACCAGGCAAAACTGCGGCAAGGAATGCGACTGAGGTGGCTAAGATGCCAAAGACTAAAACTGCAATCCATAAAACACAACACAAATGAACATATGACCTGTTGTTGTTTAAAAGAACTCAAATCTCAGTTTCACAAAAGCACGCATCTAATAATTATCATATTTGCGTGTATAATAGGCTTTATGTGCATAAGCCTACATGTAGGTCTAGAGCACACTAGGCGTGTTTTAACTGCACTGCAGATACTTGGACTAGTCGTGTATAAACTCAAGTAAGCTGAAACTCAGAAGATGTGTCACTGATGTTGGTGATGACACATAGCTTACTTGTTAAATGCATATTTAATCAAAACGACAGAATCATCATCATATATAGAATAGAACAGGTACTGTAACAGACTCATGCAGTGAACTTACTACCTCGAAATAATTTGCCAGCTTTATACCAGTTGCTCAAGACCTATCTTTTTTGCTGTGGCTGAGCTGGGAGAGCCTCTGAGTAGACTTCTTGAAGGGGTGCATATATAAATTTTCGAAATGAATGAATGAATTTCACCAACAGATAAATTGCTAGCACAAGGACTCAAGTAGGCCTACCTCGCTATAGAATTGACTTTATATCGTTTCAACTAAGCGAGTACTCTGTAGTCTCTGTTGTGACGTCAATTATAGTGGCAATGTATGTCAAGGAACATTACAGAATGTCATTCTTATCTCAAATCGACCCAGAAGCGCATTTAGGCCTGAAGACAACGAGACCCTGAGAGAAAATGTTTTTACGATCACTTGTAAACTGAGAGTTTGATACTCTGGTGCTGTTTAGTCTGTCGTGTGCAAAGCGCACAAAGTTGACCTGGAAACCGTTTTGTGTTTCTTACTGATCACAGTGCAATTGAGATATAAATCTGTAGGTTGAATGCAATTTCAAAGTTTTGGCTATTTTATTTATAGTGTCGTGTGCACTGTACTAGTTTGTTACATGCAATGCAGCAATGCTATATTACCATGAAAATATAAAAATGCATGAAGCAACTAATTCAGTTAGGCTATTGAATCGGAGTAGGGCCTAAGCGTAACCTATTAGCAAGTAGTCACAATCAGCGTAATGGAAATAAAAGAAAGAGAAAGCTTAAGTTGCAATAAACGCGAATGCAGAATTCTAGGCCTATTTAATTTTACCGCTTAGGGCTTCTTTCTATATTTCAGTCTAGCAAAACACCAATTTGATGGCAAAAGGCAAAGTTGGTTTCGGCGGCTTTAGTCTTGACCTACAGTGTACTTGGCTCATTAATTGTTCGAATCATCATTCTCCTTTCGTTTCGCTGCTCCAGAATCATAGCAACATATCAGAACGCCAGATTTCAGCAAATATTTAATATTATACGAAGTTTGAATTATTATTGTTGTTTAATTAGGCCTATCAATAAACAATAAAAGTGACGGATTCATCAAGTAGAACAGAAAGAAGGCGGCTGACTCATTTGACCAGTACAGCCTTGATCTTCGGACAATTTGACCAGTACAGCCTTGATCTTCGCCCATTTGACCAGTACAGCCTTAAAAATTGAGTGCCCGCGCAGTTTGACCAATATAGCCTTACTTTTTCAAATTCGACGTCTGTCGTAAAAAAGTAAAAAAAGTAAAAAAAGTAAAAAAGTAAAAAAAGTAAAAAAAAAAATTTTTCTCCGGCGTATACAAAATGGACTACTCGAAGAAAATTACTGAATTACGAAAAATCGCTGAGCGGAGCGACAAGGATGGATATTTTACAAGACGGTGGAAAGCGAAGTTTATTGCTAAAATTGACGCCCACATCCGCGAATGCTACGACGATGAATACCCATGCAAGAATCCACGGCCGGATCGACAACAAGGGCCAGGCACGATTACCGTCGTTCGTCGTCGGCGTAATGGCAACTCACCCCCGTGTGATGTTAGTTTGATCGACAACGAGATCAACGTCGTTAATTGTCAATGCAATGGCAACTCATCCCCGTGTGATGCAAGGGTGTGAGTGGACTACGACGTAGATATGGGATTACAATATCGCAAACGATTTTACACCGTTGGTTTATAATCGTTTTTGGATCAATCGAATATTATTTTTTTTTCTCTGGCGTATATAAAATGACTGAAAAAATGGAATATACGGCTCGGCCTAAAGACAAGAGATTCCAATATAAAATGGACTACTCATCGTATAATCTGAAAGAATTACGACAAATTCCTAAACAGAGAGGACAAAGAGGATACTCGAGTTTGCGAAAAGCGGAACTCATAGCGTTCATATCGCAGGGAGATCGACTAGGCGCCCGGGCTCAGGTCAACAAAACACCAGCGCAAACTCCCGCCACTGTACGAGAATTGCGGGAAATTGCGAAAAAGAGAGGTGTGCGAGGATACTCGAGATTAGCAAAAGCGGAACTTACGGCATTCTTGTCTAATACTTGGAAATTTTTGAATACGGGGAAAAATAAAATAGTTTTTTCGGATTGGCTGACTCGTGAGATTAGTGAGTTACCTCCGCAAATAAAACCGCCCATTCATAGGTTCAAACTTCGAGAGACTGCGACGGCTATCAAAGGGTTTACAAAAAGATACACGATCGATGGCGACAACGGGATCGATGTTGCAACTTTTCTCAAGGCTGTAAGACCGCAGGTAGTTAGGCTGCTAGGGAAAAATCGCGGGGTAAAAGTTCAATTCGATCTCATGTGCGTAATGGAGAAAGTAGATATGAAAACCGGCGAAGTAGTAACGGCTGAGCCTAATTTCAAATCAAAGAGTGATATTATTTTAGAAGCAACCGATGTGAGGGAAATATATACCAACGCGGCGGATAAAATTAAGGAGAGTATGGCAAGTTTTCAGATGCGGGGGAGTAATTGGAGATTCAAAACCGTTTTGAAGTTGGATATCGATACAGTGACATATAAACCATTGAAGGGTAGTTCTTATATTCCACTTCCAGATTATTTAGCGAATAAAAAGGCTATTATTAATATGAAGAACGAAGACGATGAATGCTTCAAGTGGTGCGTAACGAGAGCAGTAAACCCAGTTGACAAAAATACGGAGAGAATTACGAAAGAATTAATTAGACAGTCTGAGGAACTCAATTGGTCTGGTATTGAATTCCCAGTAGCAGCGGATGCTAATGTGCTGAGTAAGTTTGAGAGAAATAATAATATTAGTGTTAATGTTTTTGGTTACGAGAAAGAAGTGAATATATTCCCACTATATATATCAAAGCATGAGAATGATAGGTGCGTGGATCTATTACTCATTTCTGATGGGGAAAAGAAGCATTATTGCTGGATCAAGAATTTTAATAGATTGCTAGCGCTACGAACAGAAAAATCCCATAATTCAATGCACTATTGTAGAAGATGTTTAATCGGTTTTAGAAAAGTCGAATCGCTTCACAAACATACTGAGTACTGTTCGCAGCAGGACGCCCAACGAATAGAACTTCCAGAACCTGGGACTATGCTAAGTTTTACACATTATTATCGGAAGATGCGTGTACCGTTTTTGTATTTTGCCGACTTTGAATCGTTCATCAAACCCATCGGTACATGTCAACCCGTTCCTAGCACGTCTTACACCAACAAGTATCAAAAACATACGCCCAGCTCGTTTTGTTATCATTTGAAATGCTTCGATGATGAAGTTTATTCCCAAGAGCCGGTGAGGTTTACAGCTGAAAACGACGACGATGATGTTGCTCAGTTATTCATAGACTCTATCGAAGAAAATGTAAAACGAATATACAACGAGTTCAAATTCCCCAAGAAGATGATATTCGGCAAGAAAGAGCAGGTGCTCTTCGACTCGGCTACTGTTTGCCATATATGCGAAGGAGAATTTATAGGCGAAGAAAAACCAGTACGAGATCACTGTCATTTGACTGGAAAATTTAGAGGTGCCGCTCACAACCTTTGTAATCTGAAATACAAAGTCCCCAAGTTCTTCCCCGTCGTATTTCACAATTTGACCGGTTATGACAGTCATTTATTCATCAAGAAATTACGAGGTGAACACGGCGAGAAAATCAAATGCATTCCCTGCAACGAAGAAAAGTATATCTCATTCAGCAGAGAGGTCGTCGTCGATAAGTTTGTAGACGCAGATGGAAAAGAGAGAGAAGTCAAGCGCGAATTACGTTTCATCGATAGTTTGAGATTCATGCCCCAGAGTCTCGACGCGTTATCGAAAAATCTTCAGAAAGATCAGTGCAAGAATTTAGGGAAATTTTTTGAGGGTGAGAAGCTGGATCTTTTACTCAGAAAAGGCGTTTACCCGTATGATTACGTCGACGGTGTTGAAAGATTAAACGAAACCGAATTGCCGCCGAAACATGCCTTCTATTCAAAACTAACCGATTCGGGCATCAGCGAAAAAGATTACAAGCACGCGAAAACGGTATGGGACAAATTTGAATGCAAAACATTACGCCAATATCACGACTTGTACAATTTATCGGATGTTCTGTTATTAGCGGATGTGTTCGAAAACTTTAGAGACGTCTGTATGAAGCACTACAACCTAGATCCCGCGTGGTACTACACTAGCCCAGGACTTGCATGGGACGCGGCGTTGAAGACGACTGGTGTAGAGTTGGAGTTGTTGAGTGACTACGATATGTTACTGATGATCAAGCAGGGAATACGAGGGGGTGTCAGCACGATTTCACATCGATACGCGAAAGCGAACAACGAGTACATGGGAGAAGCTTTCAATCCCACCCAACATTCAGTATTCATTCCATACTTGGACGCGAACAACTTGTACGGATGGGCGATGAGCAAACCGTTACCAACTCATGGGTTTGAATGGATGAACGATGATGAATTGAATGATTGGAGAAACATTACCGAACGAGATGGAGTGGGATGTGTGTTAGAAGTCGACTTAGAATATCCCGAGGAATTGCATGACCTGCATAATGATTATCCTCTCGCTCCGGAGAGTGTAAAACCCGCGGGATCGAATGTCGCAAAACTAATTCCAAACTTGAATGACAAAGTAAAGTACGTCGTTCATTACGAAAATTTAAAATTGTATGAAAGTCTCGGATTGAAAATCGTAAAAATACATCGAGGATATAAAATTCGTGGAAAGTGCCTGGCTGAAAAAGTATATCGATCTGAATACCAACCTGAGAACGAAAGCTACGAACGATTTTGAGAAAGACTTTTTCAAGCTGATGAACAATAGCGTTTTCGGTAAAACAATGGAAGCTATCGAGAATCGAGTTGACATACGATTGGTGAGTGATGAGAAGGAAGCTATCAAGCTAGTCGCGAAAACTAATTACGACAGACGAACGATTTTCGACGAAAACCTCATCGCCGTTCACATGAAAAAGACCAAGTTGTTTTACAACAAGCCGATATATCTAGGGATGTGTATATTAGACGTCAGTAAGACGCTCATGTATGAATTTCATTATAATTACATCAAGGCCAAGTACGGAGATAGGGCCAAGCTATTATTCACCGATACCGATTCTTTGGCGTATGAAATAAAAACGGAAGACTTCTACAAAGATATTTCCCCCGACGTCCAAAGTATGTTCGATACTTCAGACTATCCGAGCGATCACCCGTCGGGTATAGAATCCGGCGTTAATAAAAAAGTGCCCGGTATGTTCAAAGATGAGGCCGCGGGAAAACAGATTGAAGAATTTGTCGGACTACGATCCAAGTTGTACTCTTACAAAATGGCGGGTGAAGACTACAAGAAATGTAAAGGTGTGAAAAAGAACGTCGTCAAGAAATCAATCACTCACGCAGATTACAAAGACTGCGTGTTTACGAAAAGACAACAATCGAGAGCGATGAACGTCATTCGATCCTATCGTCATGAAATTTACACCGAAGAAGTAAATAAAATAGCTCTCTCAGCAAACGACGACAAAAGAGTAATAATGGACGACGGAATCCATACCCTAGCCTATGGACACTACACGCTGAAAACTAAACAAAATAAAGAATAATTTACACTAATATAAAATGGATGCGGCAAAAAAAGTGTGTACCAAATGCAAAATAGAAAAAAGCTTGGACGAATTTCACAAAGATAATGCACAAAAGAGCGGGTATTACCCCAGCTGCAAAGTTTGTAAAAATGCCAAAGTGAAAGAGCTTGCACACAAATACGCGAGTCAGGAAAATAGAGAGACAAAAGACACAAAAGTTTGCAGCCGATGTAAGATTGAAAAGAACATTTCGGAATACGTCAACAATCGATTTCAAAAAGATGGAAAGGCGAATGAATGCAAAAATTGTACGCATAATTATTATCTAGCCTGCGTAGAAGCTCGAAAGCTCATTAGTTTGTGAAACATCTAGATGAAATATTAAAATGAGCTATACAACTGTGAAAAATATAAATGTCGAAGGCGTAGTCCTCGCAAATCACCCGTTGACGAATTTTGAACTACTAGATGCCGCGAAAAAGCTCAATATCCTTAATTTCCGGGGAGTATTTCTCAGAGACGAGCTGCCGAAGAAACCTAGCTGGACTGAATGAGGGATATTGAATCTAGACGATTCTAATGGAACCGGCTCGCACTGGGTCGCTTTTTCAAAAAACGGCAAGGACAAAATATATTTCGACAGCTATGGCCTGCCCCCTCCTACAGAACTGCTAGAGTATTTGCAGAGTCCCGTGTACTACAATAGCGAGCGTATTCAGCCCGACAACGAAGTGTTTTGCGGTCATCTATGTCTACACGTCCTGAAAAAAACCTGTAAAGATGGAGTGAATTTTCAAGAAGTTATAAACAGTCTGCATTGAAAATTATTATATTCAGATGTGTAAAAAATGCCGGTTGATAAATTTGGACATACAGATTCAGGATCTACGCAGAGAGTAATTGCTGGAGGAGTTACTGAAAGTCAAGTAAATAGTACTTTTCTAAGGCTAGATGGAGCAAACCCAGCGACCGGCGATCTAAATATGAGTGGTCATACTATTAGAGGTCTGCCTACAACGAATACAGCGAATACGGGGAATACTCTGGAAGCGGGAATAGATGAGGCTATGAGTCGGGGGCAAGTAATAGATTTACTGCAGAATCACGACGACGTCCCGACTGACAATAATCATTTGACGAATAAGAAATACGTCGATGAACAACTTACTTCGAAAGTGGCGGCGGTAGTAGGACCCGCGGTTAGCGCTTACAGTTCAACTCAACAGGCTATAATCGCTAGAACTCACACAGCAGTTACTTTTGACGTAATCAGATGCGGTACCGCAAAACACGGTATTGAACAGGGTATCGGGACGACTTCTTTCTTCCCCAGTAAAGCCGGGTACTATATCGTTTCGGTGTACATAGAATTTTGTAACAATAGTAATACCGCGTATGGCACCGTCCACCTGTATAAAAATGGAGCGTCGTATATGCAAATTGCGGGTGGAGGGAGCACGAAAGGCTCGCAAAACCATTCAATCGGTAGTAACATAGTTTTTCTAGACGAGTTCGATTACCTCAACATACACGCTTTTTCGTCCATCGCTACGAACATTTTGTGTAGGGACTTTTCTGCGGCATTCTTACGGCCCTAATTAATAAAAATTATTATATTCAAAATGCCTGTTGATAAATTTGGTCATACAGATTCAGGATCTACTCAAAGAATAATTGCAGGGGGCGTTACGCTGTCCCAAGTAAATAGTACTTTTCTAAGGCTAGATGGTGACAACAACATTACGGGAGATATAGATATGCGCGGCCATCATCTCGTTGGTCTGCCGACTGATTACCCTTTTGCGGGTAACGATGATGATGCTATTAGTTTTGCTCAAGCTACTGCCCTAGTCGTTGATAAAACAGCGGATATCGCCCCTAGAGATTACGTTTCGGGTATGAGGGTATCTCCGGGTAATCTAGTGAGAAATACGACGAGCGGTATTATATATAGGTTCGAAGGAACGGCTGGAGCTATAACAGCGGCGCCAGCATTATCCGCGAATTGGAAACCTACAACCGGACCGGCTATTTGTGTGTTGAGAGAGGATGGCGGGGGAGCAACTGCATTCGTAAGTGGTGGCGCATTCTCGGGCACATATGCAACGCATGGTGGAGCATTTGGTGGCGTATATGTAATGCACCATCAATTAACGGTCGTTGCCATCAATACGGATTCGGCGTATACGACGTCCTTGGGCTTAATAACTATTCCTCGTACGGGCGTATATCGACTTGGCGGATTCGCGAATTTCTTGATAGGAAATGACAGTCCGGGCGAAAAAATAATCAGAATTTCGTATGTCAAAGATGGGATAATTAGTAACGAACTTTTTGAATGCATGGCTGGCGGATCAACGGTTGGCAGCAGAATATCACTCGTATTACCAACCGCCGCCATATTTTTCAACGCCAACGATAAGCTCGGTATGAGGGTATATTCTTCCATATCCGGAAACAGTCCAAGAGCCGGTCACCTTCTTCTCAAGGCCGGAGCCGGATTGCAGGTCGAGTTTTTGTACTAGGTAGCCGTAGATACCTATCGTTCATATACGCGCGATAGGTATCTGTAAGTCTCATTATTCTTCAGCGTTATCTTTCTTCAATATACCACACTCATTTTCTGTCCGTCCGATTGAAACCTCAGTAACTTGTCTGAAATCACCACTGCGTACGCTTCCGTATTAGCCAGCGGCGCCGTATTAAACGTGCCTTTGATCTGGATATCGACCACCGATGACTTCAGACGCTCGGATTGCTTGCTCACGTCAAACACCATAATCGGAAACAAATCTTTGAAGTCCGAGGGTGTGATATTGCATTGTGTCATTAGTTCGTCCATTCCATAGTATTTTTCACTGAACGCGGCCGCTGCTCGGTACGCCCGCGCGAATTGTTGATTCGGAAATGATAGATTATAGTCGACAACTGGATATCGGTCCTGGTTCATCATCACGAACATGTTCTTCAGATCGCAATGATTGAAAACGGATGGATTGTGTTCTTGATCGCCGCTTTTGTCGGTTTGAAAACCCAAGATGATGTACCTAGGCTTCTCAGGTAATGTCTTGACGCTAAGTCTCCAGCTAAAATTAGTCGACTGTGCGACGGAGGTGGTATCGCATTGGCGGGCTCTGTACGCAACTGGCAGCGACGCTTTCGATTCGATCGTTTTGTACAACTGCATCTTCTCCATATCCGCGGGAATAACGTGCGGCATGAACCATGAGATTTTATCCAGCCTAACTTTCCCTGCGGCCGCGGCGGCGAGTCTAAAAATTGCGTCATCATCGGCTTTACGAACCAGAGTTAGCGTATGTTTCACACCAAAAACAACCTTGTCGTAATCATCGCAAAATCCGAAAATATGCTTCAATGGAACTACAAAGCTGAAAGTACCTTTGGCATTTGGTTTTTGAATTATATACGACTGTCTCACGGCGAAACCTTGATTATTCGCGATAGCAGCCGTCGCTCCGCTGTCCTTGTACCACAACTGATTCAAACCTTGAGCTAGTTGAAAATCATTCGGGTATTTGAGTAATCCGAGCATCGTCGTTGCTTGGCCCGGGTGAAATAACGATTCAATTTCCTGATTCGATAGTGCATACGAAATTTGACTGAAAAGATGCATGAGCCCATTATTCGTAAGAGTTGCTTCATCGGCATTAACGTAGAAGGTGTTGTCCGCCTTCATCAATCTACCCTCGAACAGCAGGTAAGATTCCGCCGGATGACAAAATAGATCTTGAAGTTCGATATTTATTCTAATCTCGCCGGAGGTGTTTAGATTCGCCCCCGATATCGGCTCATACTCATACCATTCGTAGCGTTCGACGCTTTCATCGCTCAATGGTTGTTCGGTAAATCTCAGAATATCAGATGATTGCATTTTTACTACTACGCGATAATATATTTTTTACGCGACCTTCATTCCGCCGCCGTTTAGCGAGCGTACTAAATCTTGTATCGATATGGCGTCGTTCTTCTTCAGGCCATCGCCCATCATCAGATTATTAATATTCGAGATATTTGGGATATTCGAGGTCGACCCGACGCCGCTCAGCCGATCTAAAATTTGTCTAGTTTCTGGCGTAATTTTCTTGGCGGTGGGAGTAGGAGCAGGAGTCGTAAACAGTTTAGTCACTGCTTTGTCCACTAATCGTTTGCCGGCGTCGATTGCGGTTGTTTTCCCAACGTCGATGGCCTTTTTCCCAATTTCTTTCGCCACGTCTTTACTCGCGTTGAGAGCGGTCGTTGCTAATTGTTTGGCGGCGTTCGACGTTACTAGTCGTTTGAAAAATCCCGAAATTGTATCGAATATTCCAGATCCGCCGATTACGTATTGTTTCCTGTACCTCCTTCTATTAATGACCTGCATTTTTCCCGCATTTTATAATGTCATCATTATATTTTTGTAAGCATCATTACTCAGCACTCCCTGCCTCAATAACGCGTCGCACATCGCCACGATCTCGTTTCTCACACCGGTATTGCCTGCTTTGAAGCTTTGAAATCGTAGTTCTAGCTGTTTCGCTAATACGTTTGGATCTTCGGAAATAACGATTACGCCGCCCACGCCTTTACCCACCGCATTACGAGCCCTCTTTTCCCATATAGGCTTGATAATTTCTCTATATTTGACGCTCGAAGATGCTTTCGGTTTGTTGGGATTTTTTGGCTGCCTGATAGCATCCGTCGCGAGTAGAATCTCGGCGTAATCGTCTCTATCATTATTATCGTATATCGACGTGTTCGGCTGTTTCATCGTCAACAACTCCCAAAGCCCTGGTGTTCCGCTATACGTCTTATTTCCAACCGTCACATCGTCTCCTTGAATAGAAATCGGAGTATCGCCGATGTAGAATTGACCATTTTTTGATCGTATTCCGAACGTCGTGTCTACGATTTTTCTATCGGAGGCGTATTGATGAAGGTACTTGGTGGCTACATCACCTAATTCTAAAGTTCTAATATCCTCAGTCGGATCGTCGCTATACGCTTCTATCGAGGGATACTGAGGAAATTGAATCTTCAACGAAGCGGGTAGCGTCTGTAGTGCGTTTGTAGTAGCTACCGAGTTTTCTTTGATGGCGGATAGTAGGACATTTTGCTCTTTGGAAATTGCGGATTGCGAATCGACGATAGGCTTGTACAGCTTGGTTAATTCTTGTTGCAGCCCCGAATCCCCCAATCTCTCCGATAAAAAGTTCTGTTGAATATTCTTCTTGGATTTCAGAAACTCTTCGACTATGAAATTTCTTTTCGCCGGGTCATCTATCTTTAGAAACGACATTTTTAATAAAAAAATTAATGTTTCTCGACATGTTTCTCGACATGTTTCTAGACGTGTTTTTCTACATGTTTTTCGACATGTGTAAAAACACAAGTTAGACGTATTTTCAGACATAGCGACATAGGTCTACATAGGTCTACAAAACTCCACAAGTCTACATGTTTTCATACATGTTCGCGTTAGTCGTCTTTCTACCAGATTCGGTATTTTTCTCAAACATGCTTTGAAAGGACTGCCTGACTTCTTCTCTTCCCTGATCGATGAGTGATTGTTTCGTTTCCTCGTCCATCGCGGCCGCCGCAACTTTCGACTTACTTTTAATTTCTTCTTTCATGCCATTGAATTTTTCAATCTCGCTTAGAATCAGAGAATATTCCTCATCTGAAATGTGATCATCCACGAGTGCTTTTGAAATATGGTCGCTGATCGTGTTGAGCTTCGCATCAGCTAGCGTTTTGATCTTTTCATGCTTCTCCGCCTTCAGGGCGAGCTTTTTACAGATTCGGCCGCCGATTATACTCAATAGCCCCGCACCTAGCGCTGCCCCCTCCATAGCAATAGCGATGGGGGCTGCAATTATGGTGGACAATACACCGATTCCCGAAATTCCGAGCCCCATCGTGACCACCATGAGGAAGCTGTCTACTACGCCGATTACGCTCACACTTCTATGGTACTTTTTACTCAACGTTGCTCTTTTGTCGCGTTCTTGCTCGATCTCCTTTTTGATTTCGCTAATCTTCTGAAGTCGATACGTTTGTGCGGACCCTGCGGCTATTTGTATTTCACCTTCTGGCGCAGAGGGCGTTATATTTGTTAGGTTTGGATAGAGTTTGATGCCTTCGTATTCCATTCTTTTATTTATTAGCAATATATATTTTTTTACCGCAGATAATTTACACAGCATAGCGAATCTCCTTCGTTTATCGTTACTGCTGAATCGGAGTTGTTTTGAATGGAAACTATGATATCATCAACCACATCTTCTGAAATCACTCCGTCTAGTAGGCTGCATCGCCGTTCTTTGATAGCCTGTCTGAGGGAAACGAGACAAAGGCCGGCCGTCATTTCTACACCTAGTCCAAGCCTTAGCGTATTTGCCGCCTTTGGTTGTATCGTGATATCATTTTGCGCAAAAATTTCCCATCGCAGACCTCCTTGTTGTCTATTTGGGGTGTGAGTAACACCGCTCGTAATCTTCCAAAAGACTGAAACGGGCTGCGTTCTAACCTCTACCGGTCTAGTTGGTTTAGTTCCAAATTTGTGTATTGGTCTCGACATTTTATAATAGAATAGTTTATAATATCATGCCGAGAATCGGAATGTTTTGAAACGGAGAGTTGGGGCCCAACAAAAGTCCGTCGCCCCTAGCATACCCCGACCCTGTTTTCATGTACAGCCCGGATGCCGTTATCGAGCTACCTTTTTGCCACGGAGACAAGTACAAACCAGATCCGGCTGCTCTTATTTTGCACGCCATGTCACCTTTCTTGACATACATTACACCCGAACCGCTGATTTTGTCTACAATCTTAGTAGTTGCCGCGGAGCCGAGACCACTTAGTGCGCCCATCGCTAGACTTGGCAGTGCATTAGACAGAAGGAACCGTCCCGCTGTCGCTAGAAACGGAAGTATAGCGCCTATGAATCCACCTTCGACTTTCTTGTTGTTCTCCAATTGCGTTTTACTCATTTTAATAATCATGCCAGTTCCTTTTTGGTAGGCCGCTGCCATTTTATTGATTTGCGCCTGGGTGAGAGCCAAAACGTGTTCGCCATTCAAATCATCGTGCGATAGTTTGATACTTACGCCGCTCCCCGCTTGAAGTGCTCTTTTAATTTTGTCTTGTTGCGCTTCTGAAATATTAACTTTTACGCCCGTGTAACGATTCATTTTATTAATTAATTACAAAAACTTTCAAACTTCTCTGATGTGAAATCGAATCGCCAATTCTTCCCCCCGAAGATTTAGCAGGTTCCCGTGTTGGTCCGTGAGCCTCATTTCCATCGTTGAAATTGTAGATAGCAAAATCGGGAGATATATCAAATTATGCGGCACTTCGATAATCTTGTAACCCGGACCTACGTTTGGGAAAAAAGAATATATCACGTTTTCCGATGTTCCGTTAGTGTACGAAGACCCGATAATGTCGCTGGTCACTCTCAAGCTGCTTACACTCATTATATTTACCAACTCCTCCGATTCATTATATCCGCCGTCATAGATCCATTTGTGGAAACCTAGAACCTTTCCGATCGAATTCTTTGGCGTAAAGTCAACCAAATAACCTGCTGCGATATTTACCACAGACCTCAGCGTATTGGTGTTTGGTGCTATTGAGATACAGTACTCCCCATTTACTCCGTCGTAATGCCCATTCCCCTTCATCACTCTCTGTATATATTCGTTGATATCCGTTATTTCATAGCAACCCTCTGGAACTTCAATGCGCACCCAATCTGTGTCAGCATTTGGTGAATACCGAAAGACCTTGTTTGTCGCGTCGATATTTGGAAAAGAATAGTACGTCTCGAGGGCAACTAAGGCCATCTCATATTTCTTATTCTTCTCCAGTTCGAGTAGCGGACTAAACTTCGTTCTGATTCGCGTGCTCTTTTCGCTTAGAAAAATGGAAAATGATGTTTTTGGTCCCGTGTTACAGGCCGTCTTTTCCGTGTTTTCCGATATCTGTTTGAGAAGCGATGATTCCATTTTTACTATACAATACAATTTTACAATGGCGGATCCTCGATTATATAAAATTCATCGAGCCCGCTTCGGTATTTACCATTGTATTTGTCGCTAGTCAGGTCTAAAACCACGAATCCATGGGGTTGTTCCCATACTGTTTTGCATAGTTTTCTAAATTCATCTTTCGGCATGTCTGTACTCACGTGATCGTTGTAAATATGATTACAATTTTTCAGGTCTTGTTTGAACAGGCAAATAAAGTTCGCATTTTCTCTGATTGTTTGGCGCGGTAATTTGAAATAATTCTGGGCGAGGTAAAAACAATCTACATTACTATGCCTTCCCCCGATTGTAATACGTTTCACATTTGTTTTGTTTTTCCAATTGAAGATCATCGAAAATCATCAGGTTCTTCTTTTCGGCGCTCAGATCTCTCGGGTCTGGTACATCGTCGGCGCTCTCAAAGAACTTGGCAATTATATCAGATTTAGCTTCTGAGTTTTTTGCCATTTCCTCCATAACGAGGTCTGGCGACGCATTTAGACCCACGATTTCATCTCGGTGCTCGAACAGCCGAACGATCGCTGCTTTCGGTAATTTTTCTTCGTATGCTTTTTTAATAATGCGATATTCCGGTTGAAACAGAGAAGTACCGAATACCTGCAAGTTATTATAATCCAACCAGTCTGGCCTGAGTAAAAGATTGAGAAGAAGCGTTGTTTTTCCGCACGCCGATTTCCCAACTATCAAACCACGTATGCTTTTTGGTAACAACGGATTATTGAATCTTTTCGAGAGCGCTGTGCCCCAACTCATATCTCTAATCTCCATTTTAAAAATATATATTATTAAAAACGAAATGTATTGCGTAAAATGTAAAAAACAGACTCAAACAAGAGATGTGCAGAACGCCATGGCTAATAATGGGAGATCGATGCTCAGAGGTGTTTGCGTCGTATGCGGGAAAACAAAAACTCAATTCGTGAAGGCGTCCGCTGTTGCGCAAGGTGGGGATCTAGTTAGTTCGCTGAACGCTGCCACTAGCAACATTAAATTACCTTGGGCTAAATTTCCGGGCGAATTACATTTGCCAGGCCATCAGTTTACTGGTCCCGGCACTAGACTAGATTTGCGTCTGAATCCCAACGAAACCCCCAAAGATTGGAGCAAACCTATAAACAGGGTAGATAGTGCGGCATATATTCACGACCTGGCATACAATCAACACACTGATACAGCTTCTAGGAATGTCGCTGATAGAGCAATGATAAACCAGTTGAATAATATACCTAATCCTAGCTTGCGGGAACGAATAGAACGGGCGATAGTCAAACCTATTTTGGCCACTAAAACGAGCCTCGGGCTAGGTTTAAAAAAAGCCTAGAATTACAGCAGGACCTGAAATGGACTAATCAATTAGCGAATGAATTACACAAACCAGTAGTGAGAAATTTTAGGACGAGGCGGGTCCGTGTTGGCGGGATTGACCAGATTTGGGCGGCAGATCTAATCGACATGCAAGCCTTCGCTAGAGATAATGATGGTGTGAAATTTCTATTGACCGTCATAGATGTGTTTTCCAAGTATGGATGGATCGTTCCATTACATGACAAGAGTGGGAAGTCTACAGCTGATGGGTTCGTGAAGATACTCAGAGGTGGTCGACAGCCGGTCAAAGTTTGGTGCGACAAAGGGAAAGAATTTTATAACAAAAACGTAAAGAATTTAGTCGAGCTGTATTCTACCGAGAACGAGGGCAAAAGTTGTATCGTAGAAAGATGGAATAGGAGTATGAAAGATAAAATGTTCAAGTACTTCACAGCTAATTCAACTAGAAGATATATCGATGTATTAGATGAGATGGTTAGTAATTATAATGACACGAGACATTCTTCGATCAAAATGACTCCCGCGAAGGCTAGTATGAAAGTGAACGAAAAGACTGTATTTATGAATTTATACGGCGACGAGATTTCAGAGCCTATTATGCCAAAGTTTTCAATCGGCGATCGAGTCAGAATAACTAGGAAGAAGAGCATTTTTGACAAAGGATATATACCTAGATGGACAGAGGAGGTTTTTGTAGTATCTCAGCTTCAATATACAGATCCGCCAACTTACAAGATTACTGATTCTAATTCTGAGGAAATACAGGGGTCATTCTATGAGCAGGAGCTACAGAAAACAACTCAAGAAATATTTAGAATCGAAAAAGTCATCAGGAAACGCGGGAAGAAATCACTCGTGAAGTGGTTGGGCTACCCAGACTCGTTCAACTCGTGGATCGAAAATGAAGACTTGGTGAGATTGTGAGACGATTTTGTCAAAATATCTCGTGTTTGGAAAAAATAATAATATTCGATTGATCCGAAGACGATTATAAACCAACGGTGTAAAATCGTTTGCGATATTGTAGTCCCGTATCTACGTCGTAGTCCACTCATGCCCTTACATCACGCGGGGGTGAGTTGTCATTGCGCCGACGACGAACGACGGTAATCGTGCCTGGCCCTTGTTGACGATCCGGCCGTGGATACTTGCATGGGCATTCATCGTCGTAGCATTCGCGGTTGTGAGCGTCAATTACAACAATCAACTCCGATCTCCGCAGGCTATGTATGCATGTATATGCAACCAAGCTGAGCTGCCTGGCGATTTTTCGTAATTCAGTTTTAGTTTTATTTGGGTAAACCATTTTATATTGCGATATCTTGTCTTTATACCGAGTTGGATATTCCATTTTTCAGTTATTTTGTATACACCGGAGAAAAATTTTTTTTACGACAGACACCGAATTTGAAAAAGTAAGGCTATATTGGTCAAACTGCGCGGGCACTCAATTTTTAAGGCTGTACTGGTCAAATGGGCGAAGATCAAGGCTGTACTGGTCAAATTGTCCGAAGATCAAGGCTGTACTGGTCAAATGAGTCAGCCGCCTTCTTTCTGTTCTACTTCATCAGACTGAAATAATTTTCAACCAATAAATTGCTGCAAAAATATTTTTAATATTTCAATTAAGATATGGAATAAATAGCTCTTACCTAGTATTCGATTAGCTATGGCTTGCTTGGATTCAGGAAGATTTGTGAATATCCTTTTAAGAACATCCTCCCAACAGTTTGCTGCTGAGCCGCTTAGAGCCGATGACACAGAACTGGAAAGCATTCACAGCATAGATTGCGTTTGACATATCGGAAAAGTTCACCATAATAATATTTTACCGTAACAATAGCCACCATTATTTTATTTACCATACATAACTGAAACTTCTGGTCCTCGTTATTCATGAATGAACTTGAATGCATGAATTGAAACGTATAATTGTTGTCGGTCTCGAAATGCAACGTCGTTGGGAGGGGGGGGGGCTTCTTCTCAATGCCGAAATAGGTTTCATAACTCGCAGAATTTAACAACCATGAACAATAATTAAAGACCTGATCGACATTGTGGATTTTATCAACTTTCAGACTGCAAGTGGGTAAATACGACGATGCCATACATAATTAAGTTAGCATTAGGGCCTACACAGCAGTGATGGCCATAATTGTTTTTCACTGCTCCACTATATGAAACAATGAAACACTCTATAGGTGGTTTCAACGATTCCAGAGACCAGTGAGAGTAGTAGGCTATATTGTATAGTCTTACCTTAAGGCTCCTCCATAAAGCGTTGCCAGAAACAAACCAGCGAAACCAGGAGCATTCTCAAATAGGTTGATCACAAAATAAGGAAGTAGCTGAAACGGATTAACCAACAACAATAAATATTGGAAACAACAATTTCAAAAACTAGTAAAAACATTTATACCTGAACATGGATCCAATAGTGTTAAAATTTTAGATTTAGAACGCACCTGGTTTTCGTTGTGGATCTCTTTGTTTGCCAATGGATCGCATTTGATTTGAGAATAGTAGGCAACGACGGCCAAACCAGTAAATCCTGTCAGGAACTCCAGTAAGAACACTCCAGGAATATTAAGCAGAATGGCTCTATAAGAAAAATGTTTTATTCGTGGTTGCATAGAAGTAGATAGGAGTGCACCGGTCTGTAATTTAATAATCTTCGTTTAATGACTCAATCTGACAAACTGCAAAATGATTACAGGTACAGGTTATACGAAATACGTCCCACTATAGCACGCCACGCAGGTCGGCTTTACAGAGTGGGTTCGGTAACTTAACACTATGACCATGGGCGCCCGCACATAGGGGCAAGGGGGGCACTTGCCCCCCTGGAAAAGTGAAACCTATTTTTCTAACTACTACTTTTGGGTTTTTAATAAATTTCTTCGCATTAAAACACTAATGATACGAATGATACACACAGTGAAAGTAATAAATTTACGTTTAGAAATCTCTATAGAAATAAATATTTATAGTGCCCTTCATGGACCTACTTTTTAACATCTACTTTTTGGATTTTTAACAAATTTTTTGCACTTAAGAAACTATTCATAATAAAAAAAATACACAAAATCAAGCGGAGAAATTTGAATTAAGGAACTTCTTAATTTTCAGCACTGTATTTTTCATGCTCTTGCGACTGAAAAATTTATCCGTGACCATCGTAGAATTTTTGCCCCCTCCTGGAAAAATTTCTGCGGGCGCCCATGACTATGACCTAAGTGCTGGATCACTCCTGGTTCGGCCAAGCCAGAAGTGGGAAGGGTATCTTATTTTCAGCAGAACCCGAGTCAAGCAATACAACAGAAAGGCGCCAATGGCAGCTAACAGAAACTTTAATAAATTAATGACCTGTATGAGGCTCGAACCCGGGTCCCATCGATGACTCGCAGTTTAACGACCAGCGCTCTCTCAACTGAGCTACGGACCCCACATGCATGTAGGGTAGAATATCAAGCATTTAAATTTCTTCACCCTTATGACCATATTATACTGGCTGATTTATACAAGACGGTGTACATATTTATGGCTGGCCAACCGCAAGGCAACAGCACACAATTCGTCAAATACAATGCAATACAGTATGCTCAATTTTGCTTGTTTGACTAACGCAGCAACACTGATCACAGGAGGATTGCTTACATTCGTGCTTTCGAGAGGCTTTGTGTGGCGGAGAAGCGTTGAACAGCCGCCTGAGACAGACCGTAGTAAGGAATCCATCCAATGGTGCCACCAATCATCGTACTCCAAAATGTGTGACGCACCGTCGGATCAGGACTCCACCTGAAAACATTCCCACTATGCATACTAAGACACTTCAGACACCAATGGTGATCAGGACTCCACCTGAAAAACATTCCCACTATGCATACTAAGACACTTCAGACACCAATGGTGATCAGGACTCCACCTGAAAAACATTCCCACTATGCATAGGCCTACTAAGACACTTCAGACACCAATGGTGATCAGGACTCCACCTGAAAAACATTCCCACTATGCATACTAAGACACTTCAGACACCAATGGTGATCAGGACTCCACCTGAAAAACATTCCCACTATGCATACTAAGACACTTCAGACACCAATGGTGATCAGGACTCCACCTGAAAAACATTCCCACTATGCATACTAAGACACTTCAGACACCAATGGTGATCAGGACTCCACCTGAAAAACATTCCCACTATGCATACTAAGACACTTCAGACACCAATGGTGATCAGGACTCCACCTGAAAAACATTCCCACTATGCATACTAAGACACTTCAGACACCAATGGTGATCAGGACTCCACCTGAAAAACATTCCCACTATGCATACTAAGACACTTCAGACACCAATGGTGATCAGGACTCCACCTGAAAAACATTCCCACTATGCATACTAAGACACTTCAGACACCAATGGTGATCAGGACTCCACCTGAAAAACATTCCCACTATGCATACTAAGACACTTCAGACACCAATGGTGATCAGGACTCCACCTGAAAAACATTCCCACTATGCATACTAAGACACTTCAGACACCAATGGTGATCAGGACTCCACCTGAAAAACATTCCCACTATGCATACTAAGACAATTCAGACACCAATGGTGATCAGGACTCCACCTGAAAAACATTCCCACTATGCATACTAAGACACTTCAGACACCAATGGTGATCAGGACTCCACCTGAAAAACATTCCCACTATGCATACTAAGACACTTCAGACACCAATGGTGATCAGGACTCCACCTGAAAAACATTCCCACTATGCATACTAAGACACTTCAGACACCAATGGTGATCAGGACTCCACCTGAAAAACATTCCCACTCCGCCTACTAAGACACCTCAGACCACAATGTTCTGTTTATTTAGACTACATGCTCTTTTCTTAGCGACACACTCTAACACTTCTGACGGCGATTTGAATCATGAAAACACAATAATTATTATTCAATGTAATTCCAAAACGGCGTATTCGATCTAAACCAACAGTATAAAATATATTATTTTTACACTGATCTGCTGATTACACACTGAAATTTCCTCCAGAACACATTTCAAAGAATGGTACACATGACCAAAGAATAACAACACGTTCATTAAAGATACATGGACAGTTGAGCACTGATCAGTAAGCTTAATAGTTGATAGTGATTATAAGTAGGCAATGAACCGTTTTAACAGAGATTTCTTTAATGTAAGACAATGCTGAGTTTAATTTGACGAAATCATTGATCAATGCAGAGAGTCTATAGAGCCGTTGTTATACAGAATAAAAACAATAACATACCAATAAAAAATAATATTATTGTCTGCAAAATATAGGCCTACTGACTCAACCAAATTCATGCGACCTTCCCTTCCAGCGTTTTCGATGACATTACCAATTCCTCCAACCGCGATTATTCCCTAAACATGAAACAGTATTCGAATTATTTACTTTCAGATTCAATCGTCAAGTGCAAATTTCCATGATGGCTACTCATGAAATATTTCTAGATATCTATCGACACAAAACCTTGAGCTTAATGAGAAACAAATGAAATAAATGCTCAGTTGTCCACAAGAAAGCTTGTCTTGTCTTTAACCGTCCTCATATCGAGGGTTGGTCGCTCCACGAACAAGTTTTCTCCATCTTTCTCGATCCTTTGTTTCTCTCATCATCTGATCGAAAGACATCTCCAACCAGTCTCTGATATTTGCAATCCAGCTCATCCTCGGTCTTCCCTGTGCTCTTTTCCCCAAAAGCTAGCATGCAATAAAAATCAGTAGCTACCTTACCCTATCACATCTTGCTACACGTTACTTCAAATTATTACTTAGCCTATCTCAACCTTTAACGCCAATAAGTTTCTATGGCTTTTACTGCTATTCAATAACGCTGTGATACACTGCTCCTTGGTCCATTCTGTGGCTGCTTTGAGTAAGCTTATATTCTCAATATCTAGATGCAAGGTTGAGGTGTAAAGCTCCGAAACTGCGCGAATGTCAGAATATAGCGAAATTTCGGCTTTTCGTCCGCACGCGGAAAAGGAGAATTAACCAACCCCTCCGCTGGGTGGGTCTGGTCAATAACTACGAAATTGTGGACGTATAAACAGACATAGAGTCTACATATCCACAGCCGCATTCTTCTTCCCTGTGGCTTCTACACTAAGCGAGTTTCTGAGTACCGTAACTTAGGTAATTAATCTGAGAGCGGCGAGAATGCCGTCAAGATATGACGTCATATCGTCTGCTAAGGCTTAGCTAAGCAATGGTGGCGTGATAGTTAGCCTAACGTTTGCAACGGTGAATGGCTTCTTAAATCTGTAGGCGCTAATCGCATCGAAATTTAAAATGTCCATAACTTAAGTTTTAAAGTGAATTGAGAGCTGAAAATATTCGCGCTGACCTACAAATTCGCATGAGAAGATTAAAAAAAATTGTTTAGTCCTCAAAATTAAGCCGTTTTGGAGCCTTTCTTGGGACAGCATACATACACACAGATAAGTTTCGGATATAATAGGCCCTAGTATAGGCTAGATCATCGGACGAGAAGCAGAATTAGAATAAGATGCAACAACAACCAAGAACGTTGCGCAGAAGCCAGATAATAATATTATTGTGAATTTGCTTCAAAGCATCATTTGAAACATTGCAGTTAGTTAGTAGAAGACGGCAGCACGACATCTGATTGAAGCAAGTTAGATTGCGGCACACATACATTGTACATACAGGGTGGCCAGCATAAATGAACCAACTTTGCGTGCTTATAACTCCGGCAATTTGTAGAATTTATTTGTACTTTATGCGTCAAATTAAAGGTATCTCACTCTAGTATTTCCTCTGAAAAGGTCGAATCTATACCAGTTCAAGTTTTAATTATATGCCCGGAACAGCGCTACCTACCATATTTCGTTGTCATTTTTGACGTATAATTATGGCGACGTTGTCAGACGATGATCGCGTTTTGATCCTAATTTTGCGAACTGACAAGGGATTTAAATCGTTTGAAATGATTAACAAGTTTTCGAAAAGAGGATGGAATAAAAAAAATGCCTTGAATCATCTGCTACGGCGCACATACACAATCATTTTAGGTGTTTGATCTAAAGTTTGAAAATTGATAAAACAGAACTTTCTATAGAATCGTAAATCATGGGAATCGGTGCGCACGACGCGCACATCCGCTATTATTGCTCTTGTGTCCGAATAAATTTGCAGTCAAGACAATGACCCGGGCAGACCAAACTCCCCGGGAAATTCTTTGCTAAACAGGTAGTCCTAGAAGCACCGTGTAACGTATTGGAAAAAACTGATCTAAAGTTATTCGTTGACGTGAAGTCCAACAGCTCTCCAACACTGACGCAAAGAAACGGCTGGAATGCTACCAGCTGTTTCTTGGCTTAAAAAAGCAGCGCGTGGTAGCGCGCACGGCTGTTGATAAAATTGAAAGGACATGGTTTAGTGATGAGAAGATATTCATGGCAGAGATTCCTACAAACACCTAAAATGATTGTGTATGTGCGCCTGTTAGCAAAAAACGATTTGTGAATATCCCTGCGAAACGGCGCCATTTTACGTCAAAAATCACAACGAAATATGGTAGCTAGCGCTGTTCCGAACATATAATTAAAACTTGAACTGGTATCGATTCGACCTTCTCAGAGGAAATACTAGAGTGAAATACCTTTAATATGACGCATAAAGTACAAATAAATTCCAAAACTGGCGGAGCTATAAGCATGCAAAGTTGGTTCATTTATGCTGGCCCACCCTGTACATGTAGATGCGTTATGAATTGCACGGAGGAGCGAGACCAACAGACAGTGAGTGGGCTTGTTAGTTATACGCATGCGCATGCGGCATAGCCTTGCAGAACAAAGCGAATGCACCACCAATAATAATTATCGATGTTTGTGAGATCCCGATTCTTCAATTAAACTTCATTAAAATAAAATAAAATCTGATAAAATAAAAATAATGAACAAACAACTAGCAAATTAGGCCTACATAAAGAACTTTTTCAGACTTTACCTGAATGCATACAGCTACCATTCCTCCGATCATAGTAAGAAACTGGAAGACATCTGTCCATATCACCGCTCGCATTCCACCCTTCACAAAACAATACAATGCTTCATTTTTACTTTTTTTACTGTGAGTTACAGCTTTCAATTATAACAAAGTCAGGGCAAGTGTGCGACCTGGTGGCTGATCGGTAACGCTCTTGCTCACGGAGCGGGCGGTTGCGGTTCGAATCCGGGTAACGACCTTGGGCAAGTTGTTTACGCACACGTGTCTCTGTCACCAAGCAGCATGACTTGGCACCGGCGTAAGCTGGGAAGTAAATGGTAAGTCGTGTGATACGCTGACCCCGTGTCCAGAACCTTGGGATTCGTCCATTGCCGGCTCAAGGGCTAATTAAAGGAGATGAGCGCCTTACCAACGGGCCTACGGCTCAGTGACGACAGGACAACCCAAGTTTGCATCTTGGCTGGAAAAATTGAGTGATTTATTCGCTCTTCCTCAGCATACAAATGAGAATAGAACGATCCAATCGTAAAGACAAAACCCGATGACCAGTAGCAGTTCGATCACTTTGCAAATGGCAGCAAAGGACACGGAATAGCAAAGACGAAGGAAGGGTCATGAAGACAGAGGTTTGCAGTCTCCTAAACACCTACCTGCATCACAGTGGTCGGCCTCGGTGCGTCTCTGATTGGTCGTCTTGAAAGAGCGCTGCATAATTACTTGAAACGAATGAATGGAATGAATGAATGGAATGAATGAATGAATGAATAAATGAATGAATGGAATGGTTGACATGAACATGATCAGATGCACTTACCAAAGCAGTATACACCACACAAACGAAGAACATAATCGGAATCGATAACATCAGCGGAAACCCAGTAACTGTATCAAAGATAGGCTACACAATCAGGCTACATCCATTGATATAACTGGCCGAGAAATTGAATTTCCATTATTTCTGTTTCAATGCGCCTTCTCAAGTGCATGTATACGTCTTAGAAATGTCTAATTAATTTTGATGCTAATGACAACTTTGTAAAAAAAATTGGCTCAATCGCATCCGCTCGATCATTGCATTACACCATTGCATTACACCATTGCATTACAACATTGCATTACAACATTGCATTAAAACATTGCATCATAGGGGAGAATGTCCAGCATTGGAAAAACTTTACATTTTATGGCATACAATCTGTGTTATTTGTAGTACATGTATATTGTTGATATAGTCCGAAACAGCAATGTTTCATGAACCTAAAATGATTTTATTGCATTTTTATCACAAAAATAAACCTCCCAAAATTAGAATTTTCCGTTGTGAAAAAATGTGTCCCAATTCAGGCCATAGCGTCCTGCATTGGGACAACGCATGTGGAGCATTGGGACACACAATAAATCTGATTTTAATCATATCTAATAGAGTATAATATATCATATTCCAGTTGACAATATAAAAATGAGTGACTAGAGTAGATTAAACAATAATATTATCAAAAATTTGATCAATACGAGCAAGCTTCCGTTGACCCTGTCAATCATAATAAAAATTGGACTTACTAGTCAATTTCAAGTAAGTGCAATGTATCATATCTTTACCCATCCTGATAGCATTCTGTTTAACACAATATACAGTAAAACCGTTTAAGTTTAATTTCTTATGATGAATTTCATGCCTTGAGATTGTCCCAATGCAGGCCATCACACATGTCCCAATTCAGGCCATCTATGGCTATTTCTTTACTTTTCAACTATTAAAAAATGTACGCTGTAAATGACGTCAACATTTCACCGAATGCTTTGCAGTAGGCTATACTTACCTGAATAGTTAACTGAAATTTCAGGCTAAATCTGCACTAAACATTTAATGCACTGGTTGAGAATGCGTGAGTGAAAATTTACTTTCTTTACCTGAAAATGAAAATTTGCAATATTTTTGTCAAACACGTTCTTCTTCGTGGCATAAGACGCGTGATCACTCGCAACGTCAAAAACGTTCGTTTGGTGGCGCCACGCGATTTTATAAATACGCAGAAGGTTATGAAACCACGCTGTCCCAATTCAGGACCTGTCCCAAAACTGGACATTCTCCCCTATCATTGCATTACAACATAACTCGTCGCATGAGCAGAGGTGTTAAGAGATTCAAATAATTATGCGCGCCCAGAAATGACACAAGCATGCAATAAGTTCGACTTATTTCAAATAAGCATGAAGATTAAACTATTGCTATGCCATGCTTCATTTAGTGAACGGAAAGTGAAATGACCAGATTCCAAAGCCGCTGAAGGCGCATACATTGAAGTTCCCATGTAGCAAATCTGAAATGAAACCAAATTATCTATCGTATACAACTGGAAATAGGATGGAAGCAGTTGGAGGATTTTAGGAGTCAAAAGATGTGTAGGCTAGGCTACCAGGGCTTCAAGAAGCGATCTATTAATTTTTGTCACGCTCCATTCCTACTTTGTGTATTTCGTATGGTGACAGTAAAATCGTAGCCGCGAATACCATAATATGGATTTTCATAAAGTATTCCAGCGGCTAAAGTAGTTAAGAAGGGTAACTTTTCAAAGACTAGGTCTACCTCTGAGGAAATTTGCTACTTCCAAAAAGCTTAAAAACCTACCAAACAGTTCCTGCGTGTTCTGAAAAACTGCAATAGGCCTAATTACCAATAACTGTTTCTTTTATAACCGTGCTCTTGTGAGTAGTTTTCTCGATAGTGAGCTATAATATAGCTCACTATCGAGAAAACTACTCACAAGAAGACTATAATATAGCTCACTATCGAGAAAACTACTCACAAGAGCACGGTTATAAAAGAAACAGTTATTGGTAATTAGGCCTATTGCAGTTTTTCAGAACACACAGGAACTGTTTGGTAGGTTTTATATTATAATGCTCGATGTGAACGACTGATTGAATGCCACATGATGTCTAGAGATCTGACCGACATACCAACAACGTATTATAAAAATTCTCAATCCTATTTATAAGGACACTTGAGCCTACTATTGTTGGCTAGCATAGACAAGAAATGTTAATCAAACAATCAAATTTCTTTAATTAAAGCTGCTTTCGTAAATCATTCAATTATTTTCCGTATCTGCAATTGAAACTTGTTTAGTTAATTTTTGGGGAAAAATTTACTTCATGAGTTCTTTACGGGGCCTAATGGCAAAGATATAGACATAGATATAGGCATATTCTTATTCTCAATACTGACCTGGGCTAGTTATTATATCATTCTTTCAAGTCCCGAAGAATGATGCACTCACCGAATTTAATATTCCCAAAAAACTTGCACAGAGTCTCACTGAGTTCGATCCGAATCGCAAGTAGAAATACTGAAAAAATTCATTAATATCGATACAGACTGTAACAGACACATCGAACGTAAAATAAAAGACCTGCTGCCAGAAGACGTCGCATTGCAAGTTGTGCTGTTCCAAGAAGAGAAATTTGCATCGTATTAGTTTTACGGTCACGAATCGTTAGTAGACCCACAATGAACGCAGGCATTTAGTTAAGAATCAATGTCACGGTGTGTGACATTCAAGATATAGGGTGCAACACATTCAAATTAGGCCTAACAGGCTATAATTTCGTACACTGGACTATAACCATCGTAACAAAAATTATGACAAACAATACAGAATTCATGAGCCATGCCACAGAATGAACGGGTGAAACGTGTCCTAGACAGCGACATGTCTTAAGAGAACTAAGTCTTTGTAAGTTACTCAATTCACTTCAAATTAGACAAAGATCAGCAGAATAGTGTTTAGCCTTAATAAACGCTCAATGATTTATGCCCACCTCGTTTACACTGACCAACTTGAGAGGATAGAGCCACGGAATGATTATTCTCTCGATAAGAATCGCACTGAAAGTAAAGGAGATGACGCTGAAGATCATCAGCTGCACTCCGTACTTGTACATCTCAGCAGTCATTCCAAGCACCAAGATGGCGGATTGGAAAGAAACAAGCAACGAAATGGCGGTGGGAAGGACCTGAAGGCGACGGTCGGCCATTATGAATTCCGCTGTTGTCTTTTGTTTGCCTCCGGTCAGTGAATGGTACAGACCAATGGCCAGAGAGATGACCAGAAAACTGGCCAGAATTAAATAGTCCGGCCATTTCAATAGCGGCTGCATCCTGAATTAAACGTAAAAATCCTATTTGTCAGCTACACATTATCATCTTTGCAAGACCATATTTTAAGACCGATAAATGCTACCATCAGACTGTATGAATGTCTTTTCCTTGGATACTAAAATTTCTAGCATTTTCAGCGTATTTGCATCAGACTGATAAGATACGTGTTTCTCACGGGTGGTATGCGTATTCAGGCAAAGAAATGTTGTTTCTAATCATAGTTAACCTACGTATTTGAAGTGATGTCACTAGGAGTGCGAGGGTGAGGTCCACCGGGTGACATCAAAAGACACCAAAATGAGAAATGACAACAAGATGAGTAAATGTTACTAAAATGAACAAATGTCACTAAATTGAGTAAATGTCACTAAAATGAGTAAATGTGACCAAAATGAGTAAATGACAACAAGATGAGTAAATGTCACCAAAAAATGAGCAACTGTCACTAAAATGAGCAAATGTCACTAAAATGAGTAAATGTGACCAAAATGAGTAAATGTCATAAAAAATGAGTAAATGGCGCAAAAATTTGAAAATGACACCAAAATGCAAATATGACGCCAGAAATGAATAGGAGATTTACACCAAAATGGCTAATTTTTCCACGACAGAAATTGTTATATAGCTTAGCAATAATATAGTTATCATAGCACCAAAAAATCTTCGCTGATTCATCTCATTTTCTCTGGGTGGACCTTGAATGGGAGCTACATGTATATAAATTCTTAAGATCAATTAACGAAACGATTTTTCACAACTTAAAGCTGTATACTACTACTACTAACATTCTCACTTATCGTACACACGCACTGACGTCATCTTGCAATGTGGCCTCGACGACTCGACACGAAAAAACAAGTCAAGGCCTATAGGCTTAAAAGTTCATTTCATTTGACAGTTATAAGGTGACTGGCAGAAGTCTGCAGGAAGTAATGCGTGTGTTCACAACAAGATTAGCGATACAACGTCATCAGATAATGTGAATAATCAATTAGCATAATGTGAACAATTTAGTTATCTCTGTGGGCCCTGTAGGTCGAAGACCAGTGAGCCTTGCATAATCAAATAACGTGAATGATCAATTAAAATAGCTTAACAAAATTTAATAAATTACTTATTTCTATTGGCCCAGGAGGTCGTGGGCCAGCGGGTTTACGCACACTGCACATTATGACAGCTTGGCCACTGGTAGTCATAGCTCACAGTCATGTTAAAAAACTATTATAAAAATAATATTAGAAATTGGAAAGTCAATGTACTCACATTCAGTCCACCTAAATCTAAACCAACGCATTTACATCCAATCCAAGTAAGTCGAGTCTATTATAATAAAGCAATCTTTCAGTAACGAATCTATAGACTCGTGCGTTAATTCCAGATGCCTTGGCCGACGTTCAGTGGACGGTCAAATTCCAAATAGTCGGGTTCAACTTTGTCCAATTTTATTGTGGCCTACATGGCGACGTGGTTGGTCTATGAGCGAAACAGAACAGTCATAATTATTAACGATGTCTCTTTTGTGCTTGAACCAAACTTTACGACTGCATCAACTGCAGACGATGATTCGCTTGACCCTAAATAAAAATTCTCATTGTCCCACAACCCCATTTTTTATTCATTTGGTTTTGAATAAAAAATTTCATTGTCCCACAACCCCATTTTTATTCATTTTAACCTTGAATAAAAATTCTCATTGTCCCACAACCCCATTTTTTTTATTCATTTGGCCTTGAATAAAAATTTTCATTGTACCCATTTTTTTAATTCATTTGGCCTTGAATAAAAATTCTCATTGTACCCCATTTTTTTATTCATTTGGCCTTAAATAAAAATTCTCATTGTCCCACAACCCCATTTTTTATTCATTTGGCCTTGAATCAAAATTCGTATTGGCATAAAGCTGATGATTCATTTGGCAAAATTGGGTTAAGAAATACGTTGCAGTATTATTGTTGCCACATAAGTCACATGGTTTGATAATAATAATAATAATAATAATAATAATAATAATAATAATAATAATAATAATAATAATAATAATAATAACCATAGCCTTCAGGGGCACGTTCGCACAGCTCACCGGGGTCGAGGTCGACTGATTATACTTATTAATGCATTTGCATTTGTTGCACATTGTGCTAGCGTTTTGACAGCTGTTCAGTGTTTATCAGGCACAGCCAGTTGGTGTTTGCACTGCTTGAAACTGAAATAAATGATGGTGTTAAAAAAAATAATAATAATAAATATAAAAAAAATAAAAAGAAATAAAAAAAAAATAATAATAATAATAATAATAATAAGCTAAAGAACAATGAAAAAATTTATTATGACTTATTTCGACTGGGTGTTCTTGCAACATCGTGTGAAATGTCGTGTTATCTTTATTCATTGTGTAAAGTCGGAAGATATCAAATTAGGAAGTTACCGGTAATCGAATTTATAACCAGCTTAAGTTCAAACAGTGAATTTAACCTGATAGTGAGTCTATAGACCCACGACAAGGGTAAGAGTTGCAAAATGGGATAATAAAAAATAGCCTAGTTTGTTGTGAACTGAAAAGGGTTCACATCTTCATTAGCGAATTTTCTTGTTCTTTATGGCTGTCCTGTTGACGACATCTGCATATTAGGCCTAATCTCGAACCATTATGCTTCTATTTAATTTATAAGTTCACTTGAGATTTCTGTTCTTCTCGTTCAGTCAATTATAGCCTAAACGGCTGTATTGATTGGACAAAGCGGTTGATGACAATCACTAATACGTTTAATTGAGTTCTTATAATGCAAATTTCGCCTCATTTAAGGTGTCTGTTTTCGAGCATTTTGTACAAATTTGATTTAACCGGGTTTTTTTACTATAGAGGCTTAGCCTTGTACAATGTTGCTGCGTTCGAAGTCGTTGCGCAACCGTTGGATAATTTGGTCATCCATAATAATATTGTCTGTGAGGAAGGCAACGACAAACCACCTCTCTCATCTTAATCCCGGGTGGCTTGCAAGCCATATATATATATATATATAATTATATATATATACCCACCTTCGGGAAGAGAACTCATTTTCATCAGCATCATCGTCATCATCATCGTCGACATCATCATCATCATCATCGTCATCATCATCATCGTCACCATCATCATCATCATCATCATCATCATCATCATCATCATCATCATCATCATCATCATCATCATCATCATCATCATCATCATCAACCTCGTCTATGCTATATAACCTGCACCCATAAGCAATGTTCACAAAGCATTTTCAGATATTTATGGTCTTAATTCAGTTTAAGAGATGCTGTCAAAAATGTGGTGTGCAGTTTATACGGTAGCAGTAATAATTATGATTCTATAGAAGCATGATGGTTGATTGGAAAGAGACGAAATATGTCAGCTAAATGTCTGAGGGAAGAACTTGACGACGTCGGTTAGCAATGATGAATTATTCCGCTGTAGTAGTCCGGCCATTTCAATGGCGATTGCATTCCGATTTATATACATGTATCATGTATGTTATCAGTCATGTGTTTGATCTTTGCAACTTAAACGGCAGCGTGTTTGTCAGATTTATCAGGAGTAAAACTATGCAGCGATTTTTATGGTTCAACAAACCACGCTTAACTAGTAGGCTACAATTATAGGCCTCAATCAGTTTAAAGTTTAAACAAATCTGAACCTATGCATTGCATACGATGTAGATTCTGCTTGACAACTGCATCTATAGACCACAACATTTAACGACATGTATACTTTTGTATAGGCAAAGGTGCGATACCTACGTGCAGTAAAATGAGTCCAATGTGTGGGCGACAACTACAATCTTCTCCGAAGATAAATAATTATTCGGGTTTTCTTGCTGTATCGATAGAAAAATATCTTGATGCTAAGAAACTCTGTTAATGCGGCATCCAATGGAACTGTGGCAGTTAATGTGAGAAACAACTGCTTTGCAAAACTAGATGTTTACATAAAATTCCTTGGAATGCCTACATAATATTATGTAGTGACCTTGGCTCTGAGCACGAAATCAAGTCAAGGTTGTTACATAGTTTACAAATGAGCATCGGATATATGACTAGATTGGCGCTACCTGTAATCGCCTTTGATACCAGATCGGTCCATTCAAAGCACTGAACACCTAGTCTATTATAATATATGATGTTCATTTTATCACGTCTATGCTTGTTAAAAGCACCCAACCTATACCTATGAATACAAGCTCGCATCAATTTATACCACAGCAATTTATTGAATCTAAACATCTGGACTGATTTCGGTGATAGAAGGCTATCAGTCAAGAACTTAACATTTTCGACACGTTTAATTTACATTAAAAAGAAAAAAGGAAGAACTAAAGAACTGTTCGCAAAGATAAAGGAAATAACAAAGAAACCAGGTCCTAGAATGGGTTCACTTAAGACGAAGGATGGGAAGATAATAGGAGATGAGGAGGAGATAAAGGAAAGATGGAGAGAGTATACGGAAGAGCTGTACATGGAAGATGAATGTGTCGAGAAGGAAAACATCAAAATAGAGGAAGTCGAAAACGAACCAGAGATATTGGAGGTAGAGGTGGAGTGGGCGATAAAACAGCTCAAGGACAACAAAGCGCCAGGACATGATGGAATACCTATAGAACTGGTAAAAGCGGGAGATGAAGCAGTGGTGAGAACTATTACAAAACTATGCAATCAAATCTGGAGAACGGGGAAGTGGCCGGAGGACTGGAAAAGGTCCGTGTTCATACCAATATTCAAGAAAGGAGACGCGAGAGAGTGTAGAAATTATCGAACGATAGCGATGATATCGCACACGAGCAAAATACTCCTCAAAATAATCCACAAAAGAATGGAGAAGACAATCGAAAGGGAATTACCAACCAACCAAGCGGGATTTAGGAAGGCACGGGGAACGCGCGACCACATTGACAACATAAGATGGATTATGGAGAGACAGAGGGAATACGGGCAACAGGTGCATATGTGTTTTATAGACTATAGCAAGGCGTTTGATTGCATAGACCATACACTACTGTGGCGGACGCTAATTGAGATGGGAATCCCGAAGCATTTGGTTAAACTACTAAAGGGCCTCTATGTGGATCAAGAAGCGGTAATAAGAACTGAATATGGTGACACAGAGAAATTTAAAATAAGGAAATGAGTGAGGCAGGGGTGCATTTTGTCCTCTTTCCTGTTCAATCTGTATGCCGAGAGAATTATGAGAAGGGTTGGATTGGAGGAGGCAACAGAGGGGGTAAGGATAGCGGGGAAAATACTGAATAATCTGAGGTACGCCGATGATACGACATTATTGGCGGGTAAGAAGGACGACCTAGTCAAATTAATAAGAAGAGTCAGGAAGGAAAGCGAAAAGGCGGGACTATACTTCAATGTAAAGAAAACAAAGGTTATGACAACTGCAACATGGGAAAACTTTGAGGTGGATGGAGAAAAGATAGAGGTAGTATCGAGCTTCACATTCCTGGGATCTATGATAGAGAAGGAGGGAAGAAGTGATATGGAAATAAGGAGGAGGGTAATAATGGGGAAAACGGCAATGAACGGTCTGGAAAAGATTTGGAAGGATAAATACGTGAGCAGGGAAACAAAGAAAAGACTGGTAAGAGCACTGATCTTCCCAGTGGTCCTATATGGATGCGAGACATGGACAAAGACACGGGATATGGAAAAGAAAATCAACGCGTGTGAAATGTGGATGTGGAGAAAGATGCTAAGGATTTCATGGACGGAGAAGAGAACTAACGAATCGGTGCGCGAGGAGCTCGGAATAGAGAGGGAGGAGACACTGCAGCAAACAGCAACTTGGAGGAAATTGAGCTACTTCGGACATGTGATGAGATCTAATGGTTTGGAAAAGGAGCTGATGACGGCATGCGGTGAGGGAAGGAGAAGATGCGGAAGACCAAGGAAGAAATGGTTGGATGAGGTACAGGAAAAGTCTGGCATGAGACTGGAGGAGCTAAGAGAGGCGACTAGGGAGAGGGGAAATTGGAGAGGATACATCAGGGCTTTCGCCAGAGCTCCAGAAGCTGACGGCACCAGGTGACCAGGTTAATTTACAGGTGTCACATTTTCTCTAAATAATAGGATGAATGATCTCGTTGTTCAAACCAGCTTTCAACAATTCATTCACAGTCCTTCAGCACAATCACTTGCATGCTTAGCATCAGACATTAGTTTAGGGACTCATTGCCTCATTAAATCCCTTAAAATGGTTGGTTGCCTGAAGGTACATGTATATTGGTTGCTTGACAGTCAGCAGAGAGGTTGGAGTTCAAATCTCCGCAAAGGCAGAATCTGTGTCGATATCTCTGCTTCACTTGTGCCGCCGCCTAACCCACTCAAACCCATTCAGCTACGACGAGTAGCCTACACCAACCGCACACTTATGACGGTAGAAAGATGGAAAGGAATAGAAGACGACTGACCAGTGACCAACCACATTCGTATGCCGAGGAATACTCTTTATCTAAGAAAATAAAGTAGATAAAATTCCATACCAATGGTTACTTTTGGACTAGATTAAAGGTTTACTCATCCCCTCCTCCTCCTTCTTCTCCTCCTCCTCCTATTCATAGGCGTACGAGGCCGGGGTGCAGGGGGGCAAATGCCCCCCCCCAAATTCGGGCAAGTTTGGTGGTTTTTTCGGGCAAACACAGACCCAAACGACTAAAAAAAGGTCGTCAAATTTCGGGCAAGTGTCGTTTTTCGGACAAACACAGACCCAGACGACAAAAAAGGCGTCAACTTTCGGGCAAGTGTCGTTTTTCGGGCAAACACAGACCCAAACGACTAAAAAAAAGGTCGTCAAATTTCGGGCAAGTGTCGTTTTTCGGACAAACACAGACCCGGACGACTAAAAAAAAAAATTTAATTTTCACGGATGTCTTTTTCGGGCAGAAGTTCAATCTTTGCCCCCCCCCCCACTGCTGAAATCTCCCGTACGCCTATGCTCCTATTCTTCTTCTTCTGCTTCTTCTTTGGATTGCATGCACCTTGATCCTAGTGAAACATGGTAGTAAACAATATCACTGCTGAATATGAATAAGTATTAGGCCTATCAATGAAAGCATTAAAATGAATGTCAGTAATGATATTTTATAATAGTAGCGCAATCGATAGCAACATTATAATGTTGCCCTGCTGTAATGACACTAATAATAGTAGCAGTAGTATCATTAAAAATATTCTATATAATTATATATATATATAAAATAGTAGCAATGCAAAAATAACTGCAGTACCAGTAGAAGTAGAGGTAGCAGCAGCAGTAGAAGCAGTAGTAGCAATAAATATTTTAAGCCGTATTCTTCATTTTAGGCTTAGGTAAGCACAGTAACCAGCAAACACACAAGTCTCAGCAGTATCACATCAAAATTGATATTTAACATACTATTTTATAGATGCTAAACGATGTAAGACTTTGCAATATCCTATCATTGAGGAGGGGAGAAGAGGGAGAGAGAGGGGGAGGTGGAATGGAGGTAGGCAGTGTAAGAATTGTGGAAAAATGACTGGGGGGGTTGGACCATTATGCACTTGGAATTTGGGTGTGAAAAACATACTTTAACATGGGGCTCTAAAAATGACTGGGGGTTGAACCCCCCAACCCCCCGGTAATTCTCACCCTGGAGGTAGGGAGGGATAGTTGGATGCTCTTTTCAGCCATAGCAACGCGTGGCCGGGTACGCTAGTATATAATAATTATTTCATCCTAAGAGTGTACGAAGAACCGCTTTGTCGATGTTCAGACATTGCAGAACTGAAATAGCAGTCAGCATTGATCAGTGAGTGACAATGAACCGTCATCAGCTGCAGCACCTGTTACATGTAGCTGTTGAGTTTCTATGAAGTCTGTTTGCTCAATAGATTTAGAGGCCATTTCTTTCACATTGATGATTTCCTGCTCTCTCTCGATATTCCTCACTTGCGGAATAGATTCAGCTGAAACATAAGCAGGCAGAACAGGCGGAGCATAGACATCGACACGTTTACTTTATATGAATTCTAGGCCGAATTTTACGCTTGTGATACTAACACGAAGCTATTTACAATCACAAACATAACAGTGTCAATGGCACTACGATACAAATTACGTATGTAGACAGAAAAAATAAGGAGCACCAATATTTCACAACCATCTTACTTTGGTACTGAGCTACTAATCACACTTTGGTGGAGCAAGAAACAATCGACGTCTCAGTGAAATTATTGCTGTTTTAATTATTACCCTACTATTTGATTGCGTAGTCGTTACTATTGAAAAGTATATATTAGCAGCCTACATTGATATCTTTGCTGCTGCTGCAGCTGCTGATCATGCTTATCTGTCTGATTTCTGCAGGTGCTACAGTTCGTGAACGTCATAAGAAGACGCTCATCTACAGCGTCCTCCAACGCCTTGTCTCCTAACAATACACAAGAGTTAAACAGCAGAAGTTTGTCCAATGTATATTTATTCATTAGAATTGAGACACACCTCTTGAGCATTGCGATTTCTTTCTAGGCTACATCTGAGTTGATTAAAAAGAAGATTTACCGAATTATCAACCATGTTCGTAAAACAAGTGCAAAGTATCATAGATAATCAACAACGAACCGGAAATACAATGCAATTAGCTATAAAAATTTGCAATATTTAATGACATTATTTCAGCTAATGGTGTTCAAATACTTTGCGAAAAACCAAAGTGTCTGCAGTGCACGTTTGGACACATGGCAGATATTATAGTGCACGTTTGGACACATGGCAGACATATTATAGTGCACGTTTGGACACATGGCAGATATTATAGTGCACGTTTGTAGAAAGCGATGACTTACTGAATATCAGTGAAACGACCATCCCTACTGAGACCGTTGTCACCATTCCGAAGAACGCATACCACATGTAGGACAAGCAGTAAAACCTTTCCAGACCATGAAACTCCGTCTGCAGCAGGCGTCAAACAATGCAAAAAGAAATTGTAAATCTTCTGTGTTAGTTATGAAAATAAATTTTACCGAAATGGAAGTGGATTTTTGAAAACCCTTACGCTGAAATCTGGATTGATGAGCAATAATTTTTTTAATTAAATAGAAGTTTATTGATGAAAAATAATCGCAGCCTAAATAGAAGCGGGATTTATTAAACGAATTTTGTCCAAACAGAAGCTAAGTCAATGGATAGGAATTTCGCCAAACTATAAGTTGGATTAATTAAAAAATAGCAATGCTGCAACGAGCGAATAATTGACGACGCTAAAATACACGTTTAGATCTACCCACTTTAGAATGTATGGAATAATTCGTATCAGCTTCGAAATTAATTGATTTTTCTGCCAAGTTCCAACGATGCATAATATGCAAATTGCATTTTACATACGCACATAATTATAAGGCCTATGTTTTATAATTACATAAACAAGTTTGCATTTAAATGTAGGCCTATTATCGCCATTCTGGCGCCGCGCGGAAAAGCCAATTCACTATAAGTAGGTGTATATTCAACTTTACTAAAACTATAGCGCTATAGTGACAACATGACTTGTAGCCTACTTCATAGCTAAAAGTGGACGCTTAATGGTCATGCAATAAAGATAAGCCTTTCTAGATGCACCAAACGTACGGTAACGAGCGTTTAGCTCATTTTAAACTACCGCAAAGGTCAAGTTAGCGAAGCGCTCTTCTGAAAGCGACTATGCTAGCAGGTGTTAAAGATATTCTCACGACTAGCTTACACAGCTTAGCCTACAGCCAGACAGATAGGCTATATATATAATATTAGGCCTATATATATATATTATTAATACGAAAATATCCCGACAGACAGAAAGACTTACATTAGACAGCGTATCAGTCACTGTGGTAGAATTTCTTGGTTGATTTGTGCAGTTACTAACATCATTCGTTGATTCAAAGAATGTAGAGTTTCGATGGTCAATGCAACAGTCGACTGAGATGGGTGGCAGGGACGGATATTTATTGGGGACGCTCATAGATCCTACTTGCAACCAAACGTTGAAGATGAGACCCACAAGTACCCCAGTCAATGCACCCTGTCCATATTCACAAGAAAAAATCGCAAAAGTCTTAGGATACATAATGTTTCAGGAATAATTCCAAGAGATTGTTGAAAAGTAATTTTGCAAGCGAATGCTATATTTTATCTAGTTAAAAATCTATAGGGCTACTGTACCTCACCAGTTGACATATTACACCTACATTGGCTCCATCGATCGTGGGCCTTTGCTCACGTTGGAAAGGATACTTTTGGGCGGTCCAAAGCGTTATCAGTTAAAGCTGGAACTCATGGGCAAATCAATTCATTCTGCGAAGTACATCGATGCAAGTGTAAGAATCGTGCAAATGAAATGTTTGCATATTATGAATTCAAACCTTCCAATTTGCGAATCTTGATATTCCACCCAATAGGAAGATACCAAAAAGTGGCCCGAACACGGATCCATCAAATGCCAAAGATATCTGAATAATAATAGCAGCAGAAGACTATTTAAATTACATCTATGTAGATATAATTTATTGCGACTGCGCCAAAAGAGTTTGCTATTAATGTCTCGACATTCTCACAACAACAACACGGATCAATTATCACCATTCGCCACACTCCTCTCTAACCTGTGTTTAAGAAGTGAGTGTACGTTTTCCTCTGTAACACCTCTGTTGAAAATGAAAATAATATTATAGGTTCAATTGACCTTTCTTCGTTACTAAGTCCATCTTACATGTAAACTTATTTGTATGTATACGGTGTCAAAAATCTAGGTTCTTGGGTTTGCCCAACAAACGTTTAGGGCCATGGTTTCTATGGAACAACCAACAAGCCAAAAGTTATGAAGAAGGCCACGACAAGAGCTGAAACGTGGACCAGTCGTTTAGTGGTTCCGACTATTCAGAATAGAGTCTGGAGAAAGGCTTGATAAAGACTTAGGAAAAGGAAAGTGAATGCTTCTGCTGTTACTAGACCGGAATTTCTTCTTTAGAAGTAGTAGCTTAACTCGCTGTCTAACGCATTCACGCAAAAGATATTCGCGTGTTATTTACTAGACTGGAAATAACATCTACAGAATTCGATCAAATCAAACTCATTATAATAATGAACAGAAGTTATAGCGCATGGTTATGCTACTGATACATTATACAAAATGTTATTATCGGATCAATGTTTGTATTCAAGCCTTTCCATGTATCCGATGGGCAACTGTGTAATGTGTAGGCCTATAGGCTATAGGCCTATGATGTAGGTCTATAAAATTATAGACTTTATAATTATTTCCAGTATAATAAATTACACGCGAATACCTTCTGTCAAGTGCATCTGAACATCTTGTGCCGATAAAAAAGGCAAGCAATCAAACCTGTGTAATTGGACCAGGCAAAACTGACACAAGGAATGCCACTGACACTGCTAAGACGCCGAAGATCAAGACTGTAATCAATAACAATAAATAAATGCCAAGAAAAAATGTTTCAAGGGGTGTATAATATGGTTACGTGTATGCCAGTAGACATGGGCGGAGTTTGGTTTCCGTTCTTGGGGGGGGGGGGCGCTAAAAAAGAACTTGGACTTTGTTGGGGCGGAGACTTGGTACAGAACGAGCGTCGCCGACAATTTTTTCTCGGCCAAAAGCAATGACCTTTTTTAGTCATCGGGCATGAAAAATACTATTTTTCGGAAAAGTTATGACCTTTTTTAGTCATCAGCATGAAAAATACTATTTTTCGGAAAAGTTATGACCTTTTTTAGTCATCAGCATGAAAAATACTATTTTTTCGGAAAAGTTATGACCTTTTTTAGTCATCAGCATGAAAAATACTATTTTTCGGAAAAGTTATGACCTTTTTTAGTCATCAGCATGAAAAATACTATTTTTTCGGAAAAGTTGATGACCTTTTTTAGTCGTTCGATTGAAGTTTCGTTCACCAAAAGAGACATTTTCCACGAAACATTTATGGGTCTGGGTCTTCTTGGGGGTCTAAGCCCGGGGAAAAGATACCATTTCACGGTAAAGAAGCTGAATCTGGGCCTTCTTGGGGGGCTTAGCCCTCCCCTATCCTCTGATAAACTCCACCCACGACAGTAGATGTTTAAATACACAAATAGCCTAGTGTTAGTGTAGGCTACGCATGACCGAATGTCGCCTAGACCTATCTAAGTTATTCGGAGGAATGGGCTGGCAGTAGAACCATAGAGAGTTATGCAATTTGAACGTAGGCCTACGTCCAACTTTTACCTATCATTACTAATCTTAAGTTAATTTTCAAATAATTATTTTCACGTTACCGATTCAGCTTCGAGCACTAGACGTAGGCCTACGAAACTTCCATAAACTAATTTATTGTAGCCTACTTTGCCAATTGATTTACTGTTAGTCCAAGATATCGTTTTCTCTTTAGAAATAACTTCTTATGGATTCAATTAATAAGCTTTTAGCCTATGTATTGACTTCGGTCGATGACGCAGTAAGGGCTGTGCGCATCAGAAACCTGAGCAAAATAATGCTAAGTATTTGCAGCAATTTTTACAAACGGTTGTCCGACCTAATATTCGGTTGAGGATGGCATTCTTCGATTCAGAAAGACGAGTGAAGATCCCTTTCAGAACATCCTGGGAACAATTCGCCGCTGAACCGCTCAGAGAAGATGACACAGAACTGGCAAACATTCACAAAAGGTAACTGGATACTTTTAACAAACAGCGATTTAAAGTTTACCATGTCAATGATCAAATTTAAGTTGCTATGCCGAGAAACACATTTATAAATGTTATAAATTATAAATTTGGAGCTGATCAATCTTCGGAAAATTACTGACTAAACGTTGTGACTTTTTCTTTTGTGAGCGAAGGGTATTTCTACATTTTACATTAGACAGTTTAGACTGTTTAAATCTTATGTTCTTACCTTAAAGCTCCTCCATAAAGCGTTGCCAGAAACAAACCAGCGAAACCAGGAGCATTTCCAAATAGGGTGATCACAAAATGAGGAAGTAGCTGCAAGTATATCAACAGTTCATGGAGACGGATCTAACAGAGCTCTACATGTATTTATAAGTCAGCCTCACACAGCATGAGAGGAAAGGAGAAAACTAAGGTAGAATAGTGAGCTGCCCTCTTGTGAACACAGCCGCTAGCATTTTGACTAGTAGTCTGAGTGTGATAATAATTTATAAGTCAAAACAGTTTCGATCAGAACAATGCAAATGCAGTGAACTATATTAATCAATTACTCGATGCATTTCTAACCACAGTGGACACAGTTTTAAAAATTAGAAGAAATGCGTGCCACAATTACCATAGTGGCTGGCTATATAATGCGGCAAAGCACTGACACTCTTGCTATTACTATTTACTACCACCGAGGCCGAGGTGGGGCGAAGTAACTACTACTACTGCTACTATTATTACTACTAACAACAACAACAACAATAACAGTAATAATAATAACATTGATGATAATAATAATAATAATCTTCGCATAATATCAAACTGACACAACGCAGTAGGCCTACGATTGCAATGCAATTCAGAGTATGATGAATGGATGACAACAAGTTATAACAGGAGTGGAATTTAACTGTCGGCAGCCATGCAAGGCGCTTATCACGTCCTACTGCTCATACAGCGTATTTTGTACACTTACGCTACATAAACGCTGCTATCATATAGCTACCCAACGTATCAATATACGTAAACATAGACATATTCAGCGCTTAAAGAGTGTGGCTGGACGGTCATGGACGGCGTCCATGCACTTAATTTAAAATATGAACACCGTCCTGCCACTTATTGGTCAGCACAGCCTGAAAAGGCAAGAGAATCCAGGAACTTCGTTTGGAAAGGTAATGAGCGTCCACGCACTTATTTTTCCACACTTTAAGCACTGGACAAAAGTGGACATATTGGCTATAATAATAATGCACATATTGTAAACGTATACAGGGCCGGATTAAGGCATGTTCAACATGTTCGGCCGAACAGGGTCCCCACACTTTAGGGGGCCCCACACACGAGAAAAACAAATTTAGTTAGTAACAAATTCGTATATTTTGACGAAATTTTGACCAAACGATTAAAAAAAGGTCGTCAGCTGTTTTGTACGGTAGAAATCGGTAGGGGCCTATATTGTAAAGAAATTTCGGCCAAAAGACAATGAAAGGTCATCAGACTTTTCAATCGAAAATTTTTTCCGAACAGGGCCCCCACATTTCTTAATCCGGCCCTGTACGTATAGTTTGCCTGGTTTTCGTTGCCGATCTCTCCGTTTGCCAATGGATCGCATTGTATTTGTGAATAGTAGGTAACAACGACAAGACCAGTAAATCCCGCCAGGAACACCAATAGAAATACTCCAGGGATGGCAAGCAGGATAGTTCTGTAGGATATCATTTAACAATGCATGATTTAATCCATGTAGTATGATATATTATTTCAACTTCATTATCCATGTAGGCTATATAGATTAATAACCAAATAACCCGGTGTGCTTATAATAGGCGAGCATGGGTAACGTTTCCTCCATTTTTAAGGAATGGGTAAGATTTTGGAATCGTGATTTTTGTTTTTGGCGGCTGTTAAGAAGTGTTCGTGAACTTTTCAGAGCAATCGGTCGAGTGGATCAAAAGTTTTTGTGGAACATAGTTATTAGTTACATAGTTACAAAGGCTACATATGCCTACTTTTCTTCTTTATATGTATAAAGAAGCGCATATCTTATTAGCAGTAGTTTATGGAGCTATGATGCGTGAAAGACAGTGTCAGCCAAACTGACACAGGGCAGTTAAGTAGCAAACAGAAAGAAAACAGAGCTACTAGAAAGAGACAGGCAGACGGACGGACAGAATTGGAGAGACGGGGACAGAGGAAGAGTGAGGCAGATACAGAGACAGACTCAGAGAGTCTGAGGTAAAGATTGAGAAATAGACAGAGAGAGAGACAGACAGACAGACAGACAGACAGAGACAGAGAGTCAGAGGCGAGGCAGAGATTGAGAGAGACAGAGACAGAGACAGAGACAGAGAGACAGAAAGACAGAGAAAGAGAGATAAAGAGAACGAGAGAATGTGTATTTGTGCAAGTTGAAACGTAGGCCTACGAATATATTATGCTTTCCTGTACGTAGGAATGTGTAGTGCATCTTAGGAGCTTCAAAGTTCATGCAGGTCAAGTTCACTTGACGCTTGTCTAAAGCAACATAATTATGTCTCAGCACTTACAGTCTGGCTTCATAAAGGCTTTTTGTGGCTGAGAAGCGTTGAACGGCAGCTTGAGACAGACCATAAGCAGGAATCCAACTAAGAATGCCTCCAAACATGATTCCCCAAAATGTATGACGCACGGTCGGATCAGGACTCCAGCTGAAAGCATTTTATGATTGGTAACGAAATACGTCATTTGACACTTTTATGTATTATACTGCATGTTGGATGGTAGCGAAGTTTAAGATGGCGTTTAGAATTATTATTATCACCCCATTGACATGATTGTCATGTTTTCAAGCATGTTATTATGAGAACTTTATATTTTATCAGCTTCTCGTCGATTGTTTGTCGCCTGACTTTTCTTCAGTTCTTTAAACATAATCATGAAATTTATTTTTTAACCGACTGCCGTTCTGCCATCGGGGTAAGAAGGTTAGCCTAACAGTTTTATGCAAATGTAAATTGTACCAAATCAAATCTAAATCTCGTTAAAGCAAAATCAGAAGTCATTTATTATATCTTATTTATTATATCAGATGACAAAAATCTTGAAATCACATGGTGTTCCGAGTCAGTGTCTTGTAACTTAACTGTAGTCTGTAGCCTACTAGTGCATCAAAGAACGTGTGAAAAAAGCGCTATAAAACTCAGCATGATGAATGATGAAATGATGAAAAGCAGGTATCTCAGTAAAAATATTTATAGTTTACTCACTCGACCAAATTCATACGTCCTTCCTTTTCAGCATATCTGATTACATTGCCAATTCCTCCAACAGCAATAATGCCCTACAAAAAGCAGATCTAGTTAGGCTAATTAAGTATTATGCTTGTGGCAAATTGTTTAATTGTGTAAGCGATCCTTTAATGAAATTATACTTTTCGACAATGACCAATACTGCGATATAGGCTACATGTAGGCCTAATAAAATAAGTTCAGAAAACGAGAACCTAATTAAAATAATGATTGGGAAGGAGTTAGTAGGTCTATTTGTAACGATCGTGAAAATTCGATCATTAATATTATTTATATAATTTTTGCGGCATTACTAAATTTCGGCCTTAATACTACACTTTCGGCCGGCCTCCGGTAGTTTAGCCACTTTTCTTTATCGACCGACGGAGCACCTTCCCAATTTTAGCGGAGAGCAGCGCATTATGCCACTCTATTTTTAGTTCGGCGTCCTCGCAACAGTGTTTGATTGGACCCCCTCGATCACGTGACTCGAGCGAGTCCCGGATGTAGCCTGTGATTGGCTGAGGGAACAAAAACATTCAGACGGAGAGAAGTTGCCGATGACGTTAGACCTCCGTGCTCGAGTAACTGAAATTGTTGACAAAATTGAATGAGTTTGCGGCTTAAATTATCTCGAAGAAACTGATTTTAGAATTCATTGGGTGATCAAGATTTCGAGTATACTTCTGGTTAAGACCGTAGTGTCTGGAGGAAGGTTATTTTATATTTCTGGATGAAAAGGAAACGAATTTCTTCCGCCGTCGATTTTCTGATAGACGAATTTCTGGGTCTGACATTCTCGTCATTGTCGTGTGCTGTCACCGAATATCTGGAAGTGTCGAGAAGTATCCCCTAGAGTTTCTATGTGATATTGTAACCGAGAATATTAAATAAATTTGATATCGGAGAATAATATTTTCCTTGTGTGTCACCTTGACGCATAATTAGAAAAGGTTTATCGTGTGAAGTAATTAATTGGAGATTTAATAAGCTGTTAACTAATTAGATACTAACGAGCGATCTTCACAGAAGGAAATCGATCTGTGAATCGATTACAAGGGCCGCCAGTTTTAAGCCTAAAGAATTATATTTAGATAATTATAAAGTGAATCAGAATGTGTATTGGAAATGTTTTATCGATTAAGTCGTGAGTTAAATTGAAGTCAAAAGGACATTGACTGTTGAACATTGTAAGAGAACATTGCTTTATTTCTGCTCACTGTTAATTATTGACACAGTTTGTCATCTGTAGTTAAGATATGATTGTTTAATTAAATATTCAAATACAAGAACCGAGTAACAATATCCTTAAGCTGAACTTCTGTAATGTCTGAAATATCTCCTGATGAGGAGAGGATTGAGGAGAATGAAGAGAGGGAAGGCCCGGATGATAATGACCCAGAGGGGATGGATAAAACAGGAGTCGTTGAACTTCTACAGTCCTTTGCCGGCACCCTAGAGAAATTTATGGAGCGGCATGATTCTCAAATAGAGCACCTAAATAAAGAGATAAGTTATTTGCATGACCGCCCAAGTCAGGTGGACCCTTCCTCGAAGGAAGGTGAGGTAATTTCGGAGCGGCTAAGGGAAGTGGTAACACCACCAAAGGATAGGGGGATTCTAGAACCTGTTGGAGCGGATTCGAACCCTGACGACCTTCATATAAATGAAGTCGTTGCTCTCAGACCGAGAGCCGCTGAGGCATATGTCCCTTCCACTAGAGCTATTCCTGGTACCTGTAGAAAACAATCCCGGCCTGAAGTGGTGGAACCAACCTTCCCTTGCGGCCAATTAGGAACTGAATCCGCCCTGGGGCATACCCTGGAAACCGTTGACCCTGCTTATCTTGCATTACCTTTGGTTCCCCTCAATTCGAGGGCTTCGCTCCAACAGTGCGGCACCTCGCTTGGAACTGCCTGGCAGAACCCTACCACCTGCAAAGTGGGAGATAAGAAGAAGGGGTGGGGCCTCTAACTAGGGAACAGTTTCCAAGGGGGTGGGTCGCGACATATTAATGAATCATGAATAAAACTCTGGCTTTAAGTGTTTACGGTTTACGGTTCGAAACCCGTAGGGCTCCCTGGGTTTAACTATTTCTTAGTTTCCTAGGTCTCAGCTAAAGTACATAGAGCTTGCGACTGACATAGCTGCAACTTTATGATTTATATCTTCTGTGATTTTCGTTCTATTGATTTTGTTATTGCATGGCTTGTGCATGTAGGCCTACAGTGCAGTGCGTTTGCAGACGTTTCAATAAAGTGCAAATAATTATATTATTACTAGCTGGGATACCCGGCGATGCCCGGGAATTTTATGTAAATAGCCGTGAAGCTATGGCGACGGAATGGAAATAGCAAAAGTTTGGGTTTTCGCACCCCACCGTGGACCACTGGTGGAAGAGATTCACCACCCCTCCACTGGCTGGACCTGACGGTCCTCTGCCTAGATGCAAAGTTTCAGATCAATAGCTGGAAAACTGCAAAAAATGGCCCCAATTTCCCCCCCCCTAAACAACGCCCTGCCCCACCAGGCCCCTGCGGGGCGAGGTGTGTATTGGTTGGTGGCGATGTGGTCCCGGTGGCACTCTATCTACATGTAGCTGCAACTTTTCAGGTGAATAGCTGTGAAACTATTGCGATGGTAAAAAAAATATGGAAAATGGAGTTTTTGCCTCTCCCCCATTCTCCCCCTGGTGGTAAGGATTCGCCAACTCCTCCACTGGGTGCACCTGACGGTCCTCTGTCTAAATGCAAAATTTGACATCAATAGCTGCAAAAGAATTTGCCCTCCAAAATGTTGCCCCCCGCTTAAACAACGCCCCGCCCCACCCGGCCCCTGCGGGGCGAGGTGAATGTTGGTTGGGGGCGAGGTGGTCCCAGTGGCACCCTATCTAGCTGCAACTTTTCAGGTGAATAGCTGTGAAACTATGGCGATGGTATAAAAATAGGGAAAATGGAGTCTTTTGCCCCCACCCATTGTCTCCATAGTGGTAGGGATTCGCCAACTCGTTTACTGGGGTGCCTGACGGTCCTCTGTCTAAATGCAAAATTTGACATCAATAGTTGTAAAAAAAAATTCGCCCTCCCTCAAAATTCCCCCCATCCTGGCCCCCATGGTGTTAGAAATTCGCCAACCCCTGCACTTTTTAAGTCTGATCGATCCCTGTCTAGGTGCAAAGTTTCAGATCAACAGCTGCGAAACTGGGGGCGTGCATTCTGGACAAAGCCACATACATACATACATACATACCCACATACATACATACATACATACATACAACCTTTCTTATAGATATAGATTATTACTAATAATGTAAAGATCTTTCGGACTGTACCTGAATGCAAATAGCTAACATTCCTCCTATCATTGTAAGAAACTGGAAGACATCTGTCCATATCACCGCTCGCATTCCACCCTTCAAAATCCAATACAATGAAATTAGTTTGTAATGTGCTTCAGTTATTGAACTGGTCAAAAATTTACCCAAAATGTGATTGTTAAATTAAAATTGACCAAAAGGTCTACTGCTTTGCGAATCACCTTTTCTATAGGCCTATAATACGCAAAGGCTAAATCTTTCAACAAAGTGCGCTCTTCGTGTGTGAACATAATTAATCACAGACTCCTGCAGCTGCACTTAATTCTACAGACTCTACACTGAAGTAATAATCAAATCCCATGCGATTCGAGTGGTCTTCACATTTCGGTCTAATGTAGGCTGACACTTTATTAAATCGGGTTTATTATTGATCGGTTAAGATATTATTTTTAGTCCGAATAATATTTCAGTTAAATTCTTATCATCTTATGTCTGTTGCGATCGGTTTGGTTCGGCCTACGACTCTGGGTCGCGACGGTCGGTATATGTTAGTAGGCCTGTATAATTTTTGCGAATAGGCCAATGAATGTGTGCATGTGTGTGTCTACCTTGGATTATAACAGGTAAACGACCTCAATGTAGCTAGCAATTTGATTTATAACTGTCGTGCACCACATTGCCTCGAAAGCAATCGATATTATTTGTGGTGAAGTTATGCTATTATACCATACTAATCTCTAACCGATTTCTTTTGGACGAAGACTGAAATAAACCTTTGGGTGATTGACATTTCAATGTTCTTGTGCATAATACACAATACATAATTATGATGAGACGCTGCACTTACCAGGGCAGTGTACGCCATGCAAACGACGGCCATTATAGGAATCGACAGATTCAAAGGGATCCCAGTCACTGAATAAAATGTACACAGCCTTGACAAAGCTTACACTTCATAATTACTATAGGGCCTATAGAGCTTTCGGACTCACTTAGACTAACTGCATAACGGTGAAGAGCATAGGCGACTAAATCTCACTTATCTCGTGTGCGTCAATTGTAGGCGTATATTGGATCTAATGGATAGGGCCTATAGGCATTAGGCATACCGGTAATAGTGTTGTTATTTAGTATAGCCTAATGCCCAAGACATCGATCGACGTTCAATGTTGTCTTCTAAGCAAAACCACATTCCAAACCAAAACAGTTTGGATACAGTCTCTCAAGGTATAGGCGGCCCATTACATTTGCGCATCAAGCCATAGATGTATCATTAGGGCCTATATCATTATATTATTGTTAGTCTTTCAACAGCCGGATAATCAATTTACAGTCAACATGTTTTCACTGACAAGAAAAATGTCTTAAAGAAAATCCGTATTTGTGACTATTTACCCGTTGAGTTTCTACCAAAAGCACAGCAGTGTCAACTTCAAATTTTAGTTTGTTTCTACACATTCCTATCTATTGTACTGAAGGGCGCAGAAGAGTTCATATCTTATCTAAGTTATACACAATTGGCTACTCATAATAATAATAATAAAATCTTGTTCAATTTAACATAAGCCCGCGTCTCGTTGATTCTCAATTTAAAAAAAAAATAACTGCATAAATTAGCGCTAAGCTTATAACAACGTTTGTGTAAACTGAACCAACTGACCAGATTCCAAGGCCGCAGATGGCGCGTACATCGACATTCCCATAAAGATGATCTGAAAGGAAGAAGGATGAGGAGGAGGATTCTTAACTACATGTATAATGTATAGGCTACTATTGTGACATAAAAGCTTTGGCAAACTGGAAATGCAATGCCAATAATTATTGCTAATACCGGAACACTCTGCTTAATAAGTCTTTTAATTGTTCAATGGCGTTTCCCAATAAATATTTCTCTCGTAATTTTTAAAGGCTACATATTTTGATTTTTTTCTTAACGTTCAATCAAGCAATCATTATATCAAACAAGCAAACAATAATTGTGTCTACTCGATATCAAGCTGATCGGTAAAAACTTGTAGCATGGGACAGGTGAAAAAATTGTCTCAGCTCTAGCAGTTAGTCATTGCCTGGGTGGAGCATGCTTGTAGTTGCTGCACGAAACACTGTCAAGATGTATGGTGGTGATTGAAATGAACACGACCCGGAATACGTCTTGTGTTGACGATCATACTACACCGTCTATTTTGATTGTGTCAATTACGATAATTGTCTCAGAACACGATTGCGGTCTTGTGACGTTTCTCTTTCATGGCATTTTGACATACATCACACGTTTTAAAATCTTGCTTTCTTCTCAGCGGGTCATAAGCCGTGCTTCACAACTGTTACATTGCATCTAACGAATGATGATCAATACACTCACTTTCAAGTAAAACTGGCGATGACACGGCGGCAGAGACCAGCTCTCAAAATATATCTGCAACTAATATTATGCTTCTTCATACTGCTAAAATTGATGTAACATACTGTACTTACCGAGTGTGTTATTCCCATTAGACTGGTGCAAAGTTTCACCGCGTTCGAGCCAAATCGCAAATGGAAATACTGGAAGATGAAATTCAAAATTGATATACACATGCTAGAAGTATGATGAGATTTTTAAAAAGCCTATAATATAGGCTATATTATATTATAACCTATAAGACAACTCTACTGAAAACAGTATTTAAGTCCGTACAGCTAATATCAGAGACTATCACGGCAGTGAAATCTCTTTTTTGAGGAGCCAATGTCAAGTTCAACGAAACAGCGCAAATCTTTCTTTTGTAGAGTATACCATTTTCAAGGTGCGATGCAACTCGAACTTCAAATGCAATATCATCTATTCGTAAAAAAATTGAAATTCATGCTCAAAAGACATTGTCTTCGCTCTAGCTGCTTTCTAATTGATTCCTCCAAATTTTGCACAAAATCCAGAACTTTTTTTATAAGATTCAGTTTCGTAAATGATGATCTAGTTGGCCATTTATGACATCTGCAATGCGAATATATAAAATTATAATAGTATATGCATGTAGCTTACCTCATGTACGCTGACCAGCTTCAGAGGATAGAGCCACGGAACGATAATTCTCTCGACGAGAATTCCAGCCACGATAAAGAAGGTCGAGTCAAGAATCATCAGTTGAGGACCGTAGCTGTACGTCTCAGCAGTCATTCCAAGCACAATGATGGCCGACATGTAAGAGACGACCAACGAAATGGCGGTGGGAAGAACCTGAAGTCGTCGGTCGGCCATTATGAATTCCTCTGTTGTCTTCTGTTGACCTCCGGTCAGTGAATGGTACAGACCAATGGCCAGAGAGATGACCAGAAAACTGACCAGGATCAAATAGTCCGGCCATTTCAATGATGATTGCATACTGATTTAAAAGCTAGAAAGAAAAACTGCGTCGTGTTAAAACTACAATTTTGGTTACTTGTGTTTTATTTGTACAATTACTATTTTTTAAACTAAATGGCTTCTCTCCAGTGCTATCTTTCAAAGTTCAAACTCTAAAATTAAAAAATGTTTTGTTCTTTGAACACCCAGTAAAACATAATCATTACTACAAGGCGCCCCAATGTTGATAGTTTAGTGGTTCTGTAAGCGTATTTAATGTAGGCCTAGTACAGCGGCCAGTTGATTGTTTGCACAACAGTGGCAAGTGGGCCAAAGAGCACAGCTGCGTTTAGGCGCGCGTTTTGAGACGACTGTCTGGACAACTGTCTGGAAGACGGAGGGATGGAGAGAAGGAATGAGCGTCTGAGGAATGAGTCACGAGTTTAGGCTGTGATGAGAAGAGTTGCAGTAGATAGTTGAAGAGAGTGGTTGTTGCTGTGATAATGAAAAGATAGACATTATCGTGTTGTTGCTGTTGATGTTACATTTACGTTTGGATTTGATTTATAATATACGATTAAACATTTCGTCGTGTCGTTGAGTTTAACACAAGTGAAAGACTGTAGACTGTAGAACTTTACCTAGACAGTAGATTCAGTCAGTTAAAATCAGTAGGGATAAGTTTAGGCTACTGAAGAACCAGTTAAAAGCTACCGAAGAGACTGGTGGGTCAACGCGAATAAGTGGGGGTTAACATTTGGTGTCGTTGCGGTGGGATACGAACTTACAAATTTTCGAACGCTGGTTTGAGGATACGAATTTGCGAAAGTTTGGACACGAATTTACGTGGATTGGTGAGACTTATCTACGGAATTATTCAAGGAACGGATTGATATTCACATGGTTGATATCATATTCATTTACGCACGGAAATATCTCATCTACACACGCTGGTATTTCATCCGAGATACGGAAGGAACGATATCTGGGATCTTATCGACGCCACGGAAATTTCTTATCGACGCCACGGAAATTTTTTATCGAAGCCACGGAAATTTCTCATCTACGGACGCTGTGAAATTATTCGACGTGCCGAGTGCATAGGAGAAGCAACTGGTGCATTTTTACGTCAGTGAGAAACGAGAACTCAACGGACGGAAAGGTAGGAAAAACTTGCTTGTCTATAAAAGAAGCAATAGCAACAGTGAAGTAAAGAAGTAAGATGGAGAAACTTACAGAGCAAAAACAAGCAGCGATCAAGAAGATGGCTTCTGAAAGAATAATAAAGTTACTAATTGATGCAGGTCTAGACGCAGAAGAAGTCGGACAGATGTCGAGGGAAAATTTGATGAGAACTTTGGCTGAGCTTTGGGTAAAAAAAGAAGCTGAAGAAGAAGGTGCTGTAGGCGGTACTGTAGAGAAGCCGGTTGAGAAGCCACAGCCACCGATGTCTATAGAAGCGTTGATGCAATTCATGATGATGAGGGAGGAACAACGCAGGCAAAAGGAGGAAGAAAAAGAAGAACGACGCAAACAGGAGGAGAAAGAACTCCGACAAGAAGAGAAAGAAAAGGCAGAAAGAGCAGAAAAAGCAGAAAGGATGAGACTGGAGAAAGAAGAGCAGCGTCGTCAAGAAGAGAAAGAAAAAGAAGAGCAGCGTCGTCAAGAAGAGAAAGAAAAAGAGGAGCAGCGTCGTCAAGAAGAGAAAGAAAAAGAGGAGCGACGGCGCCAAGACGAGAAAGAACGTAAACAAGAGGAGAAAGAGAAAGAGGAACGATATAGACAGGAGGAGAAAGAAAAGGCAGAAAGAGCAGACAGGCTGCGACAGCAAGAGATAGACATGCAGAAGCAGCAGTTCCAGATACAATTAGAGCAAATGAGACTAGATCGTGACGAATCAGAACGGAGACGGACGGAGTTAATGATTGAATATGAAAGAGCAAGGAAAAGTGACGAAGAAATACGGAGACAACAGATTGAAGAGAAAAAGGCTCGAGAGGAAGACAAGGAAAAGTTGCGTTTGCAAGAACTAGAGAGAGCTGAAGAAATTCGACAGGAGGATTTTCAAAGGGAGAAAGATAATCTGGAAAAAGTGGAACAAGAAAGGGAAGAACAGCTACAATTAGAACAAAAAAAAATTGCTATTAAGGAAGCTCAACTCCATGAGATGGCTATTGAAAAGGAGGAACGCAGAAAGCAGTTAGAACTATTGCAGACGAAAATAGAACAAGAAGAACTGCGGAGGATCGAAGATCAGGATAGACTGAGGAAAAGAGACGAAGATGATCGCAAGAGCCGAGAAGTAACAGAACAGAATAGACTTAGAGAAAGTGAGACAATGGTGTCTAAAATTAAGAAGATTGGTGACGCAATGAAGCATGTATTGCCTAAGATGCCGTATGATATGATGGAAGTGCCATTATATTTTGAGACAGTGGAAAATGCATTCAATAGTTTTGCTGTGGAAGAACGATACTGGGTGAAATTGTTATTACCACTCATGACACCGAGGGCACGAACAGTATTGAATCGATTATCGTTTGATGACCTGGATAAATACGACGTCGTCAAGGAACATTTGTTGAAGGAATTCAAACTAACGGCTCGAGAGTATAGATCTAGATTCGCTGAGGCCAAGAAAACGATGGAAGAAACATATACGATGTTCACGGCAAGATTGAAGAATTTGCTGAATTATTATGTCAGAAGTCGACGTGTGGACAAGAACTACGAGAAGTTGTTTGATCTGTTGGTAGCAGATAAGCTAAAAGAATGTTTACCGCCGGGTTCGTTACAGTTTGTTTTAACAAAAGAGGGTAGAGAATGTTTGGAAGCTAGTAACGTTGCAGACCTCGCAGACATACATGTAAAGAATCGAATTGGTGTAATGTTTCAAGAAAAGCCGAAATATGAAACATGGGGCAATAGTCCAAAGCAAACTAAGTGGAACAGCAATAGCAAAGAAACTAAAAGCCAAACCAAAAGTGAGGATGTCAAGAAAGATAATTTCTCTGGAAAGCCCTGGTGGCAAGATAAAAAACAGTCGACGTGGGACAGACAAGCTTACAATCGAACTCCACCATTTGAACGCCCAAAAGAAAGTAATGCATCGTACACGCCGTACCATAAATGGGAGAGCAATGAGCAAAGAAGTTTTGTAAAGAAACGTTGCCACAATTGTCAGTCTGACAAGCACCTATTGAAACATTGTCCAGTACCTCTAGGAGCGACAAATATGAAAAACAAATTTAGTCGAAGTGCAGAAAATCTCAGAGTAAACCGGATACAAGTGATAAATGCACCGCCGGGTTGGGAAGAACAACAAAACCGAGAAACAGAAGTGAAGTCAGTGATGAAGTGTACACCACGGTTTATAATACAAAGTAAAGATGATTGTTCACTTTTGAAGAAGATTGTATTGCAGCATGTGACGGTAGAAGTACGTGGGAAGGATAACAGTGGTCGTCCTGTACAAATTCAAGCATTGGTTGATTCTGGGACAGAGATACCCGTGATCAATGAAGAACTACTGAAAGGAGCGATAGTAGAAGAAATTGGCAGAGTACATTTGCAATGTATGGTTGGAGAGCCTATTCCAGCTAAATTGGTGAAGATTGATGTGCGGATCAATTGTCAGACGGTCGGAGAAGATTTGAAGGACAGGAAAATAAATATTGCGCCATATTTAACGTTGGTGTGTGCCAGCATTTCAGCAGAACTGTGTAAAGAAAATCCAGAAAAGTTCCTGCTACATCCAGAGATAATTGCAGCACTGAGAGAGATTTCACCAATCAGTATATTGCAAGGTGAACTACAAGCGAACGTGACTACAAGAGCACAGAGTCGGAGAACAGAAGTCGAAGACGAAGAAGAGGAACAGCTAAATGAAAGTTTGCTAGACGATGACACTGAAAGCGAAGGTGAAAACAGTATTCAACAAGAAGAAGGAATAACATCTGAGAACAATGAAAATGAAGAAGAGATGGCTGCATGTGAACGAAATGATAGTGAAGATTCTGGAAGTGATGTAGAAATGGGTATGAGCATGAGAGAATTGTTTGCGGAGAATACGAATGATGAAAGACAATTGGAAGATGCAAAGAAATTTGAGGAGCAACAGAGAAATGACGAGTCATTGAAGTCGTGGTGGAAGATAGCTGAAGACAAGGGATCAGAGTTTAGTGTGGTGAACGGATTGATGTATAAGAAGCATCAGATGCTGGATCAGTTGGTGTATCAGTTGGTGCTACCAAAAAAAGAAGGATTCAAGTGATGGAATTAGCACACGAATCTGTATTCGGCGGACACTTGGGAGAAGAGAAGACACGAGAAAGAATCAAGATGTCCTTCGTCTGGCCAAGGATGCGTCGAGATGTGGTGAAGTTTTGTAAATCTTGTGAGAAGTGTCAGTTAAAAGCACGAAGTTTGGTGAGGGATCGAGTACTGATAAGACCACATGATAACATTCTTATCATGGAAGAAGACGATGAATTTGGATCAGTGGTAGAGATACCATTGAAAGAAGATCGCTCAGAGACAGAACAAAAATCACTTCAGCTGGATTATGAACAAATTGGACATTTAACGAGTGAACAACGGAAACAGTTACTGGATTTATTGAATCGGTACGCAGACAGATTTTCGGACAAACCCGGACTATGTACACTGGTAGAACATGAAGTGGTGTTGAAACCGGACTTTCGAGAGAAGGATTTCGTGGCATATCGTATACCACTAATATACCGCGCACAAGTGGAAAAACAAATACAAGAGATGCTGAAAGAAAACATCATTCAACCGTCATCGAGCAGAATGGCAAGTCCACTTGTAATTGTCAAGAAGAAGGATGAATCTTTAAGACTGGCTTGTGACTACAGGTACATTAATTCTTTTACGGAAAATTGTCGATATCCAATGCCGATCGTCAATGATGTCTTGAACAAAGTCGGGAAATCCAAGTTTATTTCCGTTTTGGACTGTCGCAGTGCTTACTGGACTTGTCCTGTGAAGAAAAGCGACCAGTGGAAAACTGCTTTTGTTACCCATAATGGACTGTACGAATTTACACGTGTCCCTTTCGGTATGATTAACTCTGGACGGACTTTTGTAAAAGCGATTAACATGATTTTACAACCGATTAATCAATTTACTGAACCGTATGTGGATGACATTGCAGTACATTCGGATGACTGGGACAGTCATTTAAGACATTTGGAATTGTTTTTAAAACAAATAACGTTACATAATGTGACATTGAACTTAAAAAAATGTGTGTTCGGTAAGAGTGAGGTGAAATTCATCGGGCACCTGGTAGGGTCAGGAAAAAAGATGATGAATCCAGATAGGATGGAAAGCCTGATTAATTTGAAGAACCCTGAAACGAAGAAGCAAGTGAAGCAAGTATTAGGATTTTTTGGATTTTACAGACAGTTTATTTGTAATTTTGCAGAAATTGCTAAACCATTAACTGATCTAACTATCAAGAAAGGACCTGAGAATATTGTTTGGACCGATGTACAGCAGAAATCTTTTGATTCTTTTAAAGAGGCTGTTTTAGCAAATGTGATGTTATATATGTTTGAGGTTGGTCAACCATTTAATTTGTATTGTGATAGCAGTGACTTTGCTGTGGGAGCTGTTTTATCACAGGTGAACAGTGAAGGGACAGAACGTCCCGTTTCATTTATCAGTCAGAAACTGACGGACACCCAGAGGAGATGGGCGACGATTGAGAAGGAAGTCTATGCAATCATATGGGCTTTAAACAAATTGAAAGAAATTATTATTGGGTCTAAGATTAATGTGTTCACAGACCACAATCCTTTAGTTTATTTGACTGAATCAATGTCGAAATCTGCTAAGTTAGTCAGATGGTCGTTATCATTGCAAAATTTTGACATTCTATTGAACTACAAGAAAGGAAAGCTGAATGTAGTAGCGGACTGTTTATCTAGATTGTAATGTATATTTTATGATGCCTTAGTGTAAGAATTGTGTGTATTATATTCATTAATGTACGTTCGCTAATTTTTAAAGATAATTAGCTCTCTTTAAAAGAAAGGAAAGAGGTAATGTAAGCGTATTTAATGTAGGCCTAGTACAGCGGCCAGTTGATTGTTTGCACAACAGTGGCAAGTGGGCCAAAGAGCACAGCTGCGTTTAGGCGCGCGTTTTGAGACGACTGTCTGGACAACTGTCTGGAAGACGGAGGGATGGAGAGAAGGAATGAGCGTCTGAGGAATGAGTCACGAGTTTAGGCTGTGATGAGAAGAGTTGCAGTAGATAGTTGAAGAGAGTGGTTGTTGCTGTGATAATGAAAAGATAGACATTATCGTGTTGTTGCTGTTGATGTTACATTTACGTTTGGATTTGATTTATAATATACGATTAAACCTTTCGTCGTGTCGTTGAGTTTAACACAAGTGAAAGACTGTAGACTGTAGAACTTTACCTAGACAGTAGATTCAGTCAGTTAAAATCAGTAGGGATAAGTTTAGGCTACTGAAGAACCAGTTAAAAGCTACCGAAGAGACTGGTGGGTCAACGCGAATCAGTGGGGGTTGACAGGTTCTCTCTTGGATCGTTAACCTCTTGTAACAATTTCTACTAATTAATTTCTACTAATATTTGGCCTACCATTACAATATGGACGTTCAAAGAAATTGTTGTTATTTATTGAAGTCTTAGACCAATCTTATCGGCACCGAAAAGAACAGCAATTTTGTTAAGATAACAGCTTAAAATCCTACTATTGCACTGCGGAAATTAAAACATAATTATTCTGGTTAAGGACACTCGTTTACCGCTAACACACTTGCAAATCTTTACCACATAATTTAAATAATAATCCGATAATTTATGTTGTCCTTCCTGAAAGTGGAAGTCAGAGAAACCTCTGACGTTGAGCCTTTGAGGTCTATGATAAACAATTAGGCTAATATTCCAAGCGAGATACATTATTTTCAAGGTCTGTCATCTCTTAATTTCTGAGAAATGTTTAAGCTAATAATATTGTGGGGCGCGGTGGTGTAGTGGTGGCGTCGTTGCCTTGGAGCCGGAAGGTCCGAGGCTCGAATCCACCTGGCCCCGTAAGGACCTTGGGCAAGTCCTTCACTCACAATTGCTCAGCGCTTCGGCGTGAAACTCCGATGCAGTGTCCGCTCTGCATCGGGAGCGCCTCTGAGTAGGGAGAGAGCTTGAAGGGGCGCTATAACAAGTGCACATACATACATACATACATACATACATACATACATACATACATACATACATACATACATACATACAATCATACATACATACATACATACATACATACATACATTGTCATTGGAATGATTGGATAGGTGATAATATTGCAACTTAATACTGAAGCACCGATATTAACTATCCTTTGTGATTCAAAGAATAATAATTTATGGGCAATTCCCATAATAAATCGCAGGCAAGCTAATGTTTTCTGCTGCAGGAAGTCAGTATAAATTAATGGAAATTGCTTCACATAATTATGCCATAGCCTACGCTAACATGGTTATACGACTACAGGTGCCGACATCTGGCGTCTTCAAATCCGGTTAATATTGTTGTGCTTGCAAAGGTCTGATGACATAATTATTATAATCACACTGGCATCGGATCATAATATTATAGGCAGTTTTGTGAAGCGATATCAAATTGTGTCAAAATCTGAAATTGGATTAGGCCTATCTATTTGCTTTTGCTGAATTTGCTAAACATGTGAGAGTGGAACAATTATATTATTAGTCTGCAGCTCACAACTAACTGAAGATGAGAGTTCAAGTGTAATGAATATTCTCATTTATATTGCTCCAAGCTCTTTCAATAAACTACATGTTCACAATATATAGCTATGACTTACAAGGTGAACCATTCTCTGGCTAAGCCATAATTATCTTCATATTACACAAGTTTCACTGGCAGATAATTCAGTAATTTGGCATGAAAATGAACCGACCAATGTCCATATCATTTGCCCATTAGTCGTGCCATCAGAATTGGATTTACTGATATCCTCCAATCTCTTCCTTTTGCACCAAACCAGAGTTTAGCTGTCTGGCGTCTTAGGTGGCTGCTGCGCTGCATGGTCCCATAAGCTCTAGATCATTCTACAGCCACTTGAACAATCTGTCATGTTACTCTTCTAACGACACTCGGAAAAAAAATAATAAAGATAATGCTTCTTCAGCCATCACACTCTCCTATCCTCACTTTTGATTATTTCCTCTGACTTACTGGATTTCTACGGGACTTTCTAAGCGATCATGACTTTGACATTTCTCGTGAAGACACATGACTTTGTGTGAATTACTCATCGATGTATGCCACAAGTATAACTAGGCCTATAAATTGTAGCAACGTCGTTACTGAGGTCACTAGCATAGGGCCTTTATAGGCCTATAAATTATATATGTGAGTGTGGATATGTGTAGGCCTATGTATGTGGGCCCGCGTGTATACACATGAATTTCTGGTAGTCCTAAGGTGAACAATAATGACTGCATAGCATTGCATAGGCCATAATAATTAATTGGATCCCGGATACAAAGAAACTTCAGCGAACACCATTCTGCAAATGTGTCATTTGGTTCCTGAAACCATAATTAACTAGCGACTCTGCACGCGTAGGCTACAATCATGTATACTCAGAACAGTTTATTTATAACATGTATACTCAGAACAGTTTATTTATAACATGTATACTCAGAACAGTTTATTTATAACATGTATACTCAGAACAGTTTATTTATAACATGTATACTCAGAACAGTTTATTTATATTATGCTACACAACTTCCTCGGTCACCAAGAGATGAACTTGGAATAACCAGAATTTGGACGAAATTTCTGGCATCGTCTGTCAGAAAGTCCACAGTTGTTTGTCGGCATAGATCTGATTATCTTAAGGATTATCTTAAGCCATAGGCTAGCCTATATAATTTTATGGGGAACCGAAAATGAGCCAAAACGAGAGTTTACTATCAAGCTCTACCCACTCGCTCGACGAATTCCAGTTGTCTTAGACTCAGCTGCTAATCCCAAAGTCGGCCTCGTGTAGCCTATGTCTATACACGCTCCAAGCGGGGCTAGAGGAATTTTGTGTTGCCTAACTTTGCATTCAAGCGAACACGTTGGACTTAGATAGCCTAACCTTCTAAAATAATATGGTAAGCAAAATTAGACAGTAATTATATTGTAATTTACTGCAATTTCAAAGTAATTGACGGAATTGGCGACCGAAGTTATTGTGGAGTTACAACTGGTTTGATGCTACTCATTGTAGGCCTATAGGCTACTCAAAGGCCCATTACGTTTGCTTTTCCACTCTCCGTCTACTCAGAGGCACTCGACTACAGAGCTTTTTCTATCAATTAGCATAGAATGCATCAGAGAGTTTCTGAGAAGCAGGCGCAATCTCAATGGAAGTCCACTCAAAACCATTGGTATACCTGTAGCATTATAGAGATGGAACTTTTTCAGTATATGATATTTAACCTCTGATTGACCTCTGTCACAGATAGACGTTGAGAGGAGCCTCTCAGCCACGGCTGCTGCTGCCAACGACAAGGAAACGCACGCGGCGACGTCCTCAGATAACACACCAAATCTTGCAAATGGTAAAACAATAAGCTGTTCGTTTTTATACGTTAACCCATCATGATGACATAGTGTGTGTGTGTGTGTGTGTGCGCGTGTGTGTGTGCATGTGTGTGTGTGCGCGCGCGCGCGCGTGTGTGTGTGTGCGCGCGCGCGTGTGTGTGTGCATGTGTGTGTGCATGTGTGTGTGTGTGTGTGCGCGCGCGCGCGTGTGTGTGTGTGCATGTGTGTGCATGTGTGTGTGTGTGTGTGTGTGTGCGCGCGCGCGCGCGCGTGTGTGTGTGTGTGTTACTGTGCATCTTATCATGTACGTTCATGTGTCCATCGTCCGCTTTCTTTATCTCTGTCTCTTACTTTACCATCAGCATCGGCGTCGTCATCATCATCACCATCACCATCATTGTCATAATCACCATCCCCACCATTATCGTCATCATCATCGTCGTCGTCATTATCATCATCATTATCATCATCATCATCATTATCATCATCATTGTCATTATCATCATTGTTATCATCATCTTCTTCTTCCACTGCTTCTTACGCTTTGATGTCCTACGAATTTGTGGAGTCTCACTTCTCCCCATGAGAACACTCGAGCATGCCGCAATTTTCCGCATATTCCCATGACTCTAGAAGCAGTTCAAGTTAGATTCCGCTCTTATGCTAACGTAATTTGATAACATGGGTAAGAGCACACCAGTATAGTTATAGGCCTATGTCAGATGGCACAGGCTACTCTGTTAGCATTTCCATTCACATTACAATTATGTCTCTTTCTATACATTGTACATGTCCTATGTCTTCTACGTGTCCAATATTAAAACGTAGCCTATGCATTCCATACATGTATGTGACCTTGGTGGCGGAGAAAGATGGAAACGTGGTCGAAACGTGGTAGCCTATACAATACGTCTTCCTTCGTGACAGTCTTTTTTTGTATGTGCACTTGCTACAGCGCCCCTTCAAGCTCGCTACTCCGAGGCGCTCCCGACTACAGAGCGGACACTGCATCGGAGTTTCAATTTTATTGTAAGTAAAGAATTTGCCCATTTTTGCCCAAGGTCTTAACGCGGCAACTTGAGGTGGATTCGAACCTGCAACCCTTCGGCTGCAAGGCGACGAACATAATATATCCACTACACCACGCGCCCACTTTTTGTCACACACGCACGCATACATTTACACGCATACACACACATTTACACGCATACAAAGGCTGTGATACAATACACTAGAAGGTGTGTGTTCGATTCGGGTTTGTAGATGTTGACACTCGTTGCCCAAGACAAGATTCGCTACTAAAGAGATTGAAGTCAGTGAGGGAAGATAATAATTCTGATGAAGCTAAGGATTGTCTCGACAAGATCTTTGCAATCTGCTGTGGATCGGGTGAGTAGTCTTTGCGATGATCAGCAGCTGCTGCAGTTACATGTAGAAAGACGTATTTAAATGATTTAAATGATTTAAATGATTTAAATGATTTAAATGATTTAAATGATTTAAATGATTTAAATGATTTAAAGGATTTAAAGGATTTAAAGGATTTAAAGGATTTAAAGGATTTAAAGGATTTAAAGGATTTAAAGGATTTAAAGTCATCGAGGAAAACGAGTCAATACGGCGGAGTGCGTTACTATGTCTCAGACGGACGGACGGACGGCTAGGGTAGGTGATTGTAATTGTAATTGAAATTGTAATTGTAATTGTAATTGAACATTTATAAATCGCCGCTCACAGATTCAGTAGGCAATAATTATTGTAAGTAAAGATGTCCTGAGTTGAGATGGTGAGGGAGGTGAGGAGAAGAGGAGGAATCAGGATTTGTGCAAAGCAATGTTTTCAGTTTTCAGTTTTGAGTGAAAGACCTGCGGAGAGATTTCAAGAGGTGACGAGGCTCTGGTGATTGAGTTCCGTGTATACATCCACTCTTCACATTATTTAGCATTGAAAGTAGAGATGGCCGCTGAACTTCTCACCTGCCTTTATTAAATAGTTCGAAATAGTTTTCATAGAAGACACTAGTGTTATCCTGACGGTCACTTACATGTAGCTTCTGTTATTGCGTCCTAACATTGCGTCATTGATGTTATTCTTGTTACTCGTGCAGCTGCAGAATTCACACTACTTGTCATTTCATCCGGAATTCTAATTGCAATGGTTTCTATCGGTAAGGATGCAACTAATCTATTATTATATCACCATGTATATTCATGCACGTATGTATTACCACATGCTATAGCGCCCTTCCAGATTTCTACGCAGATGCGCTCCAGACTACGGCACGGACACTGAATGAGAGTTTCGCGCCGAAGCGCATGAACAATATTTATTGCAAGTGAAGATTTTCTCAGGGTCCCTACGCGGCGACTTCAGGTGGATTCGAACCCGCAACCTTCCGGTTCCAAGGTACCAAAATACCTCTACACCACCGCGCTTCACATATCCATGGTTGCCATATTATATTGCACTACATCACGATCAACTCTCCTAACACCGTCGTAGCACGGTATCTCTCCAAGGAATGTCAATTATAGACTATGTTATAAATTATGATGATACAAACCTATGAGTTATGTCGGAGTAAGTTAAGGGAGTAACTGTTGCTCGAGAAACTGAATAGCAAAGTCTCAACTTGCGCAGAACGTTACGTACATTGTAAGTAAAACCAGCAACAACTCAAGTCACATATTTTGGCTGATACGGTTTTCAGATCTACTGCCGCCTTCTGTTAGTCTGACGTGAAAACTAATGCAGCAAATTAAAGCCTTCCCTGCTCAGTGCTCACGGTTAGCCTACTGTACGTAGCCTACTCTGAATAGCATTGCGCGGGTTCATTATAGAGATACCATAATCATGGTAGAGATATCATGGTAGAGATCTTCAGATATATCAATGTTTCAAAGACAGAACTGAAAATATGACAGACTCATCGTTGCATCACTAACTCAGTGAATAATTTATGACAGGTAGACAAGTTTCTATGAATCATATAATGGATAAATCCAAGTAACGTTTACGACTTCTTGGTTTTCATAGGATCAGTTTACTTGAACGATTGTCCAGCTGAACGATTCATTCCGATTTATCTGATTGTGGGCGGATGCTTCGGATTACTGCAAAACATCTTGTATTCAATCCCCAAAATCCTCCGCGTTTTGCAGAGGAACGACAATTTAAGTTCAATTCCAGGGAATTGGTTGCTGTACCTCTTCCTATTCTCGTGGTACATCGCAGGTAATCCATTCAGTATTAACCTCATACATGTACATGCATGTAGGGATTGTAGGCCTACTTGGGCTGGAATGCTTCTTGTAGGTATTTTGGACACAATGGACAGGTTGCCTTATAAGCGATCTGACTGCAGTAATGTATTAATGTATTAATGGATTAATCATTAATGGATAAATGGATAAATGGATAATGGATTTAAATGTGACGGGGGGGATGATTTTCCGTCACATGACGGTTTTGGACCTTTTTATTTATTCATATTCTACAGATATTTTTCTTCAAAATACTTTTTACAGAATGAAAATATCTTATTTCTAACTGAAGTTATACTCATTTGAATCTGCAATTTGCTAAATCATTACAATTGAGAAAATCGAGCTTAAAGTTTCGGAACATTTGTGTCGGGTAAGTCCTTAGTAACCATTAATTTATTCTTCTGCAAATTTGCTGGTCCATTCATGGCTATATCCTGTATCGAATACATCAAACGGCATGAAAATCGAACTACTACTTTCAAAACTGTGATAGAAATACAATCTACTGCTGAATTGAATTAATGAAACTAATGCAAACAACGCATCTAACGCGCAGGCGGACAGATCGTCGTTTCATTTTGACCGACCGACGATGTACATGTATGAGTCTTAAATAGCCTAACACAAACAAATAATTAACAAGGTCCTTCTAGGTAAGCTCGAATATGATAGCCTACTATACCCCATTCTTGATTTGATTAAATTTATGCAAACATTGTGACTGATGATACAATTGTTCGCGATTTGTTGACTCGGCTAGGAGGCTTATTAGGCTAATGAGCCGCTGGTCAAAGAAATAAGGCTTTGACATCGAAGCGTGAAGGGACCTACGATATAATTGTTCGCGATTTGTTTACTCGATCAGCAGACGTGAATGGAATACGTTGGATCCGATAAACAGAACTGACTTAAATACGAGACTCTTTCAAATCTTATAAAGAATTTTAATTATGTACCCACTTAGACAATAGACCATGCGCACATGTTTACCTATCGTCGGCGGAATCTTTATCGCTTCGCTGAATAAGACCCGTGTTCATCGGACAGTCTTAAGAATTCATTTTCTATGGTAACTCGACCCGGACCACTTTTGGACTACTCTTACGGACAACCCTTTTGACTTGACGCAGCGCTCGTGAATAAGCTGGTGCTCCACACTTGGCTTTCGAATGGCACTTTAGAAGCTTGGAGATAAGGCTACGATTACGAATAGGGCCTGCCTAGGCTATCACTATTTGAACAGTTTAACAGCTTCAAATTTTCACTTTCTATTAGGCTAATGTAAATTAAGCTTAGTGTGAATAATTTTCATACGAATTCTTTCCGAAACAAACGCAAAAATAACGTTTCTCTCCGAAAGTAACTAAAGAAAATGAGCAACATCAACAAGTTGAGAGACCAAGAATTGCTAGCTCGCATGCGCACGATCTAAGGTCGCGATATGTCTCGTAAGCCAATTAGACTCTAAGAAAACTGGGTCGGAGGCGTGGCTTGAATAATAATCATCCTTGTTGTCAGGCAAGCAATAATGAATGCTTAAAACTTTGACCAAAACCTGCTCATTTAAACGGGTGAAACAGCTTTTATGGACCATTCAGTACCATATTGAAGGGACAATTTTTTACGTGGTAGACACGACTACAAGAAATAGTCCATATGGCGTATAATAGCTCTGTCGTTCGTAGCGAATTTTAACTTTGAAAATAGCTGATGGAGCGATTGATTCAAAGCAACTTTTGACACCACATGCGGTAAAAGTCATTTTTTCAACACTAAGCATTTGAATTCAAAATTTTTAACTGCAGATATTGAAAGTAGACATATTTTAAAATAATAATACACCATAAAACAATTTTCCATGTTTTTGAGAATTCTCGCCTGTTTTGCCTTATATCTCTTTATTTAGTACGCGACATCCGACGGGAAAGGTCCGCGCTCGTCACAAATGAATTAATGGATTATGGATCAAAATGGATTCATGTATTCATGGATTAATGTTTTAATGAGTTAATGAATGTGACTGGCTGATCATTTAGCCTAACTGAACAGGAAACTGCAACCTGCAGACTGCAAACTAGACAAATTAACACTGATTTGCATCTTAATTAATTAGACTTAGATCTACATAATTATAGCATTATAAATGATTATATTTCTCCTTCTTCCTTCGATTTTCTTTAGGGCACGGAGGATAATTGTTTTCTACATTTAGCGGATATACAGAGTGCGCCAAAAAGACCCCCATAAGATTTTTGCTAAAATCTTGACCAAAAGTAAGAATTTCGAAATGAAATTTTATAGCCTTAAAGACAGTTCATATTTACACCAGATGGCCAGATTTCATTCAAATATTTCAAACAGAACAAAAGTTATACCACTTTATTCTTACTTTTGGCCAAGATATTGGCAAAACACCTAGGGGTCTTTTTTTGGCGCACCCTGTAGAAAGCAATAATATTTATTATGCCGTCTGTTATGATCTAGAAACGTCTTTGAAGTACCGCTCCGCTTGTTCTCAAATCTCAATTGAATGCTTTAGGAAGCGTTTGGGTTTATCAGACCTATGGACAGTTCCGCACAACGGCGGCGGTGGCGACGGCGGATCCAACATCTGACTACGAGCATCATGATGATTACTGTCATCCCGTTGTCTTCTGGTTTGCCTTCGCTCTCATCACAGCTGGCTATGCCTTCGCCGCATTGATAGTCATTGCGTGGATAATCGCATTATGCTATGTTCAATGCTCATAGTCACTACACTTCTACTTCCTCATCCTCCACTTCCTCCTCCTCTGCCTCTCCCTATTCTTCCTCTTCTTCAACTTCTTCTTCTTCTGCTTCTTCTTCTTCATTTTCTTCTTCTTCTTCCTCCTCCCTCCTCTTTCTTCTTTTCTTCTTCATTTTCTTCTTTTTACTCCTCCACATACTAATCTTCCTTCTTCTTCTTCTTCTTCTTCTTCTTCTTCTTTTTCTTCTTCCTTGTCCTCCCTTTCCTTCATTTTCTTCATCTTCATCTTCCTCTGCCTACTTCTTCATTTTCATCTTCCTTCTCCTTCCTCTTCTTCTTCTTTATCTTCCACTTTTTTGTCTTCAATTTCTTCTTCTACTTCTTCGTCATTTTCTTCTTTCTTCTCCTCTTCCACCTTCCTCTTCATCTTCATTGGTGGGAGTTCGGTTCAGACGAAGAAGACCTACTCGATCAATGAATTGCGCTGTAGAAAAATATCATAAATTAGGCCACTCTCAAATCTCTCAAATCTCTCAAATCTCTCAAATCTCTCAAATCTCAGTGGCATCAATCTTATCTTTCCAATAAGGTCGTCGTTCGTTTAGGCTATATGTAACCCACTGCTTTTGATATAGGCATACTTAATTACCATCCCTATATACTATTTTAATAATTACCATCTCCATATACTATTGTAATAATTACCATCTCCATATAGGCCTACTAATAATTACCATCCATATTATACTTTTGTAATCAAAATTTAAATTTAACATTTCTAATCTGTTAGGCTATATTTTAACATCACTCTGTTAGTCATGAGATCGGTGCAGTTCTGCCTTGATCATGTTAAATTAAACAAGAAATATTATCTGCATTTCTGCTTCTTCGACATCTTAACGCGTATATAGTATTTGTTTGTTTGTATGTGCACTTGTTATAGCGCCCTTCAAGCTCTCTACTCAGAGGCGCTCCGGAATGCAGAGCGGACACTGCATCGGAATTTCACGCCGAAGCGCTAAGCAATTGTGAGTGAAGGACTTGCCCAAGGTCCTTAAGCGGCGAGGTGGATTCGAACCTCGAACCTTCCGGCTCCAAGGCAACGACCCCACAACTACACCACCGCGCCCCACAAGTAGCCTATGACTTTCGCGGTCGGTGTTTTAGCCTACACTTTCGTCGTTAAATGTCAACTAAGTCTTAATGGCTCTCTTTCTGTTGCAATGCCTTCTTAATGTTCAGCCTCAACTATAAACGCTGTTAGAACACTGCAGAAACTACAGAATAAAATCCTATTATCTAGATCAGACCAGAGAAGAAGAAATCTGGCTGCTAGGAATTAGTTTACCATAATAGGCTAACACGGCAAAGGCCTCAAATTGTCAGAGAATATCAGCATGTACATAATTTATAGGCCTACATGACATGTCTGCGTCTCGTGAAAGTGCTGCATACATGGCTATATAAGCCAACGGACCTGCGTTACAAGGCAGTTTGAAAATATAGGCCTATGCTACTCATGCAGAGTTAACTTAAATGCAAGTGGCATAAATGGAGTGGAAGAATGGTCCAAGGGTTTGATCCAACACGTCAAGAGGCACAGTGAGTGGGAACCTAAGCTTGCCATTTTTGTCCAACCTGTGTAGTATGTACTGTAATTAATTATCATTCCTCTAGGCCTATACGAATTGCATCTATGCGATAACATTCTGTTTCATCCAATCAATTTTTGGTAGTATCATCATAGCGTCGTTATCACAATAACCAAGACGTCAATATTGGTGGATATTTAAAGCGAAACTTAATGAAGAGCTAAAAATCCATCGGCGAAGGCTGGAATGGATTCTAGAGACGAAAGAAGAAGGGGGGCATCGGTGGATGATTGGAAATGCGTTGTATGCATGTTGAGAGATTCAGCTGTCGATCTGAACTATGTCGAAGATTTAACGAAACTACCTTAATGGGATTATGGGAATTCGGAAGCTTTTGACAAGCGACCGAGGAAGCGCGACAGCATTTGGTGCGGCGGGTCAAAGCAAAATTCAAAGGATGTTATTGGTCAAATATGATTGGCTACTTTATAAACTAAGCTTGCAAGTGAGGCAGTGAAGTACATAGATTTTTTATGGATTATTTTCTCAATGGACCACAAGTCCAATGAATGCAACAGGTCGAACAGGATAGTAATTTTTTAAGAGAGTTATGACTCTGGAAATAGATCGAATTTGATGCTTGAACCATGTGTGCCTATCAATGATAGGCACACATGGTCTAATGGTCTAAGAGATAGGCCGGGGTTGGACTGGGAGCGCTCCTGAGTAGTAACCTTGAAGGAGCGCTATATCAAATTTTCAGTAAATAACTAAAAATAAAATGATACCAATGAGAGTTGATCGCGTCTGTAATCGGTTCTGCGGTTGTAGGACAAAACCCCCCCCTGGACAAACCCCCCCCCCGGACAAAAACCCCCCCGGACAAAAACCCCCCGGACAATTCCCCCCCCAAAGTAGGACATAACCCCCCCTGGTAGAATATATTGCGCATAAGTTGTCGTACTATCAAACGGCGGTCCCAAATACGCAAGTTGGATTGATTAAAAGAATTCTCGCTAAATAGAAGCCGGATTGATACAAATAAATTTTACTTAAATGGAAGTAGGGTACTTATGATGATTTAAAACCATACCCCCCAAATAAATATGATGTTTATAAACCAGACCCCCAAATATATATGATGTTTCTAAACCAGCGGTTTATAAATCGTCACGGCTGACTGCACATCTCTTTGAAGTGCTCTCGTCGCGGTAGACTGCACATCTCTTTGAAGTGTAAAAATATGCTGACGATGCAGAGTCTGGGAGGCTGGTCGCACCCCCTCCCCTCTCCCCACTCCTCTCCCCACTCCTCCCCCACCCCTGGGTGCAGCGCTTGCAGTACGCCATCTGCCAACCCTTACTCAGCATCATCACCATCCAATCATCTTCAGCCTCTCCAGCCACTCCCCCTACTCCCCACCCACACACACACACACACACACACACACACACACCACAGCCTCTCCAGCCACTCCCCCTCCACCGCCCACTCCACACACACCAACCCCTCTTACAACAACACATTTGAATATACTTACACAGCAACACCACCAACCAATCATCTTCCACCTCTCCAGCCACTCCCCCTACTCCCCACCCAACACATCCACCACACACGCACACACACACACACACATCCCTCTTACAGCAGTGCATTGCATTATACTTACCTACCATCATCAGCACCACCACCAACTAAAACGAATTATACTATATTTTGCATATTCACACACGAGCAATATTAATGTAAGACATAATATTTTTACAATTCACAGCGCAAGGAAGAATTTTTCGGTTTGTGTGTATTTGGAAGCACCCACATACATACTTTTTAATGAAGACGTAAACTTTGCAATATTTTTACAATTCACGGAGCAAGTTTTTCAACTTGGGTAGGCCTATGTGTATTTGACCGCATCCACACATCAACTTTTTGTCGGCAGTCACGAACTTTGCAGCATTTTACATGATACAAGCTTTCTTTTAAATAATTTATACACAAGGTATTTCCACAGAACAACATACAATATTCTCGTATGAGTGTCATTTCACTCTAAAGACCTTCCCCTCACCCTCTAATTTTCCATTCCACATCACCACACAGGAAAATATTTGTATTATATGTGTAAGAATCTGGCAAACAGGAAGCGGCGAGCCCACCAACAGGTCAATCAGGATGTGAAAATGCATAGGGACGGCATCTCTCGCCCTCCACAGCAGCCCACCTCACCCTCCAACCCTCCATTCCACCCTCCCCACCCAAAATTATACATTTTACACACAAGTACTAAATAACCAGGAAGCGAGAAACCTAGAAACCGTACAATAAGGAGTCGAGAACGTCTAGGGACGGCATCTTTCGTCCTCTATAGCAGGCCACCTCACCCTCCAACCCTCCTTTCCGAACATCAAATTTATCTTATACGACTAAGAACCGACCAATCAGGAAGCGACAAATCCTAGCGACGAACGAATCAGGAGGCGAGAATTTCTGTGTATTCCTTAAAAATTTATCAATTATTCTCCATTTTATTCGAAAATAGGCATAAATCAGGTATTTATACATTTAAATTAACTAAAAGCGCAACATATATTCAGCATTTCCTACAAAATTAGTCAAAAATATAGTAGCCAACAACAATTTTCTTCATCTTTTCGTATTTCGTCCAAACACAGGATGAACTTCCAACAGGGCATTACCATCATAGGCACAGACAGCCTTTCTTGCGCAGCTAAGTCCAAATACTACAAACTCACTCACCCTCCCATTCCCAATATGGAGGTCATCTCACATTTCTTATACAGGCAAACACAAAAACCTAAGAATCCAGCAACGGGCAAAATCCAATATGGCGTCCTTCCCAATTTTTATGTATAGTCAAACACAAAAACCTAAGAATCCATGAACGGGCAAATTCCAATATGGCGGCCTTTCCTCATTTCTTATACAGGCAAAGCCAAAAACCGAAGAATCCATCAACATTCGCAGGCCAATATGGCGGCCTTTCCTCATTTCTTATACAGACAAAGCCAAAAACCTAAGAAGACATGAACGGCCAAATTCCAAAATGGCGGCTTTCCCAAATTTTACACACACAAACGCAAAAACCCAAGAATCACTCAACCTTCCTTTCCTCATATGGCAACTTTCCCAAATTTTACACACACAAACGCAAAAACCCAAGAATCACTCAACCTTCCTTTCCTCATATGGCAACTTTCCCAACATTCGCGTATGGTCAAACGCAAAAACCCAAGAATCACTCAACCTTCCTTTCCTCATATGGCAACTTTCCCAACATTCGCGTATGGTCAAACGCAAAAACTCAAGAATCACTCAGCATTCCTTTCCCCATATGGTGACTTTCCCAATTATTATGTATAGTCAAACGTAAAAACCTAAGAATCCAACAGAGGACAAATTCCAATAGGCCTATGGCGTCCTTCACAATTTTCTCCAAGTCAAACGCAAAAACCTAAGAATCCAGCAACGGGCAAATTCCAATATGGCGGACTTCCCAACTTTCACGCATATTCAAACTCAAACACTGAAGAAGCACTTGCCCTTTAGTAGTCATCATCTCCCAAGGTGGCGCCCGTGAAGCCTTTCCTGGCCAATCGCGCTCAAACAGCATATACACAGGCAATTTTTCACAAACGCTAAGTCCAAATAATACAAATACACACAAATTTCTAGGTGCAAGGTGGAACACCAACACACTTTCACACACACACACAAACACACACACAAACACACACACAAACACACACACACACACACAGACACACACACACAAACACACACACACAAACACACAGACACACACCCACACATACACACAAACTCGAAATCCATGAAAACCCTCATCCTTCTATTCACAAGACATTCTTCCTCATATAGGAACAGGCAAGTAACACACATAACTTTAAACTCCAAAGATGGCGCACAAGTTGCCATTCTTGGGCATGTAAGAACACAAACCATAAATTCGTCGTACATTTCTTTCAACAGGTGGCGCTTTTACTTAAATCTTAACATATTACATATCAAATATACGAAATTCAACAAGCATGTATTCAACAACACGTACCTTTTCAATATGCGTGCGAATGAGTGGAAGCTGCAAAGGCCGAGAGGAGGGTGGGTAAAGCACATAGGCGCATGAACTCTTCAATTTCTAACATATACACCTATACTTTGCTCAAATTTTCTAACTTAGGATATAAACTTTACATGGAACAGCGAAGGATGGCTGTTTTGTAAGGCAAACACTTGAAGAGTATGGTGGCATAGCGATACGAGTTGAACTTTGGCAATATAAAATTATGCATATGTTAGATGTGCATATGTACAGAACTTGAACTTTTTAATGTAAGACACGAACTTTTGCAATTGTGAGAAAACAAATTTATAATTTACGAAGCATGAAACCCAGAAATGCATGTCGAATGTTGCAAGCTGGAGAAATATGGGGGGGGGAAGTGTTCCATTCTTAAGTTTGTGGAAACAAAGTCATACATTATTTGTAAAATGGTAACAATTTTGGTAAAGTACGAACTTAGTGAGCGAAGAAATGCAACTTAGGGGTACAGGTGGCCAATTGCAAGGCTTTTTAGGGGTAAGAGTGTTCAGTTGGTGCCGCGCAGGGGTGGGGAGGGGGTTCCATTCTTAAGTTTGTGAAAACAAAGGCAGTCATTATTTGTAACATGACACCAATTTTGGTAAAATGCCAAAATATTGTACGAAGAAACACGAATTAGGGTACGAACGACGCGTTGCAGCGCGTATTAGGGTTAGCAGACGCGCGAAACTTAGCAGAAATCTGAATTCGTCAACTCTGAAAACGCTAAGTCCGAAATTTTCACCGCGTAAAGTCGACCGGCGGCACCTTCGAGCAGCGCGGCGGCGTCGGTGGCGGGCGCCCCTTCCCACACGGGCGACCTCGGACCCTGCGGCGCGGTGACGACGAGGCACGCTTTCCCAATTAGATCAGGCTTTGGCTGTGAAAATTTCGGACTTAGCGTTTTAGTTGGTGGTGGTGCTGATGATGGTAGGTAAGTATAATGCAATGCACTGCTGTAAGAGGGGTGTGTGTGTGTGTGTGCGTGTGTGGTGGATGTGTTGGGTGGGGAGTAGGGGGAGTGGCTGGAGAGGTGGAAGATGATTGGTTGGTGGTGTTGCTGTGTAAGTATATTCAAATGTGTTGTTGTAAGAGGGGTTGGTGTGTGTGGAGTGGGCGGTGGAGGGGGAGTGGCTGGAGAGGCTGTGGTGTGTGTGTGTGTGTGTGTGTGTGTGTGTGCGTGTGTGGTGGATGTGTTGGGTGGGGAGTAGGGGGAGTGGCTGGAGAGGTGGAAGATGATTGGTTGGTGGTGTTGCTGTGTAAGTATATTCAAATGTGTTGTTGTAAGAGGGGTTGGTGTGTGTGGAGTGGGCGGTGGAGGGGGAGTGGCTGGAGAGGCTGTGGTGTGTGTGTGTGTGTGTGTGTGTGTGTGTGTGTGTGTGTGTGTGTGTGTGTGTGTGTGTGTGTGTGGGTGGGGAGTAGGGGGAGTGGCTGGAGAGGCTGAAGATGATTGGATGGTGATGATGCTGAGTAAGGGTTGGCAGATGGCGTACTGCAAGCGCTGCACCCAGGGGTGGGGGAGGAGTGGGGAGAGGAGTGGGGAGAGGGGAGGGGGTGCGACCAGCCTCCCAGACTCTGCATCGTCAGCATCTTTTTACACTTCAAAGAGATGTGCAGTCTACCGCGACGAGAGCACTTCAAAGAGATGTGCAGTCAGCCGTGACGATTTATAAACCGCTGGTTTAGAAACATCATATATATTTGGGGGTCTGGTTTATAAACATCATATTTATTTGGGGGGTATGGTTTTAAATCGTCATAAGTACCCTACTAATGGAAGCTGTATTGATGAAAATGTTCTTGCTTAAATAGAAGCTGGATTGATGAAAAAGTTCTTGTTTAAATCGAAGCTGGATTGATGAAAATATTCTTTCTTAAATGGAAGCCGGATTGATGAAAATGCTCTTTCTTAAATGGAAGCGGGATAGATAAAAATGTTTTTGCTTAAATGGAAACTGGATAGATGAAAATGCTCTTTCTTAAATGGAAGCGGGGTTGATGAAAATTTTCTTGCTTAAATTGGAGCTGGATGGACAAAATAATTGTCATTTAAATAGAAGTTGGATTAAACGAATTTTTGCCTCAATGGAAGCTGGATTGCTGACATGCTGTCCTAGATTACACCAACAGAGCTTAGCTTCATATCGGAGTGAATGAGTGACACTAACCAGTTACAAGTTCACGCATGAATGACAGCGACAGGTGTTTACCCGTGTGACACTAATTATTAGTTGACACAGCAGTGCGAACTGGATAATTAACCTAAGTTTAAGCAAATTATAAGCCTACCTACAGAAATAGACTATTTACACAGCAAAGGGGGGGAATTGTCCGGGGGTTAATGTCCTAGGCTAAATCAGGGGGGAAATGTCCGGGGGGGTTTTTGTCCGGGGGGGTTTTGTCCGGGGGGGTTTGTCCAGGGGGGAAATGTCCGCGCACCTGGTTCTGCAGTAAACCAATGCTCAAAATCCCAGTTGGACTGGCACAGTATTATAGGCCTATGTTTCCTTTTTTCCTCGCTGCAATACGAGTAAAAAATTCGAGCTTACGACGACACTCCCGTATCTGAAAAAGTTTATAAATATAATGCTCGGACATAATGACATGATAGAATCAAATGCAGCGCGTCACACTGAAGAAGCATTCAGTATTGATGGTAAGTAAAGCACAGAGATTCAGCAAACGTATAGGCCACAAAAAGCGGAGTAATTATGAAAAAGTCTCGCTATTATGGTTGAAATCTTCAAGATCCGTACTTACTTCAATAGCATGCGAAGGGCTATTTCTGCTGTAATGAAACCTTAATGACAATTATACGGTGATTCAAGTTTTATTCGGGAGTGCAGATATGTTCACAGCGGAACTAGTGAGTAAAATTAAAAGATTGGTAAGTGTATTACGATACCTTTGCCCTAAATTGAACGGAGGTCCTCTTGCAAGACTTCTTGGAAGGAGCGGAGACCCTGGAATACCCTATAGCGTTGATGTATACAGCCTACATGTACTTAAGTCACTCACTGATCAATATAAAATAGAATCCTTAAAATACCTTAATCCAATTCTCTACAATCCAACCTGACGCACTCACATCCGATCCAAGTAAATCCAACCGAGTACAATAATCTGACCTGATCTGATCTGATGAAATCTGTCAACAGCAGCTGCTTGACATTATTAAACCACTTGATCGATCGATTCGATGTTAAGTCTTGTGGCTCTGTCTACTTTTTTATGTACATGTCAGCGTTGCATGAACAAACCAAGTCTCAATAATATTATGATTCATTTGGCCATGAGATAACATTTATGAGTGGTCATGTTAGCGATGAGTCAGTCACCCAGGGCTGAACGTGAGCCGGGTCGGTCCGGGTCTGTGACCCGGAATCGATTTTCGAGACCTGCTGTTGCCGGGTCTCAGCGGGGTCGCACAAAAGGTCGCCAGGTGCGAAAACTACATGTACATGTAGGTAAAAATGGTAGAATTTTGGATAATTTTAGGCAAATGACAAAAAAACATCATCAGAAATATTTACGGGTCCAAGGCGTACTCGTCCGCCAAAGTGAGACCAGGCAACTTTTTCAAACCACTTTCAGCCCTGGAGTCACCTACCATGAGCTGCTCCACTTTTAGTCCAAATAATATACTATTATTACTGCCACAATGTCATGGTCACATGGTTGTTGATATAAAGTTACGTTCTCGTCAAGTTTCTTTGATATTAAAGTATCAAGTACCCAAACGCGAACCATACTAATTCAACCACCTATGGCTATAGCCTAATCTGTATAAACGGACTAAAAAATTATATTCTGGATATTAACCCCATTACGGCTAGGGTCTCCCATCGGCTGAGGTCTTGCACAAGGAGCAATTAACGGCCCGATCGGCCTAGCCTATAGGCTACGTTACTGCACTGTGTCCAGAGGTGAAAAGTAGGCTTTAAATATGGGCTGCTCGGATGCCATAATGTGGGAGAAACGAAGTCTGGCGACACTCTTGTCAGCATTTCGATGGTTTCCTCGACTCTGTGGGCTGGCGCTGTTCTGTTGAAAAAGAAAACAGCCTTCTGGGGCTATACAGGGTGGGCCAAAAAAAAAGACCCCCCCTAGGTTTTTTGCCAATATTTTGGCCAGAAGTTAGAATTTTGAAATGAAATTTTGCAATCTCAAAGGCAATTCATATTTACACATGATGGCCAGATTTCATATAAATATATCAAACAGAACAAAAGTTATATCAGTTTTAGCAAGGCCACCCCCTGTTTTTTGATGATTCAAAAACCAAATGCAAAAAAATAGGTTTTTTGCTAATATCTTCACCAAAAGTAAGAATTTCGAAATGAAATTTTACAGGCTTAAAGGCAATTCATATATACACATTAAGGCCGAATTTCATCAAAATATTTCAAACACAACACAAGTTATACCACTTTTAGCGGGACCACCCACCGTTTTTGACGATTCAAAAACGAAACGCAACAAAAAGTCGCAGAAACACGATTTTTTAAAGTCTCCTCTCAAATAACTGTTGTCAAATGAACTTGGTAGTGCTTCACAACTTGTGTTCAATGTGCCCATCACCAGTGCCAAAACTTCTTTTGAGTCTCTTTGCAAAGTTCTTGATGGACCCTGATTAATCTGACAGATTCCTTATTTACCAATTTGATTGTCGTCTTGCTAAGTGACTTCTCAGCGACGTGCAGCTACGCTGGTACCATGTTTCTTTTTTAAATAGTAATAATAATGATCATCTGTCAATATCAAGGCTATTTGATAATAATTATTTGAGATGAGACTTAATAAAATCGTGCTTTTGCTGCGTTACGTCGTTGAATTGTCAAAAAATGGGGGGTGACCTCACTAAAAGTGGCATAACTTTTGTTGTTTTGGAAATAGTTTGATGAAATCTGACCATCATATGCAGATATGAATTGTCTTTACGCGTGTAAAATTTCATTTTGATATTCTTACTTTTGGCCAAGATATTGGCCAGAATAATTAGATTGAATTTTTATTACTTTTTGTTGCGTCGCGTTTTTGAATCGTCAAAAAACGGTGGGTGGCCTCACTAAAAGTGGCATAACTTTTGTTCTGTTTGAAATATTTTTATGAAATCTGGCCATCATGTGTAAATATGAATTGTCTTTAAGACAGTAAAATTTCATCTCAAAATTCTTACTTTTGGTCAAGATATTGGCAAAAATCTTAGGGGGGGTCTTTTTTTTTGGCCCACCCTGTAGATTTTCTGATAACAGGTGGAAGATGTTGTGACAGCAGATCATTGCGATAATATACTCCGTTAATAATATTTTACTCCAGGATCCCTGAAGACCAAAATTGGGAACTATCAAGCAACGAAACCGCAACGAACACCATAACAGACTTGCTGAAAATTGAAATTTGTGGAGATGAAGTTTAAATATTCATATCTTTCTATCCGTTCCAATTTATTACATGATATTTTGGAATCCTATTCTTGGTCCAATTCTCTAAATATTTGGAAATTTTAGCGTGATATGTTATCAGGCATTAGAAATAATATGAAAAACAATTTGGCTTAGTTTTTTTAATCACGGTGTATAATAGGCTAATATATTACAGACCACCTAATGCCGGAAAATGTCACGCAAACGTGGTGCATCATATTGGCCAATAGGTTCTGAATGTCGTCCATCATTAGCAATTCCTTAAAATTTGATTATAAACAGATAGGACAACTGTTCACGGCATTTGGAAAACTTCACGACATTCACAGCAAATGACGAAAACACGAAATTCACGGCATTAGTGACATAACGAATTTCTATTAATTTCAGTTAGGCCCTAATTTCTACTGCATGCTTTGACGATTAGGTCAATGCAGAGCAGAATATTGATGATTATGATTTGTCGCTTGCTCGCGGAATCATCATTACTCTCGCTATCATAAATCACAGGTAAACACATTTCGGCTTCCATGGATTTTCACATTTTCACATTTTCACATTGTCATTTCGTATCAATTGTCTTCATTTCAGATTGGCTCAACTTTTGTTCAGCAGATAGTAGAGATAATTTGCGCCTGGCAAAGAAGTACGTGGCAGTGTAGAGAACGGCTGAAATGGATTTCAGTCCAATCGCCAGTCCATGGAAGTTCAACCGCAACGACTGTCGGTCGTAGAGCAAGCAAGATCCCTTGCTATCCGAACACGACGCAGTCCGCTTCAGAATGCACGACGAATCGAAAACCTTTCCGTACACCAACGGTGCAGGAAGAACTGCAAGAAACGGAAATACAAGAAAAATCAGCGAAATAGAACACAATCATTATTAATTACTGAACGGAAAAGAAATTACATTTTCTAATAATATTATTTCACTTGATTTACTGTTTGATGTAAGCGGAAATGTATCCAGATGAGAAGGTCATTTGACCATAACCTTCAAAATTATTACTGTGTTTTTACCCATCGTGAACAATATTGAATTAGCAGCAAAACACATAGGCTTATAAATTATGTTCTATAGAGTTTTCAAAAGTTCTCTAATAAACTGTTGTAGGCCAATCAGTCTTACATGTATCTTGGTCGTGGCATCAAAATAAACACGAGTCATGAGATTCTCATTTTATAATTTAACTTTAATAGGAAACGGCATTGCATAAGATTAATGCATCAAAACATTGATAGCTTATTAAAAACAAGGTCTTCTTCTGGTTCTCTGCCCCTAGGCAGGTTCGGCTGTCCAATGTCGCCACTCTTCCCTCCGCTGGGCCTTCTCCTTTAGTCTTTGGTATCCGATCCTGTTCATCAGAGCAACATCTGTCGTGGCTTTCCTCTTGTTCGTTTTCCCTCCATTTTTCATTCTATCACCGTTTTTACCAGACTGTCTCCTCTTAGCGTATGCCCTATCCATTTCTTTAAAAAAAGGTAGGCCTACCTAATATGTATTATGGTTGATAATTATCTTTGTATGCATTAGAATGTCAATATGAACAACAACTATCTATAGGCTGGAATGTAGGCTAAGCTACATATGGATATTTAGTAGATCAGGAAAAACCACATATTAAGTTGACACTGTCTTACTAGCGAGGACGAGACACAAGGTTTGAAGTCCAAGGGCGATTGGTTTATCCTCTTTTCTGATGCACCTAAAAGATAATAATCAATCATTTCTACAATCAACACTTAACTCACAACGTTGAGCTCAGGTTATATCAACGGCTATGGAAGTAGCAGATCTAAACATTTAAACGCTTTGCTTTATCTAAAATTAATACAGAATTTGCCACGTAGGCCTAATTTCGAATATATTGTAGTCTATTTGCGCGAAGCTTAGGCCTAATAAGTACCGTATTATACTGGACGTGTTTGTCGCATCTGTAACGGGTATTTTACTTTTAAAAGGTAGTTTTTCTGTCAGTCACCCTGGTGAACGTGGCTGCGTCAGGTCCACTCGTTCTTATGTTCTACAGAAGCTGCGATTTACGGATCATGTATATGGTCTTCAAAAAATAGGCCTAGGCCTACATGTACCTGATTATGACGGTAAGGGATGATGCGCTGTCCAGGCTGCGGACGATTGCCATAGCGACCAATGTCAAGATATATGGAATCAATGACGCACATGTAGACTCGCAAAAAACCAGCAAAGACAACCCTCCATGACTTTTCATCTCCATCCATTCCTTCAGAATCAGCAACGCACCCACATTCAGTTGAACGCACCTGACAAATCCAGAACAGATATAACGCACGGAACTTAAGAATTTATCGCAAACTGAAATTAACTCGACTTAAGACAGAAATATGTTCGTCGGATAGCGAAACTCGTCGTTGTCCAGCGTAAAAGCAGAAGAGGAAATTAAGTTGTTAAAATAAAATAAAAACATTAAAGAAATTTTCCAAACAAAATATCCACTTTGGATGTGATTTAAAATACACGTGGCATGTAGGAATACAAATTCCCTGGAAAGAGAAAACAGATTCCTTGAAAAGAGGGAAGAGATTTTCTTGATACAGAGATATTGTAGAGAATATAAACGGATTCATTGCAAACAGTAGAAGAGACTTTCTGTCTCGACTCTCGAGAATCCCATTTGAACACATTCCTCGAAAGGAGAAAAGAGTCTTGAGAAATGATGTCATAGAATATGTGAGAAAAGTGTCTGAGTCTTGAACCTCAGCAAAAACACATATTTTGTTTGTTTGCTTGCTTCTTTGCGAGACAATCTATTCTAGAATGGATCATTTGAAAAGGTGGACGATAGGACTTACCAGTCGACCTAGCTGGGATAGCGTTGGGATGAAGAGCAGTTGAGTTGGTGACCAGCTGAGTGCATCCGGCGTGGCAAGGCGAGAAGTACAAGAGACCGTCGCTACCACAAACTGGATCGAAGACATCCGTCGAACATCGGCAATTCATATTGCAGTCGGTCGTCAGGTTGAGTCTGAACGACAGCCATTGATTCGTTATTTAAACACACATACCACCGACAAATGAACCTACACAGATATCGACACAAACCTACGCACAATCACACACATGCACAAATTGCACACGCGCACACGCACACACACACGCACTCACATGCATACGCACTCACAATCTCACATGCTTGCACAACCAAAAAACTTATTAATTAGAAAACAAGTCTCTCATTTGCCTATTAAGAAAATTGATAACCAAATGGAAGAGCGTGTAACCGAATTCACGTGATGTCAGTCACATGACCAAGGCAAGACGAAGAAATGGGTTAATAAGTTTGGTAAAGTTCTATAACGACGCGGTAGCAAGTAAACATCATGGCGACCAAAGATCCGCTCATAATAGAGCGCGGTCACGTGACGGCAAAAAGTAGCCCAATATTTTCGCGGCCTACGGTGATGTATACGCCAATGTTTTCGCGAAAGTAAGTAAGTAAAAATACCATGAAAAGGTTATTTTCATAAATATTAATACGCTTAAATAAGCTAAAGTAGAAGTTTATACCGCGAGATCTCGCGCTTACTGCGAGATATCTCGTTTCAGCAGAATGACTGCACTAACCCTAAAACTAACCCTAACCGACCCTCACGATGCCTAACCTAAGCCCTAACCGATACCTTGCGTCGCTAAATAATTAGTGATAATGATATTGTAATATGGTGCAAACCGCGAGATCTCGCGGGATCTCGCTCTCGCGGTAAAAAACCGCGACATATCTCGTAGATGGCGGCCAATGTGTTCAGGTCCATCGATTTTGTTGTGTTCTTTAGCTTATTTAAGCGTATTAGGCCTAATATTTATGAAAATAACCTTTTCACGGTATTTTCACTTACTTTCGCGAAAACATTGGCGTATACATCACCGTACGCCGCGAAAATATTGGGCTACCATTTGCCGTCACGTGACCGCGCTCTATTATGAGCGGATCTTTGGTCGCCATGATGTTTACTTGCTACCGCGTCGTTATACCTTCCTCAATAATATTGTTATACGCGTGCTTGACGTACGTTGTTCTGTTTGAACATGGGTTCTCCCTGCTCGGTAGGCAGTGCAACTTGTTAGATATTTCTTGAAGTAACCCTTTAAACCATAGATGTAAAAAACGATGAAAATAAAATAAAAAACGGTAAAAACGACGTTTTTTCAAAATAATAAAAAACCACAAAAAAACGATAAAAAACGGAAACGGAAAATAATTTGACTTTGCTCCATCTAAAACTGCATTTTAACCTTGATTATTAACCTACTACATGCAGACTATATCTTAAATGATGATGTTAAACAATGAAATAATGATTTTAGTTAGCTGAATCCTTGAGAGTTGGCGGAAAACATAAGGAATATCAGAAAAAATTAAAATTAAGAAAAATAATAACAGAAAGTAAATGAATAAATAAAGTAAAAGAAATAATAAAAAACGATAAAAAACGATGGGAAAAATAAAAAACGAAAAAAACGACGTTTGTTGGGAGAGAATAAAAAACGGAAAAAAACGTTTTTTACAACTATGCTTTAAACAGTCTTCAATTGATCGATGTTCCGCTGTTTCATTGTCATAACAAATAGATATCCATTTGTAGTCCTCAGATTCTGGTGCTCAGCCGCTGGTTACATAGAAAATGAAGTCTTTAAGAATAGCATTCCACATACCTGTTGTTGACAAGGCTTCCCGAATATGGGATATTGGGGCAGGAGAGGAAGATGGCCGGCACTAACAGCAGAAGACTGCCCACTGATATAAGCAGATTCATCCGACTCAGTCCGGCCACTCCTCCGTCGATTCCCTTAATCTTTCCAGCCAATACCCCACCCACGTATGCAGCACACGCGGCGCTTGTTGCAGGAATCATTCCTGCGAAAGACGCAGACCGTTCAAAGGCAGGGTTGTACTCGAGGTATGTGTACAGCGTGTAATCACCTCACAATGTGTGTGTGTGTGTGTGTGTGTGTGTGTGTGTGTGTGTGTGTGTGTGTGTGTGTGTGTGTGTGTGTGTGTGATACGGATAAAATTACCGGCAGACAGAGCAAGGCAGCTGTAGCGTGCGCTCGCCTCTAATTTTGCCTGTACAACCCTGTTCAAAAGCATATCAATTTCAACAGGCCCAAGATATACGAATAACATACATGGTGGGCCAAAAATACACCTTAAGTTTTTTGCCAATATCCTGGCCATAGGTGAGAAGTTTGAAATGAAATTTTACAATCGTATAGACAATTCATATTTATACATGATTGACCGATTTCATCAAACTATTTCAAACAGAACAAAAGTTATATCACTTTTAGTGAGGCCGCCCACCGTTTTTTACGATTCAAAAACGTAACGCAACAAAAAGTAACAAAAAAGATTTTATTACGTCACATTTGTGGGGCGCGGTGGTGTAGTGGTGGCGTCGTTGCCTTGGAGCCAGAAGGTTCGAGGTTCGAATCCAGCTCGCCGCGTAAGGGCCTTGGGCACTGTATGGGCAGGTCCTTCACTCACAATTGTACAGCGCTTCGGTGTGAAACTCCGATGCAGTGTCCGCTCTGCATTCGGGAGCGCAATTGAGTTGAGAGAGTTTGAAGGGGCTCTATAACAAGTGCGCATACAAACAAACAAATATCTGAAATAATTGTTGTGAAATGAACTTGATATAGTGCTGCACAACTTGTTTTCATTGTGCTCACCACCCGTTCCAAAACTTCTTTTGAGTCTCTTTGCAAAGTTCTTGATGCGATCCAACGGCAAATCTTCTCATATCAAATCCAATGCGACCATTAATTCTCTTACCGCTCTTGGTTTTGGTTGCAGATTGTGATATTTGTCCAGCATAGCTCTACGCAATTGATTATCAATCCATCGGGTTCAAATCCGGAGATTTGGGGCCATTGGCTTTCATTGAGCCGGTCTCCTTTTATTCACGGCAAATCTCTTAACCCGCTAGTGCCCAGCGTCCGTTATAACGGACGCTTAGAAAACCCGCTTCCAAAATAAGAGGCAACTGCATAATATGGTCATCACTATTTTCTTAAATTGGTGGGTCCATTGGCTATAGATTGCACTATAGTGAATGCCAGATTATGTGAATTAGAAATATTTATTTCTTGCGCTAATGTGCCTATTGCAACATGTATAAAATCATAGTTCGAGGGTACGTATGGTACGTATTATATTATTTGAAAGGTACGTACGTATTTTAACGTACCTTATTGAAGGGTACGTGAAAGGTACGGTATACAACACTTAACCGTGGCACGTGCTATAAGTCATTGTGCAAGTATTAAAGCCTTAAAATGTTATATAATCACACAAAAATCACCTCAGGCCGTTCGCAAGTCACACACTTATAAAGTCTGAATGATATAGGCTAAAATTACTAAATATCAATGACAGGTAACTTACATCAAACTTTTATGATAACGTAAATACGCGTATGGTACTTTGAATACTCAGAAATAAAATACGCGTATGGTACGCGTATTTTATTATTTGAAAGGTACGCACGTATTATACGCGTACCTTATATAAGGTACGCGTACGCATCGAACTATGTATAAAATCCTCGCTACCTCTAGTAATTATATTTTTGTTTGGTACTGAACGAGGAGGAATTTAGAGAACGTGTAAATGTTGTTTATAGTAGCCATATGGGTCAATATGCTGACAGAATAGTATCCCAATTACCGCAAGTTTTCCATAGGAAATTTCGATTGCAAAGTAAGGGTCCGTTATAACCATAGAGGTGTATTATATAATAAATATAACGCTAGAGGGAATATCACGCCTATACATTGAAATCGTTGTCTTAAGCGATCCGACCAATCACAGGCGATTTTCGCTTGGCTTGTGACGTATATTTGAATATACGGCTCTGGTGACGTGTATCACATACCTGTCTAAATCGATCCGACCAATCACAGGCGATTCTCATACCAACCGTCGCTTGTGACGTATATTTGAATTTACGGCTCTGGTGACGTGACTTCACATTTTCATGCAGGGGAGATAGGCCATACTCTCTCTAGCGTATATATTTTATATATATAGCGTGCATCTCAATGGTTATAACGGACGTCGGGCACTAGCCCAGAGATGACGTTTCCTACAGCAAGTCTCCAAGCGTCATTGTTCCAACAATAATAATAGTGTCTCTGTTATTGCATTACCTGTTGTATGATGTAAGCATCAGCCTGAAATTTATTCAGACTGGCGAATCACTATTTTGACATGAATATTGCAGACACTTCTGACATGAGTTTGGGTACGACGGTGCATCTACTTGAGGAAACTGTACTTGAGAAAATTGTACACATTTCAATTTACCTTGAAACCCATAGCAACCAGGTACAAAGAAGTAGTATCATGCCTCACTATTCTGCTGACATGCTGGTGTGACAGCTGTGTTGTAAGAGGCTTCTACCCCCCCCTCCCTGCGAGGGGACTGGACTCAATCCCTGTGCTTTATCTCACAGGCCGACCATCCTCTCCCGACGTAGGCTTTGGCTCATTTCTGGCTCCCCTGTTTTGCACTTGGTTCAAGATACGCCCATCCTGTATAGGATATAAACCTCAGTAGGCTTGTGATAGTTTCAGTGCATGAACTTTTGCTATAGTAGACGATAGTCATGTGCATGGATAGTTATACAGCCAGAAGAAAGTCATATAGATCTGGCTTTTTTCAAACTGCCTTGTTTCTCCTCTGCAATCAAGGCATGAGCGGTGTTGATAAGTAAGATCTGCACGATGCTTGTCACATGATATGAATCCGGCAACAGAAAATAGTGAGGGTCAATCAGTCTGCCTATTTGACATAACTCGGCATATCTCTCACAAAGTTTACCAGGGTGACGATAATTTGTCTTCAGGCAACAGATGGCGTAAGTGAAAAAATTGTTATGACGTACCATCAAGTACTCAAGTGTTGTGGCGTACCATCCATTCAAGGTCAACGTGCTGATGTAGTAGCCTACTGTAAGCCTGATGTACAATGCTATGGTAACAATCATTGGAATGTACTAGGAAACACAAACTGTCATTGCAAGGTTTGAGAAATGTGATGGAAACCTTTATCCTGGGAGCCACAAGTACTATCACAATGCATGAAACGCTCGTAAACAAGCTGGTGCCCTGCACTTGGCATTAGATAAATGGAGATAATTAGCTCATATAAGCTTAGTATATAGGCTAGATGTTGCAAATCATCAAAAACATTCACCAAGCATTGTATGAAATAAGGTTTGAGATTACTGAAACTACCACTTAATTTGTTCGGTTTACCACTCTGGGCACTAATGGGTTAAATCTCAGCTTAACCATTAATTTTTGCGTTCTCACTCTTTTATCAGAGTAAACGTTGCTCAATGCTCATAGCCTTATATCTCCAGGATATTGCTCAAGAGGTGCCTGATACACATTGTGTCTGTCATTGACACCTTGGCATTTTCATTTTTTGAAATTTAAATTTCATTGCTTTAGTGGAAAAATTATTAACCTGACAGATTCCTTATTAATTTTACCAACTGATTGTCATCCTGCTAAGTGACTTCACAGTGACGTGCAACTACGCTGGTACCCTGTTTCGTTTTAAAATAGTAATAATAATGATCATCTGACAATATTAAGGCTATTTGACAACTATTTGAGATGAGACTTAACAAAATCGTGTTTTTGATACGTTTTTGAATCGTCAAAACAGGTGAGTGGCCTCACTGAAAGTGGTAGGCCTATAACTTCTGTTCTGTTTGAAATATTTTGATGAAATCTGGCCATCATGATTATGTAGAACTGTACATGTAGAGATGAATTGTCTTTATTAAGTCTGTAGAACTTCATTTCGATGTTCGCAGGCCTACTTCTAACGGAGATATTGGCCAGAATAATTAAATAACGTTTTTTGTTACTTTTTGTTGCGTCGCGTTTTTGAATCGTCAAAAAACGTTGGGTGGCCTCAACAAAAGTGATATAACTTTTGTGCCGTTTGAAATAGCCTATTTTGATTAAATCTGGCCATCATATAGTGTAGATAAATTGTCTTTAAGACTGTAAAATTTCATTTTGAAATTCTTACTTCTAGCCAAGGTATTGGCAACAATCTTAGAGGGACTTTTTGGCCCACCCTGTAGAAGCCCGAAGAACAGCTCTGCAGGTAATCCGACAATTAATCAGCTGCCTCTTCTGGCACAGTCTAACTCCAGAAACTTCTAATCCGAATGAGTGTCCTATTCCAGGCAATATGTATATATTCTGCACTTCATAGTCGCACTCGTAGACTTACATTTACTTATAGGCTACATTACCGTACGCAATAACACAGTGCGACAGATCGACGTTTATAATCACGTTCATCAAAACAAAATTATTGCTTAGCCATGTGTAACTGCATGAATGAAAAACGAACAACTTTGCATTAAAGGATTTTCTTATCCTTTATACGGTCGTCCTATTGACGACATCTGCAATTTAACTCGCACTTTCTGTTTCTTTTCATTTATAAGTTTAGGCCTACCTGAAATTTTGGTTGTTGTAAAGTCTATAAACAGCTGTTTGATTGGTTGGTTGATTGATTGATTGATTGGTTGATTGACAACTGTGTTAGAATCATTAAAAATCATGCGAATTCTTACCTCCCAAGATACTTGCAACTGAAGTCGTTCTCTGGAAGTGGACCTCAAAGTATTTCGGCATGAAAGACGTGAAATTCAACGACGCCCAATCGGCGCAAATCGAGAAGACCGTCATGACGTAAATCGGATTTGTGAGCAGACGCATCATAGCTTTAGCAGTCTCTGTTGCATAACATGGAGAATAGACAGTCGTCGCAATGAAATTAAACAAACCATTATTTTTGGAAAACTTTGATTTAGATGCGACAGCTATAGACTTGCCGTAGCTCAACGAAACTGATTTAAATTTATTTAAAGTTTCTGAAAGAATGAAGAAACTTCTTAAGCACAGTTGATCAACACGCAGATGTATTGCCAGGTATTCTGTCATCGTCGTCGTCTGATTTTCTAGATGATTATTGATTTAACTCGGTGCTCAACTGGGCTTGGGATTGTCAGGGAAATCATTAGCATCCTCATATTCACTGTGACATCGTCATTCTGGCCACTGACCACCGGAAGAACTAGAGAAGTGTATAGTCCAAGTACGGCAGGAGTGTCTGACAGCTAATAATTTATATAGGCCTATAAAGTGACGTTGCAAGGACAGAAGTCATGACGAATACGGAGATTGAACTCGAAAACGAAATGGTCAGATCAGAAATAAATTGGAAAGTGGATTTCTCTGAATATCTGGAAGTATAGTAGCAAAAGATTCGGCTTGAAATTAAGTCTGGTCACGTGTGTTAGGCATGAGTTAATGAACGACGACAGCATAGAGCTGCGGTTTAAGTCTATAGGCTAAACAGCTGTTTGATTGGTTGATTGATTGATTGATTGATTGATTGATTGACAACTGCAGTGTTAGGCATGAGTTAATGAACGATGACAACATAGACGCTGATGAATGAGGAAGAAAGGCACATCATTCAAGCATTTGAGAGCAAATCCATCAAAAACTGCTCAGAATACCAATGAGGACAATCATAACGAACGAGCCAGTGTTTATGGCGGCAGGGGCAAAAACTTTCTATTGGCCCACGTCACAAGTTAAAACTCAAAAACTACGCCATGCATTTATAGCAGACCTTGAAGCAGCCGGCGGAACAAAATCAAAGGCCACTTGAAGACGACGAGTTTTCGCGAAAGAAGACACGGCGAGTCCAAGCATATTATCATGAGTTGACAATATCTTGAGGTGGACTAGGATTGCTGAGGATGGCCTAAGCAACACGGTAAGTTATTATGCTACAGAGGGCAATAGACAGTATGGGAACATTCACTTAACTAACAGCCATCGCCAAACAATGCTGGCGATGTTACATGACAAACAGACTTTCAAGAGGTTGATATAAGCCACAATGTTTTTGTTTTTAATAATCAATTGCGACCTTGGGCGATTGTAAGTGAAAGACGAACGTGTGCCGTTTAATGCCATTCAGAGGCAATTTCTAAGTCTGCAGCTTCTGCTTTTAATGGCCTATGCGCTTTTACTTTGGTCGACTGTTGCGTGGAGACAAAAATAGATCCGACAGCTGTGTTAAAACCTTAACCATCTGTCTTTCTCTTTAGTCTATTCTGAACAATAAAGTCGCACAAAATAATTTTTAAAAATCACCTTTGCAGTCGATTGAAGTAGCCGTGGTGGATTCGATTGGTCCACTCGAAGTCACGTGTCCAGTTGTCGATGTTGCATCTGACGTCACTATGTCCACCATCTTCTCCTTCTTTATTCCCTCATCCTTCTTTTCCTTTCCTCCCCCCTCCAAATTCTTTTTCTTCTCGTCTTTCTCCTTCTCGTCGACGATCTCCCTTTCATGCTGATTCTTCTTTCCATCGTCCTCTTGCTGCTCTGCTTTCTTCTCCTTTTGCTCCTTCCTCTGCTCACTTTCTGCTACTTCGTCTTTACCCTCCTTCTTCTCCTCCTCTCCATTTGTTTTGCCTTCCACGTCCTCCTTCTCGCTCTCTTCCACTGCGAGTTTCTTTCGTCCATTCGATGAAGCTGAGGTGGCAGCGGCGGTGGATCTCTTGATCGGCTTGAGGGTCTTTGGCAGCATGGACATTGGGATGAACAGAACGAAGTTGGCGATGGTGTTGATTAGAAATCCCAACCACCAAGCGCCGATCCACTGCGGATGCTTCTGAGTCAGACCTGTCTCTGCAGTAACAAAAATCACCAAAATCCAACGCATATCATCGAATAACATATGCAAAACGTAATGTAAACATGCAGCGGTTTCTTTGCAATGTAAACTGTAAAGTGTGAGGTGATCAGACGTTTGGTGGATGGCGACGTGTCTCCGGGAGTTAATAACACCTCTCTCAATACAAACGCATCAATGCTTTACGGACCAGGTCTTGAATGCTTTAACTGTTTAAGAAACCATACAAATGTCCAATGCTTGAAGTTGTCTTTCTCTATAGGCTGAGTTTTATATAATTATGAGAAAAACTATTCGTTCTCATGTGTAAAAGATTAAAGAAAGATAACATGGAATGTCGTTATTCTGTCGGCAGTGCAGCTTCAAACGTTTCTTCTGAGTCTCAAGCCTTCACTTCTAATATTATATGTTCTGAAAATTCACCTGTATATTGTATACCCGTGAAAACCATTCTGCAGGCAATATCCCACAATTTCTTTTACCAGTGACCCATCAAATAATTATTGTAAAATTTCATCCATCCCATCCTTCCATCTTCTGATTCTTCTCACCCATCCATATCAATGCACCCAGTAATCCTTATTCATCCCACATCATTATACATTCGTCCATGCACCCAAAACAAATCCACCCACCCATCCAAGCATCCATTCATTCATAACTAACGCTATACGTGTACAAATGATACCCCCCCACGTCTGATCAATGATGGATGCGTTTTGGTGATTCGCCAGTAAACTACACTGTGTTCCGATAAAAAGTATAAATGATTCCTCATAAATCGCTAAGATAGGTTAGGGGTATGTGACTGCCCCCCCATTTCCACGGACTCCCCTGAATCATTCCTCTCTTCCGTCCGGCTGTCTGTGTTTAAATGTCTGACCTCTGAGTGTCGTGTGGATCGACAGGAAGTATCCTCCCATCGCAAACGAAACGATCGGTGACAACATTCGAACAGTGAACATGAGACCTACGACCACATACACAATGTCATCAACTGCAATTATAGGCTATAGATCACATCTTTTTATAGCGCCTGTTCACACGGAACCACGTTAAAACTCACACATCATTTAAGCTAAGTTACAAACCGTGAGTCTAGCATTAATCGTATTCAATAATTAAGAATTATTGTAGGTTGTTCTTCTAAAACAAGGTTTGTCAAGCAAAAACATAAATTAGGATTTTGAGTTTCTGAACCGTTTTTGCATCCAAACTAGTCTCTCACACAAACATACGCAAACACTCACCTAGGCCTATATGCAGAGTCTACATAATTATCTAAAATATAGTAATATGCAAACACAGTTTGAGATTTTAAAGTTAGGCTGACCGCCTGACACCTAATGCATTCGTCGCAGCTGAATTCAGATGAATATACAAGTAAGACTGAAATTCATGAAGAAGAAGAAGAAGAAGAAGAAAAGATGGAATAAAAAGAACTTGAAAGAAAAGAGCAAAGAACTAGGAGAGAGAGAATAGAGGAAAACCTAATAGAGAAGGAGGGATCATCAATAGAGGAAAGATGGAAAGGATTAAAAGAGGCTATCATAAAGAGTGCCAATGACATCATAGGAACAGAGGAAGCAACACCAGCAAGGAAACCATGGGTAACAGGAGAGATGATAATGGAAATGGAGGAACGAAGAAAATGGAAGCACCAAAGCACAGAAGAAGCAAAGAAAGAATATAGAAGACTAAACAACAAACTGAGGAGAACAACGGAGGAGGCCAGGGAAAAATGGTGGGAGGAGCAATGCAGAGAGATTGAAGAACTACAACAAAAAGGAATGGATAGTATGGTATACAACAAAGTGAAGAATCTATCAAGGAAAACGGGGAAGGGAGGAGGAATAGAGATTAGAGATAAACACGGAAACATACTAAGCGAAGTGGGAGAAGTTAAAAATCGGTGGAAAGAATACATAGAGGAATTATATAAGGACGAAAACTCCAATGGAGCAGAAGAAGAGGAGAGAAGGGAGATGGAAGAGCAGATAGGGGAAGCAAAAGAAGATATTGGCCCAGAATTGCTGGCAGAGGAAGTAAGAGCAGCAATAAAAGAAATGAAAGACAACAAGACAGAAGGGTATGACGATATACCAGCAGAGATGTTGAAGAGTCTGGATGGGAGAGCAATGAAGGAAATAATCAAGATATGTCAGGAGATATACACATCAGGAATATGGCCGGAAGACTACCTACACTCCATCATGGTACCAATCAAAAAGAAGCCAAACGCAACAAGATGTGAGGACCACCGCACAATCAGTCTCATTACACATGCGTCAAAGATCTTGATCAGGATACTAACAAAGAGGATACAAGCGAAAACAGATGCAATACATGAGATAGGAGATGATCAGTTCGGCTTTAGGAAGGGCATGGGAACTAGAGATGCAATTGGGTCGCTGAGAGTAATAACTGAACGAAGCTGCGAAATAGGAAAGGATGTATACATATGTTTCGTAGACTACGAAAAGGCGTTCGACAGAGTGGACTGGAAGAAACTGATGAAGGCATTGAGAAGAGTAGGAGTGGACTGGAGGGATAGAAGATTGATAGGCAATCTGTATATGGGGCAAAAAGTACAGATAAGAATAGATGGAGAATACTCAGAACAGGGGAAGGTAGGAAGGGGGGTGAGACAGGGATGCCCACTGTTACCATTGCTGTTTAACATTTATATAGAGGAGATAATCAAAGAGGCATTGGAGGAACTGGAGGAAGGGATAAAAGTTGGAGGAAGGTGGATCAGGGCATTAAGATTTGCAGACGATCAAGCAATGATGGCAGGAAGTCAGGAAGGGTTACAAACAATGATGGACAGACTGAACACAACATCAAAAGAGTATGGAATGAAAATCAACAAAAAGAAAACAAAGGTTATGAAAATAAGCAAAGGAGAGCAGAAGGTAGTCAAAATATGCATTGATGGAGAAGAACTGGAACAAGTCACGGAATTCGCTTATCTCGGCAGTACTATTACGGAGGATGCAAGATGTCACAGAGAAATACAACGGAGGATTGTACTAGGAAAAGATGCATTTGAAAAGAGAAAAGAGATACTGAGAGGTGGAATCAGTAAAGAACTGAAAAAGAGAATGGTAAAAACCTTAGTGTGGAGTGTGATGCTATATGGATCGGAGACATGGACTATGAGGATGGAAGACATCAAGAGAATAGATGCATTTGAAATGTGGTTATGGAGACGGATAGAAAGAATCAGCTGGAGGGATCATGTAACGAATGAGGAAGTATTGAGAAGAGTTGGAGAAAAGAGATCGATGATACACACAATTAGAGAAAGACAAAGAAGATGGATAGGGCACACACTCAGAGGAGACTCGATGCTAAGAACAATCATAGAGGGGAAACTGGAGGGGAAAAGAACGAGAGGAAGACCAAGACAAAGACTATTGGACTGGATGATGAAAGACGGTTATCAGAAGCTGAAAAAGAACGCACAGAACAGGGAAGAATGGAGACGTCAAACATTCGAACCTGCTTAAGGGCAGAGAACAGAAAGAAGAAGAAGCAGCACGATCTATAACAATTGTACGCAGATATGGTCGGCTTCAAAGCCACTATAATCAGATGAAGTTTGCCGTTTCTAAACCGATTCTGAAATTATTGGATAGTAGAATAGCATAAAAATATAAAATAACTCATTTGCCAGACACATTTTGCAAATAATTCGATATCAATGAGTGCCAAGTTTTAATGCAATTCAAATGTTAAAAGAATATCAAACAATGAATAGGCTACTGAGTGCTCCTATAGTAATTTAAAACCACCCAAAACGATTAAGTGCATGTAGGTTGGTTAAAAAGTCACTAAAAGCACCAAGCGCTGCTGCTGACACTAAACTAAAAAAGGATGGTTTAAAGCCAGCATAAATTCACATCACACACTAGATCTGCCAACCAATTCTTCTTCCCATCGACGGCGTGCAGACAGTGTAGAACTACAGTCACCTACTAGTTATACTACTGTTGTAGCCAATTTCGCTATAGGAGTAGACTTATGGCCAGATAATTTCGGGTTCACGCACCCACCCACCCCTCCCCCCCCCCACAACCCCAGCTGAAGGTGAGGAGAATATCTTCGACAAGAGTATCGTGATCACCTTGTATGCGGCTTCTTAGACCTTCGATGCAAAACTTGTCTTTTCATGTATAATAAGAATTGATGACAATGGGTTGGTATACGGACGATTGGTCATAGGACGATTGGTCATAGGACGATTGGTCATAGGACGATTGGTCATAGGACGATTGGTTATAGGACAAAGGGTCATAGGACGATTGGTCATAGAACCATTGGTCATAAGACGATTGGTCATAGGACTATCGGTCGGTTACATGGTCGATTGGGCAAAATTTAGGCTACGAGTATAAATTAGTCAATTATGGCTATAATCGATTATAGCCTAAACTTAGCCTTATTGAAGAGGATAAAACAGAGGTTCTCAATTTTTTTTCCGCGCGCGACACACCTAAACTTTTGATCAACGGGATATAAGTCTACTCCTATAGCGAAATTGGCTACAATAGTAGTATAACTAGTAGGTCCAGTGATGAGAAAATTTAAACAAAATTTGATGACACACCATGCAACCGTCACTATGTCAAATTATGTCAATATTTTTAAAATTTAAAACAAATTATCCCCAATAGGCCTAATATCCTACCCGACCCGACCCCTGCGGGGCGAGGTGTGCGTTTGGTGGGGACTTGTCTACGCCACTGCACAGAATGTTAAACGCTATCTGGTGCAAAGTTTGATCCTGACCCGAATCCAGTGGCGTAGACATTGGGGCTTATGGGGCTAACCACCCCCTCCCCATTGGCTCAGGAAGAAAGTTTTTTAAAGGGTAGTTATCCACTTACATAAGAAAAACAAAACAATTGCTTGCAGTAACAATTGTCTTTCTTACTTCATTTCCCTTTGTTACTTTATTCCCTTTTTATTTACTGTAGTACTGTTGGGTTGGTGTCAGGAGGGCATCCGGCCAGGCCATAAACCCCCATCATAAATTTTTGGCTGTCCCACTGGCCAAATCGATTGCAGCAATGTCGCCTTTGCTGGCTATCCATGGTACGGTACAGTATCATTTTCAGACGGTCATCAATGCTGCTGCTCGTCTCGACTCGCGATTATGTTCGACTATTATATTTCAACCGCGATCTGGGACCAGCTTCAATTGCTCAGAATATATTATGCGAGCGCGTCAAGTGCAAACTATGCAGCCTCATGTACACATGCTTCAACAACAGTACTGTGCACCAGGCTACCTCGGGGTTAGTAGGCCTATCAGACCGCTAGCCGACGATTCAAGTAAGTCCCGGCTGCGATCGTCCAAAACCGCCGACGTATCTGTTCCGTCGACAAAAACTAAAACGGGTGATCATGCCTTTTGGGTCGCTGGTCCGTGCGCCTGGAACAGTCTTCCACGCATATCCAGGAAATCAAGACTCAATCTACTTAAAAGAAAATAGTTGAAGCTGCACTTGCTCTCTATAGCTGCTTTTGCGTTTACTCGACAGTAGGGGTCTGCGGGTACAGCATTTTTGCTACCCGACCCGTACCCGTGCACAGGACCGCTACCCGTACCCGTACCCGACCCGTGCTCCAAATTGCTACCCGACCCGACCCGTACCCGCGGGTATACCCGTACCCGTACCGTACCCGCCACGTCATTAACCACCCTTCATAATTATGGTTCAAGTCTACATGTATATCAGGCAAATATACTTGCAACTCGGCATGTAGTTATGATAACAAATGCGCTAATGAAGATGATGATGATGATGATGATGATGATGATGATGAAGAAGAAGAAGAAGAAGAAGAAGAAGAAGATGATGATGATGATGATGATGATGATGATGATGATGATGATGATGATGATGATGATGATGATGATGATGATGATGATTGCAGTAGCAGCTGTTGTTGTAGCAGCAGAGTAGCAGCAGTTATGGTGGTGATAGTAGCAGTAGCAGCAGCAGTGATAGCATCAGTAATAACAGCGACAGAACAATGAAGAACATCTATTCGTACCCATAGCCCTTCAAATGTCTGGTTAGAAACGGATGGTGATCACGATGAAGATGACAATGATGTGTCTGTGTATATAAATGTGCATGTGTATAGTAAGTCCATGTGTATGCGTGACCTAGGTGAGAATATTATTTCCCAGTTAGCCATAGTGAATATTCTGACAGTGCAAAGCTCACTAAGATATGTAACCCTCATATTTCCGGTTGGGGCGGGTAAAACCGGGTATACCCGTACCCGTGATGGCCGTACCCGTACCCGACCCGACCCGTGAAATGCGTACCCGACCCGTACCCGACCCGCGGGTACGGGTCGGGTACGGGTAAACCCGCGGGTACGGGTATCGACAGCTGGCAATAATTATGCGTGTAAAGCATTTTAGAAGCTGCTTGCTACCATTGATGCTATAGAAATTGTCTCAACTACAATTACCATCTTTCTCTTTCTTCTTCTTCTTCTTTTCTACCTTCACTCATTTCTCCACTCCTCTTCTTCTATCTGTACAACCCACCTTTTGAACCCACTTCTTCCAATAATCGATATCTAGTCTACGTCCATCTCTCCATGTCTCTGCTTTCCTTCATGTCTATCTCTCTTCCATCCTCCATGTGTCTCGCTTTCTCCTATCCTCCGTCGTCCCTCCAGTCTTCCACTGTTGACTCTTTCTGCTTCGTTTCAAACCATGACAGCCTGTCAGTTCGAATTGAATTAGAGGACTGGCATACCACTTAATCGGAAATAACTAACGGGAAACAAAAACATCTAAGTGCCTGCAATTAATTTTGCTCGAATATAATTTCTGAGATCATTGGTATGAAAATGAGCAATTAAATGGAGCTGCAAGCGAATCGGCGATACGCACAATTAGGTTGTAACGACGCATGTCTTTCAAGTTCCAAGTTTCAAGTTAGGCGAAACAGCACGCACGCCATTGAAAGTCCCCGAATGCACTATAACTAAATATTAAATACCGTGTAAAGGCATGACTTAGGCTACTGCTTTTGCAAGACTAGGCCTACTGCTACGATCAATTATCTGAAGCAGATTGCCTTTTTGCCAACATTTTATTTTATTTTATTTTATTTTTATTTTTTATTTGTTTAAAAAATAAGATTCATGCGTGTAGATAGAAATTGCTGTAGACTCTTACTAATGAGTTTTGCAGATAGTTCAGGGTGAGTATGGTCGTCGATGAAAGCCAGTCCGACCGTCCAGCATGAAGCTCCAGCGATGCCATGAACGAAGTCGGCGATGGATAGGATGACGACCGCAGATAGCATGTAGGAGATGCCTTCATCGGCCGTCTGTCTCTGCTGAGCACTGCACACCACCCTACTCCTCCTCTCATCAGTCGCCTCTGAAGGCCGTCCACTCACCTCGTCAACGCCTCCACCGGTGCACAGCTGAACCGCCGCGGCGGCACTTCCGTTCCTAATCGACTCGGTGGCGTTGAGTGATCTCTCTTCTGCTTCTATCTTGATTGCTTCATTTCCCGTCTGGCAGACGATGTGAGGGAGAAAGTAGAGGAAGGCGCCGACAGATGTGACAAGCATGCAGAAAGCGAAGAGCCGCGGTGTGTTCCTTTTGGCGAAGAACAGCGAAATAACAACGACGCTGAGGAGGTATCCGATCAGTGAGGTGTTGACGATGAAGCCAGCGAGGGAGCTGGACAGGTTGAATTGCCTCTCGAGCGTCGTTAAGACCCCGATTGGGTAGGAACCCTGGACGCCGTGGGTGAAGGAGAAGACAATGAATAGCACGATGAATGTCCAGACATGCGCAAACGGTGCCAGTATCTTAGGCCGGAAACGACCCCATCCACATCCGTTGCTTTCCTCTTCCGCTTCATCGCCTTTGCAGCCGATCACAGAAGATGGCGGTTCGTCTGGACAACTGGTTGGCAACTTCTCAACTGCTTTATTGGACACTTCCATGCGTAGCTTTCGATTGGCGACTGCGCGATTTAGATGCAGACTATTATGCAGTAAAACACTGATCACGGTTGAAACTCTGCTCAGTGCTCACTGCTCACTGCTTATGAGCCCGTGTAACGTTGAAGACCCGTTTGCATTAACATTATGTCACCCGTTCCTAGATATTCATGTACTTAGTCCAAATTCCGAGTTGCAGTGCGCATGCGTTTTGAGTGACCCAGATAAATATTCCACACATTCATACAAGAATATCTCTTTCATTACACACACACCACGTACACACACACACACACACACACCACGTACACACACACACCACGTACACACACACCACGTACACACACACACACACACACACACCACGTACACACACACACCACGTACACACACACACACACACACACACACCACGTACACACACATATACGCACACAGTCTTACAAGAGTCTCTCTTTCATTACACACGCGCGCACACACACACACACACCCACACATAATCACACACACACACACAGTCATACAAGAGTAATACGATTGTTCCACCCATTATTCCTGAGGCGACCAGAACGGAATCGATGCGTGTCTTAGGCGTAACAATAAGATCTGATCTACGGATGACCACTCATGTGGAGAATGTCCTTGCAACGTGTTCATCATCCATTTACGCTCTGGGCGTGCTCAAATCAAAAGGGCTCTCACCTAGTTCTATACAGGAAGTCTCCCGAATGACCACCATTGCCCATTTAATGTATGCCTCCCCAGCCTGGTGGGGTACGTTATACCACAACTGAGAAACGGGAATGAATTGAGCGGCTGTGCAGACAGTAGGCCTACTTACAATATCAATCCTCCAGTGCAGCAGAGATGGCAGATGAAGCCAATGAACGCCTGTTCTACGCAATACGCAATGATAAACTAGCCCATGGTCATGAACTCCATCCTCGGGCTCATGACTTCTCTTTTCCGGAAAAAGATAATTGTAACTTGATCTCTAGAGTACTATTCAAAAACATTTTTTAACCTAGCAAACCTAGATCAATTTTTTTACCTAACAAACATAGATCAATTAATATTAATTCAAGCAAAATATTTATTTAGGCCTATGTTGCATATTAGGGTGGTTGCATCTCTAATAGAAAATTATCAACTTAAGATCTCATATTTCTCCAACCCGCTATTCCGTGTCACTTGGTCTAAAACCTATGTAGCCCAAAAATTATCAGAATTGAAAAATATTTAGGACTTGCGCAACGTCGTTGAAGTTTAGTATTTTACAAATAATTGTCGTAATTTTGAGCATAAGTTTTATTTACTTCATTGTCTTAGAATTATAGTTTTCTGACAGAAATACTTTATGGTTTTCACTTAGGCACAGCTGAAAGGTATATTCTACAATGATTTTGTCATCAGTGATTGCTAATTATCTATTTTTATGAGCATTTTAGCGGTAATTGACAAGTGAGGGAATTCCTGCGAAAAATGATCTATTCTGTCCAATGTTATGATCTTTTATTAGGGTTCTAGGACAAAATGGTAGCGGACAAAATGGTACGGACAAAATGGTATGGACAAAATGGTATTGGGACAAAATGGTATTGGACAAAATGGTACGGACAAAATGGCACGGACAAAATGGTATAGACAAAATGGTATGGGATAAAATGGTACTAGGACAAAATGGTACGGACAAAATGGCGCGGACAAAATGGCATGGACAAAATGGTAGCGGATAAAATGGTACTAGGACAAAATGGTACAGACAAAATGGCGCGGACAAACTGGTATGGACAAAATGGTATGGACAAAATGGCATGGACAAAATGGTATGGACAAAATGGTACTTAGAGAAAATGATATCAGACATAACACAACATAACATAACATTTTTATTCGGCAACCAACTCATTCATTACAGATAGTATATACATCAGTTATCTAATATGTCGACTCACCCAGGAGACCCAAAAAAGCCAAAGGTCCCGCTAGCTAGGGCCACCTGAGAAAAATTAAGTTAGAAATAAGCAGCATGGCCGACTGGAAAATAATGCAGCTTCATGAACAATAAATTCTTAACTAGCATAATATATACAAAACAAAAAAGGTGAGTTAGGAGAGTGAAATAAAGTTAGTGCAGTCACATACACGGAAACAAATGCACAGAAAAAATGCACACTCCCAAATGAAGGTGTATTAACAGTATTTCCCCAGATTGCTAGAGGTTTACATTCCTTGTTGGATGTAGGCAGAAAACTCCCCTTTGAATAGACGAAGAGACGGCAGGGAGCGAATATCAAGAGGAATACTATTCTATGTTCTTGGTCCAATACATTAGGCTAAGCCTTGTTTGTATTAGTGCTGGCAAAGGGAACATAAAAAGAGTTAGGCCTAGTATTTCTTAAGCAACGCTCTCGAATATCAGTGCTGAATTTGAAATCATCTCTATTATAGGTAGCTGGTAGTTGATTATGGGTATATCGATACATAAATATTCCAATCTGTAATTGCCTTATTTGATCTGGTTGTAGTATTTTTAGACCTAAGAATTCTGCTTTTGTGTGGGCTCCATAAGAAATTTTTGCAACAAATCGTATTGCCCGTTTTTGGAGGACAAGAATTTTCGAGAGGTTTGACTTAGGCCTATATGCAGATGCCCAAATTGAGAAGACACAGAAGACACACTGTATATGGAGAAAGTGGCACGGATAAAATGGGATTGAATTGCTCGACATTGTTCTCATTTTGGTGTATGAAATAAAACTTAAAGCTTATGACATAGGCCTAACGACCGCAAAACTGTGCTGACGCTACCCTACCATATAGGTCGCGGCAAAGAAAATATTTTATCTGAAAGTTTTTGGCCTGTGACCTACCAAAGTTCGTTGTAATACAATTATCTAAATTGCAACCAAAAACTCTTATTATTTCGTAAAATATTTTGGGTAGTCACATATGGGTGGAGATACCCGCTCGGGAGATGCCTAGATTGAACACTGAACGTAACCCGATTTCCGCCTCAATTGTTAGTCTCAGACATAGAGTTTTGCATTCGTGCCTTCTATGTGCAATGTGCATGTGGGTCATTTTTACACTTATTAGTTTAGTAGTATACTGCTGACTGCTACAATGGGTCGCCGCAGCCCCCTGTTGCGTGGGGCACTATAGGCACGAGCCTCGCGTGTCTGGACCTTAAAACGGCTTAGCTTGCGCCCCATGTCACACTAATTTAAACCCTTCTGATTAGAATTACATGTGTATATATATATATATATCATATATATATATATATAAACATGTATAGAGACAGAGGAAGGGAGAGAGTGATAGAGAGAGATAGAGAGAGAAAAGTTAATGAGTTGGGTTTTTAAAGGGCCGCAACACAGATTTTTTAAATGTATGAAATGGTTTAAGTCTAAGAATCTTTATCTCCAAGTACCATTTTGTCCATACCAATTTGCCCGTGCCATTTTGTCCATACCATTTTGTCCATACCATTTTGTCCATACCATTTTGTCCGCGCCATTTTGTCCGTACCATTTTGTCCTAGTACCATTTTATCCGCTACCATTTTGTCCATACCATTTTGTCCGCACCATTTTGTCCGTACCATTTTGTCCTAGTACCATTTTGTCCCATACCATTTTGTCCATACCATTTTGTCCGTGCCATTTTGTCCGTACCATTTTGTCCAATACCATTTTGTCCCAATACCATTTTGTCCATACCATTTTGTCCGTACCATTTTGTCCGCTACCATTTTGTCCGGTCACCTTTATTAGTTACATTCCAAGTCATCAATGCACTACCGTACACAATACACATAGTCTTACATACATTAGGTCTATTGTTATATCTTAGGCTGTATAGTATCTCATGCATTGTAGAATTTATCATGTATTAGGCCCTATAAGCTTACAGTGTTATGATGCAAAGGTTCTACGTAATTGTTTGTGTTCCAAACAACGATATCCTTGCTCTCCCTTCCTGTTCGACCTATTGTATCGGCTTACATACATGTACATGTTTTTATCTTCACCACTTGAACATGCTTTGCTTGTTCATTGCTGAACTTGTTTCCAACAACGCCATGCATAATTATTATTAACATATACAGCATTATATTAGGGGCATTATTTAAATGTCTGCATCTAATAGTGAAAAGGCGATGCCGATTACAATAGCGTTAGCGGTAATATCGCATGCTAGAGGACAGAGGAGAGCTTCAAAGGTTCCAAGCTCCCATCTTGAAGAGACGTTCTAGCAGAGAACTGCTCAAAGTACTGCTCCATCATCATAAGCGTGAAAAACTTGGCATCAGGGACAGTATCACTCAGACTACTAAGCAGCTTCTTTGACAAAGTTCCAACTCAGGAGACTGAGCATATCTGGAAGCTGCAGACCGGCAAGGTTTAAAGAAGCTAGCATCGGCTGCAAACCCCTCAATAACAGTAGCCTAAATGGACAACGAGAGCAATTTACTGCTTGAGGATGTTTCTATTTCAAGACAAGTATCCTCTAGGCTACAGCAACGATTATAGTCAAGGAGTCGGCTCATCTTATGACGAATATGTGTGGGAGCATCCGGAAATAATTAATTAAGCTTATTAGTCTATTTGGGACATGCATCTACATGGCCGCCATTAGTTTCAAACCTCACCAGCATTCAGCAACCACTGATCCTAGGAACGATCTAGTACTGCTGTTTTATCTCTCTTTATATCCACGGAAGGTCATTGCTGATGCCGCTGTGACACCCTTTGGCCGAAATCTCTGGTATTTATCCAAGCTGTTGGCAAGTTTAGGTTTCTTTCACAATGACATGTCATTGGGAGAGAAGAAATTGATCATAGCAGTTCTAGTGGACAAAGAAGGTTCTGTGATCCACAAACGTATACAACAACTCTTCTCCCAACCATTCGCAAAAAGGCTAGATCGACATCATTTCGTGATAAATTCAACCCATGACCTGAACATTGCGATTATATACTCCGTTAATTTTACTCCAGGATCCCTGAAGACCAAAATTGGGAACTATCAAGCATCGAAACCGCAATGAACACCATAACAGACTTCCTGAAAACAGAAATTTCTGGAGATGAAGTTTAAATATTCATATCTTTCTATCCGTTCAAATTTATGACATGATATTTTGGAATCCTATTCTTGGTTCGATTCTCTAAATATCTGAAAAATTTTAGTATGATTAAGTATCAGGCATTGGAGATATAAGAAATACAGTTTAGCTTACTTTTTATTGAATCTGACAGAAAATTGCTTGTAAACTGCAATTTCTGCATATGAAGTTGAAATATTCATATCTTTTTATCCGTTCAAATTTATCTCCTGATATTTTGGAATCATATTCTTGGTCCAATTATCTAAATATCTGGAAATTTTAGCGTGATATGTTATCAGGCATTAGAAATAATATGAAAAACAATTTGGCTTAGTTTTTTTAATCACGGTGTATAATAGGCTAATATATTACAGACCACCTAATGCCGGAAAATGTCACGCAAACGTGGTGCATCATATTGGCTAATAGGTTCTGAATGTCGTCCATCATTAGCAATTCCTTAAAATTTGATTATAAACAGATAGGACAACTGTTCACGGCATTTGGAAAACTTCACGACATTCACAGCAAATGACGAAAACACGAAATTCACGGCATTAGTGACATAACGAATTTCTATTAATTTCAGTTAATTTCTACTGCATGCTTTGACGAGTAGGTCAACCCAATCGAGACCTACTGATGTCATTCGTTTGAGCAGAATAATATTGAAGATTATGATTTGTCGTTAGCTCGTGGAATCATCATTACTCTCGCTATCATAAATCACAGGTAAACACATTTCGGCTCCCATCAATGGGTTTTCCCATTGTCATTTCGTATCAATTGTCTTCATTTCAGATTGGCTCAACTTTTGTTCAGCAGATTGTAGAGATAATTTGCGCCTGGCAAAGAAGTACGTGGCAGTGTAGAGAACGGCTGAAATGGATTTCAGTCCAATCGCCAGTCCATGGAAGTTCAACCGCAACGACTGTCGGTCGTAGAGCAAGCAAGATCCCTTGCTGTCCGAACACGACGCAGTCCGCTTCAGAATGCATGACGAATCGAAAACCTTTCCGTACACCAACGGTGCAGGAAGAACTGCAAGAAACGGAAATACAAGAAAAATCAGCGAATTAGAACACAATCATTATTAATTACTGAACGGAAAAGAAATTACATTTTCTAATAATATTATTTCACTTGATTTACTGTTTGATGTAAGCGGAAATGTATCCAGATGAGAAGGTCATTTGACCATAACCTTCAAAATTATTACTGTGTTTTTAGTAGTACTTTTTACCGATCGTTAACTATATTGAATTAGCAGTAAAACACATAGGCTTATAAATTATGTTCTATAGAGTTTTCAAAAGTTCTCTAATAAACTGTTGTAGGCCAATCAGTCTTATCAAGATCGTGGCATCAAAATAAACACGAGTCATGAGATTCTCATTTTATAACTGACTTTAGGCTAATATTATGAAACGGCATTGCATAAGATTAATGCATCAAAACATTGATAGCTTATTAAAAGCAAGGTAGACCTATACCTAATATGTATTATGGTTGATAATTATCTTTGTATGCATTAGAATGTCAATATGAACATCTATAGGTTAGAGTGCTATTATACTGGATTGTACATTTGGATATTTAGTAGATTGCGAAAAATCAACATATTACGTTGACACTGTCTTACTAGCGAGGACGAGACACAAGGTATGGAGTCCAAGGGCGATTGATTTATCCTCTTTTCCGATGCACCTAAAAGATAATAATCAGTCATTTCTACAATCAACACTTAACTCACAACGTTGAGCTCAGGTTATATCAACGGCTATGGAAGTAGCACATCTACAGCTAAACATTTCAACGCTTTAAAAAATCTAACTACAGAATTATTTCCCACGTAGCCTAATTTCGAATATATTGTAGTCTATTTGCGCGAAGTTTAAGTACCGTACTGGACGTGCTTATCGCATCTGTAACGGGTATTTTACTTTTAAAAGGTAGTTTTTCTATCAGTCACCCTGGTGAACGTGGCTGCGTCAGGTCCACTCGTTCTTATGTTCTACAGAAGCTGTGATTTACGGACCATGTATATAGAAATAGACCTACATGTAGGCCTACCTGAATATGACGGTAAGGGATGATGCGCTGTCCAGGCTGCGGACGATTGCCATAGCGACCAATGCCAACACATATGGAATCAATGACGCACATGTAGACTCGCAAAATCCAGCAAAGACAACCCTCCATGACTTTCCATCTCCATCCATTCCTTCAGAATCAGCAACGCACCCACATTCAGTTGAACGCACCTGACAAATCCAGAACAGAAATAACGCACGGAACTTATTAATTTATCGCAAACTGAAATTAACTCGACTTAAGACAGAAATAATTTATGCTCGTCGGATATCGAAACTCGTCGTTGTCCAACGTAGAAGCCGAAGAGGCAGGGCCGGATTAAGGCATGTTCAACATGTTCGGCCGAACAGGGGCCCCCACACTTTAGGGGGCCCCCACATGCCAGAAAAGAATTTTTTTAAAGGAAAAACTTGGTATATTGTAACGAAATTTCGACCAAACGACTAAAAAGTCATCAGATTTTTCGGTCGAAGAACCTCCAAAAATTTTCCGAACAGGGACCCCACATTTCTTAATTCGGCCCTGCGAAGAGGAAATTAAGTTGTTAAAATAAAGAAACATTAAAGAAATTTCCCAAACAAGTATGCACTTTGGATGGGATTTAAAATACACGTGGCATGTAGGAATACAAATTCTCTGGAAAGAGAAAATGCTACCACGGAAGAGAAAAGAAAAGAGCGAAGAGATTTTCTTGATACAGAGATAAAGTTGTCGAGAATAGAAACGGATTCATCGCAAACAGTAGAAGAGATTTTCTGTCTCGAGAATCCCATTTGAACACATTCATCGGAAGAAGGATAAGAGTCTTGAGAAATGATGTCATAGAATTTGTGAGGAAAGTGTCTGAGTCTTGAACCTCAGCAAAAACACATGGACATATATTTTGTTTGTTTGCTTGCTTCTTTGCGAGACAATCTATTCTAGAATGGATCATTTGTAGAGGTGGACGATAGGACTTACCAGTCGACCAGGGAGAGCGTTGGGATGAAGAGCAGTTGCGTTGTTGACGAGCTGTGTGCATCCGGCGTGGCAAGGCGAGAAGTACAAGAGACCGTCGCTACCACAAACTGGATCGAAGACATCCGTCGAACATCGGCAATTCATATTGCAGTCGGTCGTCAGATTGAGTCTGAACGACAGCCATTGGTTCGTTATTTAAACACACATACACCGACGAATGAACCTATACACAGATATCGACACAAACCTACGCACAGTCACACACATGCACAATTGCACATGCACACACATACGCACTCACACACACGCACATACGCACTCACCCACACATACGCACTCACACACACATACGCACTCACACACACACATATCCACATACGCACTCACCCACACATACGCACTCACATGCTCGCACAACAAAAAAACTTATTAATTAGAAAACAAGTTTTCCATTTGCCTATTTAAAAAATTGATAACCAAATGGAAGAGCGTGTAACCGGAATCACGTGATGTCAGTCACGTGACCAAGGCAAGACGAAGAAATGGGCGAAATAAGTTTATTATCACCTTCCTCAATTGTTACACGTGTGCTTGACGTTTGTTCTGTTTTGACATGCATGGGTTCTCCCTGCTCGGTAGGCAGTGCAACTGGGTTAGATATTTCTTTAAGTAACCCTTTAAAAAGTTTACAAGTCTTCATTTTTTCGATGTTCCGCTGTGTCATTGTCCTAACAAATAGATATCCATTTGTTACAGTAGGCCTAGTCATCAGATTCCGGTGCTAAGCCATTGGTCAGTGGTTAGGCCTACATAGAAAATGAAGTCTTTAAGAATAGTATTCCACATACCTGTTGTTGACAAGGCTTCCAGAATAGGGGATATTGGGACAGGAGAGGAAGATGGCCGGCACTAACAGCAGAAGACTGCCCAGTGATATAAGCAGATTCATCCGACACAGTCCGGCCACTCCTCCGTCGATTCCCTTAATCTTTCCAGCCAATACCCCACCCACGTATGCAGCACACGCGGCGCTTGTTGCGGGAATCATTCCTGTGAAAGACGCAGACCGTTCAAAGGCAGGGCTGTAATCGAGGTACAATGTATGTGTACAGCGTAATCACCTCACAAATATTTGTGTATGTGTGTCATACGGGTAAAATTACGTTCAGACAGACCAAGGCGCTCGCCTCTAATTTTGCCTGTACAGCCCTGTTCAAGAGCATATCAATAAATTCAACAGAGATACGAATAGCATTTGAGGAACAGCTCTGCAGGTAATTAATACGACAATTAATCAGCTGCATCTTCTGGCATAGAAGCTCTTGTCATCTTTCCAGTCTAACTACATAAACTTCTAATCCGAATGAGTGTTGGGGTAGTAGTAGTAGTAGTAGTAGTAGTAGTAGTAGTAGTAGTAGTAGTAGTAGTAGTAGTAGTAGTAGTAGTAGTAGTAGTAGTAGTAGTAGTAGTAGTAGTAGTAGTAGTAGTAGTAGTAGTAGTAGTAGTAGTAGTAGTAGTAGTAGTAGTAGTAGTAGTAGTAGTAGTAGTAGTAGTAGTAGTAGTAGTAGTAGTAGTAGTAGTAGTAGTAGTAGTAGTAGTAGTAGTAGTAGTAGTAGTAGTAGTAGTAGTAGTAGTAGTAGTAGTAGTAGTAGTAGTAGTAGTAGTAGTAGTAGTAGTAGTAGTAGTAGTAGTAGTAGTAGTAGTAGTAGTAGTAGTAGTAGTAGTAGTAGTAGTAGTAGTAGTAGTAGTAGTAGTAGTAGTAGTAGTAGTAGTAGTAGTAGTAGTAGTAGTAGTAGTAGTAGTAGTAGTAGTAGTAGTAGTAGTAGTAGTAGTAGTAGTAGTAGTAGTAGTAGTAGTAGTAGTAGTAGTAGTAGTAGTAGTAGTAGTAGTAGTAGTAGTAGTAGTAGTAGTAGTAGTAGTAGTAGTAGTAGTAGTAGTAGTAGTAGTAGTAGTAGTAGTAGTAGTAGTAGTAGTAGTAGTAGTAGTAGTAGTAGTAGTAGTAGTAGTAGTAGTAGTAGTAGTAGTAGTAGTAGTAGTAGTAGTAGTAGTAGTAGTAGTAGTAGTAGTAGTAGTAGTAGTAGTAGTAGTAGTAGTAGTAGTAGTAGTAGTAGTAGTAGTAGTAGTAGTAGTAGTAGTAGTAGTAGTAGTAGTAGTAGTAGTAGTAGTAGTAGTAGTAGTAGTAGTAGTAGTAGTAGTAGTAGTAGTAGTAGTAGTAGTAGTAGTAGTAGTAGTAGTAGTAGTAGTAGTAGTAGTAGTAGTAGTAGTAGTAGTAGTAGTAGTAGTAGTAGTAGTAGTAGTAGTAGTAGTAGTAGTAGTAGTAGTAGTAGTAGTAGTAGTAGTAGTAGTAGTAGTAGTAGTAGTAGTAGTAGTAGTAGTAGTAGTAGTAGTAGTAGTAGTAGTAGTAGTAGTAGTAGTAGTGTCCTATTCCAGGCAATATATATATTCTGCACTTCATAATCGCACTCGTAGACATACATTTACTTATACATTACGCAATAACACAATAACATCGACGTTTATTTATAATCACGTTCATCATAACAATATTATTGTTTAGCCATCTGTAACTACATGGATGAAAAACGAACAACGTTGCATTAACGGAAGGACTCTCTTATCCTTTAGGGTTGTCCTGTTGACGACTTCTGCAGATGATCTCTTTTCATTTCTAAGTTTACCCGAGATTTCGGTTGTTGTGAAGTCTATAAACAGCCGTTTGATTGATTGTTTGATTGATTTATTGATTGATTGATTGATTGATTGACAACTACGTTAGAATCATTAGAAATCATGCAAAGTCTTACCGCCCAAGATGCTTGCAACTGAAGTCGTTCTCTGGAAGTGGACCTCAAAGTATTTCGGCATGAAAGACATGTAACTCGACGACGCCCAATCGGCGCAAATCGAGAAAACCGTCATGACGTAGATCGGATTTTTGATCAGACGTATCACAGTTTTAGCAGTCTCTGTGGCATAACATGGACAATCGGAGCAATGAAATGTAACAAACCATTATTTTGGGGTAAATTTTATTTAGATGCGACAGCTAGACTTGCCGTAGCTCAACGAAACTGAAATAAATTTATTTGACGTTTTCGAAGGATTAAACTTCTTAAACCCTGTTGATCAACATTCAGAGGTAGCCACTAGGCCTATAATTATAGCCAGGTATATTCTTTCATCGTGGTCTGATTTTCTAGATAGCCTAATTATTGATTTAACTCGGGGCTGAACGGAATTTGGGATTGTCGGGGAAATCATGCTCCTCAGATTCACAGATCACCGGTAGAACTATAGAGAAGTGTAAAGTTCAAGTATGGCAGGAGTATCTGACAGCTGATATATCGAGTGACGTGGCAAAGAGAAAAGTCATGACGAATAGAGATTGAACTCGAAATCGAAATGGGCAGATCAGAAATAAATTGGAAAAGTGGATTTCTCTGAATACCTGGAAGTATAGTAACAAAAGATGCGGATTTAACTCAATTCTGGTCACGTGTGAAAGGCATGAGTTAATCAACGATGACAGCATAGAGCTGCGGTTTAAGTCTATAGGCTGAACAGCTGTTTGATTGGTTGATTGATTGATTGATTGATTGTTGATTGATTGATTGATTGACAACTGCAGTGTTAGGCATGAGTTAATCAACGATGACAGCATAGAACTGCATGCGGTTCACGAAGACTCGGTGTGGTGAGGATGCGATGTATGATTGTCTGGAGGTGGATGAATGAGGAAGAAAGGCACATCATTCAAGCATTTGAGAGCAAATCCAACAAAAACTGCTCAGAATACCAATGAGGACAATCATAACGAACGAGCCAGTGTTTATGGCGGCAGAGGTAAAAACTTCCTATTGGCCCACGTCACAAGTTAAAACTCGAAAACTACGCCATGCATTTATAGCAGACCTTGAAGCAGTCGGTGGATCAAAATCAAAGGCCGCTTGATGATGAGGGGTTTCGTGAAAGAAGACACGGCGAGTCCAAGCATATTATCATGAGTTGACAATATCTTGAGGTGGACTAGGATTGCTGAGGATGGCCTGAGTAACACGGTAAGTTCTTATGCTACTGCAGAGGGCAATAGACAGCAGTATGGGTCCATTCACTTAACTAAGAGCCATCGCCATGCAATGTTGTCGATGTCACTTGATAAACAAACTTTCAAGTGAGTTGACCTTCTAAGTAATCGTAATCGTAATCTCGAGATTTCTACAGCGCCCACAAAAGCGAAGTCAAAAGAACCAGCTTATTCACAGGCGCTCAAGTACAGGGGTTGATACAAGCCTAAGCCACAATGTTTTGTTTATAATCATCAATAATTGCGACTTTGGTCGATTGCAACTGAAAGACGAACGTGTGCCGTTCAATGTCATTAGGATGCAAAGTCTAAGTCTGCAGCTTCTGTTTTTAATGGCGTATACGCTTTTACTTTAGTCGACTGTTGCGTGGAGACAAATTAGATCCTACAGCTGTGTTAAAATCCTAACCATCTGTCTTTCTCTTCAGTCTACTTAACAATAAAGTCACAAAAAATATTTTTTTTAAATCACCTTTGCAGTCAATTGAAGTAGCCGTGGTGGATTCGATTGGTCCACTCGAAGTCACGTGTCCAGTTGTCGATGTTGCATCTGACGTCACTATGTCCACCATCTTCTCATTCTTTATTCCATCATCCTTCTTTTCTTTTCCTCCAACCTCCAAATTCTTTCTCTTCTCATCTGTCTCCTTCTCGTCGACGATCTCCCTTTCATGCTGATTCTTCTTTCCATCGTCTTCTTGCTGTTCTACTTTCTTCTCCTTTTGCTCCTTCCTCTGCTCACTTTCCGCTACTTCGTCTTTACCCTCCTTCTTTTCTTCCTCTCCATTTGTTTTGCCTTCCACGTCCTCCTTCTGGCTTTCTTCCACTGCGAGTTTCTTTCGTCCATTCGATGAAGCTGATGCAGCGTCGGCGGCGGATCTCTTGATCGGTTTGAGGTTCTTTGGCAGCATAGACATTGGAATGAAGAGAACGAAGTTGGCGATGGTGTTGATTAGAAATCCCAACCACCAAGCGCCGATCCACTGCGGATGCTTCTGAGTCAGACCTGTCTCTGCAGTAACCAAAATCACAAAAATCCAACGCATATCATCGAATAAAATATGCAGCGGTTTCTTTCCAATGTAAATTGTAAAGTGTTAGGTGATCATTGACGTTTGATGGATGGCGATGTGTCTGCGGGAAGTACACGTAACACTTCTCTCTATACAAACGCATCAATGTTTCAGAGACCAGGTCTTGAATGCTTTAACTGTTTAAGAAATGATACAAATGTTCAATGTTTGAAGTTGTCTTTCTTTACACGTTTTACACAATTATGAAAGAAACTTTTCAAATTCTCGTGTGTAAAAGGCTAAAGAAAGATAACATGAAACATTCGGTCAGGAATGTCGTTATATAGTCTGTCGACACGACGTCGTGCAGCTTCGAACGCCTCTTCAGTCTCAAGCTTTCACTTCTAATATTATCTGTTCTGAAAATTCACTTGTATACCCGTGAAAACCATTATGCAGGCAATATCCCACAATTTCTTTTACTAGTGGCCCATCAAATAATTACTGTAAAATTTCATCCATCCCATCCTTCCATCTTCTGATTCTTCTCACTCATCCATATCCATGCACCCAGTAATCCTTATTCATCCCACATCATTATACATTCGTCCATGCACCCAAAACAAATCCACCCATCCAACAATCCATTCATTCATAACTAACGCTATGTACAAATGATCCTTTCCCCCCCCTCCACGTCTGATCAATGTCTGTAGATGCGTATTGGTGATTCGCCAGCAAACTACACTGTGTCCCGATAAAAATTATAAATGATTCCTCATAAATCGCTAAGATAGGTTAGGGGCATATGGCTGCCCCGCAGCTCACGGACTCCTCTGAATAATCCCTCTCGTTTGTCCGTCTGCATGTGATTGAATGTCTGACCTTTGAGTGTCGTGTGGATCGACAGGAAGTATCCTCCCATCGCAAACGAAACGATCGGAGACAACATTCGAACGGTGAACACGAGACCTACGACCACAGACACATCAACTGCAGTTTTATTGAGCACGTCTTTTATAGCGCCTCCTCACACGGAACCAAAAGACACACGCATCATTTAAGCTAAGCTACAGACCGCGAGTCTAGCATTAATCATGTGGAATAATTAAGAATTATTGTCGATTGTTCTTCTAAAACAAAATTCGTCAAGCTAAACATAAATTAGGATTTATAAGCTTAGAGTTTCTGAACCGTTTTTGCACCCAAATTAATCTCTCACACGAATACACAAGCACTCACCTACATATCTAAAAGTATCCATATGCAAACACTTGAGTTCATGTACCAGGTTTTAAGGTTAGGCTGACCTAAAGTATTCGTCGCAGCTGAATTCAGATGAAGTTTAATACAGCACGCTCTAATTATTGTTCGCAGATGCGACCGGCTTCAAAGCGTCTGAGTTCAAATGGAGTTAGCAATTTCTAAACCGATTCTGAAATTCGATCGTAGAATAGCATAAAATTAAAAGTAACTCATTTGCCATATACATTTTGCAAATAATCCGATATCAATGAGTGTCAAGTTTTAATGCAATTCAAATGTTAAAAGAATATCAAACAATGCATAGGCTACTGAGTGTGCTTAGTAATTTAAAACCACCCAAAACGATTAAGTGCATGTAGGTTATAAATGGTTAAAAACATCACTAGAAGCACCAAGCTTTGCTGCTGACACTAAACTGTCTGGCGGTCCATTCTGACCCAGCGGTTGGAAAATAAGCCACACTATAATTACAATAGTAATCCTGCATTCCTGGATGTTCTCAAACCGCCTGCGCCTGAACCCTAATAAGATACAGCTTATCTGACTTGGAACGCCCCAGCAACTTTATAAAATAGTGATTTTAGCTTCCCTATCCTTGAAATATCCACATTTCACTTTTTCCACTTTAGTCCGGAATTTGGGAGTCATCCTTGACCAGGAACTCACATTTACACGGCACATTAACCTTCTAAGTCGCAGCTGTTATTACCAGCTTCGGCAGCTCAATGTCATTTCCCGCTCTTTGACTCTTAGCGCAACCTCAACACTAAGTCTTGTTCATGCGTTTGTAGTTTCACGTTTGGACTACTGCAGTGCCATAATTATAATGTGGACTTCCAGCCTATCGGGTGGGGCTCCTTAATAGGGTCCTGCGCACTGCGGCCCGCCTCATAGGTCTCATTCCCAAGTTTGGCCGAGTCTCCGAGTACATGCCGGACGTACTCCACTGACTCCCTTACCCACAGCGCATTACTTACAGAATTCCGTCTTGGTCCGGCGTTGCTTTGAGGGTTTGGCTCCTTTAAACTTGCAGGAGCTCTGCTGCTCGACCACGCATGTTCAACGCCGCTGCTTTCTCCGCTCAGCTGCCTATATTACCTGCAAGTTACCTTTATCAGTAAGCTATAGCTTCATGTTTCACGAATATTCTTAGCAGAAAATTAAATTTCACTTAATTAACGATAATTGCTAAGGAAACAATTCAGTTAATTTAAGAGCAACACGATCCCGAATAGTTGTTCCATTCGTCAATAATAATAATAATAATAATAATAATAATAATAATAATAATAATAATAATAATAATAATAATTCAGAACTGTTCAGCTCCCGTAGTTTTAGGTTTGGCCCTGACTTTACCTTTGCTTGTTGCTGCATTAGGCTATCTGGCATTCCATACATTATGGTCTACACCCCCAGTGCCATAGAATTATAGATAGAATTAGAACCGGTCTTGCTGTAGACTCTTACTGATGAGTTTTGCAGATAGTTCAGGGTGAGTATGGTCGTCGATGAAAGCCAGTCCAACCGTCCAGCATGAAGCTCCAGCGATGCCATGACCGAAGTCGGCGATGGATAGGATGACGACCGCAGATAGCATGTAGGAGATGCCTTCATCGGCCGTCTGTCTCTGCTGAGCACTGCACACCACCCTACTCCTCCTCTCATCAGTCGCCTCTGAAGGCCGTCCACTCACCTCGTCAACGCCTCCACCGGTGCACAGCTGAACCGCCGCGGCGGCACTTCCGTTCCTAATCGACTCGGTGGCGTTGAGTGATCTCTCTTCTGCTTCTATCTTGATTGCTTCATTTCCCGTCTGGCAGACGATGTGAGGGAGAAAGTAGAGGAAGGCGCCGACAGATGTGACAAGCATGCAGAAAGCGAAGAGCCGCGGTGTGTTCCTTTTGGCGAAGAACAGCGAAATAACAACGACGCTGAGGAGGTATCCGATCAGTGAGGTGTTGACGATGAAGCCAGCGAGGGAGCTGGACAGGTTGAATTGCCTCTCACAGAAGATGGCGGTTCGTCTGGGCAACTGGTTGGCAACTTCTCAACTGCTTTATTGGACACTTCCATGCGTAGCTTTCGATTGGCGACTGCGCGATTTAGATGCAGACTATTATGCAGTAAAACACTGATCACGGTTGAAACTCTGCTCAGTGCTCACTGCTCACTGCTTATGAGCCCGTGTAACGTAGAAGACAGACCCGTTTGCATCACAATTATTATGTCCCCGTTCCTTGTATTAGTCGAGATTTCGAGTTGCAGTGCGCATGCGCTTTGAGTGTTCCTGATAAATATTCCACACATTCATACCAAAGTCTCTCTTTCATTGCACAGGCAACCAAAGAGCACAACCAACAGACTGAACTTTATGTACCTGCATTAGTTTGGTTTCGGAGATTTACGTATAGGTCTACATCTATCGATGAAACTTGTTCTGCGGGGATCAAAGAACAACAGATGGATTTTTAAAAAGGTCTTTTGTCATGGGCGCCTGCATATATTAGGCCTATGTTTCCCGCGCGGGTCAACCACGATGGTCACGTTTAAATTTTTCATCATACAAGGCCGTAGCTAGGGGAGGGGTGTTTTGGGTGTTTGAACAACCCCCGAAATGGGAAATGTAAAAAATAATATAATGCATTTACTAGCACTTGATGTACAATCCATGAAATAAAGCCATGAAAACACCCCCGTAATTAAAAATGTAAAACATAATAGAATGCATTCACTAGCACATAGCCTAATGGAAAAACCCCATAAAATTTGGCGAAAAATGGTAAGAAAACCGTTTCCGATGACTAAAGGAAGGACCGTCAGAAATTCTCCGCCGACGAAACACCCCCCGAAATCATATCCTGGCTACGGTTTTGTCATCAGAAGCTTGAAAATGCAAATCAGGAATTCACGACTAGTATGGATATTTTTTGGACACGTGTCGAGATGTAAATTTCTCTAATTTCACTTTCTTTAATTTTGTCAATGCTATAGTGCGAAGACATTTATTACAAGCCAAAAACTAATAGTTAGCACGTATGCGCCAATTTTTCAGAGGGCAGGCGTCCCTCTTGCCCCCAACTCAGAATGTGGGCAAATAATTACGTGCTATAGATAGGGCCATGCCAATGGCAGACAAATTGGACTATTTGTCCCAATACATCTTTTTTAATGGACCGCTCTGTTTTTTCTCTCGGTTGAGCTGTTCTCTAACTCTTGGACGAGACATTTCTAGTGAAGAAAACTCTGGTACATCGGCTGAGGTCAAACTCCAAACCGCTGTCAGGCAGACAATAGAATCGCTGTCTGTGTCTGTATCTTTCTCTGTCCGTGTCTGTATCTATCTCTGCATCTATCTGTTTCTCTCTGTTTCTCAAAAGATACATTGAGATTAAAATACATAAGCCTACTTGACGCCCATCAAATTCGCTGGCGACCAAAATAGATTTTTAAAAATTTATAACGTTTCTAACGCCTTGCTTGAATTCGACAAACTCAAGAGAATGATGTCAAATATTTTTCTTCATCCGATTCAGTAAAGCAACTCTGCATGGTCTGTGATCTACAGATGAACCAGCATTGACAGCTGATCGAAGACTCATCAGAGATCTTTCCTCGCACATTGATCACTTTTCGCGAATCTCATGAGTTTGGATGGGTCTCTTATAGTCTAACAAGTTAGAAGCCATTTCCAACACTTTTGGAGACCTCATTTTCAAGGTCGTTGCAACTTTAGGCTATTTCTAAAGAAAGGTCAAATGGATCGTCATCTATTTGCAACATGATTTTGGGCGCCATATCAATCTAGAATAAGCGTAGACTAGAAATCCTACGGCAAGACGGCTATTCTTTGAGAATAGACCAAATCGAAGATCTCTAAATTGGTGAATGATTATTCTCGTTTCGGTTTGAACATTGCCTCTCCGATCGATATTCGGCACAATCCTCCCACATAACCCACACATTCATTCGTAGGCTACTTCACTAGTAATTCAATAGCATATCGATCATCGCCCTGCAGCCAAGACCCATTCTAGCGCTCGACGTTTTACTGTTAAAATAATATTGCAGCATTGTAGCATGGGGCGCATTAGTTACCAATTGGAAACTCCCCTCTATTGCAGGTTGTCTGTTCTGTTAGTAGGCCTAATTAAGATTCGTGTCTTCTGTCAGTTGCGGTCTTGTGAATTGTTTCAAGTGCATTACTGTAGGCTACAGTAGGTTGTCAAAAGATTATTTTGATTTATGCCTGCATTAATATACACAGCGCCTGTCACGGGAAGTGCATAATTACAGTGTATGATCGCGCGTATCTAAAGTTCTGATTCGGATTGTAGATAAGATCGTCTCCATTACTTGCTTCTAGACAGTAATTGAAATCTGTGCAACGCCTCGTTCATTTTTTAAATTTTAAGTTTTTCAGAGGATATAACCTGGCAAACAAATCGTGAAATTACTATTCAAGTCTCATTTCAGACGTTTCAGGTCATGAAAACAAACTCATTTACATATATATATACACGGTGTCCCAATTGAAGTGAGCCCCTTTTTGTTTTGGCGATATATCTGTTAATTCTAAATGAAACTCTATAACATTTTACAGCGTGCAAGAGGGATAAATTATAAATGTTTCCTGAAATTTTTATCAAATTCTATCAACATAGTCCGAAGTTATGCACATTCAAATTTGGACAAACAAAATTTGAAGTTTCCAACACGTAAAAGATAGGAAATTAGTGTTAGGCGCTGTTCTTCAAAGTTGATGTTAAAACGTCCTCCAATAGCTCGAACGCATGCTCTAAGGCGCTTTCGCCATTCATTGATTGAATTGTCAACAATCTCTTGATCAAAACGATTCCATTCTTTCACAATTCGCTGTTTGAAGTGGTCACTGGTCAACGTCACCTATGCGAGTTTGATATGGCTGCGATGAGCCAGTTTCTGTTTGGAAATTCCTTTAAGAACATTTTTCACCGCAATGTTTTTCTTCTATTATATTTTTTGATTAAACTCAAATCATCTTTGCTGAAAACCAGTTTTATTATTGTCCTCTGACATGGAAATGATGGAAATATAACGCCATATTTATTAATTATTTAGAAAGTAAGACGTGCAGTTGCAAACAATCATTTCCTATCTTTTACATGTTGGAAACTTAAAATTTCTTTTGCCCAACTTTGAATTTGCATAACTTCGGACTCTGTTCGTCGAATTGGATAAAATTTTCAGGAAACATTGATAATTTATTCCTCTTACATTCTCTAAAATGTTATAGAGTTTCATTTAGAATTGACGAGTATATCGCCCAAACAAAAAGGGGCTCACTTCAATTGGGACACCGTGTATATATATATATATATATATATATATATATATAATATGCATATAATATGCATAATATAAGATACACATAGTTTTATATACATAGACCTATATAATAGTATATATAGTAAAGTCCTATCCCGTTCCATGAGGAACACAGGGAGGCGCTCATCTCCTTTTCAATAGCCCTGAGCCAGCAATGGACGAATCCCAAGGTCCTGGACACGGGGCCAGTGTATCGCAGGACTTGCCGTTTACTTCCCAGCTTACGCCGGTACCAAATTATACTGCTTGGTGACCGAGACACGTGTGCGTAAACAACTTGCCCAAGGTCGTTACCCGGAGTCGAACCCGCAACCTCCCGCTCCGTGAGCGGACGCGTTACCGGTCCGCCACCAGGTCGCACACATAGTATATATACACATATACAATAGGCCCATGTTATGGGCAAAAATTAGAAGTTCAATTTTAATCAAGAGATCTCCATACTTACAAAGTTAAGTTTTCACTATTGTGTTAGTTTATTACAGCATGGACTTGTATGAACCTAAATATGTTGTTGCAAGTTATCTAGGAGAGAAATTAGAGAATGGTCCCGAGTTGTAACAAAATAAGAGTTTAATTAGAAACAAGCAGCTAATTATGTACAAGCGAAACGACACAAAATACCTTATACGACAGAACGTCAGACCGTGCAGTCCATACAAATCAGCAAAGTACGTCAAGGCATGCACCAATTATTATACCCAGAATGCAGGTCTAACGAAGACCTCTAAAGCCGAGGCAAAAGACAACATCAGCAAAGTCACCAACGAGGTGACGGACACACACAAAAACGGACGACAGGTCCAAACGCAAACAAAACGGTGCCCCTCCCGAACAAACGAACAGGTCGTATTTATAATAGTGATCAAAAGCCGGCTAAAGTTCTACCCCGCCTGCCACACCCTTAAATGCACAGGTGTTCCATTAATGTCTGATGTACGCAGCAACTAGTGTTAGGTACGTAAACTACACCGTGAGGCATAAAAAACAAAGCTACTAGAAAAATTGCTATAATTTGAACAATATTCAAACAATGTCAATGAAATTCAGGAAAATTATAGCCAAATAGCAGTCAATGTAAATACATTTACAGTTTTTACTCTAACTGCCCGCCTTTTGCTTCTACGCATGCGTGAAGTCGTTTGCGCCATTCACGCACCGCCAAGTCAATTCGCTGGTAAAGATCGTTCTAAGTTTGCATTATTCGCTTACGAAGATCTTCAATATCAAGGACCTTTGTTTTGTACACTATTTCCTGCATGCATCCCCATATTTTATAATCGACGGGATTCAGATCTTGGCTGTTAGGGGCCATGTTGCTGGAAAGAGAAATATTGCAGCCGACCGCCTTTTACGCACACGTCCGACGTTTAGCAAATCCCTGATGGAGCCATGCAGTCGGTGTTTCTTCTCTGAGGCGCAAGTCAATTCACTTTGTTGAACCGGGGGTAAAAATCAACGGCCAATACTACAGAGATGTTTTACTGATGGAATGCCTTCTACCTGAAATTCGAGAACTCTGAATTTTACATTTTCCAGCAAGGTGGTGCTCTAGCGCACGGAGCTCGAGAAACGGTGCATGCACTTCTGACGAATGAAGCTCCTGACTTCATAATTATTACGCTATCGCCCCCTAACAGCCCAGATCTGAATCTCATCGATCATAAAATATGGGGATGCATGCAGGAAATGGTGCACAAAACAAAGGTCCGTAATGTTGAAGATCTTCGTAGTTCGTAAGCGATTAATGCAAGCTTGGAACGATCTTGACCAGCGAATTATTGACTCGGCGGTGCGTGAATGGCGCAAGCGACTTCGCGCATGCGTAGAAGCAAAAGGCAGGCAGTTAGAGTAAAAACTGTAAATGTATTTACATTGACTGCTATTTGGCTATAATTTTCCTGAATTTCATTGACATTGTTTGAATATCGTTAAAATTATAGCAATTTTTCTAGTAGCTTTGTTTTTTATGCCTCACGGTGTATATAACAATGTTCATAATCTGTTGTCAATTTCTTTGCCAGGATGAGTAGATCACCCATTGAAAACTGATATTCTGTATCTGCATGCTTAGAGTCGCTGAAACGAACAAGAGGATAAGATAATAATATGAATTGACCGTAGAACATAACATCCTCTTGCAGCGTTTATCGATTTCCTTCGGCCTCTCTGGTAACGCACTTGATTGGCTTGCTTCCTTTTTGCAGGACCGCTCCTTCATGGTAGCTTATGGATCCACTAAGTCCTCATGGGTCCCTGCTCCAATTGGCTTGCCTCAAGGCTCCGTTCTTGGACCCCTCCTTTATATAATATACACTGCCGATCTGGGTTCCCTGCTGACAGCTATGGATGTACACAGCCAATCTTATGCTGACGACCTGCAAGCTTATGTCCACTGTCTGGCGGCTCATGCTGACGCAGCGGTTGGAACAATAAGCCAGACTATAGTAACCCTGCAGTCCTGGATGTCCTCAAACCGCCTGCACCTTAACCCTAATAAGACTCAGCTTATCTGGCTTGGAACGCCCCAGCAGCTTTCTAAAATTCATTTAGCCTCCCTATCCTTGAAATATCCACATTTCCCTTTTTCCACTTCAGTCCGGAATTTGGGAGTCATTCTTGACCAGGAACTTACATTTACGCGACACATTAACCTTCTGTGTCGCAGCTGTTATTACCAGCTTCGGCAGCTCAAGGTCATTTCCCGCTCTTTGACTCCTAGCGCAGCCGCAACACTTGTTCATGCGTTTGTAGTTTCACGCTTGGACTACTGCAGTTCCATATACGGTGGACTTCCAGCCTGTCGGGTGGGGCCCCTAAATAGGGTCCTGCGCACTGCTGCCCGCCTCATAGGCCGCATTCCCAAGTTTGGCCGAGTCTCCGAGTACATGCGGGACGTACTCCACTGGCTCCCTTACCCACAGCGCATTACGTACAGAATTTCCGTCTTGGTCCGGCGCTGCTTTGAGGGTTTGGCTCCTTTATACTTGCAGGAGCTCTGCTGCTCAACCACGCTTGTTCAACGCCGCTGCTCTCTCCGCTCAGCTGCACAAACGGTACTTATTGTTCCACGCTCACGGACTGCAATCAGGCAGCGCCGTGCTTTCTCCGTGGCTGGCCCTGCGACCTGGAATGAGCTCCCTGTCATCTTTCGTCAAATACCTATTGGCCTTTCTACTTCTACCGGTACTTCATTTCTTTCTCTTCTCAAGACTGTCTTATTCGACCGGGGTTGGACTGGGAGCGCTCCTGAGTAGTAACCTTGAAGGAGCGCTATATCAAATTTTCAGTAAATAAATAAATAAATAGTAGAAGACATAGAAGAAGGGTGACTGGCCTATTTGGGACGCTGCTGCTTTTCCCCATAAGGGGACCTTTATAATTGCTAGTCTAGGATGTTACCGTGAGGCAGAGGAGAGTAACTGTTGGATTGACTGTCAGTTTATGTCATGGACTAAAGACGCTGCATGCCTAGCAACCAACGTCAACAAACCCTATTCAACCGACTTACAGCCTCTGCCCAGTTCTATTGAGAGGCGGTTTACAGATACAACGGCTGCTATACAAAGCCATCCAGCAGAATAATAATTGAAAGCCATCGTGTAGCGATTAAAGTCAAGTTTATTAATGTTGCTACTGCAATGAAGGTCTTCTAAGATTGTAGAGCTAAAGAAAGGTTTGTATGTCATAGGTGAAACGTCAAATTTTGAACTTAGATGCATTTGAGTTCAATAATTATTACAGGATATAAGACATTAACACGACAGTAAACTATATATGCTAGCGGCTATAGAGGGTACCGAACCTACGTTCTGTTGCTTTTTAGCCATCTCCTCGCTCAAAAGACGATGCAAATCAAACTACAAATAATCATTATTAAACTCAAGGAATCTACAGATGATTATTAAACTCGTGACAATTAAGAATGGTTTAATTTTCCAATAATCATTGTAGAATGCTGATTTGATCGCTACAATAACCGCATTATAGGTCTATGCCTACAGCCATTTCTGCTGAAACAGAGTAACTGCGACCAACATAGAAAAATAATTACATTTTGTGCCGCAGCCTCGCTTTGGTTATTTCGTCCGATATGTATGGAACTCTGAGACTTTTGCTTCTATATGAGGTGACATCTTCTTTCTGTGCGCCGATTTCTGTATTTCGCAGGTATGTTTTGAGTTTTCCCGACAATTAATGGCTTTGGAGCAGTGATCAACGAAAAGCTTTTAATTATAATTAATTGATCAATCACAAGATGGCTGATCACAATTTCTGTTAAGATGCGTCGTCGCCGTCGCCGTCGTCGTCATCGTCGTCGTCGTCGTCGTCGTCATCGTCGTCGTCTAGCAACAAGTGAATGCTTGGAACTACCAGTAGGCCTACAGCCTCACTGCATCAGCCTACTGCTTGCATGCTCCTGCGCTCATCGTCACCTGTCGTGGCTCCAAGCTAGATCGATCGAAACTGTGCTTTATCTTCTTCCTAATTACATTTCATCGGCTAGCTCACAGTTTCGTTTTTTTACCTTGGCGCTACATGAATGTGCGCTTTATATTACAATTACCAATTACCATTAACTTTGTCTTTTATGAGCAAGTTAATTAATCACGTTTTGACGTTGGTTTTCTTTCTTTAAGAAAATTAACTGCACTGCCGGGACATTTGAAGATCCTCCGATATGAACATCCGATTTTATTACTTTTATTATACTGTGCCTCGTAGACAGCATTTTCGCCAATCCCAGGTGACTTTAGCAATATGGACTGATATCGCTTGTGTGATTGGTCCAAATCCGAAGCGACCTCATTAGCGACACAAAAAGACAATATATCTAGGAGTGAACACAGCAATGATTACCACTGAAAAGGGCAGTAGATGAAAGAGTCACCGTCCCCTTGACGAAAAATACGCTAAATAAAGCAAATATATTGAAGTTGAAATTGACAAACAGCGACTTTTGAAAGCATGTTTTTTTAATAAAGCCGCTGAATGTCATGCAATGAATAATAATTATTACTATTATTTATTGGCAAACTATAGTATCGGCGAATGATTGACGACACTATAAGCCTAAACCTAACACTAACCGAAACCCTAAACCTAATCCTAACCAACCCTCACGACGCATAACCTGACCCTAACCGACCTTCACGAAGGGTAACCTGACTTAATCGACCCTCACCACACTTAGCCTGACCTAACCGACCCTCACGACGCCAAACCTGGCCCTAAACGACGCCACACCTGACCGTAAGCGACATTCGGTCTCGATACTACAGTTTTGCCGAATAATTTAGACCAATTCGTCGATAGAAAACCTAGGTACATTACCTTGAGTATTTTAGACGTTCGTGTGCTGCTTCCATGACATATTTACGATAAACTGACATTTTATTGCCTAAATCAGTTCAAAAGTAGGCGAAAATGGGTGTGCCGAACGGAATCAACAACCTCTGAAAGACGGAGGAGAGGCGTGGTCAGTCTATTTTTACATTGACCCATATAGGCCTACAGCAAATTAGGAGACGAAGTTTTACATGGCTCCGCCTTTTTGCTAAAGTCACCTGGGATCGGAGAAAATGCCCGTAGACAGACCTGAGAAGCCATTCTTCTTCTTCTTCTTCCGATGGCATAAAACTGAGTTCGATTGGAATGGAACGATGATCATGTGTTTCACATAAACGTGACATATTTTATTCTCTATCTTTCGTCTCAATTCTTTTCATCACCTTTGTTTCGTTCCTTCGTCGGACTTCGTAGGCGACAATAAAATTCATTCAAAAAATGATATTATTATTTCTTTGATGAATCGCCAGCATTGTCATATTAATCATAAGACATTAAAGACACTGTTCGCTACTGCAGGGATCTTGTCGTCTCCGTAACATGTCGCCAGCGCCACCTTTCTGAACTTGTCTTCTGGCTGTATGCCTGTGTAGGCTACACTACAGTGTGTACACTACAGTGTGTACACTACAGTGTGTATATACATGTAGTGCCCATTCAACGGACGCATGCCATGCACCATCGCGTGCGCGCATGCAGGCCGCCTGTTGTTCAGTAAAAAATAGAATTAACATATTCGGTGTCTTTAGGTCATTTCATGTAGTAGCGACGTAATTCTCAATTACTTTCGATACGACAGGTAGGTCGATTGGTGAATATAAATCCGGTGCAATTGGAGACTAAGAGTTGCATCGTGAGTGTATCGACAGGTAGGCTACACTGTATGCTACACTGTATGTCATAATTATGATTGCATTTTTCAAGATTTACCGCTATAAACGTAGAATCTCAAATTTTCTCCTTAAAATCACTGTATGTCATAATTATGATTGCATTTTTCAAGATTTACCGCTATAAACGTAGAATCTCAAATTTTCTCCTTAAAATCAGGCCCAGGCCTTCTAACTCTGCTCGTATCATTAGTTCATTAATAATGATATCATAAGACCTGAAAATCCACCGAATCATAACAACGCAAACTAACATAGCGAGTGCTTTCTTTCTGAACTCATAAACCGAAACGTAGAAAAAATCGCTGAAATGTGCTAAGATCTGGCATCTGGCATAAATCTGGCTGATTGTTTTATTGCTAACTAACTGGGGTAAGCCTACCCGGCGTTTCCCGGAAAATTTAAGATTCGCCCCGCTCCCGGTCAATTCCTTACTTCCCCCCTCACTTCACTTCATCCCATATCCTCGCTCCAACTCCCCGCCCCCCAACTTATTTCCACATTAAACTCACCCACTGACCTCGCTAACCCGCCCGCCCACCTTGCCTCTACCTCTCTGGGGTACTCTGCATTTCCCGATAAATTTCGCTTTTGGCCCACTCAAACTCGCCCCAACCACCGGCTCCCTAACCGCTCGCTCCCCACCCCACTCCACTCCACTCCACCGGGTCCACCCTACCCAACCCAATCTCATCACACTCCGACCTACTAGCCGGTACGCCTCTCGTGATATTTGCGTTTACGAGGAAATTGTTTTTTCCCTTCCCGAACAATACCCTGCTTCCACCTGGCCCCTGATGGGGCGAGGTGTGTGTTGGGTGGGGCGAGATTTCCTCTGCAGCACTATAGCTGTCTAGCTGCAACGTTTCAGGTGAAAAACTGTAAAAGTAGGGAAACGGAATGAAAATTTATAGCGATAATTAGGGGTTTCGCCTTCCCCACTCTGGCCCCAAGGTGGTAGATATTCACCAACCCATCACAGACACAGTAGCGAAGGTTTGGAGTGAAAACCTGAAAAACTGTGGAATTGCATTCCGGTCAAAGAGCGAAAATTCGGGTTTTCGTTTCCATTCCACTTATTTTCCCCATCCCACCCACCGACCCCCTAATCCGCCGGCCCACCTTGTCCCCATCTCTCTGTGGCATTCGGCATTTCCCGGTAAATTTCGGTTTGGGCCAACCTAAACCCGCCCCATCCGCCCGCTCCTCAACCCCACCCACCCAACTCCGTTCTCTAACCTTATCCAACCCGACCACACTACGACTTCCTCTGGGTGCCAACTCCTCTGGGTTTGTAACCGGTACGCCACCCGTGAAATCTCGTTTGTTCGAAAGTTTTTTGTCTTCCCTCAATAATACCCGGAGTCGCCACTAACTGTAGCCTAGGCCTGGTTGAAGTTATAAGTTTACGTTCATTTATCGTTTGATGACGAAGACTATAGGCTACCTTCGCCACGCACATCATTGCATTTAGATCATAGGGCCTATAAATATTAATATAATATAGGCCTAATATGATATATGATTTGATATGTTATGATATGATACGATATGATAGAATATATATTTGCGTGCTTCAACGCATAGGTGAAAGCAGACAGTTTGTTGAAGGAACGGACAAACAGTTCAGAGATGAGTCATCCATTCACTCTTGAGTACATGCGGGAAGGTGAAATGCCATCAACTCAGATCGATAGTCAACATGAGTCAACATTGTGTGAAAGTCCAACAGAGTCAAGACCGTGCAGGAGATTTAGAGAGACTGAATCAGTGATTGTCGAACGCCAGATCGATCCAGATGAAGAGAATATTGAAGCCATGGAAACGAAAGAAGACCGGATGAATGTAACCAACACGGATGACGATGAAAGAATTAGTGCTCATACGATCATGACAATGATGATGAAGCGTAGGATGAAACAGTTTGCAGAAGAAGTCTCCATTGTGGGTTTGTCTTACTTAGTCAAACCATCATCGCATAGAATTGGTTACATCATCCGTAAGGTCGTATGGATAATGCTTCTCCTCTTCGGAACAGGTTTCATGGTTTTCCAGATTTACGATCGCATATCTTTTTATCTGTCGTACCCAACCAAGGTCAACTATCAGGTGGCTTACAACCGATCTTTACGCTTCCCTACAGTGACCATCTGTCCTGAATTTCTTATCAGCAGAAAGAAAGTGAGAGCGTCGGGTAGGCCTAATTTATGATCTACATTTTATCTTCATCCAAATAGTCACTTGAATAAATTAATTAATTTTCCTACTTACGTCGCTTTTCTTTGGTCCTATTAGGCCTAACTTTTATAGGCCTACAAAAGGTCTTCTTCATTGGGCAACAATACTCATAATGATATAATGATAAAATTATTAGTCGGGCTCCGGGAGCTTCAGACCCGGAATAAATTCGCGATAAGTTGGAAATAACGAAGAATTGAAGATAAGACAATAATATTATACTCTACTCAGAAAATGGTCCCAAACTCGTCACATAACCAGTAACAGTAACTCATCTTATCAGAGAAATTTGAGGGCATAAAAATCATTGCTATTTCAGCGCTGTACCGGGAATATTTTATTTTAGCCTACTGTTAGGCCATTGCTTAATCTCGATGTCGGATTGAATTAAAATAGCAGCAATGTACCACCAAGAAAAAAATTGGCAACATACGGGGGGCATTCCCTCTGTCCCCCTTAAGTCTCCGCCCATGGGGTGGCGAACCAGCTCCGCAGAGGCGGTTGGGAGCTGGGTTATGGAGAAAATCTAAATTTAACGTGCAACGCCGTGCACCCCAGGGGGGGGGGACCGAGTTGGGCCCGATGGAAGAAGGCGGGGGTGAGAAGGTGGGCATGGAAGCGGCGTCAGGCGTGGCGGGGAAAGAAAACCCTAAATTTCCCGGCAAAGCCGGGTAATTCAGCTAGTACAAAATAAATGAAAAATATAATAATAATGTAGGCCTCTCTAAAAAAATTGTCTCCAGCTACTCTGCTCTCACTGAGTTATTTTTTAAGTGAAATTTTGTTGTGGGTTATAGATATATCGCTATTTGAGCACCGCAGCTTTAAACATGACTTTTAATATATGTTATTGCTTCCTGTTACTAAGCCTTAGTCCAACTTCAAAAAATTTCATTAGAACCTTAGAAAGATTCTGATAAGCATATAACTTTCAGAATGTGTTCATAAAGGAAATTTCTGTAAGAAAACGAAGGATACCTAAATTAACTACCGTTTACTGTGTTTGGGCAATTTATTGGTGACCACCCTGTAGCCTAGTTGATGTCTGATGGTGCTAATTATACGTCTTCAGTTGCACCTAATCTCTTTTGGATTTACGAAATCTGTCATCTCAATCCATCTGATTGCAAGATTGAGCATTTGATTTTGCGCCTTCTTAAGAAACATGCCAAAAAATTAGCACTGAAGTATCTCAATATATATCTGTATCTCATATAAAACTGTCGAAATTGTAGTAAAAGCATGTTTGAGCAATCTTGTGCGCTTAGGCCCTAAATGTGGATTTCACTCACTTCTGAGTTTCTTTTCTGAGAAACATAGCCTACTTTGACCGAAAGTGCAGTATAATCATTCCACGTTTTTGTTCCTTAAAAGAATCTCAGAATTACTGTCGGCAGCGATTCTGATTAATCTACCTTAAAGAAACGCTATAGGCCTATAAAATTTCCGAGTAAACGAATAAATAAATAAATAATCAGTAGTGACAAGTGCTGAGAGAGCTATGCCTGAGCAGGTTGAGAAGGTATACGTCACGAATGGGAAGTGACGCCGTGACAGATTATACGGCTTGGGTCAATAAAGCGAGCAGCCACGCAGAACGGTTGAAGGTTTGAGACGCTGATAGTATCAGATTCGGAAGACCAAGTCAAGATGTTGGGAGAGACGAAATTCTCGGTCCTATTTCTTACAAGACTTACATAATGGTCAACGGTGACCCCCCCCCCCCGGTCACGGACCGTGAGGGAAATGCAATAAAATGAACAATATTTTGAGCAAGCTGGAACGAATCAATGCTCTCAAGTGACTGACCCATCCAAAATTAATTGAATCTTACATGGATTCAAGAAGCCAGTTTGAAACCATCGAAGAGGAAAGAACGTCGACACCGAGGCACATAATTATCTGGCGCACAGTATTGACTGCATCTGATGGATGGGAATCGCTGAATCATCAGCGAAGAGCGTGTGCCTCCTGGGTCTTCAGTAAAGCTTATACATGCACATGTAGATCAGCCGTACAGAGAATTTAAAATGCAGAACCGGAGACGAAATCTTGAGGCAAACGAAGAAAGGCAGAGACCCAAAGTGATCTAGATTATCCACCAACCACGCAGATTGAGTGTTCAGATAGAAATGGTCATTTTAGAAGCTGTTCAGTTAGTCCAAAGAAAGTAGAAAGTGGCTGAAGAAGGATGGAATGGTCCACAGAATCAAACGCAGAGCTGGCATCAGGAAGAGATAAGAGACCAACGTGACCATGGACTAAAGCGCAATAGAAGGGTCTCCGTGGAGTTCCTGTGATTACCAGACTGCAGATGTGGAAGAATCAGCTCATTCACATCCAAATATGCAATCCATTGATTAGCAACAGATAGAAGTTTAGAAAGTTGCATTTGCAATAGTTGGATCGTTCACATGCAAACCAACTCTCTTCAATACTGGCAGAAGAATCGATTGTTTCTGTGAAGCAGGAGACATGTCTCACTGATTGGCCGGTTTCACAATAGCGCGAGGAAATTTAAGGCAGGAGATCATTTATCAGTTCCTGAACAAGCAACGTATATAGGTGCAGCATACAGCTCGCAGGTCTTAGGAGCGGAGGCGACAATTGGACGATTAGACGACGCAACTCAGCACTGTCTTGAAAATCTTCTGTAGAACTGGAAGCCAGTGTCGGGCGATAGTCTCCTCTTAAAAGTCTTTCCCCGGATACTCTATTTCGAAACAGATTCTTCGCCTCCCCTCTGAAGGATCTGTTTCAGAATAAATGCGACACTATATAAATGGAGACTATATTCTGAAATAAAGACTCCTGATGGGGGAGAATATTATTTTCATTCCGCGTTGAAACAAAGTCTCCCCGGGAGACTTTATTTCAACGCGCGATTTGACACAGTCGCACCACATAATATTATATCTATAGGCCTACCAAAATAAGTCTGTATGACATTTGGCGGAGTTGCAGTAAAATATGTATGGTAACGGTTTACTATGAATCATGATTCACCGTGTAGTTGACAGTTTATGCTCGATGTGAAGTTTCGCTAAACTGCTTCAGGTCCGGCAACACGGGAGTTTGTTGACCTCATGCTACCGCCATTTTGGGATATGGACTTCGGTGACAGAAGTGCAGCTTTGAATCTTTCACAGATCGATTTCGATTGGGAGTTATTCTATACTTATGTGGGCGTCAAAACGAGTGACTCAATACTAGAGGTTAGACTGTGTGTTATTAGTGTAGGTTATTGTGATTAGGTTAAAGTCAAATCGTAACGATTCTAACACTGCAGCACGCTTCTGGTATTATCTCCCTTCTGAATTCCGCTCTTTTTCAGTCCCTACTCCATCCATGCTGGTCACCCATCAGGTATCCGGTCAAAACCGCGCACACAAAACCGCGCACACAAAACCGCGATTCACAAAACCGCGATTCACAAAACCGCGCACGCTCATTACCGCGCACGATCATTACCGCGCACGATCATAACCGCATTCAAGTATTTCAACATGCATCCAGCTTCTATGTCAGATCTAAAAATACCTTCATCCAACTTCATCCGCCACTTGCTTGTAAACTATTACCACTGGCCGGTCATGACAAAGGTTTGGCACCTCTGCTTTAAGCCAATACCTCACGTAATATCTTCATGTATTGCGTGTCAGTATATTGCGCCACACAAATAATATGTCAAGTCAAATAGACTTTACTCATTGAATCAAACGCTGATCTCCAAACTTCTAAAGCGCCACTCGAAAGCCAAGCGCAGGACTGACAGGGCATCAGCTTATTCACGAGCTCAGCGTTGAGCCATAAAGGGATTATCTAACAATGGTAGACGTCCTAAACATAAGCTAGCCTACATAACCTGTGAAACGTAGGGAGTAAATTGGAAAATGGAGAATAGTTTCGTATAATGCTGAATATCCAATAATTAGTGTTCATTCTAAAATGGTTTTCCATGTTTCAGTGTACGTTCGGGAAGTTACCTTGCAACACAAGTGTCGACTTTGAAGACGTCAAGACTGACATCGGATTTTGTTCAAAATTCAATCCACGTAAGTATCGTGAAGTGTTAGATAAAAATTCAAATGCAACGTTTAACCTAAGCTTGCTGTCAGCATCCGTGTTAATATGCAAGAAAAAATGGCATTATTTGACAATTAATTTTTCATTACTTTAGATCGGCTTATGAAGATCATACAAAAGGCAATCCGCATTTTGTCCCACGACTTCTGATTGAAGCACAAAACGCACATGAAATCGTCTATAGACTAACATCATAGATTAACATCAATCAATTATTCCCAGAGAAACAGTCGGCTTACCGTGCTTTCCACTCCACCGAGATGGCTTTCGCAGATATCCTGTCTGACATTCTTCTGGCGATTGACTCTGGCAACTTCTCTCTTCTTTCACTCCTGGATCTGTCCTGCCGCATTCGACACTGTCGACCACAACATTCTGCTCCAGCAACTGCATCTTTCGTTTGGTTTGTCTTCCACTGCTTTACAATGGATGACCTCCTACCTTACAGACAGACAACAATGTGTCCGCCATGCCGGCTCCTCTTCAAAATCCACTATCATTACCTGTGGCGTTCCTCAAGGCTCAGTCCTGGGACCCATTTTCTTCCTCCTATATATATCGCCGACATCTTAACCATAATATCCATCCATGGTCTGCATGGTCATCTCTACGCTGATGACTCACAGATTTATGGCTTATGTCGTCCTGATACAACTGACGTCCAGAATCTTCGGTCGGTCTCAACGAGCTGCATCAGTGACATCGCTGACTGGATGAAATGCATTCGATTGCAGCTCAATTCGTCGAAGTCGGAATTTCTCTGGTGCTCGTCTTCGCGCAGAGTGGAAAAACTAGATCGCAGGCCATTCGTCATTGGTGGAGATGCTGTTTTGCAAAGGAATGAGGTCCGTGATCTCGGACTTTTACTCGACAGCGACCTTTCAATGAAATCACACATCACTGCAGTAGTGTGAATCAGCTTCGGAATACTGAGGCAGCTGAGATCTGTGTCTCGCTCTCTCACACAAGACGTGACACGCCATCTGGTGCAAAGTCTGATCCTGAGCCGAATTGATTACTGCAATGCGGCCTTTGCCGGCTTGCCACAGCGCAGTATCATTCGGCTTCAGGCGGTCATCAATGCTGCAGCTCGCCTAGTCCTGCGATTAAATAAGTTCGACCATATTTCCACCGGAATCCAGGACCAGCTTCAGTGGCTCGGAATAGGCGAGCGCATCAAGTTCAAACTTTGCACCATGATGCACAAATACCTGAACAACCGTGCACCACCCTATCTCGTAAACAATAATATTGTTCACGAGATAGGGTGGTGCACGGTTGTTCAGGTGACCTACCAGGATCGTCTGCCAGCGATTTGATATTATCAAATCGCTGGCAGACGATTCTAGTAGGTCACGTCTGCGGTCGTCCAAGACCGCCGACGTATCTGTCCCTGCAACCAAAACCAAAGCGGGTGATCGTGCCTTTCGAGTCGCTGGCCCACGCGCCTGGAACAGTCTTCCAGCATCAATTCAAGAGATAAAAACTCAATCTGCTTTTAGAAAACAGTTACAGCTGCACCTGCTTTCAAGCTGTTCGCATTTATCCTGAACTTTGACAATTGTAGCCTATTAGACTGTGTGTGTGTAAAGCATCCTAGAAGTAGCTTGCTACCGACGAGGCTATAACAAATGTCGTAATTACAATTACAATAGACTATAATAGCAAAGCAGGTAGTATTTCAAAGTTTTTGGTTCCCAAAAATGTAGTAATCTTTAGCGGAGGAGGAGATGATTGACTGAGCAGTAAGACGTTGACAAGAATATCAGATGGATGGCGGTTTGACAACAACAGACTGTAACCTATAAGGTTGCCACTCTGCCTTCAACTACCCCATGGATGACTTACAATGAGCGGCGGGACAGATGAGCAGCAGCCAAAAAAGTTAGCTTCGATTCACGTTAAACTTATGGGCCAACCATCTGCTACTTCTAGGCTACATCATAATAAACTTACTGCGTATGTTTGTATGTGCACTTTTTATAGCGCCCCTTCAAGCTCGCTACTCAGAGGCGCTCCCGACTACAACACGGACGCTGCATCGGAGTTTCACGCGCTGAGCAATTGCGAGTGAAGGACTTGCCAAAGGTCCCTACGCGGCGACTTGAGGTAGGTTCGAACCGGCAACCCTCCGGCTGCAAGGCGACGAACATACCCACTACACCACCGCACCCCACGTTTATGTATCAACTTGAATGAATAAACGAATATTATTACGTCTAAAAATCATGTTTACAAGCCATCCGCAATAATAATTATCGGCTATAAGCCTGACCTCCTCTTAAAACACAAAATATACTTTGCTGGCAGATCCTTTTCAAAGTCTTCGCTCTGGTCGTCGGCACAATTTTCTGGAATAGGTCGCTGACTTGCGCACTAAGCGATTAAATTCCTCGTCGTCTTTCGGACAAACATTCAAACAACGCCTGAAGGTCATTATGCAGGAATTTGATTTTTAGTTATTAGCACGACATTACCCATGCGTTTCTTTTAATCTAAAATGATTACAGTTGCAAAACGTTTACGATGTTCATATTCTTTACATTACTGCTGGGTGAATGGCCAGCATTGGTATCCAAAAGTTTTATGTTATACACATTACACACCTCACCTATATTTTGGTTGCAGCCCAAACTTGTTCTTTTTTTAATTTGAAAGTGCGTCACATTGGCAATTCTCAGATTCTTAACTGTTGTCTTATAAGATTGATTTTAAAGCCCTTTAAGTTGCAAGATAGTTGTAGATCATAGGCCTACATGTATACAAGACTCGACGTTTTGGTCAATTTTTCAGTTGCGACAAATCTCAGAACGACTCAACCTGGAGCCAACAACGGACTTCGTCTTGTCTTGTGGACCAATCAGTCTGATCCTTATGTTATGATGTCTCCAGCGGCTGGATTCAGGGTGAGCCTAATTTGATTAAGCAACTCTGCACAGGTGTGACTCGTACCATTAGTGTTGTCGCTAAAATTATGTATATAGAAAATCTTTTCAAAATTTCAAATTTTATATAAGAACTACAGATCTATAATTTTCCAGTTGCATACATGTACATAAAAAGGTTGGGCTAAAGGCGGTCCAGTTGTGTGATTCTGGATGATTCTGGGCCCCGACTCCATTTGGCTTCCACAAGGCTCTGTCCTGGCTCCCTTACTCTACTTGCTCTACACTTCCGACATTGGCGCGCTCTTAAAATCTTACGGCGTGTTACACCAGCTGTATATATGCAGATGACACGCAGACATAATATATCTGCACTGTCCTACACTCGCAGCTATTGAGGCCGCCCGCACCATGCAACGAGCAATAAGGGGCCAAGGGCCTCACAGATTGGATGTCCTCAAACCGACTCCGCCTCAACGCCCCAAAAACACCCAATTCATTTGGTTGGGCACTAGGCAACAGCTGGCTAAGCTCGACCTGAGCACTGTCTCTTCTCAATTCCTATCTATGACTTTTTTCGGTGGTGCGTGACATCTGGGTACTTCTGGACTCTGAACTCACCCTTGCATCTAGATCAGGTGTGCCACAGCTGCTACTACCAACTGCGGTAGCTCAGGGTCACTAGTCTCTCTCTGGCTTCTAAAGCTGCAGCTTCTCTTGTCAATGCATTTGTGCTGCGCCTTCATCTTTGCTGGTCTCCCGCGGGTTCGGATTGAGAGGTTGGAGAGGGTCCTCCGGGCTGCCGCGCGACTTATTTGGGGGTTCACCAATCACCAAGTCCGACCGTGTATCCTAATATATGATTGGTGGCACACTTTTATTATTTCCGATAGACTGGGTTCTATGCGCCGCACATTGATAACGTCGTCTGTAAACTTTGTAAAGCAAAGCAATCATTTCACGTACATCGCGCTTAATTTGTGGTGCATAGTTGTTCAACCGACGACGACCAAATGATGTTGTACGCTCGATCACAGCTGCATGAATGCTGCGAATGCATCTTCAGCACGGTCGAATTTTGCTATTATTAGAAAGCTGATACATGACAGAGATTTGTGCCAGCCAATACTCCTACGTTTGACATGTTAAATTCTTAGATAAAACCATCGTTGCTGCTATCTTCAATGATCCCGAACATGTCCTCCATAAACTTCTACCGCCCGTACGAGTAATTGGGAAAATGGTACTCTAAGATAGGCCCGCACAAAATTTTAACATTTAAGAGATAGCCTACTACGCTCTAATTCTTGATAAAAAAAAGCTTTTTTCACTATAGGATGCTGCAGAGATGACTTGTTTGTCACTAATATTTCAGTGTTTTCACTCAACGTCTCATTAAATTTGCATCTTTAATTACTAATAAATTATGTTTTATGTCAAATTTTCTAGGTGAGTTTGCACGTTGTTAAATAAAAAGAACAAACTTACTTATAATTATACTCACTTTACTAAACATGTAACACAGATAAACAAGGTTAATTACAATTTTAATAGCCTTAAGAGCAATGTTAATAATTATGCTTATGTCACAGTAATGTCTGAACAGTGTTAATTTTAATACAACGCAAAAGCAAATCTTAAAATAATATTACTTATTTATTTTATAACTCATAAATTGTTTAAACTTTAAGCAATGCTACAGTATTATAAGATGCTTGCTACTGTTATAAAACTTCTGCTACAGTTGATGGTTAAAGTGCACTTGTTGAGCGTGCATATGAACACCGTCCTCCTTTCACCGATTCTTAAACAACTCTGTTTTTTAGTTACGCAATAGTTAAATCCTATTTCAAATGCAATTGCTTACAATTCTGTTAATTAAATTATCTAACAAGAAAAGTTTACATGCTATTCGTTGGGAGGGGGTTGGTGGTGCAATGGGTCAGCGGAATCGAGTTCGATTACCCCCCCCCCCCCCCCCGTAGGATAGACGACTTGCTCTGTAGGCAGCCCTCAGTGCCCTTGTATTGCACGCCTCTGTTGTGTTAGTAGTTAAGATTAATACAAGGAACACAAAATAATAATCACAAATTTTGTGATTTGTGTTCTTGTGAATTGTTTCAATTGCGTAACTGTACACTGTAACCGGTTGCGATCTGTCAGCTGGATTGTTGAATAAAGGAAATTACTATTATTATGTAATAGGTTACCTTACATGAGCCACACGACAAGCCAGTTGTTCAGATGACAGGTTTCAGAGTCGGAACTGGCGTGTCGACCTCAGTTTCATTCACACTTAGAAACGTAAGTATGAAATAAATTATTATAGACGAATAGGCTTAATTGTGCTGATCATGGGCGTAACATTCCACGGAAAAGTGGTGATGACTATTAATTTTCTCTGATCACAACTTCTCTCTTCCTTTCCTTCCCTCGGTTTCCTCTACCCCTTCCCCAGATACAAATTTAGGCCTAGCATAGAATCCCTTTCTTTTTCATTCTTACTCTTTCTATTTTTTTCCAAAATGCATGCCTTGCCTGGGGCGCCATTTGGGCTAAGGCGTGTCCTGCATATATATGATAATGAACTTCTTCTTCTTCAGTCTTCTGTTGAGCAAGTTTGTGGCATGGACGACCTCACGAACCCTCCGAGCTCCGCCATCCATGAACTTCATATTTATGAAAAATCACTTTAGTCTATCGTTAAAATAGAGCCAAATCAATTTTCATTCACAAGCAGGTCTCCTTATTAAGTAGGACAGCATTTGTCATTCAGAGACTTATTTCATCATCGATACATTTTAACTGTTGATCTGAGATCATAGGCGGAGACTTGGTCCGAACTTTGGGGGACGGACGAGCGGCCGAAGGATGATCGCCGTGGCTATATGCATGCGTATCTTCTTGTGTGCACTGCAATAGAATAGGAATAAAAATTTCAATATTTTTCTGGAACGAGAACGGAATAGAAATAGAAACTTTAAAAAAATTAATAGTTTTTCGGACTGAAGGCGGCTCCTGATTTCTCATCACGCGGCGCTATGATAGTAGCTTCTCCGTATACTCTATCTTAGAATAATGCTTTATGGTCATTTCCGCGTCAGCCATTGAGATTCGAATTCTTCTTACAAATAGGTCAAAAAACTCGAGACACTGTTTTGTGTGTTACTGTAATCATTCATGTTAGACATAGCCTAACTATGAGAAGTGGAATTGGAAGTGGAACTAGAAATATAAATTTTCTGGAACTGGAACTGGAACTGGAACTAAAATTATTTCTAAACAGGAAGTGGAACTAGAATAAGAACGAAATTTATTTATAAATAAGAACTAAAACTAGAATAAAAATTACAACAATGGAATAGAATAAGAATAGGAATAAAAATTAATGCTGGAACTAAAATAACACTGGTGTGCATGCACAATTGTACATGCAAGTAAATGTGCCGAGCAGGGAGTTTAGGCAGGGGATGCGCTCTTCCCAAATGTCGAAAATATTTGAATTTCCACACTGCAACGTTAGCATTTTAGGCTGTCAATTTCATGAAGTTGCTCATCCTTTCAGTGCTAATAGTCTTGGTCTAAGACTTCAAAGTGTTCCCTCCTCAATGTCGAAATGTTTTAAGTTTTCACAGTTTAATGGTAGAATTTTCGGCTGAAACTTTAACAAAATTGCTCATCATTTCGGTGCTAATCGTCCTGGTCAAAGAATTCAAATTTCTCTGCTCTAGGAGTCTAGGACATGGCTTAAGACTTCAATAAATGTCACCTCCACATTGATTAATTTTTAATTTTAATTAGATTTCAAGCTGTCATCTTAATAAAGTTTTCAATGCTGATAGTCATGGTTTAAGACTACACAGTGTCGCATCCCAATACTAGCCTATTGTGTAAAAGTTTTTTGGATTTCCACACTGTAACAGTAGCTTTTTAAAACTGTCATCTTCACAAAAGAGTTCAGGATTTCAGTGCTCCTAAACATTGTTTAAAACTTCAGTAAATGTCCCCTCTCATTGCGTGAAATATTTTCAAATTTGCAAACTGTAATGGTAACATTTTAAGCTGTAATCTTAACATAATTGCTCATTATGAACAAACAGTAGATGCATGTAACACTGTAGAAATTTATAATGATATTTCTGAGATATTGGGGTGTATAAGCACCTCCGTCCCTCCACCATAAACTTTGGAGGGACCGTCCCCTTCTCCCCCCTAAGTCTCCGCCCATGTCTGAGATAATAATTCTATTTCGTTTCTGCGTTTTGTTCGTCCTGGTCGTTTATTTTAGTTGTCTATGTTGCCTTCGCCATACGGTGATTGCCGTCAGGACGAAAACTATACGAACATGAAATGCGTCGGAGATTGCGCGGCCGCATATATGGTGGCCAATTGTAAATGTCGACCTCTTCAATTCGACGGTAAAATTTTTATTTAGAAGGCATTATCTCTTTGCGTGTGAATGTAAGTCTTCCTTTGTAACTTTAATTACCACTGCAGCTTGCTACGCTATACTTGGTCAGACATTTCGACAGTGCGAGCATTGAGCAACCTACCGATCTGTCGAAGAGTGCGATTATAGGCTAATCGTCTGACCGTAGCTATGTTGTTGAGGGCTGACTTTAACTTTAATCGGTGATTCCCGCCTTTTCATCATCCCTCATGACAATTATATTGAATCAGTGTCATTTCACCACTGAAGTCAATTGAATATTTATCGCTCTCCAGTTTTGGTGATATCCCAAAATTTGATCATTTAGGCCTGAAGACATCATATGCATGAAGCATTGCATGATATTTTGCAATAGCTGCCTACCCTCAATACATGGATTTTAAACTTTATTAACTGCAGTCATGTGGGACTACGTCATCGTTGTCATTTGAATTAAGTCCATCGTCGTTTGGTTGACTGTGATTGGTCTGTTTCCGATATCAGATGATCTCTTCGGTGCTGCTGTTTCTCTTCTGCCCCGGTCTCGTCTCTCAACAACTGAATCAACAACTGAATCCTACAGAACCACTGCCTGCGCTCGTTCTGCGACCTCGAACAACATCATCCCTCCTAAAAACTACTTCATAACTTCTAAGCCTCCTCTTTTGCTGTGGCTGGGCTGGGAATGCCTCCGAGTAGGTCTCTTCAAGAAGCGCCATATAAATTCTCGAAATGAATGACTGAATTTAATCATGCTTAAAAAGGGTCCTGATATTGTAATTATGCCCAAAATAGCTCAAAACACAGCTTATTGCTTCTCAAAAGTCCTTGAAACCGTCAGGACATTTACAAAGTAGCATTAAATCATTCACACTTAATTTGATGTCTAACTCATATTATTATTTTGTGTAATCAGTTCCAGGAGTTTCCTATCCAGTCTGCTCTGTTGACCAATACTTCTACTGTGTCTCACAAGTGACGAGGCTGTTCATTTCATCCGGTGCATCTCGCGAGTGCGATTGTCCTCTGCAGTGCTACCAACCAACATATCCGTTCTCAATCTCGACAAGTCCTCTCTCACAGCTCTTTCTCAACAACACGATGAAGAGATCGAAATTCATGGGACGTAATCTGCCGATGGCGAAACTTGAGAAGGATCTCGTCTACCTGGATATCTTCTACTCTCAGCTGAACTACATCGACATCCAAACGACTCCAGCCTACGATATCCTCACACTGGTCTGCGATTTTGGAGGTGCATTGGGACTTATTCTCGGAGGAACAGTGCTGACAATTATTGAAGTTCTCCAATTTTTCGTCCATTTATTCCAGGATCTGGCGACTTCAGCACAGTTGGCTAAAATGCAACGCCGTTGAGCGATTGATTCAAGAAGTAGGCTACAAATTGGATGCAAATGTTTTTTTATTGATCCAAACAATCTGAATGTGCGTGAATTGAGGTTAATAACTATTGACACTATAATGTAGTAGCGATAGTTTGTTAATTTGGTGTCGTGATTGTGTGTGCGTTGCTGTCTTACAATTCCATTGCAGCTGTTAGGATAGTTTTAGAAGCATATATAGCCTATAGTTTGCGTATGCGCCCTGTGACCTCTGGAAGTGTTGTCGAATGCTTAGGGTCTAAGTGAAGGCGAGATTCACTCGGCCTCGGTTATTGCATCACTTGTATGGTCATAATAATTATGATTGAAGCTTTCAGCACGTGCTCTGCATTCCCCGATATTGTCTTAAAATCTTTTATACCAACTTTCGACTTATGGATCATTTTTCGGCCATAGGCTAGGTCGGCGGAGTCCTTCCTAACAACGGATAGGCCCTATAATCTTTTAAATTTGCAATAGTCGATCCCTTGTAGCCCTGGAATTTGTACGACGTTAGAGTCCCGGCTGTTTCTTTCCCATGAGTGTAATAGTGTGGATAATGACTCAAAGCATGCTTTAAGATTGATTAGGCCCTGGTCGTCATTAAGTCAAGAAGTGAGAGATTACTCTCTGGAGTTATGCGTATTTGGCTCACAAATTTTACGTTTTCCCTGTTGAATAAGTATGGGCCTCGTTCGTGTAAAATGAGGTACTCTTTGTCACTTTATCTTTGCATCATTATTGTTGTCGTTTCTTTGTTCGATTATTGTCGTTTGTGCTGAGAAAGACAATCTTCTTTTCTGTTCAGAAATCAGGGTCTAGTCTATAATATATATTATGACAATTTTTACGCTAAAAAATTTCAAATAGTTGTCTGTTGTGAGAATGTCTAAGTCACGTTTTCTGTGCAGTTGATACCAGGAATTGATTCGTTGAACTGCTTGGACTTTGCATCACTGTTTTAAGCCTACTTTGAGTTGAATTTTTATAATCATTTAAATAGAGTCTCATTGGAAGCAGCCGCTGTGAAGTGTGAAATGAATAATAGGACAAAAACTTAGGAAAACGAACCCAATTCAAGTGCTGCGTTGTAGAATAGAATATTGCAGTACTGGAACTTTGGATACTAGCGAGATCTAAAATGTGGATGGCTAGGCCCTTCTCTTTGTCTACATGTATATCTCTCTGGTATTATTCATTGTTCTCTGTGTATTGATTCCTTTCAAAATGTTCGACTATTTTAAGATTATTTCATTATAGGCCTAATAATGTCGTGAAGTCTTGATATTTCTTAACTTTATTTCATTTGTCAGAATAAATTTTTTAATGCAAGAATTAAATACTAATATTGTTTAAGATCGTTTATGACCAATTTGACCATCCATGACGGAAACTTTACGACGCTTATAAATGCACTAAAGCCGACTATTTGGGTCCCGTCTGGTGACATTGAGGCGCTGGTATACGTATCATTGGCTCGCAAATAATAACTTTGTCATTACAATCATATACAGCCTAAGCTTACATGTAGGCCTATACACTGCGTTTTACCGCTACGCATCCAGCCTGGTCTACTTCTAAGAGTTTTACTTCCTTAATGTGTGCTACTCCAGGCTCTAACGATATGGACACTCGCAGCTTCGCGCCTTCGGCGCTTGCAAAATGAGCGCCCTCAAGAAAAATACTTTAGTTTCGCTCTGGAAGGGAGGAAGGGCTTCAGACCCCAAACCTGAAATTCTGTTATATTGTGTATTGTAAAACCAAACTCCGCCGTCAGCTAGTGTTTAATCTAGTTTCCCCTGCTTTGGGAGGGGAATTTATGTTTAAGGGAGGTGGCAAGAAAAATATCCGTTGTGGGTGGATTGGTGGGCGGGTATGAACCGCTGAAGCACACGGCGATGACGAAATTTTGCTTTTTACCGGTTATTTTTCTGACGGCCTTTTTTTCTTGGTTTTTCAACAGAAATTTCCGGGAAAGATAGTAAAATATTGACTTTTGTGAGTGTTTGTTTTAGTAATTTTGAAAAAACATTGTCATTTCTGTCACTTCTATAATGCTAGATATCTGCTGACTTTTTTAGTCTTCCACTTCGAATTTATCAAAAACAGACATATTTTACATCACTGTATGTGAACAGGATCTGCCCGCTTTTTCTAGGGGGGGGGGGGGGGGGGGAATCCCACGTGTACGATTTTCGGGGGGCGGAATATTACCTAAGCGCATGTTGATAACATCTCAAGACTTTTTCTAGGGGAAATGTGAATCCTGGAAACTTCCTCCCCAGAGACGTCTAGATTATACACTGGCCGTCAGTCAGAAGTTAATTCAGTGGCGGCGCCAGGATTTTAAGTTTGAGGGCTGAAGCCCTGAGCCCTTCTTCCCTCCCCAGGGTGCTCAGTACAGCTTCGATACCCTGGTGATTATATTGCAAGCGTCGAAGGCGCAACGCTGCGAATGCCAAAGGCACGATCCAATACCGACTAGAGGTCTAGGGAGCGTCGTAAGCTCCCCCCAGCTGAGTCTGGGACTGAGCCCCAGAAACCAGCGCATCTTTAGCTGCTCACATCGACAAGAGCACGTTTCTGGGGTTTGGGCTAAAAAAAATCGTCCTAAATAACGTGACGTCATTTATGGACGACCCCTTATATTGCTCAGATGGTAAGCTTACATTTCAACTTGTTTTATTGCTGATTAGTCAAAAGTAATGAAAATTATATCAGTTTGGTGTCTAGTAGTACAAGTGTGAGTCCTATCTGCTTAGCTATCAGTTGTTCGTATTGAAAGTACAGTGCGATTTCGACCAAAATCGGTCCCTAAGTTCAAGGGCCATGAGGGACCTCAAAGTGACATTTTAAAATTCTGCAAAAAATTATCTGTAGGCCATACATGAACAAAATCATGGGAAAAACTTGAGTATGGGTGTTTTCTGAATCTTTTGTTTTTCTGGACAACCCTAATGGTCAGCTACAGTCATGCAATACCATAGAAAATCCCTTTTAGTTAATATTTTGATCAAGTATAAAAACGAAGCTGTTGAAGGGATTTTGACTCGGGTTGTCTACCTGCAGAACACTTCCGTATCATCACTGAGAGGGTGCGGCGGCGACCAATGGTGATCAACAGCTGCGTCTGTAGGCTACGTCAGCTTCTTCTTTTTCTTCTTTTGTGTTTCTCAGCTCAAAATACAATTTCCGCTTACTAGGCCTAAGTAGGCCCTATTCTACCACTGCTTAAATTCATTGGAATGTTGATCCTTAGTTACACGGTAGAGTGGTCCAACTTAGGCTACCATGTAAAAATCGTAGGCAATCTACACCAATTTACCTTGAACGTGCACGTGTCCCACTTTACATTTCAATCAGTATAGGCTACATGTATGGCTTCAAAATTAGTTCGTGATCATGACCTGAGCACCGACCTAATCGACAGTTTGATTTTTAATTATGCTTCTGTAAGATTGTATGCACAATTTATATCTATTAAAGAAGAATGTAGGCCTATAGTTTGTAGCACTTGCATGGTAGGCCTAGACTCATGAACCTTGAGGGTTCTGAAGACTGAAGGCATGCATACGCCTAGGCCCATAGTGAGGCGGAACCAGAGCAGGGGATCTTAATTGTTGATGTGGACCGCTGCTATAGCTGTTAATTCTCTAGCGTATTAGCCTAGGGCCTATAAGTTTGCCATAATGTATAGGTTATAGGAAATCTATAAGAAATAGCTATAGCCTTTACTTACTAAGACTATGTATAGGCCTAATTAGAATTTCATAGCTGTTAAATTTTTTGACGAAATTCATTATTTACTTAATAATATTGTGCTCTAGAGTCCAGAAACGGCGCAACAAAATAATGTTGCATATTAAAATAAGTGGCCGTGGAATTTGGGTATACGTACGCTGCAAATATACAATAGGGCCTAAGCATGATAGGCTATATTGCGCTGAGGCATTCGTCTTATGCAAGGACGCCAAGGAGCAAGGATGACTCTCTCTCTCTCTATAATTAGGCCTACCATTACAAGGCTCCTGGGTGTTTTCCTTCAAAATAATAGTCTAGCCTACCTCAAACTCTCAGCCCATATAGACCACCTTACAGCTAGGCCTACTTGCTCCTCCTCTTTCTATGCTATCAGAAAACCCTAAACCCATGGCCTCTCCTCCGCATATCCATCTATAAAGTAACCAAAGCCACTACCGTAGCTAAGCTACTTCATGCCTCCCCATCCTGGTGGGGTCTCACCCTGGCTTCCGATAAAGAACGCCTTGAAAAACTCCTAAAAAGAGCTAAACGCCTATAGGTTACCTAGAGCAAACCTTCCCAACAGTCTCGAATTAACTTGCCAACATAGCTGATGCTAAACTCCTTTTCTCTATTTTACACAACCCCAAACATGTTCTTCACAAACTCCTACCTCCACTCCGACCCCCTCCTCTCACCGATTAAGACCTAGAGCACACAACCTTACTCTCCCACCAAAGGATGACTCTCAATTTATTCCACGATCATTAGGCCTATATAAAAATATTTACTAGCTTACGGTATTCCAACACTAGGCTATCTAGTGGAACTTTAATTATTCATTATCACTCATGTTAACATTTCTGCGTTATTTTCAGATTGTTTTTCTCAATAAAACGAATATTATGTTGCTTACTAGGCTTGTGAACATTTTGTGGTGATCCTTTTCACTCTTAACGATAGATGTCGCCCCACATAAAGAAGAAGTAGCTTCCGATCCTGTGTAGAAACGGTCGTTGTGTGAAGAGGTCGTTGGTTGCTAGGATACAGTCAACCGTGAATTTCGTACACGCGAAATAATGAATTCATTTTCTTAAATAGATCGAAAAAACTGACTTTATTATATTCAGACGAGTAATTATGGCCACTTATCCGACTAGACTGGATCCAACATGGACACATCTCCGTCAGAGAGAACCGCCTCTCTTTCAAATGCCTCACATGTGGTACGTCTTATATGCTATGTATAGGCTACCGTACAAGTCATGTATGGCGGGGGTAAAGCTGTAGTATTTTATCGTCGCTCGTTGCAGCATTATTAGTTTTAATCAGTCCAACTTTTAGTTTGACAATGATCCTTCTCATCAATCCAGCTTCAGTTTCGACTTCTATTGCCGCAGCATGCAATTATTTTTTCGTCACTGTGACATTTTTATTAAAACTTATTATGCATCAATCCAGCTTCGATTTCGGCTACATATTTTTCATAAATTCTATTTCAGTTTCAGTATAATTATTTTCAGCAATCTGATTTCTAGTTAGCAGAAATTCTTTTCGTCAATCCCTGATGTTATAACTCACCTGTGTTTGACCAACGCTGAAATCCATGCAATGGCGAATAATGTCCGACGTTAAAATACACGTTTAGGGCCTACTACCTTGAGTTTAGGTTGGCAACTTATTTCGATGATTGCAAACCTGTCGTTCAGGTTGATAAATTTTTTTAGGCAGTAAATTTTAAAGAGATGCTGGAATTATGAAAACAATTACTGCGTAATTGGAAACTGGATTGATAAAACCAAGTCTTTGCTTCTGCATTAGCTGGATTGATGAAAATAATTGTTATGATAAAACAGAAACGACTGCTGAAACTTATTCTTTGTGTCAATAAAAGATGGATTGATGAAAATAATTGTTATGATAAAACAGAAACGACTGCTGAAACTTATTCTTTGTGTCAATAAAAGATGGATTGATGAAAATAATTGTTATGATAAAACAGAAACGACTGCTTTCTGTAAATAGAATTTGGATTGGTGAAGTAATTTTTATGCTTAAACAGAAGTTGGAATGTGAAAATATTTTGTCACATTTATAAATGAATGCTGACTAAATTGATGACAGTTATCATGGATGCCAGTAGACTGCCTACATGTCAACGCGAAGTTCGGCACTAAGAAGATGGCATTTACCAGCAAAAATTTTCTCTGTTGTAATTTACTAGAGTAATTTACCAACCAAAGATTCACTTGAGTAATATTCCAACCTAAGATTCACTCAAGTAATTTGCCAACTTAAATTGTAATGTACATTCTTATCTGTGCGAATATAATATACAGAGTACATAAGTGGTGGTGGCATTGATAATCACTACTTATACGAATGTAAATACTACTTAAATACTACTTATATATTTACATCTCTGTTACCAAGTCACAGTACATAATTATTTATTCGCATAATTCCTGCACATGTGTGTGCGTGTCGCATGATTTGAGTTTTTGGAATTTGTAATGTCTTCTTGTCATTTAATTTCTTTAATCTATTGAATAAATTCTATGACTTTGAGGCGACCTGCTGATGTAGCTGGCACTGTTCTCTAAGAAACACTGTCATACAGGTATTTGCCAACAACTGGTTAGTGTATTTAAATGCAACCAGTGGCATAAATAATTAATTGAAATGTATCTGTAAAACAAGAAAGGAAAATCACAAATTGAAAACAATAAGAGTCAAAAAGGTAATTAAACTGTTCATGGGCGTCCGCAGGAATTTTTCTAGGGGGGCGCAAACTTTTAAATAATTGTCACAGTGGTCTAAATGAAGTAAATTTAATGGGTGACAGTTTGAATTTCCATATTATCACGAGAGAATCCTATAGCCTACCTATATGTTATGCGCCCAGAGAAAGATATAATAGGTCCAACTTGTAGAACGAATCGATAATCACATTGAAAACCGCGTTGTAACAATCACAACCAAATAATCTAAATTTATGTGGAACTGTGCGAAAAATCCAGGGGGGCGCACTTGCGCCCCCTTGCGCCCCGCTGCGGACGCCCATGAAACTGTTAAAAGAAAAAGTTATTGAAATGCCTCACACAATTTAAAATCCAGTAGTCCTGCCTGCCTGCCTGCCATTAAGGTAAGGGTGAAAGGTACATTGATTGAAGTGACAAAGCAGATCTATAGAAGCAGGCAGTGAATTTTTGTATTTTAACCGTGAGCCAGCTGTTGAAAAATCCATGAAGCCCTTCGTTGTCTTGGCATGAGTGAAAATTGCTATGGGCCAGAAATCAGGTTTGCAAACTGGTTCTTTGATTTAATGCATAGTTGCATAATGCATAAATTAATGACTGGATTTTTTTCTGATTCTGTGCTATTTAAAATTGTCTTGTTTGTGTGTTTATAGGCAGGCAAATCTGAACATGACAAGTCCTTACACAAGCAGTCACTGCGATCGAGCTCAGGTAACAAGATTCACTTCTCTTTTGTGCATAATGCCATCATAACCTGAAATTTACCAATTTTATTTGATAATACAAGTTTATTTAATAATAATAATAGTGATAATAATATCGAGAGTGTTGAAGTCCCCGAGAGATCATGTTTGCCCCGGGGCAAAAAAAATAAAAAAAATAAAAAAATAAAAATAATAATGATAATAATAATAATAGTGACAATAATAAGCGTAGTACATAAAGCCACACTAAGTATGGATTGTGCGACCTGGTGGCGGACCGGTAACGCGTCCGCTCACAGAGCGGAAGGTTGCGGGTTCAAATCCGGTTAACGACCTTGGGCAAGTTGTTCACGCACACGTGCCTCTGTCACCAAGCAGTATAATTTGGTACCGGCGTAAGCTGGGAAGTAAACGGCAAGTCCTGGGAAATCACTGGCCCCGTGCCCAGGACCTTGGGATTCGTCCATTGCCGGCTCAAGGGCTTAGGAAAGGAGATGAGCGCCTCACCAATGGGCCTGCGGCCCAGGGACGACTTTAACTTTTTTAAGTATGGATTATATGTGGGACAAAAGAGCATCCAAGTATTGCACAGAGACCTTATCAGCATTGAGTTATGAGATAGAAAACTGACAGATCTGCAGCATGAATGAAGATAGAATTCCTATGGAAGGAACAATTTGTTGACCGAACAGGCAAACCATGAACAACTATTACCACACTCATGCACACAGAAAACTCAAATTTAATGGCCTATTTGAGCATTCAACATGCGTCTGTACCATGAAGACTGTCAAATTAACCGTGTTAATCGAGTAATAAATCTTTAACTATTCAAGCTTTGATGCGAAATGTTAATAATCGCATAAAATGTTATTTGACTGTAGCGTGGCTGGGCCAAGTGGGGTCATGACTACAATGGCTTCTACGCACGGAGTGCTGCAGCTAGTGTCCCCGATTGGTATGCACGCAGAGTTGCGACAATTCGTGGTGGAGACATGAAGGAGCTGCTGTGGTCATGGGAGGGAACTTCAAAGGCAACGGAGAAGAAGGTCTTTGGAATCGATCGGAAGGTGCAACCTGTGCCTTGCCAGCGAGGACACCAATCAACTCCTCATGACATTGATGGACAGGTTGCTATGCCCCGCTGGGGTCTCTACCACCCGCACCATTATGAGGAACCTTCAAGGGCCCTGCCCCTGCCGCCTATCCACCAGGATGAGAAGCACCTTTGACAGTGATTCTGACTAGGTCTTGGATAATGTATAGATTAGAAACTTCTATTCGTTTGATTGTGATGAATTTCACGTGAACCTTTATGTACTTTTTGCCGCATGATGACCAGCAAACTGTGATCAACTATGTATATATAAGACTATTAAGAGCTTTTTAAAGAATAATATATATATTTTGACTCAACAATTAACACTAAAAGATATCAGAAACTATAAGACTTTTTGCACTCCGTGTACCAAATTCATACAAAATAGAAGGTGAAACTAGATGTGCAGCAGAACTTTTTATTCTTCTTCTTCTTTAGTGTTCTGGTCCACGATTCCAACAACGACATTCTTGTCTATTCTGTGTTTTATTCAACTAATGCAAATTTTTGCAAGCAAGAATTTCAGAATTTGACAATTTGAATTTGACAATTTGACTTGACCCAACTATTTTCTAATTGTTCTTGCAATCTATAAATTCCCAGTTAAAGATACAATCTAAGAGAACAATTTAGTTTCTTTGTTAGATTGTTTAGGTATTGCACTGCCTGTGAGCATGTATCTTCACACTGTATTATGGTGCATTTTGTGAACCCGCCAGACATGACAATCATATTTTGATAGGCTCTTTCGATGATCTATTTGACCCAAAATTAGGTTTTCATTTAGCAGTGACACCTATCTTTTTATCCGTGGCTGGGCTGGAAGCGCATCTGAGTAGGCTTCTTGAAGGGGCACTATATAAGTATTCGGAATGAATTAATGAATATATTTTGCATAGTAGCCAGCGTATTGCATACCATACATAAGAAAACAAATAATTTTCGCACGTGAATTATACTTTGTCCCATTTCTGCCACTTATCTGCATCCTCTTAGGTCCTTTGATCGGCTTGACCTCTTTGTTCGCTGGGTTGGGACTGCTATGGCTCAATCCAGATCATTTGCCTGCATTGGCCCTCCATATGGAATGGACTTGTAACGGGAGTAGATACCACCCTATGGCTCGCTAGTTAGTGGAAACTATTCCCAGATTTCGAATCTGAAATCAGGTTACCAATTTGCATACTATCTGGTTATTTGTCGCAATGTGGGTCAATGCTCTAAATGTCAGCCAATCAACAAGACAATGTTTTATATAAAAAATAATATTTGAATCATGAATATTAATATATCAACATATATAGTTAATGAATTCTATGTCTAGGGTCGTGGAAATGTCAATTTAAATACAGGTCAACTTATTTACTTAAACCAGTGCTGAATAAAATAATTTTGAGGGATATTACTACTATAATTACCCTCCCGCGTTGTATGTTCTTGGCTGAAGCTGTAGATCGAAACGGCCAAAGCTTCTCGTCTTTTCTCCAAGCGCCGTTACCAATGGTTGTAGATGACTCTTTCCAGTTTCATCGTCGATGCGCTTCACCGTGCTTTTCTGCTCGTAGGTAATTATTCTTCGATGTAGCTGTCTACGAATTGAAGACTATTTGTTCCTTTTCGTATTTACCGTTCAATTACCGTTCGATATAACTTTTATAGTTTCACTGTCACTTCTCAATGTTGCGAGAAGTAATGCCGGAGTTCTACGAAATCCAATGAAGGTAGAATTTCAACGTCAATTACTTGTTAGTAATCCGCTATTACAATCTCTCCCGTTTTACGAACTTCCAGATTTCTTGTCCATACTTTAGGACACTAAACTACCGGCTCCGTTGCTTTAATATCCGATCAAACAAATGTCACGAAATCGTCTAACAACATCTAGCGAATACTCATCGCCAATCAACCACCAACAATCCTCATTAGACGGCCATTCCACCTCGTCTCTCTTACCGATCCAGCCCCTCTCGTGCGCATGCGCAGCAGACGACCCTGATCCCAGCTTTCCATATGTAACCAACGCCGATCGCCGATCGTTGTAATATTCCGCAATGCTTTCCACTAATTTAATATATTTTGCCCCTAAGCACTGGTTATAGCACTGGTTGATTAATTAAACAGAACAATGTAATAATTCTCGCTCGAATTATAAGCTAATCATTAACTAAGGCCTCTCCCTAACTTAACACATGTAATTACTAATCAACAATATATATATCAAAGTAAGAACGTATGGGTGGGACCAAGGATATCGTTACAGGACTATCCTATTATAACGAGTAGCTGTAATTTGTTGTTAATATTTCTACCAATAAAAAATGCAAATAAAATGATAGAAATGACGTTGATGACGAGGCGTAGGCTACGATGACAACACGTTTGTTACCACATTGCGATTTTTTAAAATATTATAGGCCTATATTCTAATAATACACTATGTAACACGATTTTTGTTCCTGGGCAACGAGTGTGATTTCCTGGTTATTTGTGCCTCAAAAGTATAGTAAATGGTTGTTATTCTGTTTAAACTTTGCTTTTGTGGACTGGAGAACGATATTTAATAAGAAAACCCTGGTTCCACCAAAAACGAGCGAATTTCCTTGCTTTTGTTCGTGTAAAGTCATAAGAAAACCATATAGGTCACAAGAAACCACAAAAAGTGACAAAATGACTCTAAAGCAACATTCATTCATTCAAGTATTTATATAGCGCCTCTTCAAGGAAACTACTCAGAGGCGCTCCTGACTCCAGTACAACCAAACAGAACAGTTTTTAAGTGTTTATAGAATGTGTCAGAGAGTGATCTAGGGAACAGGGGAAGCTCAAGAGGGAGGGCATTCCATACCACCGGGCCAACCACAGAAAAACACGACTCTGCATGATGGAGGTACGAGCAAACGGAACCAAGAGCACTCCCCTATCAGCCGAGCGCAAGGACCGACCTGTCCGAGTACTTGACGCAGGCCGACAAAGATCAAGTAGGTAATTTGGAGCAAGACCAAGGTGGCATCGCCATATCAAAGAAGAGATTCTGTATTCGATGTGCTGACGGATAGGGAGCCAATGCAGAACTTCCAGCATGTATTTTGTAACGTGACCAAATTTCGGCAGTTGACCAATGAGGCGTGCCGCAGCTCGTAGAATACGGTCAAGAGACGATAACCGACCAGATGGTAGACAAGCATAAAGAGAAAGGCAATAGTCGAGACGAGCTGAGACAAGGTAATGTACAAGCGTAGTTGCAGCGCCAGTTGAGAGAGAGAGAGCGAGCGACAGTGCGAAGCTGGCGCAGCTGACAGAAACATGAGCGACTGAGACCATTAAGGTGAGGCACAAAAGTAAGTTCCTGGTCTAGCAAGACGCCAAGGTCACGGACCGAGGTGGAGAAAGTACAGTCAGGAAATTCAGCAGAGATTAATCTTAGACAGCTGCTGCCGGGAGCCCAACCAAATGAATTTGGTTTTAGCAGGGTTTAGTCTAAGACGGTTTGATGCCATCCATGCTCTCAGGGCAACGAGCACCTGACCCATAGCCTTAACTGTGACAAATTGTTTCATTAGACCCGATTTAATGTGCAGTGGTGGCATCAGCACTTTCCGAGGATCGATCAGTGGCTCCCACTTGACATTTTTGCTACCCACATTAAACTCGGCCCGTTGGGACCAGTCCCGCTTGTGGTAGTGTGCCTTTTTGTCTCTGCTGTCCCAAAGCCAAAGGTAGCAAGGAAACTTTGTCCAGACCCATCAGGAATGATACACTTTTGAAGTCTCCTATGACATCCCAGCCGTACCCATCGAACTTCAAGGCGGCTAACAAGGTTTTCACGCTGTTGTAATCCTCTTTGAGGTGTAAGCTTACCGAGTGAGTCAGAGGAACGGACGGGTACTTGTTCCCATTATGGAGCAGCACAGCTTTGAGGCTCCGAGATGAGCTGTCAATGAAGAGACGCCACTCGGTCGGGTTTCAGTCGATTCCAAATACCTGAAAAGACCGGTCACGTTGTGACAGTTCTAAGCAGAGTCCATCTTGACTGGTAAAAAGCTTGAAAATGCTTGATGACGCTTCCTCTGATCTGCGATTTGGACATTGCCATCCAACAGGTTCCACTGCTTCAATGTAGACATCAAAAGGTCTGCATTGGACTTGGTGGAGCCAAGATCTCTGATCAAGTCGTTGAGGTCTTTTTGGTTTGGACAGTACTGATTTTTGTCATGCCCATACCAAAGCTGTTTGCCACGTATGCCTAAAATGTTTTTCTTTTGTCATCGTGCATGGTGGGTTCAAGGCATCTTTATTTATTTTATAGGTGTTCTCGCACATTCTAGAATATTCCCGGAAGCTCACAAAAGCTGTACAGCTACTTAGAGTTAACACATGACTGGCTTTATATTTCAATGTTCCGAAGAAACAGTTACATTTCAGAATAATCAATCTCCTGACCTGAAAAGCAGTCTTTGGGGTATAATGGCCATTTTCTATACTTTTGAGTCAGAAGCAATCAGGAAATAACACTTAATACCCAGGAACAAACAAAAAGTAAATTTTTTTTACGTAGTGATATCAATGGTGTCTAATAATATTTAAGAACTTTAAATTTAATAACAATAATGCCGAATTTAGTCAATCACGAGGTAGAATAAAGTTATTTGAGGTATCCCTATGTTTGAAAGTTCGTCACCAAAATAAAAATGGCCTACTTGCCCGCAGCGTTGCCAGTGCCACCCTAAAAAATGAAAAAACCCAAGTTGAAGGGTCGAAAAAAAACAAGAAAACCCAAGTTGCCCAAATCTTCGACAATTTCGACAATTTTCCGTCAAAAATATCCGACGACTCTTTTTTTAGGAATCCGGACCAAAATAAATCTATAAATCTTTCAATTTTCAGTCCGAAAATTCTGACGACCCTTTCTTTTTTTAGTCATCTGGCCCAAATCTTTCCAAAATGTCCAGATTTTCCGAATTTTCTTAGTCGAAACAGAAAACCCAAGCAAAAAACCCAAGTTTTCTCCGAAAAAACCCCATTTCCCAAGTTCGGATCGAAAAACCCAAGATCTTGTGAAAAAACCCAAGGAGTGGCAACGCTGCTTGCCCGAAAAAAAATTGCTCTAAATTTGGGGCATTTATCCCCCCTCTAACCCGGCTTTATACGCCAATGTCCGGGATGCCACTTTAAAGTTTTCATTAAAAAGATAGATCCACCAAAAAAAGGATTTTTAAAAGTTACTACGATGACGATTGCATCTGTTTATCAATCGTCAAACGACTCTACACCACCACCACTGCCACTACCGCCACTACCACTACCACCACACCACTACCACCACCACCAGTGCCACCACCGCCACTACCACCACACCACTACCACCAGTGCCACCACCACCACTATCACTGCCACCACCACCACGACTACCACCAACATGCCACTGCCACCACCACTACTACCACCACCACTGCCACCACCACCGCCACTACCCCCACCAGTTAATTTACTACTGGCATCTTGGTTGGCGCGGATGTTGCAGTAAGCTTATGCAGGGCATTACAGGTGTGAAAGAAGTTATCCAGACGATTCTCCTCAGGGACGCACCACCGATGAAGGGTGATGGAAATTCTCAATCAAAAGTTATCTTGACATAGATGATATTCGCTTCAAGTATATTGACTTTCTTTTTTTGCTGTCCTCTGCCGCTGACCTTTGTCCTCTGCCGCTGACCTCCGTCTTCTGCCGCCGACCTCTGCCGCTGACCTCAACCCTTTGCCGCTGAACTTTGTCCTCTGCCGCTGAACTTTGTCCTCTGCGGCTGACCTCGGTCAAGGACTTACCGAGATCCTTGGTCCTAAAACAAACGCAGTTACATTTTATTTATATAGGCCTAGATGTACAGTCATGTAATCTGTAATGTTGGACTTGGCTTGAGACAGTACACAATATATCATGCAGCAAACAGTTACTATAAGACAGTTAGTATTGACCTGTCAACTCTATGCTCTATTCTTTTGAAAAGGATAATACGGTATTTCGGTTACGTACCAACTACATAAAACTTTCTTAAACAAGCTGAACCTATGCGTGTGTCGTTAAGATCATCCGATTGAATTTATAAGTTTCCTCTGCAGTCTTATTTATGCTGAACAGACGATTCTTCACACACCTCGCCCTCCTCTGATTGATAGCAACACGATTTTAGAGCAATGCAATACAGTTCACGGTGGTCTCTTACATGTATAGGCCTATATATATATATATATATATATATATATATATATATATATATATATATATATATATAGTACGTATAGTACGTATACAACCTTGAATACATATATATTATATTGTATTATATCGCATAGGCTATATATATATATATCTATAAATTCTAATTTATATATACATATATATATATTCTGTGCTGCTCTTTCTCCACCGCCCGATATGCTGCTATATGCATCGACTTTGACTTCGTTGCGAGATAAACAGCTGCATACATAAGCTTACATAGGCTATACATATAGGCCTAGTCTATGGTATCATTCGTTGATCATAATAGCCTATTATCATCGTAGCAGCCGATCAGACAGATCGACGACCAGCGTGTCATATAATAATTATATGTAGGATTGTAGATGGAACTTCGATCCGCCGAAGAGAGTAACAGAGAGGATGAAGCAGAGCGCTATATAAATTAGTTTAAGACGTAGGCTACGTTTAGGTGGAACTTCGTTTTGTATCATCCGTCGAAAAGAGTAGCAGAGATAGAGCGCTACATAAATTGGCATATGTGGTAAAGTCGGTTAATCGGTGACATCTCGGAATCTGTTGTTAGAAGAAGAAGAACTGTTTTCGTTGAGAAGAAGAACGAAATGAAGAAGTCTAATGCCGTCTCCAGTCTGTTCGTCGTCGCTGTTCTAGGTCGGTTGGTGTATCCATTCATAATTATTATTACATCAAGAGTATGCTATCGTTATCTATTCAACTTATTCGGTATACTGAGCGTCGATTGTAGGTTCGAGTCCGATGCAGCGATTCAGTAGGCCTATAATTATGTCTACCACGAACAAAGTTGTTAACACAGTCGGACAGTCCTGCCGCTGTCACAAAACAGAATAAGATGGTAGTCGCGGAAAAGAGAGAGATTGGAAAGTAGATGGCAAGTTCAGCAACACACTTAGTCTAGGCAGGCTCGATCAGCAATTTATAAGTTTGTGCTTTCGGATGGACCTATTCTAATTCTCGAAGGCCGAGGAGCATGAAATGAAGACTTAGCCTATATGTAGCCATGCGAAGATTTCACTGTGGGAAATGGCAATCTGATCGACGTTTCTTTGTTTGTTTGTATGTGCACTTGTTATAGCGCCCCTTCAAGCTCTCTCGCTACTCAGAGGCGCTCCCGAATGCAGAGCGGACACTGCATCGGAGTTTCACGCCAAAGCGCTGAGCAATTGTGAGTGAGGGACTTGCCCAAAGTCCTTACGCGGTGAGGTGGATTCGAACCTCGAACCTTCCGGCTTCAAGGCAACGACACCACCACTGCACCACCGCGCCCCACGACGTGTAGACCTAATCAGTATAACTCCTCTATTAAACCAGTTACGGTAGGTCTAGTTGATGCAATAAACAGTGGCGGCGCTTGGGGGAAATGGGGGCTAAGCCCCGTAAGGGGGGCTCAACCCCCTCCCCAAAGCAAAAAACTGAAAATGCCTATAACGTCTTATACTTCGTAATAAGGAAACTAGACAATGACCACACCTTGTCAACATGACTGTGCCGTCGATTCTTTGAACCTTAGCGACTGCCATGGTCAACCTCCTCCACGTAGCCTATTACGATCTTCCGTCGCGTCTCTCAGTTCCTCCAAGTTTATAGACAATGACCAACGGCAACGAAATCAACTATAATTATTACCGGGTATCATAGCGTAGAGTGCTTATGCTGCTGTAGTATTAAAGAATGCACTGCAGTCTGCAGATATGTCAAACATACCGCCGACCCGTGATGAGGTTATGTGCGTCATGTGCGTCCCGCCGGACTGCTGAGGGTAGTCCTATATATATATATATATATATATATATATATATATATATATATATATATATATATATATACATTATACAATTACATTTGGAAACGGGGTGTTCAGTTAGCAGCAGAACTGATGGACGGAGACATAGGGCTAGACCGCTAGAGAGACGGTCCTCCCAAGTTTGTGGTTGGGGGATGGAGATACTTATAGCCCCTTCCCCCAATATTTCAGAAATATTTCAGAAATAGGCCCTATTATTATAGATTTATACTGTTTATACATAATGAGCAATTTTTAAGACGACAGCGTAAAATGCAGTGTGCAAGTTAAAAACTTTAAACAACATCCATGGAGGAGACATTTATTGAACTCTTAAGCGATTTCTTGCAACCAATAAATTATAAGAAATTTGTTGAAACATAGGAACAATATTATAAACTTCCATTCAATTGTTTCGCAGGTGCTTGTGGGTGAGACGATTGTTCTTCTGTTGCCGATTGTGACAATTTCTTTGTAAAACTCGTTCACATCGATCCAAGTCGACTCTTTTTAACATACCAAGCAAAACTTGATGACTTCGTTTTGTTCTTGTTTCAGGAGTTTTGACTTTAGACGAATGCTCAGCAGCATGGCAATACATTGATATCAATCCAAATAACCGAACACTATGCCCAGAAACACCGCAAGTAAGTTACGCCAAATGCAGATAACGTCAGAATTAAGTTAGACTAGAAGAAATTTACAACCATTGTAGGCACTACATTATTTTATAGGCTACAAGCAAGGAATACCGAAAATGAGGAAAACTCAAATAAATTTGCACGAAACGTGGCCTCTAAAGCAGCAAAACTTGATCGAAGCAATGTTGCAGACTAATAAGTCAAAAAGTATAATTATGGCACTGGAAGTGTTCGATGCGAAAAGTGACTAATAGGGCGAGTAAAGTTATAGTAAAGACTACCGGATACAACACCGACGTGCAATTAGGGGCCTACTGCGAAAATAAGTAGGCTAACGCTGAAAGTAACACCACAATCACACAGCGTCTTTTAATGGTATAATCATAAGAACCGTGTCACAACTGCAAAAACTCGTTTTAACTTTTAAGTCGTCCAAAAAGACAGCAGCCGGATAAAAGAAATTAGTGAATTATTTGTGGCTGTTACCAAAGAACTGACAAACAAATAGTCGAACTGATTTTCAACCATTTTCATAATAATCATATATATACAGGCTGCTCTCTCCAAACAATGATTTCTGTGGTGTCGATCTTATTAATTGCCGTTAGTTTTCTCCAGACTTCTAAATTAATTATATGTAGCCTAAGTCTAGATTCCGTTGTTTGCAACAGAGTTTGAACCTTAGACACCAGCCACAATGTCTCGTATTTCGTTGACTGTGAACTTTCTACATGCGACTGCAGCAATCATGCTGAACACCATTGAAGGCCTTGGCCTCTGCCTCTCTGTCAAACGCATAAGCTTACACTCACCTGTGTGAGACATTGATTTAATAAGCACGCATTAATTATATGTAGCCTAAGTCTAGATTCCGTTGTTTGCAACAGAGTTTGAACCTTAGACACCAGCCACAATGTCTCGTATTTCGTTGACTGTGAACTTTCTACATGCGACTGCAGCAATCATGCTGAACACCATTGAAGGCCTTGGCCTCTGCCTCTCTGTCAAACGCATAAGCTTACACTCACCTGTGTGAGACATTGATTTAATAAGCACGCACATCCATTGGTTTAGAGCAGATCGGTTGCTATAATAATTGTGTACACATGGGTTAACCTTGCCCTACGATTATATACGATTATATACGATTGGACTGATATAATATTACCAGACACCTCTCCAGTGTCGACCAGATATAAAAAATGACAGTAAATAAAATCATGGTTGGTGTGCAGCCACTGCTTAGTTTGCTGACATTTGACGCTGACCTTTCGACTTATCCCAAGGACTGAAATTAATTATTGTGAAGCATCGCTTGAAGATACACCATTAGTCGATTACCCACGCCTTTTTACCCACTTCTTTATGTTTCATTACCCACGCCTTTCCTCTCAACTACCCACGCCTTTTGCTCCATTACCCATGTCTTTTCGCCTTTTTGCAACATCGGCCGCGCCTTTTGCCCCATTGCTCACGCCTTGCCTTATGGTGCTCGGTCCTAAATCAAAATGAAGATATTACTGAAAAGCGCTACAATATTCAGGTAAATAGAAATAGGCCTAGCTAGAATAAAAATTGCTGTTAATTTCATTCGTTTCTTAGGAACATTCTCGTTCGTGTGTTTAATCCACTCTAGTCAAGGATTTATAAAGCGCCTCTCACAAACAGTAGGCTAAACCTAAACCTAAATTAAATGCCTGTGCGAAGAATTCATCGAATAGGAAGTCACGAGACAACGGGTAGAAAGACTAGGATCATAGATAAGATCTGAGCACAAGTTATGATTATAATAAGTTTATGATTTAGAATCAAGTAGTGCTCGAGAGCATCTGGTAATAAAAAAAACGCGTGCTTCTGTGTCTATGTCGCATAAGCTTAGCATAATAGGCCTATGCTCATAGGTCAACTGATTGGCGTTGACCTTCAAGTTGCCTATTAGGCTGTTGTAGCATATTTCACAATGTTGACCTACTTGAAACTTATGGGCGCCAGCAAATTGGGGCAAGAGGGGCAATTCCCCTGAAAAATCGACACCTATTTTTTAACTGATACTTTGGGTTTTGACAAATTTCTTTGCATTGCAGAATTAAATATACCAATGATACACAATGCTAAACTAGAAAATCTACGTTTATAAACATCTCTGAAACTAAGCATGCTCTTAATATTCTGCTTTGCATTTCTCTAGCTCCTGATTAAAAACTGTAACCATGACCATTTGGTTATATTCATCCCGAAGACGCCCATTCAATTAGCCTAAGATCTCGCTGCAAAGAAACCCTTCTCAACTGCACAAACTATTATCAATAAGTTACACTAATGTAAAAAAAAATGACATTTATCTACAATAAAGTGAAATTTCGTCAGAAGACCTGCTTATTCACCGGCGGTATGTAGGCCTAAACCTACATTATTGTAAGCTAATTTAATCAGTGCACGACGATTGTCGTACAGCGACGCAGGTAGGCCAACTGCAAATTGGCGCGCGGCGTCTGGACAGGTGATTGTCTGGACAGCGCGTGATGTCTAGACGAGCGTACGTTAAGTGTGCAAGGAGGGAGTGGAAGTGAAGAAGGAGTGTTGCGTGTTGAGAGCCGTTGAGATAGGCTGTATAGTTGTTGTTGAGTTGCGATAGAGTAGACTGATGAAGATAGTAGTCGTGTAGTTGTTATGATAACGCAAGTGTAGTCATTGTTGTGTTGTTGCTGATCGTTTTACTTTACATCGGATTTTGGAGTATAATAAGAAGATTTAAACACGTCGTCGTTGTTGGTTATAAAACCGTGAAAGACTGTAGATTCTTTAACCTAGCCATTTAGCTAATGAAACAGTTATCTAGGGATAGGCCTATGCTACCACGAACTTATACGAAGAAGCTTCCGAAGAGACTGATAGGAGTAGGTGATCACAAGGAGGTTATCACATTTGGTGTCGTTGCGGTGAGATAACGATCCAAGTTGCAGGAGAACGATCCTAGTTACGAACGGCGGGTCTACGTGCCAAGTTACGAACGGAGGGATTCTATCCAATCAACAGACGTTGCGGAGGAACGGACGCTGTGAATTTATCGAGGAGCCGAGCACACGGGAGAAGCAACGATACATCTAGCATCCGTACGACAGTGAGAAACGACAACACAACGACTACAAGGTAGAAAAACTTGCTTGTCTATTGAAGTGTGCATAAAGAATTGAAGTCAGTCAATTTCAAACATATGAAGAGTAGCCTACTATTTTATCGAGCATCTGTAAAGTAAAGAAGTAAGATGGAGAAACTTACGGAGCAAAAGCAAGCAGCTATTAAAAAGATGTCTTCGGAGAGACTAGTAAAATTATTAATCGAAGCAGGTCTTGACGCAGAAGAAGTCGGACAGATGTCGAGGGAAAACTTGATGAGATCTTTGGCGGTGGTTTGGGCGAAAGACGCTGAAGAAGAAGGTGCGGTTGGTGGTACTGAGGAGAAGCCAGTTGAGAAGCCACAGGCACCGATGTCTATGGAGGCGTTGCTGCAATTCATGATGATGAAAGAGGAACAACGTAGACAGGAAGAGAAAGAGCGTAAACAAGAGGAGAAAGAGAAAGAAGAGCAGCGCAGACAAGAGGAGAAAGCGAAAGAAGAGCAGCGCAGACAAGAGGAGAAAGAGCGTAAACAAGAAGAGAAGGAGAAAGAAGAACAGCGCAGACAGGAAGAGAAAGAGAAAGAAGAACAGCGCAGACAGGAAGAGAAAGAACGAGCAGAAAAAGCAGAAAAGATTAGACAACAGGAGATAGACCTGCAGAGGCAGCAGTTCCAGATACAACTAGAACAAATGAGACTCGATCGTGATGAATCAGAATGGAGACGGACGGAGTTAATGATAGAATATGAAAAAGCAAGAAAAAGCGATGAAGAAATACGAAAACAGCAGATAGAGGACAAAAAGGCTCGTGAGGAAGAAAAGGAAAAGATGCGTTTACAGGAACTGGAGAGAGCAGAAGAAATTCGTCAGGAAGAATTTCAAGCCGAAAAAGACAATTTAGAAAAAATAGAAAGAGAAAGAGAAGAGCAGATGCAGTTAGAACAAAAGAAACTTGCTATCAAAGAGGCTCAACTTAAAGAAATGGCTATTGAAAAGGAAGAACGCAGAAAACAGTTAGAACTGTTACAGAAGAAGATAGAACAGGAAGAACTGCGGAGAATCGAAGATCAAGATCGACTGAAGAAGAGAGACGAAGATGATCGTAAGAGCCGAGAAGTGTCAGAACAGAATAGGCTCAGAGAAAGTGAGACAATGGTGTCCAAGATTAAGAAGATAGGTGATGCAATGAAGCATGTGCTACCTACGATGCCACATGATATGATGGAAGTGCCATTATATTTTGAGACCGTTGAAAATGCATTCAATAGCTTTGCTGTGGAAAAACAATACTGGGTGAAATTGTTGTTGCCATTGATGACACCGAGAGCACGAACGGTATTGAACCGCTTGTCATTTGAGAATTTAGATAAATACGATCCAGTGAAAGAGCACTTGTTGAAGGAATTCAAGTTAACAGCTCGTGAGTACAGGTCAAGGTTTGCAGATGCCAAGAAGACAGCCGAAGAAACGTATACGATGTTCACGGCTAGGCTGAAGAACCTGTTGAATTATTATGTCCGAAGTAGACGAGTGGACAAAGACTACGAGAAGCTGTTTGATTTGTTAGTGGCGGATAAGCTGAAAGAATGTTTACCACCAGGTCCACTACAGTTTGTCATAGCAAAAGAGGGCACAGAATGCTTGGAAGCCAGTGACGTGGCAGACCTCGCAGACATACATGTAAACAATCGGATTGGTGTGATGTTTCAAGAAAAGCCGAAATATGAGTCATGGGGCAATAGCTCAAAGCCATTCAAGTGGAACAAGGATAGCAAAGACACCGGAAGCCAAGCCAAGAGTAATGATGCAAAGAAAGATAATTATTCTGGAAAGCAGTATTGGCAAGATAAGAAAGAGTCAACGTGGGACAGACAAGCCTACAATCGAACTCCGCCGCTGGGACGCCCAACAGAAAGTAATGCATCATACACGCCGTACAACAAGTGGGAGAACAATGAGCAAAGAAGTTTTATAAAGAAACGTTGCCACAACTGTCAGTCTGACAAACACCTAATAAAACATTGCCAAGCACCAGCAGCGGCAAATCTGAGGAAGAACTTTAGCAGAAGTGCAGAAAATCTTCGAGTAAACCAGATACAAGTGATGAATGCACCAGACCAGTTTGAAGAATCGGACGATCGTGAAACAGAAGTGAAGTCGGTAATGAAGTGTACGCCGCAGTTCACCATACGGAAAGAAGCGATAAAGACTACTGCCATTGCAGAAATTTGTCGAGAAAACAAAAAGTAAAGAGGAGTGTCAACGCATAAAGAAGATATCGTTGCAGCATGTAAATGTGGAGATACGTGGGACTGATGGGCAGCCTGTGCAAGTCGAGGCGTTGATTGACTCGGGGATCGAGATACCAGTAATCAACGAGGAACTACTGAAAGGAACGACAATAGAAGAAATCGGCAGAGTTCATTTGCAATGTGTAGCTGGAGAGCCGATTCCAGCTAAGTTGGTGAAAATCGAAGTGCGGATGAGCGGTCGTAACGAAGGAACAGCTACAGATGACAGGACAATAAATATCGCGCCATATTTAACTTTAGTGTGCGCCAGCATTCCAGCGGATCTGTGCAAAGAAAACAGAGAAAAGTTCTTGCTACATCCGGAGATAATTGCAGAATTGAAAGAGATTCCACCAGTGAGTGTATTGCAAGGGGAACTACAAGCGAATGTGACTACAAGAGCACAAAGTCGGAGAGCAGAAGTCGAAGGCGGAGAAGATGAAACGATAAACGAAAGTTCGCAAGAAGATGACACGGACAGCGAAGATGAACTCAGCATTCAAGATGACGAAAGAACCACATCTGAGAACAATGAAACTGAAGAAGAGATGGCTGCATGTGAACGAAATGATAGTGAAGATTCCGGAAGCGACGCTGAACTGGAGACAAGTATGAGGGACTTGTTCACAGAGAATTCGAACGATGAAAGACAGCTGGAAGATGCGAAGAAATTCGAGGAGCAGCAGAGAAATGACGAGTCACTGAAATCGTGGTGGAGGATCGCTGAGGACAAAGGATCAGAGTTTAGCGTGGTGAATGGATTGATGTACAAGAAGCATCAAATGCTGGATCAGCTAGTGTACCAGTTGGTGTTACCGAAAGAGAGAAGAATTCAAGTAATGGAATTAGCTCACGAGTCAGTATTTGGCGGACACTTGGGAGAAGAGAAGACACGAGAGAGAATCAAGTTGTCCTTTGTCTGGCCAAAGTTGCGTCGAGACGTGGTGAAATTTTGTAAGTCCTGTGAGAAGTGTCAGCTGAAGGCACGAAGTTTGGTGATGGATCGAGTGCCGATTACACCAATTCCAAGGGAAGATGTTCCATTCCGACGGATGACTATGGACGTGGTAGGCCCAATAGAACCGAAGTCAGCAGTTGGGCATAAGTATTGCTTGTGCATAGTGGATTCGTGTACGAGATGGCCGACAATCTTTTTGCTGAAGTCATTGACTGCTAAGGCTGTGTGTGAAGCTTTGATGAAGCTATTCATTGACGTGGGGGTGCCATCTGTGATCACCAGCGACAGAGGCACGAATTTTACAGCCAGTCTTACAAGAGAATTTTTGAAATTGATGGGATGTTGTCCACGATTCGATTCACCGGGGCATCCTGAGGCAGCCGGATTAGTTGAGAGATGGAATCAGACGTACAAGAAGATGGTACATCATGTCATTGTGGAAAATCCGAGACAGTGGCATAAAATCATTCCGTTTACCGTATGGGCATTGAGAGAAGTTCCTAACGCAACGACAGGAGTGGCACCATATCTGCTGGTGTATGGAAAAATGCCAAGAGGACCATTAACTATCTTAAAGGAAAGCTGGACCAAAGAAATAAATCTACCGCCAAACATTGGAGTACAACCAGCAAAGTACCTGAAGAATTTAAGAGCCGACATGGAGAAAGCCCTGATATTCGCTGAGAATTGTGCAGAGGAAAAGCAAAAACAATACGCCAGTCAATACAACAAGAGGGCCAAGGATAAAGAATTCGAACCAGGAGAAAACGTCATCGTCCTGTATCCAACGTCAACCAATAAATTGATCTCACGATGGCATGGTCCATGTACAGTGCTACAAAGAAGATCCAAGTATTCGTATCTGGTGGACATGAATGAAAACGGCCGACGAATCGTCCATGCCAACAAAATGAGGAAGTTCATCGCAAGAACATTATCGTGTGGTCTCATCGTGGAAGAAGACGACGAATTCGGATCAGTGGTAGAGCTACCATTGAAAGAAGACCATGCAGAGACGACACAGAAATCGCTGCAATTGGACTATGAACAGATCGGACATCTTACGAGCGAGCAACAGAAACAGCTACTGGACGTACTGAACCGTTATGCAGACAGATTTTCGGACAAACCTGGATTATGTACATTGGTAGAACACGAAGTGGTGCTGAGACCGGACTTTCGAGAGAAGGAGTTCATGGCTTATCGAATACCGCTGATATACCGCGCAGAAGTGGACAAACAAATACAAGAGATGCTGAAAGCAAACATCATTCAACCGTCGTCGAGCAGAATGGCAAGTCCGCTGGTCATCGTCAAGAAGAAGGACGGATCCTTGAGACTCGCGTGCGACTACAGGTATGTGAATTCATATACTGAAAATTGTCGATATCCCATGCCGATCGTCAACGATGTGCTGAGCAAAGTCGGGAAATCCAAGTTTATTTCCGTCTTGGACTGTCGCAGTGCTTACTGGACTTGTCCTGTGAAGAAATCCGACCAATGGAAAACCGCATTCGTTACCCATAATGGACTGTACGAATTTACACGTGTCCCTTTTGGCATGATTAACTCTGGACGGACTTTTGTAAAAGCAATAAACATGATTTTGCAACCGATTAATGCATTTACTGAACCCTATGTTGATGACATTGCAGTACATTCTGATGATTGGAACATTCATTTGAAACATTTAGAATTGTTTTTGAAACAAATAAGACTGCATAATGTAACCTTGAACTTGAAGAAATGTGTGTTTGGTAAGAGTGAGGTGAAATTCATCGGTCACCTCATAGGATCAGGGAAGAAGATGATGAATCCAGATAGGATTGACAGTTTGATTAATTTAAAAAACCCTGAAACGAAGAAGCAGTGAAGCAAGTGTTAGGATTTTTTGGTTTCTACAGACAATTTATTTGTAATTTTGCTGAAATTGCTAAACCATTGACGGATTTAACTAGCAAGCAGACACCTGAGAACATTGTTTGGACTGAGGACCACCAGAAATCTTTTGATTCTCTTAAAGAAATTGTTTTATCAAATGTGATTTTATACATGTTCGAGGTTGGCAAACCATTTATTTGTACTGTGATAGCAGTGATTTTGCTGTGGGGCTGTGCTGTCACAAGTGGACGATGAGGGGATAGAACGTCCCGTTTCATTTATCAGTCAGAAGCTGACTGATACCCAGAGGAGATGGGCTACGATTGAGAAGGAAGCCTATGCAATCATATGGGCTTTAAACAAATTGAAAGAAATTATTATTGGTTCCAAGATTAATGTGTTCACTGACCATAATCCTTTAGTTTATTTGACTGAATCAATGTCGAAGTCTGCTAAGTTAGTCAGATGGTCTTTATCATTGCAAAATTTTGACATTCTGTTGAACTATAAGAAATGAAAGCTGAATGTAGTAGCGGACTGCTTATCGAGATTGTAGTATAAGATATTTTGTGATTGCATTTAGTATAGGAATTGTTTGTATTTAGTTTAAGCATTATACGTTCGCTAATTTTTAAGATTAATTAGCTCTCTTCAAAAGAAAGGAAGGAGGTAATGTAAGCTAATTTAATCAGTGCACGACGATTGTCGTACAGCGACGCAGGTAGGCCAACTGCAAATTGGCGCGCGGCGTCTGGACAGGTGATTGTCTGGACAGCGCGTGATGTCTAGACGAGCGTACGTTAAGTGTGCAAGGAGGGAGTGGAAGTGAAGAAGGAGTGTTGCGTGTTGAGAGCCGTTGAGATAGGCTGTATAGTTGTTGTTGAGTTGCGATAGAGTAGACTGATGAAGATAGTAGTCGTGTAGTTGTTATGATAACGCAAGTGTAGTCATTGTTGTGTTGTTGCTGATCGTTTTACTTTACATCGGATTTTGGAGTATAATAAGAAGATTTAAACACGTCGTCGTTGTTGGTTATAAAACCGTGAAAGACTGTAGATTCTTTAACCTAGCCATTTAGCTAATGAAACAGTTATCTAGGGATAGGCCTATGCTACCACGAACTTATACGAAGAAGCTTCCGAAGAGACTGATAGGAGTAGGTGATCACAAGGAGGTTATCACAATTATATAAAGTCAAGTCTGCGACAGCCAGGCATTTTGTTTGTTTTGCTGCTAGTACAGAATCTGCGGAGGTCAAGACGTAGACAGATAAGAGACTCTATGTCATCATCTATGTTACCGTATCACTCTTCGGAATCCCCCAAATGACGTCACGCTATTTAAAAAAAAATCCGCCCTACTCATCAGATCCTCGGGTCTCTCACCTTCCAATCCTAAATGACACCCGCCGCCTTAACAGCCACTCTCATCCCCTCATCCTCTCTGCCTCTCTAGCAACCGGACTCGGATCGCTTTCTGACTACCCCTTATAATAAGCAGCCATATGACACGATGCAACTCTTGTGAATAAGCTGGTTCCTGCGATTTAATTTAGAGCGATTGGCGACTTAGAAGCTTAGAAATTACGACAAAAAATATAGAAGTAGCTAGAGGAAGCACCTTAAAATGACACTACTTTTCATTCATTCATTTATTACATGGACTTATTGAGACCCTTCAGGAACCTACACTTTTTTATTTTTGACTACTACTTTTTGAATATATTTTTTTAAATTCTTAAATTCTTCGCATCAAAGAGACTCTTCATAATTATTAAAAAAATAAAAAAGGGAAACTGAAAAATTTACATTTTTAGAAACCTCAATGAAAGACACCCGTGCACGTTTTTAATATCCTGATTTGCATTTTTCATCCTCTTGCTACTAAAATATTTTACCGTGATCATCGTGTTTTGCCTCTCCTGCAAAAATTTCTGCGGGCGCCCATGTTGAAACCTGTTTCGTTTTATGCTGTCTTCTGTAGACGCGTCCCTCAAACCGCGTCAATACAACGGAGCGAATAGCAAATCTACGTTCCGCAATGAACAACATCACATTGACTGGAGGATCAGCTCTAGACGCATACCTCGTCCTTCTAGCCGATGACCATGGGGTCCGTTTACACTACATTCCATCAATTGGCTTTTATTACACAGAATATAACATAGTGTAGCTGCTGGCAAATCAAGTTTTAATTTCATGACATCATTCGCTTCTTTCCTGCTAATGAAATGCGGCAGTGCGCTATAATTTTGTATAGATTAGGCCTATATGCCTATTTAAATATAAATAGAGCACACGATGCCAGTTTCCGCGTATAGGCCTACAAAATACTCAGACCTGCAACTTGGGTGGGGCATTCCTTTTAATATAGGGCATAAGCTTAGCTAGATTTGCCCATGGCAAGCGTAGACATTCTGCAGCCATATTTGCATAGATGAAAATTGAGTCTGTAAGGAAACGTAAAACATCAGCTGCACATGTAAGCTTATACCGGTACGAGTAACCGCGTATCTCCGACCCACCGCTTCAGGGCCGAAATGCCTATAAGTAGGAATAGCGTAGGCTAAAGGTAGACCTTCCTCCAGACATTGCTACCTCAGACGTAGCCGTTGGAATGTTGCGGTATGCATTAAGATAGAATTGGAAGTGAACAACTAATCTACACATTCCTTGCACCCGACGTTGCATGACGCTTGCTCCCCCCCCCCAATTCAATAGGTTAGAGCTGAGCGCGCATGCGTGAAAGATATTTATATGTGGTCGTTGCCAGCGTGGGGTGAACTTATCAAGACCTATAGACGGTCCACAAGAAAATATCGACGGCTGCCTATTGTTCATGCGTCCAGATAAAGTCGGCTGTTTATTGTTCACCTTCGGAGTAGCGGGCTTATACCTGCCTGTGAGTTCGAATAAAGTTATACCTATCGTAATTCGCTAATCACAAGCCATGCATACGGAAATTACCCACTGCTCCCGCATAGGCCACGTTTAAGCTAAAGCGTATGAGTTATACCCTCTTGTGCATATCGGCCCAGGTACATTGTAGGCCTACTTGCCTTAATTACACAATATAGCCTAGTTAGCATACAATTATAGTGCTCAATTGACATGACCTTTCACCTACATGTACCAACGAATACGACCATTTCTAGACGGCGTGTTCAAAAACTAACTCGATGGCATAATATTGCATAGTATAAATTGCATCGTCTGTTGCAAGTCTGAGCCTGCTCAACAGATTCTCTGATTAAAACCAATGGAGATATAGTTTTCGCGCAAGTTCCTCAATCATTGTGGAGCGCGTTGGTGTTGTGAGTATGTTCGTCGCCTTGCAGCCGGAGGGTTGCAGGTTCGAATCCACCTCAAGTCGACGCGTTAAGAACCTTGGGCAAGTCCTTCAGTTGCTCAGCGCTTTGGCGTGAAACCCCGATTCAGTGTCCGCGCTGTAGTCGGGAGCGCTTCTGAGTGATAATCTTGAAGGGTCGCTATAACAAGTGCACAGGCACTGCACGTACAAACAAAATACAAATCAGGAGCGTTTGATTTACTTTGCGGAGTATATGCGTGAGAGCAAAGTCATTCGATTTGCTGACTCCGTGTAGGCTACTGTAGATAGCCTAAATAGCCTAAATATTCCGCATAGGATCATGGGGCCATAATATTAGATCTGGGAATTCGCTCCATATTGGCCTAATAAGTAGGGGGAGCCTGGGAGGCATAGATGGGGAAATGAACGACTTCCTTACCACTTCAGTCTGAAGCTGAGACTATGAGTTTTCTCATGCGGGATTAGTCGCATTTTTAATCCCACGCATGCAATGCAATTTAGTAGTTTTGCTTTGTTTATTAAACACCACAAGAGCTTGAAGAGCAGCTTACATAGGCTACATGTAATGTCGTTTGAAGAGCAGCTTACATGTACATGATGTCGTGTGCATGCTGAGACAGGACAAGCACCGGAAGAGGGAGAGAGTCAAACCACAAAAACGCACTTTGCACCCACGAGCTTCATCATGCATAGACAGGAAATTCTTCATATAGAATAGATGAATCTCTTGAAATTTAGCTCACAACACAGAGATACAAAATTATACGCACACGTGCACACACACACAAACACACACACACACGCGCATATGATTTCTAGCGATCTCTAGCAAAGGTTTGAAACCTTTCTATTAGGATTAAATGGTCTGATTTCATCAATATAACGGCCATAAAGAAAACATTTATTCTTCTGATGGCTGCTATTAGCCAAACTGCGGAGTTTGTAAAGACATTTCTAATAATAATTATTATTATGATTTAGAGCATTTATTATATGAAAACGATGCGATCAAGCAGATGCTGTGGTTCCTGCCATTGAAGTCATGATGGTCTGCATAATTATGAAACATCTGAATATTGGTGACGATGGAATATTATGAAAATTCTTGTTTCTTACTCATCCTTCTCAAACTTAGATTATTCAAGTATTACTTAAGCACCACTAGTCTTGCCGTAGAGATTAATTCTCGCTAAACGACGACAGGACCTACATTAACTACAAGTTACTTAACTGCTTTGCTGTATACATAGAGCTCAGGATCCGCATGGGACGCACGGCTTCAGTACATCTCGGGATTCTCCGGTTCAGCAGGTGACCATCGCTTCAATACTACATGTATAATTGTTATACACATGATGCATAGGACTATATTCATTGTATACGACTATTCATAGGTCAGTCAAAGCAATCAATCATGTATGTAGACTACAGGATTTCTACATCGGTGACATACAGGCTGAATTCATTCATCTCATTGACAGAATGAATGAATGAATGAATGAATGAATTCATCTCATTGACAGAATGAATGAATGAATGAATGAATGAATGAATGAATTCATCTCATTGAATGAATGAATGAATTCATCTCATTGAATGAATGAATGAATGAATGAATTCATCTCATTGAATGAATGAATTAATGAATTCATCTCATTGAATGAATGATAGGGCCCCCAGAAATTCGCGATCTTGCGCAGCGCAACTTTTCCGCAAATTTTCAGGTTTCGCGCAACAGCGCAAAAATGCCAATCCGCGCGATTTTGGCGCAATTTTTGACAAAATCTTGCTAATTTATCTAAATTGGGCTTTGATTGACTTAAAAATCACTTCAGCGCGCGGCAGTTCAACGTAGCAACGAAACCGATGGGCGATAATCAAAATGGCGGCCGCCGAATGGGACAAAATTATATCGGAATTTTTAGTTGAAGATCGTTATTTTTAGTAGTAATGCACAAAACTTAAAGTTTAAAAAAATCCTGAACTTCACGGCCACACATTAAAATATGCTAGATGAAGTTTCTCAAAGCGATCACACGGCAGCGTCGCGTGCTGTCTCAGCTTATGACAGAACGAACGCATTTCATCTATATATAGGCGTCAGGCGTGCACACGAAGACGGAAGGCTACTATTCAACACGTTTTGTAACTTGGTGATTTATTATAATATAGGCGTATGATATATAATTAATACCATCTTGAAGTTGTATGCCTATTTGTAATGAGCGTAGATTTCGGTGGGCGTAAATTTTACAAGATTAAAATTCTTTGCAATCGTCTGAATACATTAATCTCATGGTTATAGAAACTTTATAACTGCATTTTTTGCTTGATTTTCTAATTTCTAGAACGCCAAAGCTTTACACTAAATGACAAAAACACTGTTAGATACTTTGGTACACTGATTCAATGAAAAAAATAACGAACATTATAATTTTTTAACTTGCGCAAAATTGGCGCAAATTTCTGGTTTTTGGTTCGCAATTTTTTCAGTTTTTTGTCGCAAATTTCTGGGGGCCTAAATGAATGAATGAATGAATGAATGAATTCATCTCATTGAATGAATGAATAAATGAATTCATCTCATTGAATGAATGAATGAATGAATGAATGAATGAACGAAATGGAGAGAAAGTTCAAGGATGCATTGGTTGGCTTTCTTGTATGGTCTAATTATTACAATAGTTTAAATGGAATTTCTCGTTTAACCAGCAACTGAAATTTAATAACTGGTTGTTGAAATGTTGTCGTTACGTTTGCGTTTCAATTAGATTATTCATTGTAATGACAGCGGCCTATGATGACAAAATGCAATATTATGAAAACAAAAGTACATAATAAAGCAGCAAGATAAATTATGTAATAATTATACAAGTCTAGGCTATATTTTGATATAGCCTAAACCCGCGGCATCTATAACAAGCGCTAGCTCCCTTCAAAGACCCGTGCACAGCACTGCACCTGCACGATACACTATTATTCCCTCGGTGTGATTAAATAGAAACAGCAACTTACAGTCTACTACTACTAGTCTACTACTACTAGTCTACTACTACTAGTCTACTTCTACTAGTCTACTGCTGTGTGAGTTTTAGTAAATTAGTCGTTGTGTTTTTCTTAAGGTTATGCTATAATAACGAAGACACAGACTGCTGTGTGGACGGATGGCAGATACTTCCTTCAAGCTGACCAGCAGATGGATTGCAACTGGATTCTAATGAAGAAAAGTAACCATTCCTTCATTAACATTATTATTTTTGTAGCGGCAGCCACAGATCATCCTAAATTGAGCTACGGTTTAAATGGTGTAGATTTCAAACAGGACAGACCAGTTTGGTTCTTAGTCGATGGTGAAGATCAGACGCTGGAAGGGGCGAGAGTTTCATCAAGGCAACAGGTGAGGTTGAGCCGGGGCAAGTTGCCCCCTCCTCCCCTTCGACCAAATTCACTTTGTTTCTAATGCATAATTATGGGGCAACATTTGATTGAATTGTTCTTTGTCTGAGTCATCTCATTCAGCATGAGTTCAGACAGAGACGTCAGATAAAATAATAAGCTTAAGACAGTCATGATTAGTAATATGCTGGTGGACCAGAAGAATTTTGTGCATGGTATACTTTATAAACACAAAAAACAAAGTACTTCTGGAACCTAAGCAAAAACAATTAATATAGCACCTTAAAAATTGTGAAAATGAGAACCGTTGCTTATTGAAAAACTGGATATTGATACTTTTGGGTTCATAAATTGAGGCTCGCATATTCTACGCCAATGGCCGTATATTTATACGATAATGATGTTCAATTCATTACTTGTCTGTTTCTACACTTGTATGAACATAATAATATTATGTGGAGAATCTTGATCCATTGTGAAAGTGTTTTTTGACTTGTTTTCTCCAAAATAGGTCAGCCAGGTTATCCAACGGGAGAGCATTGGCTTCTCGATGTCTTACCAAAAGGCGCTCTGGTTGGCGCTTATCCGAACTACGTCTCCATCAGTTAGTAGCCTGTTAGTTCTTTTGTGTCTTAGAACTGTCTACAAGGCTATAATTATTTTTGGATCGCGATTGCATAGTAAGCTTAATGCAACCTTTTGCTTTGGATGTCACAGCCAGCTTGTGACAAAATAGGCCTATAGGCTTACAGGAACGAGGATCAATAAGATTAGAAACAGACAGACAACAAGAAAATGGCTGCTAATTATTGGGTGCGCGGACTATTGACCACCGGACGGTTGACCACCGGACGATTGACCACTGCGGACGTTTGACCATCGACCGATTGACCACCGGACGATTGACCACCGGTCTAGTGGTGACTTAAATTTATTAACAAAATTTCAAAGCAAACCTGTATAGTTTTTATCTTAGCTTTTAGCTAAGCTTGAAAGCGAAATTTCGTATTTACCGCCAGTAGGCTAAAGATAAACATCGTCGGCTTCTTAATTCTTACTATGTGCACAGCCTATACATGAAATAGCACATCGCAGTTATTAAGTACGCATTCCAAATAAACCTCTTTTATTCTTTACCATTTATTAACGCTTTACATTCGCTTGAGTATATTTTCGCATTTCACTTCGTAAGTTCGTATTATTATTCGATTAGGCTACATATTAAATAGAGTATGTGGTAGGCCTACATTGATTCTGTGTCGTAAAGTTTTATAAAAATCAAGCGATGGTCAATCGTCCGGTGGTCAATCGTCCGGTGGTCAATCGTCCGGTGGTCAATCGTCCGGTGGTCAATCGTCCGGTGGTCAATCGTCCGGTGGTCAATCGTCCGGTGGTCAATCGTCCGGTGGTCAATCGTCCGGTGGTCAATCGTCCGGTGGTCAATCGTCCGGTGGTCAAACCCCCTAGAATCAATTATTGACAAAGCATGATCTATATATTGAAATACATGACTCTTGGTTGTAGCATGCAGTGTTGTGGATAATCTGACACCCTCCGGTATCGTATCTTATCGTATCGTATTAAAACATCTATAAAGCGCCTCTACTAGGGTGAATTGTTCAGAGGCGCTCCCAGTGCGCAAGGCCACGAGAGAAGAAATAAGTTTTGAGGAAAGAAAATGAGAAGAAGGGGTTACCAGTTAGAAGTCGAGACCGAGTAGATGGAGACAGAGTATTCCAAAGAGAGGGGCCAATTGATGCAAAGGATCGGGACTGAGCCATAGTCGTTCTAGAAGGAGGAACTACACTGTGTCCCAATAAATCGGGAACCTTTTTATAATGTGAATAAAACAGGTAAATCTTAATGGATTTTCAAAATTTCAAAACTGTTTTTATCCTGAGATAATTATCTTACACTGATTCAAATATGAAGTTTCTGGCATGAATATTGACATCACAATTACGTCATTTGCTTCACAGAATTCAAATGTTAAGTACTGAACATAACCATTTTTGTTGACATTTGGTTTCGAAATGTAAATTAACGACGTTATTATGACATAATTTTCAAGTGAGGGCCGTTCATAAATTGCCAATTTGTAGATAATTATCTCAGGATAAAAACAGTTTTGAAATGTTGACAATCGATGATTATTTACCAGTTGTATTCACATTATAAAAAGAGTGCCCGATTTATTGGGACACAGTGTAAAAGATCAAATCTATTAGAAGAACGGAGTGGGCGATGTGAGGAGGCTGAAAGAGGTCGGTGAATATAATTTGCTAGATATTTTGGGGCAAGAAGTATGTTCAATTGTTCATACAGATGTCGTTTCTATCTGAGGAATAGTGGACCATATCGACGGATCTTATTATTCTAATGTTTAAGATGCAATGCAAGGTCAGATGCGACATATTCAAGTATTGTCTGCGCTTGTAGCCTATATGCAAGGCATCCGACAGTCATATAATAGGACTTAGTCTAACAATATTGAAATGATGTTTCATTCCTATATCTTAGGCATCTGGGAGTCCTTTCGGAATGCTCTTCAGGGCAAAGCTACTCTCGTCCAAATGGACAAGGATCTTGTGGACATCATCTGGACTGATCCAGATCGACCCCCTCGACCTAACAATCCACCTTTCGTTCACACGATCGAATTCGCAGGTATTCATTCATTCATTCATTCTTTCAGAGCATTTATATAGCGCCCCTTCAGGAAACTACTCAGAGGCGATCCCAGCCCAACCACGAACAAAGAAAAATGACTTGAGGGACTTGTAGAACCCAGCCGGATGGACCACAAGTAGAGAGCGAAGGTGGTGGTGGTGTTGGTGGTGGTGGTTGGTGGTGGTGGTGGTGGTGGTGGTGATGGTGGTGGTGGTGGTGATGATGATGATGATGATGATGATGATGATGATGATGATGATGATGATGATGATGATGATGATGATGATGATGATGATGATGATGATGATGATGATGATGATGATGATGATGATGATGATGATGATGATGATGATGATGATGATGATGATGATGATGATGATGATGATGATGATGATGATGATGATGATGATGATGATGATGATGATGATGATGATGATGATGATGATGATGATGATGATGATGATGATGATGATGGCTCTCTGCCTGAAGACGGGTTCATTGGCTCAACGCCTCTGGGGATGAGATGAGTGAGGTGGTTTCCCGTTGTCTTCCCCACAGACAATGATGGGTATGCAACTTGCCTAAGGTCGATCCGTAGCAGCTTTAATGTCAACTCCCAGCCCGGGGCTTGAACGGCAGTCCGCTGTAGCCAACAGACGTATGCCGCTCTCGCTTACCGGTGTAGCTAACTAGGCCAGTTAGTGCTTGTGTAGACAATATAAATAAGTCGTTGCTGGATTCTATTTGTAGGTGTGACATGGCAGAATAAGTTGTCACAAGTTCGAGAGAAGTTGGTTGAACAAAATGTCAATGCATTGGCCGTCACGATCCTAGAGGAATCTGCATGTATGTGAACTGCCATCATTCTCACCTATTCTGATTATTTGCTCATCCGACATAAGTTTTTTTAATCTTCGTTTAATGAAGAAGTTATAAGTTATGAGGGACATTCATTGCATCAGATATTCAGCTCAAATGAGAACCGTTCTGAAACACGCTTACCTCTCAACAGCGGACATCCTTACAGAGCGTATAATATCAGAGACGTATACACATGCTTGCATACAATGTACGCTTCGTGGAATTGAAAAATTCTATGAATAATCTTTGGTGTATCTGTTTCATATAATTATTCTTCTATTGCAGTTGCATCACACATTGAGCGCTACTGAATCTGTGAGCGGCACTTTATAAATGTTCAATTACAATTACGTTGAGCGCCAGTGATTGACATCTTTTTAAAATAGCACCATGTAAATTTGCAATTTTATGATATTATTCTGGATTCAGTTTTTAATTGCTGAGAGCCTCAACTTAGTAAGCATAGTTTGTTGTGCGATTTCTGCAGCATGCATGCATTACATTGCATAGGCCTAGCGATGAATAATAATATTAATATTATTAATCTGCTTCTGCTCTAAAGCAGACGAGTTTTCTTGCATTTCTCTTTCTCTTTATTTCTTTACCCGCTTTTCTTTCTTCTCTCTATTGACACCATTTGCAATTTTTCACAACTGCTTTGCTGCCGATCTAATTGGTAACTAGTGGTTATTAAAGTCAAGGCAAATTTACTTCAATCTTAGCGATGAAGAAACTATTGCGATTATTGTTACTAGGCCTATGTTCTGCATTGAATGCTGCTTCACAACTGCTACAGAAGAGATTTCAACACACGCACAATTATTGCATTCTGCTGGATGACTGTTTTCTTCGCTGTAGGGTTGTTCAACTTGCGTGGAATAGACCAGACGTCATCTCTCTTCTTCGCATATGCTATTGTTCTTCAGAATGAAGCAAGGTCAGTTACAACTGTCTCCATTCAAGGCTCAACTATACTTCATTTCAGATGCTCATAATTAAACTGCTGAGCATATTTTGATCTGCTAAACACAGAACATTATAACCAATTCCAAAGTCAACGAAAGTTAACAAGAGCGGCGCCCAAATGGCAAAGTCTCAGGAACCTGCCTTGACATACGAAAACCGTTTCCAAGTCCCTTAAGTTTTGACTATTTCTTCTTAAATGTTGGTCTCTCCTTTTGTCGTACTTTGGTTGTCTCTCTCTCTCTCTCTCTCTCTCTCTCTCTCTCTCTCTCTCTCTCTCTCTCTCTCTCTCTCTCTCTCTCTCTCTCTCTCTCTCTCTCTCTCTCTCTTTCTGCTCAACGGTTTCTCACAAAGTTCAGTTATCGGATTTTCTGACGGATCTTTCAGCTTTAAGGAAGGAAGGCCTATACTGTATATACGCCTTCGTGAGGTAAGGCGCTATATAAATGTTCATATACATACATACATACATACATACATACATACATGCATACATACATACATACATACATACATACATACATACATACATACATACATACATACATACATACATACATACATACATACATACATACAGTGTGTATAACTCATTACGCCGCCTGGGTACGCCGCAGTATGGGTAAAAGCAAGTCCCACGTGGCATACTGGACAAAGCAAAATGAAAGAACCCGCTTGTGGGATGGGAAATGGTCTGAAGCACGTATACGTAGACATTCATTTGCCATCAAAACCAACCGAAGAATAAGATTCAATTTCCAATAGTAGCCTAGGCCTATGTCTAAAGCATCGTTTCAGACGAAACATTTTTTCAAATGTTTTTCATCTGTAAAAGGAAGATAAATTATGACAATAGGCCTATATCTCATTTGAGAGGAATAAACAGAGAAAATCGATGTCACTGATGATATAATGTGATGTATGTATTTCAGATTGTTCTTAAATAACTACTTGAGTATGATCACTGAAACCGAAGTACAAGACCATCTGCAGATCAACGCTGATGGAACATGTCGCACACCAGGACCAGAATGTATTAATGTACGAATGCACTTATACCTTTTATTCTCTTGAATTCAAGCGTTCATTCATAATTACTAATCAGTGATCTTAATGTTCTTTCTTCCTAATCTTTCTTGGTCTTGTGACACAAATTCTATGTTTTTAATTCCTTCTCATATACCAGTAGGTCTACCTCATTTTCTTCGACTCATTTCAATCTTCTTGCCTTAAGTCCATCATGCCCTAATTCCTTCTTTCCCTTACTGCCTTCTTACCCTCCATCGTTCCTAGATAAATCAGGTGTACATAGGCTATATAGTATATACTATAGGAACATGCACCGGCTACATACAGTCAAACTATACACGCGTGCATGAACAGATTTAATCTTGATGATAATCCCAAAGTTAACATATTTTGTCTGTAGGTCTTCGACTACAATGTCATAATGACTCACATCGAAGAGCTGGCTAGCAGAAACCTAAGCGTCTGGTTGGACCCGTCGGCAAATTACGCCACCTTTAAATCTGCCGGGGTTAGTTACAGAGTGACCTCGGTTTAATGGAGATTTTGCAACGTTTAGTGATAGGTCTAAGCGTAAAACAACGGGAAAATTTGAAAAGAGAGAATTTTAGAATGCAGAGCGCAAGCAGCGCAACCGGTAAGAAGAAAATGTAGAAAAAGATGCAACGAAATGACTTAAGAAACTGCTATTATGGAAAATATTCGCAATGCAAAATTGTTCATCTGTAGCCTATGCCTATCAAAGATCTCAAAACATTCAACGGAAGCACCGCGAAACAACATCGATTATTCGCATTTGTAGCATAATTACAGCTTTTACATCTTACACGTTCCATTTTCCTGTCTCATCATCTAAATTCTAAAAACTCACATTCTTATTCAGCTGAATTCAGATTTTGCGCATGAAATGAAAACTGTGGTGATGTGTGTTACTATAAAGACTGCACGTAGTCTCTCGGTTCATGTAGGTTAAACTAGACAGATTGTTTAAAGCCAAACACATAGCCTATTATATGGTTTTTGTTTATTGAAATGCAGTTTAGGAGAGTGGTGCTTCGTTCGCCTATTGCTCTCATGAAGTCCGTCAAAAACTCAGTGGAGAAAGTGAAGTTTGCTGAATGCATTGTGAGTTTCCGATGCAAATTAATTATTCATTTACATGGTGCAATGGTGTGAATGACCCTACAGACCGAGCGATAAGCTACTAAGCAATTTTATATAATCGATTCTTATGTAGCCCTTTATACGACCATTTATACTCGCTTTAACCGACTGCTTCTTTCATTCGAAGACTCGCCAGCGGTTCTCAGGAGTAGGAGATAAAGACAGGAGTGACCTCCAATTGTCACGTGACCAGTGACGTCATAGGCTATTGTTTCAAGTCCTGGGCCTCTATTGTTCCAACTCCTGGGCCTCTATTGTTCCAACTCCGGAGCCTCTATTGTTCCAACTCCGGAAACAAAGGAGCTGTTCCAGGTCCGGAAACAAAGGAGCTGTTCCAGGTCCGGAGAGGCCCGCCCCGCCCCTCCCCACCCCGGGGAACGCGCCCTGGGAATGCGTCATCGGTAGCGCAACTGTACTGACTTCCACGACATCTCTCCCTCCTCCTCTCCCTCCCCCTCCCCTCTCTCTCTTCCTCTCCCTATCTGTCAATCAAACTCAAACCAACAATCCTTACACCAGCCAACATATGAGTAATTATGGCCAAGCAATTGTTGTATTCAACCGCCGTGCATACGCCTCAGGGCACAACCGTCTCCACTGAAGCGCCGACCGCCAACTTCACAATAGACCAGACGACTTGAAAGAGGATCAATTATTAGTAAGCAATGCCCCATTCAGCCGAACAGTAGACGCCCGCAGGACATAACCGACGGTATTCATCAGTCGCCGCATTCTCCTTCTCCATACCCACGTCCTCCTATCCTCCTCCTCTGTCCGCTCCTCATCCTACTCCTCCTCCATCTCCTCCTTTCTCTCTCCTCCTCCATCACCTCCACATTCTTCACCTCTTCCTCCTTTCTCTCTCCTCTTTCAACTCAACAATCTTCACCTCTTCCTCCTTTCTCTCTCATCAACATTCAAATCCACCTTCTTAACCTCTTCCTCCTTTCCCTCTCCCCCTCCTTCGTCTTGACCTCTTCCTCCTTTCTCTCTCCTCTACAGACAACTCAACCTTCTTAACCTCTTCCTCTCCTACAAATCCTCAAGCGACTTCTCATTATCCAACATAATTTTAAACTAAAATCTTGAGGAACTTCGAAAATTTTGGCTTGTAGTGTTATGTACTTAGAAATTTTTCACTAAAATCTTGCATTCTTCACCTCTTCCTCCTTTCTCTATCCTCTTTCAACTCAACAGTCTTCACCTCTTCCTCCTTTCTCTCTCATCATCATTCAAATCCACCTTCTTAACCTCTTCCTCCTTTCCCTCTCCCCCTCCTTCGTCTTGACCTCTTCCTCCTTTCTCTCTCCTCTACAGACAACTCAACCTTCTTAACCTCTTCCTCCCCTACAAATCCTCAAGCGCCTTCTCATTATCCAACATAATTTTAAACTAAAATCTTGAGGAACTTCGAAAATTTTGGCTTGTAGTGTTATGTACTTAGAAATTTTTCACTAAAATCTTGAAGAACGTAGAAAATTTTGGATTGTAGTGTGACGAACCTAGAATCTTTTCACTAAAATCTTGATGAACTTCGAAAATTTTGGCATGTAGTGTGACGAACTTAGAATCTTTTCATTAAAATCTTTAGGAACTTCAACAATTTTGGTTTCTTGTGTGACATACTTAGAAATTGTTCACTAAAATCTTGAAGAACGTAGAAAATTTTGGCTTGCAGTGTGTTGAACTTAGAAATTTTAGCTCTTGCAGTGTGTTGAACTTCGAAAATTTTGACTTGTAGTGTGATGTACTTAGAAATTTTTCACTAAAATCTTGAAGAACGTAGAAAATTTTGGTTTGTAGTGTGACGAACGTAAAAATTTTAACTAAAATCTTGTTGGACTTTGAAATTTCGGACTTGCTGCGTGTTGAACGTAGAAATTTTAACTAAAATCTTGTTGCACTTTGAAATTTCGGATTTGCTATGTGTTGAACTTAAAAATTTTGCCTCTTGCAGCGTTGGACTTAGAAATTTTGACGTGTAGTGTGACGAACTTAGAATCTTTTCATTAAAATCTTTATGAACTTCAACAATTTTGGTTTCTTGTGTGACATACTTAGAATTTTTTCACTAAAATCTTGAATTTTTAACTAAAATTTTATCAAACATAGAAAATTTTAGCTCTTGCAGTAACGAGCTTAGACATTTTAACTAAAATCTTGTCGGGCTTAGAAGTTTCAATCTTGTATTGTGTCAGGCGTAGAAAATTTGGTCTTCTAGTGTGTCGGACCTACAAAATTTTGACTCTTGCAATTTTGGCCTTAGCAATTTTAGCTTGTAGTGTGACGAACTTAAGCATATTTATCTAAAATCTTGAATTTTTTACCTAAAATTTTGCCAAACCTAGAAAATGTTAACTCTTGTAATAAAATTGTATTATTGTAGTGTGTTGGACTTATAAATTTGATCTTGCAGTGTGTTGAACTTAGAAAATTTCGGACTTGTTGTGTGTTGGACTTACAAATTCTTCATTCAGTGTGTTGAACGTAGAAAATGTCAAGCGTATAATGTGTTCGAACTTAAATTTTTTTATCTTGCAGTGTGTTGAACTTAGAAAATTTCAATCTTGTAGTGTGTCAGACTTAGAAATTGTTCATTCAGTGTGTTCGAGCTTAGAAAATTTCAATTGAGCATCGTATAAGTCTTAGAAATTTTGGTTGTGTAAGAAATTTTAGCTCTTGCAATGTACTGAACTTAGAAAATTTCAATCGCACAAGGCGTTCGGGCTTAGAAATTTTGATCTTGCAGTGTGCGGAACTTAGAAAATTTCAATATTGCTGTGTGTCGAGCTTAGAAATTTTGATCTTGCAGTGTGCGGAACTTAGAAAATTTCAATATTGCTGTGTGTCGGACTTAGAAATTGATCATTCAGTGTGTTGAACTTAGAAAATTTCAATCGTACAGCATGCTGAACTTAGAAATTTTGATCTTGCGGTGTGTTGGACTTAAAAAATTTCGAACTTGTAATGGGTCTGACTTATACAATTTTGTTCTTGTAGTGTTTCGGACTTAGAAATTTTTCCAATCAGTGTTGTCGAACTTATAAATTTTTTTATTCGGTGTGTTGAACTTAGAAAATTTCGAACGTGTTGTGTGTAAGTCTTAGAAATTTTGATCTTGTAGTGTGTCGAACTTAGAAAATGTTTCATCTCGCGGACACAGACGTGTTAGCATAGTTGTGTAGACATACATGCTTTGTAATTTTCGAATCTTTTCAAAGTAAGACACGAACTTTTGCAATGCATGTTGAGCGAAGTAAGTGACGAGAATTGGTGTGTGGAGAGCAAATTTTTAATTTTAAGGGATCAAAGTATGTAATATTTGCAACATGGTAACAATTTTGGTAAATTACGAACTTAGAGAGCGAAGAAATACAACTTAGCATTACAAACAGCAAATTGCAAGACTTTTAAGGGTTTAGAGTGTTCAGTTGGTGAAGTAAAGGAGTGGGGAGAGTGTTCCACTCTTAAGTTTGTGGAAAACAAGACTCTTCATTATTTGTGCCATGTCAGCAATTTTGATAAATTACGAACTTAGAGAGCGGAGAAACGCAACTACGGGTTACAAGCAGCAAATTACAAGTCATTTTTAGAGTTGAGAGCGTTAAGTTGGTGAAGTAAAGTGGTGAGGAGGGTGTGCCATTCTTAAGGTTTGGGCAAACAAAGGTGTTCAAAATATGTAACATATCATCAATTTTGACAAAATACGAAAATATTGTACAAAGAAACACGAATTAGGTTTACAAGTGGCAACTTGCAAGACGTTTAGGGTTAGCAGGCGTGCACAACTTAGCAGAAATCTACATTCATCAACTCTGAAAACGCTAAGTCCGAAATTTTCACCGTGCAAAATTACCCGGCGACCCCTTCGAGCGGCGCGGCGGCGGCAGCGAGCGCCCCGTCCCTCACGGACGACCACGGACCCAGCGACGAGGCTGACGACGTGGCCCGCTTTCCCAATTAGATCAGGCTTTGACTCGTAGAAGTTAAAGTCGAATACGCTCCGACACAGCACTTTCAAAAATTTCCTTCACCCACAATACGCATGAGTCTTTAACTTCATACGAGTCAAAGCAGGATCGATTGGCAAGTCCGAAATTTCAAAGTCCAACAAGATTTTAGTTAAAATTTTTACGTTCGTCACACTACAAACCAAAATTTTCTACGTTCTTCAAGATTTTAGTGAAAAATTTCTAAGTACATCACACTACAAGTCAAAATTTTCGAAGTTCAACACACTGCAAGAGCTAAAATTTCTAAGTTCAACACACTGCAAGCCAAAATTTTCTACGTTCTTCAAGATTTTAGTGAACAATTTCTAAGTATGTCACACAAGAAACCAAAATTGTTGAAGTTCCTAAAGATTTTAATGAAAAGATTCTAAGTTCGTCACACTACATGCCAAAATTTTCGAAGTTCATCAAGATTTTAGTGAAAAGATTCTAGGTTCGTCACACTACAATCCAAAATTTTCTACGTTCTTCAAGATTTTAGTGAAAAATTTCTAAGTACATAACACTACAAGCCAAAATTTTCGAAGTTCCTCAAGATTTTAGTTTAAAATTATGTTGGATAATGAGAAGGCGCTTGAGGATTTGTAGGGGAGGAAGAGGTTAAGAAGGTTGAGTTGTCTGTAGAGGAGAGAGAAAGGAGGAAGAGGTCAAGACGAAGGAGGGGGAGAGGGAAAGGAGGAAGAGGTTAAGAAGGTGGATTTGAATGATGATGAGAGAGAAAGGAGGAAGAGGTGAAGACTGTTGAGTTGAAAGAGGATAGAGAAAGGAGGAAGAGGTGAAGAATGCAAGATTTTAGTGAAAAATTTCTAAGTACATAACACTACAAGCCAAAATTTTCGAAGTTCCTCAAGATTTTAGTTTAAAATTATGTTGGATAATGAGAAGTCGCTTGAGGATTTGTAGGAGAGGAAGAGGTTAAGAAGGTTGAGTTGTCTGTAGAGGAGAGAGAAAGGAGGAAGAGGTCAAGACGAAGGAGGGGGAGAGGGAAAGGAGGAAGAGGTTAAGAAGGTGGATTTGAATGTTGATGAGAGAGAAAGGAGGAAGAGGTGAAGATTGTTGAGTTGAAAGAGGAGAGAGAAAGGAGGAAGAGGTGAAGAATGTGGAGGTGATGGAGGAGGAGAGAGAAAGGAGGAGATGGAGGAGGAGTAGGATGAGGAGCGGACAGAGGAGGAGGATAGGAGGACGTGGGTATGGAGAAGGAGAATGCGGCGACTGATGAATACCGTCGGTTATGTCCTGCGGGCGTCTACTGTTCGGCTGAATGGGGCATTGCTTACTAATAATTGATCCTCTTTCAAGTCGTCTGGTCTATTGTGAAGTTGGCGGTCGGCGCTTCAGTGGAGACGGTTGTGCCCTGAGGCGTATGCACGGCGGTTGAATACAACAATTGCTTGGCCATAATTACTCATATGTTGGCTGGTGTAAGGATTGTTGGTTTGAGTTTGATTGACAGATAGGGAGAGGAAGAGAGAGAGGGGAGGGGGAGGGAGAGGAGGAGGGAGAGATGTCGTGGAAGTCAGTACAGTTGCGCTACCGATGACGCATTCCCAGGGCGCGTTCCCCGGGGTGGGGAGGGGCGGGGCGGGCCTCTCCGGACCTGGAGAAGCTCCTTTGTTTCCGGACCTGGAACAGCTCCTTTGTTTCCGGAGTTGGAACAATAGAGGCTCCGGAGTTGGAACAATAGAGGCCCAGGAGTTGGAACAATAGAGGCCCAGGACTTGAAACAATAGCCTATGACGTCACTGGTCACGTGACAATTGGAGGTCACTCCTGTCTTTATCTCCTACTCTCAGGTTATACGCTACGTGTAAGGATTTCCGAATGAATGCAACTGCGCTTCAACAACTCACCAAAAAACGGATTTAACCGTTTATGTAGCCTACAAATATTATTGTGTAGGTATGTATATATGTAAGTATGTATGTAAGTATGTATGTATGTATGTATGTATGTATGTATGTATTATGTATTGTGTATGTATGCATGTATGTACGTACAACCCTATAAGTCTTACTTGAAAATATCTGATACAGAATGTTAATCTATTGCACTAATAGAAATGATTCAGAATCTATATAAATTATGTATTTCTCTGAATAGAAATTGGTTAAAAATAACTAGCCTACGTTCTTCAATGTACTAATTTGTACTTAATATGTTTGAGTAGAAACGAGATTCCGCGGCATTAATCGAGTTCTTGGCGTTTCTTGAGAAAGAGGTTAGTTCCAACTTGATATAGGATTTTTATATAAGATATAAAAATCCTATATATAAAGTATATATTAATATATTATGTTTATAGAATAAATTTACATATTACTGGGGTTGAGTGTTTATAAACGCTCCAAGGGTCCAATGTGCGTATAGATATTGCTCTCTCGCTCTCGCTCTCTCACTCTCGCTCTGTATCTCTGACTCTTTCTGTTCCAGTCTCCAACAAAGGAGAACAGCGGTCGCCTGTAATAAAAAAGCTAAATCTTCAGTTAGAAATTTAATGTTAGAGGATAATTTTTTGATCAATTTTCTGTCTTCGAGTCTTTCGCCTCGAAAAACTCGAAGACAGAAAATTGCATCTCTGTCTGTCTTTCTGTCTCTACCTCTATCTCAGTCTCAGTCTTTGTCTCTAGTACATGCACATGCAGTTAATTCATAAAGTGTTTCAAATTCAGATTTCTGCGGGCAGAGAATGGACGGAATGCACGGCTGCTGATAAACTGCAGGAGATCAGAAGGTACTTACTTACTTAAATAATAAATAATAAATTTTTTTTTAAATCAACAATCCGGTTGACAGCACGCAACCGGTTACAGTGTACAATCAAGCAGCTTAAAGCTTTAAACAATTCACAAGAGCGGAGATCACAGAATACACAAATCTTAACTATAGGCTACATGTATACTCACAGAACAGACCGCCTGCAAAAATCGGCGCTAATAGCAGTCTACAAAGCACGTCAGCCCTACATGTGAGTAAATCAGTTAATGTCACAGTTGCTATAGGATATATCCAGCAGAAGACTGCTGCGTTAGTTGTTGCAAAGCGCTGACTAAAATAGACGTTTGCTTTCTTGCAATAATTACATCAAATTAATCTCATTATGATACAAACTAATACATGCATAGCCTACATACATCCGTCTTGACTTCATTCGTTCCTCGTCTTCTTCTGTTCTGCTTCAACTCAAGAGAAATAAGCGCAATCACAGAAACAAAACGATTCGGGTTTCTCCCTCCGGTGAGAACCAAGACAAGCGTCCAATATAATTAAAATCCTACTTTTTAACTGTGGCTGGGCTGAGAGCGCCTCTGAGTAGCTTTTTTAACATGCGCTATATAAATTCTCTGAATGAATGAATGAATGAATGGCTGAAGTCAGCATATTTTACATAGGTAGGCCTAGGTCTATATAACAGCCCCATGAAGAGAATCAGTTAAAATTTAAATGACTAGGCCTAAGCACTAGTAAGCAGTAAGCACTACGTTCACACACTAATTTATAATTATTACTTAATATCTGCTCTGTGTTTGTTAGTTAAGCTTTAGTTATGTTTTAGTTAAGACCTTAACCTGTATCTATATGTTATTCCTACTGTGTAAATGTTATGTAAGCTTATTATACTAATGTCAATTTTTCCCTGCCTAGTCATATCTCCCACCATCTTGCTTAAACTCATCGTGGTAGGCTATATAGGCCCCTAAGTAGGACTTGTCCCTTCAGGAGTGCCTATTGCTCCCTATTCTGTTTCTAACGTCTCTGTCGAATGTGTTACTATGTTAACTATCACTTGTGTTGCATCATGTTCTGTATCTTATATACGTTTACGTTTTATTGTGGTAACGAATTACAATAAATGATTTTGATTTGATTTGATTTTTGATCGCTGCTAGACACTGATAGCTTGACTTAAACGAACACTTTGTCTCTACAATTCTCCTCCAAGTCTTTCTGAATCGTCCAAAGCTTGGAAAAAAAATGCCCTCGACTGTCATTTACAACTATTTTTTTAACTTTTCAATTGGCTACATATCTCGTAGCCTGACATTCGTCTATTATCTGACTTGACCAATTGAATTTTGACTGCAGGATAGTATTACAAAGATATTACAACGCGATTTCCTGTAAAACGATCAGCGACTGGTATTTTATACAGTTTGCTAACAAGCGTTTTACAGTATGAGTAATTAGATTTGAAGACGCTTTGACAACATGTACAGTACATGGTCAAATTGGTTCTTAAGTCTTACTCGCCAACAGTATCTGGTTCCTTTGTGTATTGCAGTTCATATCCAAATTTCAAAGGTCTTGGTTTCGAGACGATATCTGCCGTTGGACCACATGCGGCCATCATTCACTATCGTCCAGATCCATCAAGTAATGAAACAAATAGTCTCATCAACACTCAGGACGTCTATCTACTCGACTCTGGAGGACAATATCTGTACGCAAATCATTGTCTAATTGTATATTTTAAAACTATAATGTCGTCTTTACTGGTCACCGTTAAGGCATGATGCGAGTCCCACTAGCGATATAGATGATGATGATGATGGTTCTCTGCCCGAAGGCAGGTTCGTTGGCTTTATGCCCCTGGGGATGAGATGAGTGAGGTGGTTTCTCGTTGCCTTCCCCACAGACAATGATGGGTAAGCAACTTGCCCAAGGTCGCTCCGCAGCAGCTTGCACCCCTGCGTCCCACACGTGCTAGCCTGAGATATCTAAATCTCTGAATGTCAACTCCCAGCCCGGGGATTGAACCGCAGTCCGTTGCAACCAACAGACGAATGCCGCTCTCGCTTACCGGTGTAGCTAACTATGCCAGTCCAGATCCATATAGATAAAGGTTATTAAAGATCTATTTGAAATTTTTATGATTAAGTTTAAATCTATGAGGCGCTACTCATAGTACTTAAAGTTCTAGAGACGTTGGAATCATTTGCATTTTTTCACCAAACATCGATGCTTCGTCTTATAATATTGTCGCACTTGGGCTGCACGAATTTGGATCTATTAGATATACAAATAGAATCATTCTTAAGATTCCATACACATAATATGAGTCCTTGCAACAGCTTTGATGCAAAATCTTTGTTGCAGAACCTTTGATGCATGCGTTATTTGCAAACAATCTGCCTTGCCTCTAAATTAATGGTTACTCATCTGAAAGGTTACAACGCTTTCCTATTATTATTGAACGTGTTTAATAGTTTCTTATAAATGATTTCTGCTGCGTCAATTGTTGTAGCGATGGTACAACAGACGTCACGAGAACACTACACTACGGTACACCTAGCGCAATAGTCAAGGTTAGAAGCACGAATACAAAATTCTAATCTAAAAATCTGCTAGATTAGATTAGATTACATTACATTATTCGGGACATCTTAATCTAGATTGATTTGGAGAGCTTACCTCTAATGAGGACTATACTAGAATTAGATTTTAGACCAGGACGTGTCAGAATGTATTAGATAAGTCTACGTTTAATTCATTGTAACCTGCCGAAGGGCAGAGAACGGAAAGAACAAGAAGACGTTTAAATCAACATTGGCTTTTAAGCGCGGCCTCTGCAGCCTTGGGCACAAGCAGCAAGCATTATTATTTTTACCTAAAGACGATGTGCAAGAAACTCTCTATAATGTAAACTGCAAAACTGACGCGCACTCTTGTCGACCTCATTTTCACGACCTCGGCAATTGACAGCGACTGGCAGTCTATCTATCTTCGACTTTAATCAGTCATCAGTTGAATCGACTCATTCTAGCTATCGTCAAATTATGTGAATCATTGCGGAACAATAACTCAGGGCTTGCAATAAAACCATGGTCTTAGTTCTATACTCTTATAGAAACTCAGATGCATGAACTCCGCCACTGTTTGCACTCTGCCAATGCCAGTCTCAAGCCTGGATAAAGGAGGAGGGCGACACTAATTATCTTTGTTATCAAGCAATGTCGTCAAACTGAAACTATAACTTCTCGTGTTAAAGCACATGTGTGCATACATAAAAGATTGCTGCTTTTCGAACCGCTGCACCAATAAAGTATTCTTCGATCTAAAGGTTTCGAAAAATTATCTGATAGGCTATACATTTGAGTTTATTTTTAATATTTGTTTAGGAGGCGTACACAAGAGTTCTAATGGGAAGTATTGATCTTGCTGAAACTATTTGGCCAGCAGGTCTTTATGGTAGGTCTAACCGTCTAAAGTCTATAACCTTCCTTATATCTATTTGTCTTCAGATGCTGTTTATTAATAGCAGTCGAGCCCGTCGACACTTGGTAGGTCTAGGTCGTATTTGTTAGTCGTCCAAATCTCTTTTGTCCTTCTCGTGTTTTAGTGGTCGAGATTTCGAGGTTGAGTTGTCACTATACGTCTAGACATCATCTTTCTTGGACATTCTTGGTGTATGACTATGACATCATTGCTGCTGCATAGCAATACTCAAAACTCATGGCTGTCCTTTCAGAATAGGTTTTCATAGCAATATTATCTTTAGTCTAAGATAAACATGGGTTCATCTGCGCTATTCAATTCTCCTGGTTGTGTGTTGCACGTGAATGAATTATGGTCTACATAATTAGCATAGGAAGTGCATGGTGACAATTGCATCCTTTCATTGTTGTTTGGTCGCACAATCTAGGAAGCGATTTCGATGCCATTGCAAGAGCTCCTCTCTGGAAGAATGGTTGGGACTACAACCATGGAACCGGTCACGGAATCGGATATTACCTCAGCGTTCACGAAGGTATGGACATTGGACAACTAAGACTATTCTTACCCTGCTCGTCACAACTCACACAAGCCGTAATATATATATATAGATATAATATGTATATATTATATACATGTATATATAATGTCCATCGATTTACAAACAAAACAGTTCTCTTCAAATGCATGTGATTTTTACTATGTTAATTATTCAGAGTTATATATACACCGTGAGTCAAAAAAAGTAAGCCAATTTGTTTTTCATATATCTCTAATGCCTGATAACATATCATGCTAAAATTTTCCAAATATTTAGAGAATTGGACGAAGAATATGATTCCAAAATTTCATGAGATGAAGTTGAACGGATAAAAAGATATGAATCTTTAAACTTCATATGCCGATATTGCCGTTTACAAGCAATTTTCTGTCAGATTCAGTAAAATGTAAGTAAAACTTTTTCTCATATCTCTAATGCCTGATGATCAATCATTCTAAAATTTTCCAGACATGTAGATAATTGAACTAGCAACATGAGCCCGACAGTATGATTTGATTATTTAATTAAATAAGATGCTCAAAATGTCATCCTCCAGCTTGCACGCAAGCCTTGAGGCGTTGGCGCCATTAGGCAACAGCATTGTCGATTATCCTCTGGCCATCCCACACTTCCAACAAGCGTTGCTTCAGATCGTTTATATCATGGATTGTTGTCTGGTAGACTCGGTCTTTAATTATGCACGCTCCACACTTTATATTCCGTAACATTTTACTCCAGGATCACTGAAGACCAAAATTGGGAACTATCAGGCATCAAAACTGCAGCGAACACCATAACAGATTTGCTGAAAACTGAAATTTCCGGAGATGAAGTTTAAATATTCATATCTTTCTATCCGTTCAAATTTATTACATGATATTTTGGGATCCTATTCTAGGTTCCATTCTCTAAATATCTGGAAACTTTTAGTAAGATTAATTATCAGGCATTGGAGATATAATAAAAACAGTTTAGCTTACTTTTTTATTGAATATGACAAAAAATTGCTTGTAAACGGCAATTTCGTCATATGAAGTTTAAAGATTCATATCTTTTTATCCGTTCAACTTTATCTCATGAAATTTTGGAATCATATTCTTCGTCCAATTCTCTAAATATTTGGAAAATATTAGCGTGATATGTTATCAGGCATTAGAGATATATGAAAAACAATTTGGCTTACTTTTTTTTGACTCACGGTGTATATGATTTTGACGCTTCTGCATGCACGGATACTGTTTTAGCTCAGTCGAGAGTAACAGTAATGTTGGCAATAATAATAATAATACAGAGTGAAAGTCATGTGTAATAATAGTGAATCAGTTGAGTGTTCAGTCACTGCAGCAGCTGTGGTAGGACATTATAAGTGTAGAGCGATCTGGGCAAACGTTTCGTTACTTATACGACAGCGCAGAAATTTACGGTCAACGTCTACTTATAACAATTTTCAGTACTATTTTCTGTTTTTAGGTCCCGGACGAATTAATTTGGGATTCAATTCGCTTTGGACGCAAATCTTCGAAGGAATGTTCCTATCCGACGGTAAGCCGATAAGCTTCATCGAATCAAACCGATTTTCATTAGACTATACATTTTCTACACACCAATCGAAATTGTTTGATATAGATCATAGACTATACTTTGTGGGCAATGGTAAACGATCAGACGAATGCAACATTACTATTTTAAATTAATAAACTTTTCAAACAATAAATTTCACCATAATCGGAAGCATTCCGTAGGCGCCAGTGACCTCCAGACCCGCCGACCAAGAGGATCCGTGAAGCATATATATATGACGAGTCTTCAAGATCGTTCTGAAAATATTTTCTGCTTAGATTTAAAGTAATACATTTTTCTTCTTAAATACTCGAGGCCATGACCTATTGACCTAGGCTATGCCTGGAAAAACAAGGAATCTCTGGTCCAAGAAGTGTCTAAGCTTCTGCCGCAAACACTAAGTCAAGCATATTATGTGATTGCTTATTGTTTGTGCCTGTTGATCTTCAGAGCCTGGTTATTACGAAGAGAACGCTTACGGAATTCGTCTGGAGACGCTCGTCCAAGTGATCGAAGCAAATACAAAGGTTGGAATGTTTATAATGAGTTAGATCTACAGGATCGAAACCATCATAGCTTTTGAACTCCGCCACTGGTTACACCATGCTAGTGCCAGTCCCATGCCTGGATAAGGGAGGAGGACGTTGCTAATGATCTCAGTCACATTTAAAGATCTTATAGTCGTACATGTAGATATTATTTATCGACCTTGATTCTTCAACGTATGACGATTCTAATAGCCTACACAATAGTTACACTTAATAAGTAGGCGGCTACAGGCGATCGTCGACTGATGCATTCTAAACCCTGATATAGCTTCTTATAATTTATTTTTATTTTATTAGTTTATGTATTCATATGCAATAATGTATGACGCCTGATGAGGCATTGTTTTGTCAACGGCATGGCAGTAATAAATGCTGAGTGCTATAATAGAGTTACTCCATTACTACTGACATCTGAATGATCTGATGCATGGATAGAGTGCGCTCATGAAACCAACTGTATAACATTGACTTTGCACTATTATTGCTATTGTAGAAGGATATTGGTAACTGATTTCATTGTAAAAGACAATGTATGCAAATGAACCAAAGCGGCTAATAATGCGGGATACATGAAATTCTAAAAGCACCGAGTTAGAACGATGTTAAGTTACAACATCCAAATTCATCATCTGTATGTAAAGTTCAAAGTTCAAACACATGCACATAAATTATATACATGCAATAAATTAAATATAGTATTTAGGATGTATCTCTGTTCATTGCATATAATTATGATCAGAATTCAGTAATTATTCAATTGTTGAACTGTTTTATGTAGAATCACTTTAATAACAAGAAGTTTCTTGGATTCCGTCCAGTAACACTGGTTCCATTCGAACCAAAACTCATCGACTACGATCGTCTAACTGTTAGCCAGGTCAGTCAGCCAGCCAGCCAGTCAGTCAGTCAGTCAGCCAGTCAGTCAGTCAGTCAGCCAGCCAGTCAGTCAGTCAGTCAGCCAGTCAGTCAGTCAGTCAGTCAGCTCGTCTATTGTGTATGTCTAATCATCTCTAATGTGTGTCACTTTCGCAGACCAACTCCTTCAGCTGCACTGTTTTCCTGTTGAGTTCAGGCTAAAATTTAAATTGGCTTGTTTGACCTACACTTTATCTCTCAGCACCTGAGCACCTATGTACATTTACTTTGATACTTAACAGTAATAAAAACTTGATAGTAGGCTAATTAAAACTGGCAGCTGACGATCTCACGATTCAGATTCACATTTTCGTTGTGGCATGGCGCTCGTTACAAATAATTGTTCATTTAAGAATCTGCATCGATTGTTATTATTCATGATCGTTTATTACTGCCATCTCTGCTGTAGGCTATACGGCTACATTACGAGTTTAAACAAAGTTATATTACGTTATGTATTAGAATCACTACCTCGTATGAAAAATCTGTGACTATCATGTATTCGTCAAAGATGACACTTTTGGCCTATAAAACAAAGCTGTTCTGTTCTGTCATGCTTCCTTCAGTTTTGCAACTGTCTTTTCTGTTTTCTTGACGTTATTTCATATTCTCTAATGTATTTTGTTCGTAATATTGTAGAAACATTTCCTGAACAAGTACAACAAGCGATGTCTGGACGAAGTTGGTCCATATCTTAGAGACGTTCGACAAAACCAGGAAGCCTACGATTGGCTGTTGGCGAGAGTTAAGACGATTAATCCTTTGATCAGCTCCAGCAATCGTCCGTTGTTTAGTTCGTCTCTTCTGCTTCTCAGTGTCGTTTTAGCCACGTTTTCAGTTGTTATGACGACGATGAAGAGCGTTTGAGGAAGAACACAGCCGCACGAATTTTTATCTTTGGCAGAAATTAGCTTCCTCTCTTTTACCTGCAAATCTCTGCACTATTTACCGACGAGTGTATGGAATTTTTCATATTCCTACCACTTGTCACACTTTAGACGGTTACCGGAAATAATTGAAGTCTTAAACTTTAAATAGGACTTTTATGTCTCAAAGTGTCAATTACATATCCATATTGATACATTATTTTTTTAATGGATTTGATTCGATTAGTATTGCGTCAGGAATATTGTCTTGAATGGCGGTGTTTAATTTGGATTTATATGAATGAGAGAAATAACTGTGTTATTAGTCCAATCTATGATGTATGCTATGTATAATGTATGATATGCTAAGATATTACAGACTCGTTCAATTTTATACTTTTCACGTTAAGAAAGACTTGAACTGACTTGCTGATAATGGTTGTTAAAAAAATCGATTGATTTTGGATAATAAATCTTATAACTTTTTGTGAAACACTTTCCAGGGATAATTTGCGCCGGAAACGGATTGTCATGCTTGGTTTTCCGCAAAATGCGTTCTTCCATATACATGTAGGCATAGGCGCAACCACCCTATGGGACCCACGGGACGCGTCCCTCCCAAGTTTTAGATGGTTTGGGACCATTAATGGGATGGTCCCCCCCAACTTTCAACGAGGCTTGGGAGGTCCCTTCCAACTTTTGCCAGTGACTGCTGCTAATAGCCGTTTGAATACAGATTGGCATATTAAAAACATAGTTTCTCAGCATTAAGGCTGAGTCAAGAACGTTTTTATCTGGATTACCCCAACAGTGTTGTCGTCCCAGAGATTGCACATGAGTGTGTTGCTAAGTGTGAATCACGGATTACTGAATTTGGTTATATTAAGTGACTCTTCAGTCTTGACTTTCTTTTATAAGGCCTTTTTCGAATCTGGTTTGAATGTTTTTGTCTTTTAAAATGCAAAATATCAGGTCTTTTGCAGTCCAATGTGCCAGAAATTATCATAATAATTATATGCACATAGAATTCATTTAGTTAGGTTTCTCAATTACTAATTTTATTCTTACAGTTTTTGTTTCTGTGGTAATGTATGTCTACACCGTGGGCTAGACACAGAGGAACATCGGGGACGGTCCCCTCCAACAAGGCCGTAGTTTGGGGAGGGGGTGGTGGTTTGGGTGTTTGAACACCCCCCCCCCTCCAAATGGAAAATGTAAAAAATAATATAATACATTTACTAGCACATGATGTAAAAAACATGAAATAAAACCATGAAAACACCATTCGAAATGGAAAATGTAAAAATTAATAGAATATTATTCACTACCACAATGTCATAATGAAACAACCATGAAATTAAGCGAGAAATACTAAGAAAGCAGTTTGCGATGGTTTTCTGAAATTTTGACGATTAAAAAAGGTGTCTTCAGAAATTTTGACTACTAAAAAAGGTGTCTCTGAAATTTCGACAACTAAAAAAGATGTCTTCAGAATGTTTTACACCTAAAAAGAGATGTCTTCAGAAATTTTGACGACTAAAATAAGGTGTCTTCAGAAATTTTGACAACTAAGAAAAGGTGCCATGAGAAATTTTGCCAACTAAAGAAAGATGTCTTCAGAAATTTTGACAACTAAGAAAAGGTGTATTCAGAAAATTTGACACCTAAAAAAGATGTTTTCAGAAATTTTGACAACCCAGAAAAGGTGTCTTCAGAATACTTTACATCTAAAAAAGGTGTCTTCAGAAATTTTGAAACCTGAAAAAAGATGTCTTCAGAAATTTTGACAACTCAAAAAGGTGTCTTCAAAAATTTTGGCAACTAAAAAGATGTCTTTAAAAATTTTTGACAACTAAAATAAGTGTCTTTAGAAATTTTGACAACTAAAAAAGGTGTCTTTAGAATTTTTACACCTTAAAAAAGGTGTCTTCAGAAAAGTTGACTACTAAAATAATGTGTCTTCAGAAATTTTGACGACTATAAAACAAAGGTGTCTTCAGACATTTTGACGACTAAAAAGGTGTTTTTAGAAATAAAGTCGTCAAAAATTCTCCTTCGAAGAAACCCCCCCGAAATCAAATCCTTGCTGCGGCCTTGCTCTCCAACGTTTCTGACGGGGAAGGGGGTGCTTAAATTCATCTCCAATATTTCAGAAATATTTAATAAATATCATTGTAACCGTCTGCAGTGTTATCCATTGTTTCTACGTAATGCATGATCAATTTAATTAAGATGGCAGCTTTAAATGCTAACATAGGAGTATAAAAATTAAACAATTAAACAAAGGGAGGAGACATTTATTGAAGTCTTAAATCATGCAATTTATTCAAAAAATTTATAAGAAATTAGTTTGAGATGATGACTTAAGAAATCTGAAAATATTTTTAAAATGTGGGGGAAATTATGAGAAAAATTTCAGATGACAGCTTAGAAAGGTCACAAAATTTTACATCATGGAAATTTGAAAAAATGCCAATTTGAGGAGATGCTTGTTAAGTCTTCAACCACTGAAGTCAGCACTGAAATGATGAGCAATTTCGTAAAATGACAGCCTAAAATGCTACCATTGCAGTGTGGAAATTCAAAAATTTCCCTGCTCGGCGCTACGCACCTCGCCGATCGTCCTTCGGCCGCTCATTCACCCCATTTCAAGTCAACACCAAGCATTCGCTTATGATTTATAGTTTTTATACAGTCAGGAGATAGAAATGGACACATAATAATGTTTCTAAATATTTAGTTCCACTCTGTGCTGATTTATATGGGCATTGTGCAATTGAATAAATGAATATTAGGGATATTTGTTGTAAGACAATAAAAATTACCATTTTACCGTTTATAGTCGGTTTCTCTAAAAATAAGCGGGACTTCTGTCCCTTTTTCGGTTAGATGGAAATGAACACTCATGATTCTCATTCTTTAGTTTCATTGTGTCTTAATTTATGTGTACATTATAATCAAAGATCTTATAGTCTTTAGACTCTCTGTTAAAATTATTGAGTAGGCCTATTTGTTGCATGACTTCTGTCCATTTAGGATAAGCTTTGCATCCACAGAAGCTGTGAATGTTTTTGGCAAAGCAATTTTAAAATTAATGTGAATTTTGATGGCTCATTAAGTGATTGATTGACTGATTTAGATTTAAACTTTCACAGATTGAGGTGGTTTAGGTACTTCTATTTGGATATAATCGTTGCAAAATTCCAGATAAACTAGAACCCTAAATGCACTCGATTTGGCATCAAATGCTCAAAATTGCGTCAGACCCCGATGGGGGAGCTTACGACGTTCCACAGACCCCCTAGTCGTTAGGGCTTCTTGCCTTCGGCAATCGCGGCTCCACGCGTTTCGTGCTTGCTATTATTACTCCTACTAAAAATTTCCATCGGTCCCGGTCCCCCCAACTTTTAGGACGTGGTTGCGCCTATGCATGTAGGCCTAGCTCCAAAGTCTTTCTGGGATTTAACCAAATTCTAAATTTGCAGACGCTTTCAAGACCAATGCTTTAGTTCAAGAAATCATTATTTTTAATGTTCTTCTGAAAAGTAAAATGTCTCTAACACATAAATTATTTTGTTGCTGTAACAGAAACACAGTCATAAATATATTAATTTATGGTTTTAACGGATCTTCTCTTTTGACTGGCTTATCTGTCAGCAGGGCCGGATTTACATGTAATCCAACTAAGCAACTGCTTAGGGCCTCCGGAATCTGGGGGGCCTCCAGAAGTGAACCAAGGAAAAAATTCAGTGGTTTATAGATTATAACTCAAACATTATAAGCCACTGAAATTTTTTTCTTTAGCTCACGATTGATTATAACTCATAGTCAATCATTTTATCTTACTGTTACCATGATGTAATCGTATTTCTTATATCATGCAGGAATTGATGCATTTTGTCTGTTTTTATCATTAAGTGGGGCCTCGTAATTGAAATTGCTTAGGGCCTCACTCTGTTCAAATCCGGCCATGTCTGTCAAATGATGTATCTCAAATCCGAGGTGCGATCTTGATCGAAAGCACTGGAATACATTGTCGTTAGCAGCGTCACTCACTGAAATGAACTGAGAAAAACGTTCGCTATCCTAAGTTGCTACGCAGTGGCTTGAGGTAGATTCGAACCTGCGACCCTTCGGTCACAATGCTCCGGACTTACCGCTACACCACAGCGTCTCACCTACCAATAGGCCTATAGTCTACAATAATTATTAAATATATTTCTCATGCTTCGCTAGCATACTGTTACTGTCATTATTTTAAATCCATTGCAGGTTAAGGACCGTCCATAAATGACGTCACGTACCTAGGAGGGAGGGTGTCACACATTTGTGACGATGTGTGACGAGGGGAAGGGTTTTAAAAATGTGACGGCACATCATTAGCCTACATCAAAAATGAAAGTATTAAAATGCCGCACTCTATTTAAAAATTTCACTCAATTAAACAAGTTTCTTTTACTTTTACAGCAATGGTTACCACAATGTAACAACACCATTTATTTTTTTAATTTTGTGGAATGCATAATGATTGTAACTTTCTCTGGGTTTTTTCCGTTCTACCGTTTATCGAGTATGTTTATAGTTATAATTAAAAAGTTAAAAAGTTAGTTTAAAACTTGCCTTTTTTCTCGAGGTTGAACGCACCGGGAGCGCTTCTGAAAGGCTCTTGCTGCGAGAAGCGCTTTATAAATGGTCAGATAAGATAAGATATAATTGCACATGACATTCTGAACATCAGTTTTCTTGGTGGGATGGGGGGGTCAGAGCTTTGTGACATCATATTTGAGGGGATAATTTTTTGTGACTTTTGCGACGGCAAGTGACGAGGGGAGGGGTCAAAAATCAACCCAAATTACGTGACGTCATTTATGGACGGCGACTTAGGAGTAGGCTTCGACTCTTACTAGAAATATTCACAAGGCACGTGGTTTTAAAAAGAGATTTTCAATATTTTATTAAACTTCATTATTTAGAAATCGTCACTGCAGACATGAATATAAAAAACACTGCTAAACGTTAAAAGCGATATTTAATCAGTATAAAAGAGAGGAAGCTAATTTCTGCCAAACGTAAATTCATGCCACTGTGTTCTGCCTCAAACGCTTTTCTTCGTCGTCATAACAACTGAAAATGTGGCTAAAGCGACACTGAAAAGCAGAAGAGACGAACTAAACAACGGACGATGGCTGGAGCTGATCAAAGGATTAATCGTCTTAACTCTCGCCAACAGCCAATCGTAGGCTTCCTGGTTTTGTCGAACGTCTCTAAGATATGGACCAACCTCGTCTAGACATCGCTGGTTGTACTTGTTCAGGAAATCTTTCTACAATATAGACAATCCTGATTAGGAAACAATTGTTGTTGAATAATTAATAAATGACATAAAGATTAAAATACATTTTCAAGGCAACCATCGATGGCTGACCACGGGGCGCGGTGGTATATAGTGGATATGTTCGTTGCCTTGCAGCCGGATGGTTGCAGATTCGAATCTACCTCAAGTCGCCGCGTAGAGACTTTGAGCAAGTACTTCAATCGCAATTGCTCAGGGTCTTTCGGCGTGAAACTCCGATGCAGTGTCCGCACTATATTGGGGAGTGCATCTGAGTAGTGAGCTTGAAGGGGCGCTTTAGAAATGGAGCCATAAAAGACTGGAGAGATTCTTGGCTAAAATCATACGCGGCTGGGACGAGCAAGTAGGGCTAGGGAAGACCCCACTTCTCCAGGCCTTCGTGTGGACGGTGAGCATTTATTGTGTCTCTCTTCCCACATACCGACATTATAACCTTCGCCCTCTTGTCCGCGAATTCGAACTGCCACGAAAAGTTAATAGGGTTAACATCAATTCAAGAGAATTTCTCTATGACATGCAGCGTATAATTTTATTTCATTTTCCCTCTTACCGACTGGTGATCACTTATCGCATCATAATAATTTGTTGGTGCGGCGTGTTGATTTATAAAAACGCGATTATATTAACTTTACGCACAAAGAAGAATTGTGAAGTTGCGCGGTTTGTTTTCTATGTCAGCAGGTCGTGAAAATTGTCATTTATGACCAATACATGAAAATGATTATGGTCACAAGTCCTTTTCACACAATTTAGTGATTCTAGCAGGTAATTAAACGTTATTCAAATGCATCACAGAGATTAAAATAATATGATGTAGGGGAATGTGACTGACCTGGCTAACAGTTAGACGATCGTAGTCGATGAGTTTTGGTTCGAATGGAACCAGCGTTACTGGACGAAATCCAAGATACTTCTTGTTATTAAAATGATTCTACAGAAACAATTGCTGAGCCTCAGTCACAGGAGCAGATGAAATAAAAGAGACATCACAAAAGATTAGATTTTTGATAATTATTTATATGGGATTATATGGTCCTCCAACCATATCCAACGCGCGAGTCCAAAAAATTAGCACGTAAGTCTGATATACATTAAGCGATTTATAGCCTACGCGAGACAATCTAGCGCAGAGGTGGGCAACTCGACCCGCGGGTCAGGTCCGGCCGGCGGAGTCCTTGGAACGGCCCTTCACGTGTCTTTTATAAGAGAATTTTTATTTTGCCCTTGAGAAGATGGTACTTGTTTTTTAATTCACCCCCAACAGTCATCTGTGGCCAGAAGAGCGTTGATTCTTGCTTGTTTGACGACCACTAAAATTTATAAATTCGATTTAAAATATTTCCTAACGAAATAGAAGCGGGATTTAGCGCGAGGGTCGGTTAGGGCTCAGGTTAGGCGTCGTGAGGGTCGGTTAGGGTTAGTTTTAGGGTTAGTGCAGTCATTCTGCTGAAATTGAAGCTGGATTGATGAAAATGTTCTTGCCTAACTGGAGCTGGATTGACGAAAAATTATTGTTCTCTAAATAGAAGTTGGATAGCAACTATATATTAATTTTTATAGGATGCAACCAAGAAACAAAGCTGTTGGGGGTGAATTAAAAAACAAGTACCGAGAAGATTTCTTCTGTTTTATGCGCTTTTAAAAAAGAACAAATTTTAAAAATTTATGCAGAAGCTACTTTTGGGCGAAATACAGTGGCGTAGCTACCATGTGTGCAATGTGTGCAAAGCACACGGGCCCACGACCTCCAGGGGCCCACAGAGATTGCTAAATAATTTTTTTATTATTAGGCTAATCGAACCTAATTAGTAATTCGCATTATTTTGTGACAAATGTAGTTCGTGTGAACACACATTAGCCTACTTCTTTACTTTACTGATGCAGTGACGCATGTCAACCGCCGTGCTGTTGACGGGAACGGGAAAATTGTAGGGAATGTGGGCCCTATTGAACTCCTTGTAACTTGTGCTTTTGTCTCGAGTCATGAAAAAGGTCTAACATAGTTTTAAGTTTAGTACAAGAAACGAATCATACCAAGCAGCACAAGATTCTTATTTCGCTGATTCACTTTCCTATGCAAGTGGCATGGGTGTGCCTATGCTATCTAGGATAGGTGTGATAATCATGTCCATCTATCTGTCACATTCGTATGTTGTAATTAAACTGTGCGCCGTAGAAATCTCATAGGCTTCTTGCCACAGTCATGCTCGTATATATTTCGGTCATTTACTGGATGTGGTAACGGTAGTGACCTGACATCTCCCTCAACCAGGGTGAGAATTGTCGGGGTTTGAGGTGGTATAGTTAAGTCTTCTAGTTAATTTTTCACAACCAAACTCCAATCCTCATGCTGCTCTCAACTTCTCTCAGCTCTTACCCAACAGTCGGGAGACGCAAAATTGAGCACATGTAGATCAGGGTTGTAGGGAATCACGCATATTTAGGGCCTACCCCTATTTTCCACTTGCATGGAATATTGCTAAAATTATTTTTAGGTAGGCCTAGCCTACAATCAAAATATTGATGTTCGTGTCTTTTTGGTGTGCACATTGCAAATCATTGACGGTGGACCTGAATTGATAGATGATTGACAATTTCTGCAGAATAAAATGCTAGAAATAAACTCTATGATGCCATGACATTGTGTACTATAGAAGGCCTACTAATATAAGTGGTTAAGTATAATAATTGTGCTAAGTGATAGATTTCAAATTCGACGAAGCTAGGCCTAAGCACTTTATCTGTATAATTCGTGCTGCATTCATGTTTATTCTGTGATGTCTAATAGCAAAGTGTCATTGATTAGTTTTAGTGATCTTGATTGCAGGCAGAGTAAGAATTGCGGAGGGTTGTGGGTTTAACTCCCGGTCTTTCTTTGGACGCCATAGTAAAGTCCTCATCGTACGCCCAACTCCACATAGGTCAACGCCTGACCCGTGTGATTCTTCTACAATTCTCATGCTGATTGCATAAACAGAAAATATCGTCCTAACAAGGTCAATCAGGGGCCCATGAGGAACTTCTGCACACGGGCCCATAAAAAGCTAGCTACGCCACTGGCGAAATAGAAATCATTCTGTAGAGCTGCGAAAATTTTACGAACTGATGGATGATTTAATTGATATTGTATAGCATGGGAACGGTGTGGACCTATTCTTTTGGGTGTCCGGTCAAAACCACGCACACAAAACCGCGCGCACAAAACCGCGCACACAAAACCGCGATTCACAAAACCGCGCACCCTCAGAACCGCGCACGATCACTACCGCGCACGATCATAACCGCATTCAAGTATTTCAACGTGCATCCAGCTTCAATTTCATATAAAAAATACCTTCATCCAGCTTCCATTTCTTAAGCGTTTTTCATCAATCCAGCTTCTATTTCATATCTAAAAATAGCTTCATCAAACTTCCGTTTCTCATGCGTTATTTTCGTCAATCCAGCTTCTAATTCATATCTAAAAATACCTCCATCCAGCTTCCATTTTTCGTGCGTTATTTTCGTTAGGACCTAATCTAGCTTCTATTTTACTTGTAAAAAACCTTTATGCAGCCTCAATTTCTCTTGCATTTTTCATCAATTTAGCCTCCATGTCACCTCTTTATAATTTAATCCAGCTTCCATTTCTCAAGCGCTGGACCAGTTGTATGTTGAGCAGTTGTCGTTAGACGAGTTGTCTGTAGACCAGTAACTGCATGTAAGTTGTCGTGACACCATGATAGTGCGCGGTAATGATCGTGCGCGGTTCTGAGGGTGCGCGGTTTTGTGAATCGCGGTTTTGTGTGCGCGGTTTTGTGTGTGCG
>OX243823.1:29142563-29152205 GCA_945859605.1 Lumbricus rubellus | reverse complement strand
CCTTCTGGCCAAATAGTTTCAGCAAGATCAATGCTTCCCATAAGAACTCTTGTGTACGCCTCCTAAGAAAATATCAATAATAATTTCAAATTCATACTATCAGACATTTTGTTTGAAACCTTTAGATCGATATACTTTGATGGTACCGTGGTCCTGAAAGCAGCAATCTTGTGTGTTCGCAAATATAGAAGATTATTATATATACCATATATACCGGTACACATGTAATTACATATATGGTATGACATTCTGTAGGACAGGTTTCTTTAGAGATGAATCTTAAAATTCTATTATCTAAACAGGACGATGTGGGATAGAAGGATTCTCTTTCAATAGGTCGGTTCAGAAAACTGGGTCGCATATACAGTACATATCAGTAGCTGTTACAAAATGTTTGCTTAATAATCATTTATGTAAATAAAGAAATGTTAAAGATTAGGACTAGGAAAAAGGCAGCATTGGTTCACATGGCTGAAGTTGCATTTGAAAGTCAGTGCTAAATTTAAACCATCATAATTATTATCATCAGATAGCCTATCTTAATCTATTCAAGTGAGACTTAGGTCAGATAAGCTCAACCTAATCCAGTCTGATTCAATCAAAGCAATGAAAAAGAAAGATCATTATGTCATTCATGCTTCTAACCTTGACTACTGCGCTAGGTGTACCGTAGTGTAGTGTTCTCGTGACGTCTGTTGTACCATCGCTACAACAATAATTTGACGCAGTAGAAATCAATTACAAGAAACTATTAAACACGTTCAGTAACACTAGGAAAGTAGTGTAACCTTACAGAGTTAATATCAAAATTATCAAGGCAGATTGTTTCCTGCAATAACGCATCAAAACTTTTGCATTAAGAAGTTTTGCACCAAGGCTGTTGCATCAAGGCTGTTGCATCCATGCTGTTGTATAAGCTCTATAATCTGTTGGGAACCTTTTCGACACGTTACATTCGTCTGTCTAATGGGTCAAAACTCGCGCAGCTCAAGTGCTGCAAGACATTCAGACGAAGAACCAGTGCACAACTCTCATTTTCTCTAGAACTTTGAATTAACGCTCTGTAAAGTCAAAATTCTTCATTACAATTTTAAATAGACGTGTATGTTGGGCTGTAGGCTATACCTAGTGGGATTCGTACTATCATGGACTAGCGATGATCAATAAAATGCATCAGTTAAATATAATTCATTTAAATTCCTTATTGACTCACAGATATTGTCCGCCTGAGTCGAGTAGATAGATGTCCTGGGTGGTGATAACGCTGTTTGTATCATTACTCGATCGGTCTGGCATATAGTGAATGATGGCCGCATGTGGTCCAACGGCAGATATCGTATCGAAACTAAGACCTTTGTAATTTGGATATGTGCTGGGAAATATACAAATAAACGCGTACACTCATTACGACTTAAGAAATAATCAAATCATTTGCATGAATTATGTAAAATCATTTCCAATATAATCGTCAACCGTTTTAAGACTGCATCAGAAAACATAATGAAAAGCGTTAAAAGCTTAGTTAGTTTCAAAATCCATATGATATTAGAATTTATATAAAGAATAAAATTGATCAGAGATTTCAAGCTTTGGACCATTTTGCCACAGTGTTAGCGATTCTAAACAAATGTCAATTAGTTTACGGTAACTGTAAGAAAACATTTGATAGCATTGCAATGTACTGCAAAAGACATAATAGAGTCCTGTGCAATAACCTACTTCCAGATTTAGCATGACAATTTCTAAAGAGTTTATTGATGTTCTCTTAAAACAGAAAGTGATACCAGTTGCTCATTCGGAAAAAATTCAAGAATGAATTTAAAGATAATATTTAGACAAACAATAAAGTCTGTGATATTCTCAGTTTATTTTAAGGCACTATGTAAAATCTAAACTTACTACTCCTACCTTCTAATCTCCTGCAGTTTATCGGCAGCCGTGCATTCCCTCCATTCCCTACCAGCGGCAATCTGATTTTAACAGAACTAAAACTTGAATAACTTGATATCGTTCTATCAAGAGAAAACGACATAGACTTAAACAGAGGCAGACAGACATAGACAGACAGACAGCGACAGAGGCAAAAGAATGATAAACTGCTATTGCAAAGGTAGGCCTACGTAGCCTACGCTGTGTCGTACGTTGTTAATAATAATATTAGGCCTATGATTGATGACTTAGACTTAGACTTAGTTCCTCCTGTTCCGATCGGAGCATTGGTCAACAAGTCTTCGCCACTCCATACGGTCACCAGCTACCTCTTCCGCCTCGTCCCAACCCAGTCCCATCTTCTCCAGATCTTCCTTAAATGTACGTCTCCAGGTGTTTCTTGGTCTGCCTCATCTTCGCTTTCCCCCTCCGGAACCCATTTTATCGCCGTCTTCGCAATCCTCTCTTTTGGTAGTCTAAGAATGAGCACATCCAACCTTCCTCTTCTCTCCATGATGATATACTCCAGGTCTCTTGATCCCGCCAATTTCAACACCTCCTCATTTCTGATGTGATCTCTCCATGAGATGCCCAAGATGAATCGTAAGCACCTCCGGTGGAAGACATTTTGCTGCTTTGTTATCTTTGCTGTTGTTTTCCATGTTTCACTCGCATAATTATAGTATCACAGGCAGCACCGACGACGAATACAGTCGGATCTTCGTGTCACTGTGTATCGCTCCGGATTTCCACACTGTTCTCATTCTTTGGAAGACCGCTGCTGCTTTACCAATTCTTGTCCTTACATCCACCTCTATTCCTCCATCCCTTTCCCTATAGCTGCCCAGATATGGAAAGTTGTTGACATACTCTATGTTTTCCTGCCCGATTTCGATGTTCAGATGTTTATGATTGATGACGAGGATCATCATAACCAGCCACATCCGGCTAAAAAATGGAGTTGACCGACTACATATAAAATGCGCTAAAACAAAGTTGACTGCAGCATATCCATGCGACCATCGCATGGCCGTTCTTCTGCCGATAAAAAGCATAGAAGAAGATTGACGGGAGCGACATAGGAGGCGCAAAGTAAATGCGAGGTTTAACGCAGGCGACCCATAGTCTAAATCTGTACTTACTGAAAAATTTCAAAGCACTGAACTTCAATGTAATGCAAATTCATCATTTTACTCATATTATGCAGAACATTACTTCGATGTAATGTAAATTCATCATTTTACTCACATAACGCCGAACAGTACAAACCTCTTTCTCAAGAAACGCCAAGAACTCGATCAATGCAGCAGAGTCTCGCAACTACTCAAATAAAATACACACAAGACACAAATCAACTTTCAACTTTCTTCACCGTTGAGCAAACTAACAAAGAAAAGACACTTGGATAGATCTATTTCTCAGCACATCCCACTCTTTGTTTCGTTTCAATAATTTAAAGTTACTTAAATTTGATATAGCCTAATTGAAGCATCTTGCTATTCAGTCGGAGGGCATTCATACACTTGACCTACCGGGTAACTTTTTATTCGCGGACGATGTGAGTCAAAGCTTTTGCGATGAATTGTCTTTTCTATACCTAAACGAATCGAGTGCAGTAGACCTATGCACGTGACGTGACTATGAAAGCAATGCAAAGCGTCGCCGTTAGGTCAGTGCGGGAGCTACATAAAGCTTGATTAGGCCTACCTTAAATGCCTTACTTTCTTTAGCACGATATTGACTGTTATCGTTTTCACCTTAGGCTATATTATAGGCTATGTTCGTTTCAGACAACAATACTTGCATTGCATGAAACTCACAATGCAGTCGGCAAACTTCACTCTCTCCACTGAGTTTTTGACGGACTTCATGAGAGCAATAGGCGAACGAAGCACCAGTCTCCTTATCTGCAGTTCAATACGGAAAATAATACACGTGTTAGCTACATAAACAACCGGTCTAAGTTGACTTCCAAGGAGCCTGCAATGTGCAATCAATACGTAAACAGAGCGCACAGTTCTTATTTCATGAGCAAAATGTGATTTAACTGAATTTAAAAAACCTTCTAGACTCGCTTTTGTCTGGGTTGTCTGGCCTTTGGAACATGCTTCTCTCAAACGATGTTTTGTCTTCTGCACGGGCACCCACTTGACCCTTAATGGTCAGAGGGGTAATGGCGGGAAGGGGGAAATGGCAGGGATAATGTCCGAGCGTAATGTCCTAGACCCTAAAAGCTTTGAAACACGAATGGAATGTGACATTGCATTATGGTTTCAATTTCCTGAGACCATTTTCACCCTCTCTTTTTCTCGCTGCGCTGTTAGCAGTCTGTATTCTAACATTTTCTTGCTCTTTGTCCTACAATATCGACATAATCCCGATGCATCATTAAACTTTCCAAGTTTTCTATAAACAGAGGTCGTTTTGTAACTAACCCCGGCAGCTTCATAGGTGGCGTAATTTGCCGTCGTATCGAGCCAGACGCTGAGGTTTCTACTAGCCAGCTCTTCGATGTGAGTCATTATGGCGCTGTAGTCGATAACCTACAGAGCACAATCATGAAACCTTAAAATTAATCTCAAGACTAAATCTGCGCATGTACCGTAGCCTACTAATTAGCCTACTTGTACGCGTGTGTGTACATGGAGGTGTATGACTGTATGTAGCCCACACAGGTTCATGTGTATGGCCTTTGTGTAGGACTGTAGGCCTATCTAGGAACAAAGAATGGAAGTAAAGAAAAGAAGGAAGGACATAATAGACTTACGGCAGGAAGATAATAATGATGAGTCGAAGGAAAGGAATGATAAAAAGAAAGAATAAAATATATAATTAATTATTATCGCTGAACGCATGAATTCAAGAAAATGAAAGTCTAAGTGTATTCGTACATTAATACATTCTGGTCCTGGTGTGCGACATGTTCCATTAGCATTGACCTGTAGGTGATCTCTGATTTCGGTCGAATTGATCATGCTCACGTGGTTATGTAGGAACAATCTGAAATACCACATTCGGTCATCAATGACATTGAATTTCGCTGTCTGTCCTCCTCAAATGCTCAAAATTACAAAACCATATCAATCTTCATAAACAGATGCTGTTTTTAACTAACACTGGCTGCTTCATAGGTATGTATGTATGTAATTTGCCGTCATATCATTATTTCTTCTTCCATTGGAAATTTGATCGAGAATTGGAGATGTGTTAGTGTTTAGAAATTGGCAGAATATTTCATATATACAGGGTGGGCCAAAAAAAAAGACCCCCCCTAAGATTTTTGCCGATATCTTGACCAAAAGTAAGAATTTCGAAATGAAATTTTACAGTCTTAAAGGCAATTCATATTTACACCAGATGGCCGGATTTCATTAAAATATCTCAAACAGAACAAAAGTTATGCCACTTTTAGTGAGGCCACCCACCGTTTTTTGACGATTCAAAAACGCGACACAACAAAAAGTAATAAAAATTCAATCTAATTATTCTGGCCAATATCTTGGCCAAAAGTAAGAATATCGTAATGAAATTTTACAGGCTTAAAGACAATTCATATCTGCGTATGATGGTCAGATTTAATCAAAATATGTTCAAAGCAACAAAGGTTATACCACTTTTAGGGAGGCCACCCCCAATTTTTGACAATTCAAAGACGTAAAGCAGCAAAAACACGATTTTATTAAGTCTCATCTCAAATAATTATTATCAAATAGCCTTGATATTGACAGATGATCATTATTATTACTATTTAAAAAAGAAATAGGGTACCAGCGTAGCTGCACGTCACTGAGAAGTCACTTAGCAAGATGACAATCAAATCGATAAATAAGGAATCTGTCAGATTAATCAGAGGTCCATCAAGAACTTTGCAAAGAGACTCAAAAGAAGTGTTGGCACTGGTGTTGGGTACATTGAACACAAGTTGTGAAGCACTACTAAGTTCATTTGACAACAGTTATTTAAGATGAGACTTAATAAAATCGTGTTTTTGCTACATTTTGTTGCGTTTCGTTTTTGAATCGTCAAAAACGGTGGGTGGTCCCGCTAAAAGTGGTATAACTTGTGTTGTGTTTGAAATATTTTGATGAAATCCGGTCATTATGTGTAAATATGAATTGCCTTTAAGCGTGTAAAATTTCATTTCGAAATTCTTATTTTTGGTTAAGATATTGGCAAAAAACCTAATTTTTTTGCGTTTCGTTTTTGAATCGTCAAAAAACGGGGGTGGCCTCACTAAAACTGATATAACTTTTGTTCTGTTTGATATATTTAGATGAAATCTGGCCATCATGTGTAAATATGAATTGCCTTTAAGACTGCAAAATTTCATTTCAAAATTCTTACTTCTGGCCAAAATTTTGGCAAAAAACCTAGGGGGGGTCTTTTTTTTGGCCCACCCTGTATATATACATACATAGTGGAAGATTATTAGTTCAGTGCGATTATGAGCGTCTGAAACGAATATTTGAAACTTGAATGGTGACAGTTGTAACTGACCTTGCTTCATTCGGAAGAACGATGGAATATGCGAAGAAGAGAGATGACGTCTGGTCCATTCCACGCAGGTTAAACAACCCTATATACATACAAAAGCAGAATAATTATATTGTAATTCTTATTATACATTAATATTGCTAGTCTATACAGCACCACCTTTAGAAGAGATCCATTAGAGACGCTCAGTGAAACTGAAACCTTAACAGCAGGACTGATGTAATAGGAAAAATGAGAGAATATTCTAACGCTTCCGAAAGCACAGCAACAATAGAGTTTTCCAATTTTTCGAAACTTACACAAAATAATGCGCTCGCGCTCCCATGAATAAATTATAACTATACGCTCTAAATATTATGTCCGCTGTTTGAGAGCGATCCTCTGTATGGCTGAGAAACAGATGTAATAGAAGTCGTCATAGCTGAGATCAGATGAGCATTGAGCAGATAGGCTAATAATCAGAATTATAGGTCTATGATGATGGCAGTTCACTTACACGCAGATTCCTCTAGAATTGTGACTGCCAATGCATTGGCATTTTGTTCGACCAGCTTCTCTCGAACTTGTGACAACTTATTCTGCCATGACACACCTGCCATTAAATAGAACCGTTTAATGAAATTCCATAATCTATATACAATATTATTATAACAGCCCATATAAGTCAATAGGCCTATTAATTAATTAATAGTTTTAATTAACAGTTTACTGCCTTGTAATTATTATTTCCTTTTAACTTTGCTAGTATTACCTGTCCGTTTACTTATCGGCACACAGGGCTTAAGTCCATCTTGTTATTAAAGGTAATTGAACTCATGCATTCATGCAATATAATAGGCCTACAGTCGCCTACTTAAAAAAGACTACATATAATAGACTCCTCAAATAATCTGGACTGTCCATTCTCAAAGAACTATTTTTTTCACAAGAGAGCATCCTACTAGAATAAAAATGTTCGCCATGCCAAGTCAAAATCGATGGAAATATTGGGAAATATTGATACTAGAAATGTCATTCTTGGTCATTCAGGGTCATTTGAAAGACAGAAAAAATCTAGGAAAAACCCGGACAATTGCCAGATATCAGCCAGATAATAATCACTGAAATTCGTAAATACCGATTCTTATGCTCGCTTCCTCGGGCTAATAAGGGCACATGATAAAAAAACGCATCAATAAAGTGCCATGGTCAAAATCTAAGACCAAAACTCAGTCAAATATCGCTCTAATTGGAGATTCTTCTCCCGCTTTGCTATTGGCTTGAGGGATACATTCGAGAAGACTAAGGACTAAAAGACAAGTATGATCGAAGGTCATTTTATTTCTCCCTTGATTGTTTTCCTACCTAACTATTTCAAATACAATAATTATATTAATTATAGTTTACTGCGAGCGACAAGACTTACCCGTTGACATAAAAATTGAATCAAAAGCATAATAATAATACGGATGCCGACTTCAGATAATCCAGATGATTAGCGGCATACCTGCGAATTCAATCGTGTGAACGAAAGGTGGATTGTTAGGTCGAGGTGGTCGATCTGGATCAGTCCAGATGATGTCCACAAGATCCTTGTCCATTTCGACGAGAGTTGCTTTGCCCTGAAGAGACTTCTGATAGGACTGCCAGGTGCCTAAGACATTAACAGAATTATTCAACGGCATTTCAATACCTTCTGTTAAGAGTTGAGCAAATTTGGTCAAATCGACGTCCCAACATTTTGCAGTGATCTCCTCCTCCTTCTTCTGTGTGTCTAATTGTCTGTCTATCTACCTGTCTCTAACCTTTTTTGTCACCGTGCCTAACGTGCTATGCCACAAGTCTGTGACGGCTAAAGCTAAGAGAATAATTACGCGGCATTATGCACCATTAGCCTAAGCATGCTCGAGAATTCATTTGTTTGCATCGTTTCGTTGAAAATCTTCAGCGCGTTACTACATAGGCTAAGTACCGTAAGCTTATAATTTTTTTATATGGCCATCGTTTTCGTTTCGATTTAACTGTGTGACAGAATAAGAATACGCACTGATAGAAACGTAGCTTGGATATGCTCCAAGTAGCGCGTTGTCTGGAAGGTCAGCCAAAAGCCATTCCTCTCCCGTTGGATAACCAGCCTGACCTATATTAGAGAAAGGAAGTCAAACTACACTTTAATGATGGATTCAAGACAATCCATGTAAATGTAGACGCATGCGAAGAAACACTTAAGTAACGAATTTAATACCAAAAGCAGATCACGCAGAATACGGCAATTAAAGTATGTAGGCCCTGTATTACACGTGTAGGCCTTAAACAATGGGTTTAAAACAATGAGATTTGTTAAACAATTCTTATTATTTATTTTACATTTATATGGCGCCTATTCTCAACTGAATTTCTCTGCGTATAACATACGATGACTTTTCAACATGAAGAACCTTCCGAAGAAATAAAAGAATACATTATTCTCAACAAAAACTTTGTGCAGACTTCGAATCCTCGACCGTACAATATGTCAATGTCAACCTTGACCCATTGTCCAGTCGATTAACTATCGAACACCTTCTCCCTTCTCTCCGGTATTTAGCGGAACACCGAGATTCTCAGGCCGCATCCTTTCCTGCTCTTGTATTGTATTAAGACATATTTTTATAAAGCACCTCCACTAGGGCGAACCGTTCAGAGCCGCTCCTAGTGCGCATGCCAAGAGAAAAGGTTTTGATAAAAGAAATGAGGTGAGAACTACCAGCTAGCAGTTGAGATCGAGTAAGCATAGATGGAGACAGCGTATTCCAAAGACAGACAAAGGACCGGAACTGAGTCATGTGTAGCTGTTGTAGTGTGAGGAACTAGAAGGTCAACTCTGTTTGAAGAGTAATGTGGACGATGCGATGAGTCCAAAAGAGATCGAAATTTTCCATCAAATAGATATTTTGGACCAAGATCCGTCGTGCTTTGGAGTTAGATGGAACAAAAAAGTTGTTCAAGCATAAAAACTGTTGCAAATGAGAGTAACGTTGTGGCATATAAATTAAAATCTACGAGTTTGATTCTTTCTTCGTTTCGATTAACATGTGATTAATGACAACCTTCTTTCATCATAATCCAGTTGCAATCCATCTGCATGTCAGCTTGAAGAAAGTATCTGCCATCCGTCCACACAGCAGTCTGTGTCTTTGTTATTATAGCATAACCTAAATAATAACACAACAATGACCACGTTACAAAGACTCACACACA
>OX243823.1:28960063-29137563 GCA_945859605.1 Lumbricus rubellus | reverse complement strand
TCACTAATTATAGGCCTACTAATGAAACTTGAATAATCCATAGCCTATTTAATCAGGATCAGCAAGATAAAACTGACGTCAGATAACAACTGCACGAAGGAGATTAGAAGAAGAATTAACAAAGCAAAAGGGATAATGGCGGGATTCAACAACATATGGAGGAGCAAAACAATATCACAGGGCACAAAGAAAAGAATACTAGAAACATGCGTATTCAGCACGGCGTTGTATGCATGTGAAACCTGGACACTAAAAAAGGAGGACAAAAAGAGGATAATAGCATTCGAAATGTAGCCTACTGTTATAGGAGAATATTGCAGATAAGCTGGACACAAAAAATAACTAACGTGGAAGTGCGAAGAAGACTTAACAGCAAATCCGACATGATAGAAACCATAATGAGAAGGAAACTGAAATTATTCGGACACATCCAAAGAATGAGTGATGATAGAAAGATAAAGAGCATATTGACGGGAATCATGGAGGGATCGGGGAGAAGGGGAAGACCATGCAGAGAATGGTTGCAGGACATTGAAGAATGGTGTGGGATGAATGCACAGGAACTGACACATCGGGCGCAGGACAGAGAAGTATGGAGAACAGTGGTCATTGGTCAAGTGTGCAGTGGACACCACGGATAAAGAAGAAGAAGAATGAAACTTTAAGCCAAGCTGAGAAATAATTTACACTTAGAAACACCATTACAAGACATGTTCTCAATACCTGCTTTGCTTTTTCAAGCTCTCGCTAAAAATAATAATATGACCATGACGACCACTGTGTTTAGACTTTCGCCTCTGGAAGACTTTCTGCAGACACCCGTCGGCAAACTGCAAACGCATGTTTAAACTATCACATAAACTACATGTATAGTAGAGTAGAGGGGCAAAGCCGAATGTTGTAACAAATTCCTGATTTCCTATAGGCCTATGCTATTCAATAAGCCTATTATCGGTGTAACAAAAGTCAATTGGTAGATTGTTTAGTGTAAACTAACCCCGTGGTCATCGGATAGAAGGACGAGGTATGCGTCTAGAGGTGTTCCTCCGGTCAATGTGATGTTGTTCATTGCGGATCGTAGATTTGCTATTCGCTCCGTTGTATTGACGCGGTTCGACGGACGCGTCTACAGCAGACAACGTAATATACGTGAAACAACTTTTACGATGTAGTTCTTGCTATAGGCTAAACTTCTCGTGCTGTGAACTTGCAATTGAGGTTAAGCGATGTCTTCATTTTATCAAACTCATAAAAATATGATATCGTGAACTTCAACTTTCTAAAGCTGTGAAGCAAAGCAAATCTCAAAGCAACCCCTTTACAAGAGCGCTACGTCACATAAAAGTGCTTGCTGTCCAGACAACAATATCCAGGTACTTATCTGGTTGTCAGGATTCAGAGGTTGAGAGGGAGACACAGACAGACAGAGAGACAGAGGCAGAGAGATAGAGAAAGACAGAGAGAGACAGAGACAGCGAAAGACAGAGCGCGAGAGAGCGAGCAGCTATTACGACGTTTTTAGTATCAGCATGGGCATGGGCAGCTGATTAAGTAAGGCACAAACGAAGAATCTTCTTTAAGCAATCAGACTACACACCTATTCTCTTATTTTCTTGTTCGTCACATTCAATTTGTCACAGTCGCTAGCCTACTAGGATCCCATTATTTGCTGTGCAGCACTTCATTTTTTAGTCCATCGTCAGATCAATTAGGTCAACAGACGTCCGTATAGAGAAACTGTTACGGATACCAACTGGTGCAATGCGCGACCGGGGCAGATCCAGGGGGACCAATCCGGCCATGGCCCCCCTTTTAAAACTGCCATGGGACGTAGTCGTCCCCCCCTCCGCCCCCATTCGGTTTTAAATTAGTAAACTGGCATATTGGCCCCCCCATTAATAAAAATTGCATGGGACGTGGCCCCCATTGGGTTTTCGGCTGGAGGACTAAAAAAGGTCATCAACTTTTTCGGTGGATGAAAAGTACTATTTTCCTCAGCCAAAGACCGATGATTAAAAAAAGGGTCATCAACTTTTTTGGCGACGACGAAATTTTTCCCCAAGATAAAAGATTTTGTCCCCCCCCCTCCTTGGAAGAGTTCTGCATCCGCCACTGTGCGCGACAGTTGTTGATGCCCAGGGTCGGATTAACCAGTACGCCATGTCTGCCATGGCGGCGGGCCCCCCGTCGTCAGGGGCCCCCCGTGCGAGAACAAAAAGAATTTTTAATGTGCATTTTCCCATAAATTTATTCAACTTCACTTAAAGGACAGTGTGTAAATTTAAGTCAATTGCTGATTTGTTTTTATGAGCAAACAATGCACTGTGTGCCCTATAGCCTATAACTCTTAGAGTAGGCCCAGTGCCGGCGCTAGCACCCCATACCCCCCATTTGGGGGGCCCCGAGTTTGAAAAGGCCCCCAGGGGGCCCCCAAAATTAGCTGGTCATTATGGCTATTTGTGACTGTATATTTCTTAAACCGGCGCATTTATTTGAGGCACCAGATCTGGTCTGGTGCATGCCTCAACTAACCATATGGCACTGCCATAGCAGACCTAATGCAAACATCATACCGGCCATACTGATTTTGGGCGTAAGTAAAGCCATTTAAACTAACTCAGGCAGTTTCGTCCACTTTCTCAAACACAACATTTATAAATTGTAACTTATTGTAATTGCTAATTGGATGAGGCTCCAAAATAAAACCTGCGTGAAGCCCAAACATTAAGCCCTGTGTAGGGTTCCAGATCTGATGTCCACGGTACGTGTCTGATCTCAAAATTGCAAGGGGCCTCAAATGTAGCTGGTAATTATACCTTTCATGACGGGCCTGACGGCTCATTCCTGAAACCAAGGTATGGGGGCCTCAAGTTTTATTTGGGGGGGCCTCCGGTACCCTAGCGCCGGCACTGAGTAGGCCTACCGGTATAAGATCCCTGGCATGAATTCCATGATTATAATTGTATTGACGAAAGTAGGCTAAACGATGCCAAAAAACAAAATATTTCAACTTTCCAGTGCACAAAATAGGAGAATAGCCAAAGAACCCTCTGGTAGAAAAACAGCATTAATTCCTCTGTTCCAAAACTGAATTTTTTTCATAAACTCCAGATGGGTCAAAGGAAGGGGTTGGATCGGTTTGTTTAATGGCTTATAGTTAGGCCCTAAGCGCCAAGGACTGAAGGTATATAATAGGCCTACACATCTAAAGAACCTAAAAATTGTGGGTCAGCAGGTGTCTTAAAGGTTACAACGCATATTTTTGCTAATAGATACGGTTTCTTTCAATGACATTCTTCACCAGTTTGCCACCGCCATTAGCAGAAAATTTGAACCATAGCATGGGTGCTCGCGTAGGCGAAGACTTGGCATTGGCTTTTTGGGGAGGGCTGTGAGCGAGCAACCGGATGACGATCGCCGAGGAGCGAAGCGCCAAGCACCTCCCCATTTTTTTTAAATTTCCACACAACAACAGTATATAGAAATAATTTTTAGGCTGTCATTTCAAAGACATTTCTCATCATATGATTCATTTCAGGGCTCATATTCGTGATTAATCAATTATAGGCATGCAATAACAATTTAACATGTGAGAGGAAGTTCTGAGGACCATGGTGACGGAAGGTCAAGGTAGATTAAGGGCCCCCCGGAGAATATGGCGGCGGGCCCCCCGAGAGCTTAATCCGGCCCTGTTGATGCCTGCAGAATGTTCACAACCAACCAACCACACACGTGGTTTCTTAGGGTTCACACTCTTCTCCCATAACGGGAAACTATAGCCTACTTGCCTTAAAAGTCCTGATAAGACATTCGACTACATGTATAGGAATAACACCAAAGAAACTATTTAGATAAGTGAATGTGTGCTGAAAACCATGAAGTTCCACCATTTGTTTAGATGACAGCTATTACAATTTCGTTGTTTCTTCCAACTAATAGCAGATATACTTTTAGAAACGACTTACAAGTTCGTCACGATCGGTCTTATAATAAAGACGCCGCTGTTTGCTCATAATTATAGGGTGACACGTCTGTGTATGTCCTATATAGGTAACAACAGCGTCTTGTCACGCTTGTATACGAGACTAGGCATATACACATTTTCTTCACTGTGTAAATTTGATGAACGCAGTTTTCCGCAAAGACAGTTTTTCCGCAAAAACATTTACATTTTTCTTATAAATAATGGCGAAAACGGACCGAATCATAATCAAATTTGCACCAATAGCCTATCTTTCATTTGACTGATGCATAGCCTACACTGACCAAATATTATAAAGACATATTATGAAGCCGTTACTGAGATAACGCATTTTGAAAACGGTGAACGAACTTTCGTGTCACCCTATAATCCCTCATTTCTGGCTTTTAGTGCTATACCTCCGGCGTTACTTTCGATTTAACTATCCTCCAGTGTACTACATCTGGCATCCGATGATATGCCAGTATTCAGTAACTTTTAGCTTTTCTTACCTCCGCTATTCTATAGGCTACAACTATATAGCCTAGGCCTACATGCAGAATTATTGGGTCAAATTTTTGACCTTATTTCGGTTCCAAGTTTAACTTATTTCAATGTTGCATCCGACGTAAATTCCTCTGAATTTCACTCGGTTCCGATGTTAGTTAGACCACGTGAAGAAATATTTAGGCCTACATTCGGTGCTAATTTCTTCCGGTTTGCCCTAATTCTAAGCACAGTTGCTGTTGGCAATACTTACTTGCGGTGTTTCTGGACAGAGCGTTCGGTTATTTGGATTGATATCAATGTATTGCCATGCTGCTGAACATTCCTGGAAAGCCAAGACTACTAAAACACGAATAGACAGAATTCATCAGGCTTTCTTTACTACCAGAAAGAGTCAACATCGATCCTTTCAATCGCGTCTTACATGTAGCCTATAGGCCTACATCGTTTATTATTAGCCTATGATGCGCAGGTCTATAATTAGGTCCTACATTGAGGAAGTCTAACTCGAGCATCCTGGAAATTGAGCTAGGCCTATAGACGTATACGGTACATCTGCAGGATATTGCAGTTTAGTTTTCAGTTTACCCAAATACCAACTCATTCAACTTCAAGACAGCAGCTGCCGGCTGCCGGCAAGACTGTCTTAACAAATAATTGTAGGTCTGCAATTCCTGCATGCATGGTAGAAATAGGCCGAATCGCTACATCGGACTCGAACCCGCAATCGACGCCGCTCACTACCGAATAAGTTGAACCGAAAATGATTGATGTAATTATCATATACCGACCTAGAGCAGCGATGACGAACAGACTGGAGACGATATTTGACTTCTTCATTTCGTTCTTCTTCTCCACGAAAACAGTTCTTCTTCTTCTTCTTCTTCTTCTTCTTCTTCTTCTTCTTCTTCTTCTTCTTCTTCTTCTTCTTCTTCTTCTTCTTCTTCTTCTTCTTCTAACAACAGATTCCGAGATATCACCGATTAAACTAATTTAAACTAAAGATTAACCGACTTAAACTAATTATTTATCTCTTGTGCTCGCTTCGAAAGAAAGATACGATTGAATTTATGAATCCGTTGTTAGGCTACATAACGTCCATATTATTATTGTTTCAGTGCATAAACTGCGCACCCATAAGATACGACGAACGCTAGCGAATGTGTAAGCTTATCTACATATCAGCATGTGTATATGTCGGCCTATATACATGTACAATTGTACATGTACCTACATATTTATGCATGTACTTAGGCTATTATATATGACCATTGTTGATCGTAATTCTATGGCCTGATAAATAAGTAGGCCTAGCACCATATATCATGCAGTGGAAAGCTGTAAAGGAAGGAGAAAAGGGAATTACCAAAACGCCAGACTATTGTTTCAGCCTAATTCATGATAAGACGATTAGTTCTGGGTGATAGTCTGCTGTATTTCATTATAGTCTTTGTCTGTTAGTCGCCTGTATTTGTTACTATACCCGATGTTAATGTCCACTTATTGGAGATTTGTGTCTCATCAACAACTCTTCATTTAAAATTTACAACTGTACAAGATGTGAAATGTTTGTCTGTTAAGAACACAGGTCAAATTATCCTGCCGCACAGCTAGACTTAAAGTTTTATTTGACCCACCTAGGACAAAGTTAAACAGGTGTAAAGGACTTTTAGCCTACTTAAAGTGGCTGAAAGGTTTCAGGAACTATGCAAATAGTTTAGACTGAAAACTTTTCAGCGTGTAGCTGCTACTACAAGTTTATAAAATCATTAAAATTAATGAAAACATTCAATTAAGAATTCGACGACAATTATTATAGGCATCGAACTATAAACCAAATCAATGGAGTAATATTATAGGCCTACTTAGATATCTGGTTGGTTACGAGCAAGATTAGGCTAAGTCTTAACCTAAATTCTAACTGGTTTGAATGTCTTCATAATTATCAACATTTGAAATATCAATAATATAAGAATTAACCTAAATTCTAGCTGGTTTGAATGTCTTCATAATTATCAACATTTGAAATATCAATAATATGATAATTGTGAATCGAAAATAATTGCGTTGAAATTCGCACGAGATCGTGTTTTTTGCTATAATTATTTTCATATATCACTGGAGCGTTCAGTTCGCCCAGTTTTTAGTGAAATATGCAAAGAAAGAGAAATTCAAAGCTCAAGTATAAAGCGCCTATACTGGCAGTGATCACACTGATCAGTGTGTGATAAAGCAATATGGAGCGTGTGTTGTCCGTGTCGTGTCCTCTAAGCAGCGTTGCCACTCTAAAAAAATGAAAAAGGTGGAGAGTTGAAAAACCCAAGAAAACCCAAGTTGCCAAAATCTTCGAAAATGTCCACAAATTCCCGTCCGAAAATTCTGATGACCTCTTTTCTTTAGTCATCCCGACCCAAAAATCTTTCAATTTTCCCGTCCGAAAATTCTGACGACTTTTTTTTATTCATCCGGTCCAAATCTCTCAAAAATTGTCCACAATTTCCCGATTTTCCCCCCAAAAAACAAGCAAAAAAACCAAGTTCTTCCCGAAAAAACTCAAGCTCGGATTGAAAAACTCAAGACTTTTTGGTCGAAAAAAACCCAAGTTCTTCCCGAAAAAACCCCATTTCCCAAGTTCGGATCGAAAAACCCAAGATCTTGTGAAAACACCCAAGGAGTGGCAACGCTGCCTCTAAGAGTCCCTCCGGATACTCCAGTTCGAAATAGATTATCCTACCGGCGGATCTGCTTTAAATTCGCTACACGCCGGAAACAATAGGTTATTATTCTGAAATAAAGTCTCCAGGGTGAAAGAATATTTCATCCCGCTGAAGTATGGTTTCCCTCGGGACTTTATTTATACGCTCTATTTTAAAATTTCACTAATTTAAACAAGTTTCACTTACTTTAAAACAGCAATTGTTACCACAATGTAACAACACCATTTATTTTTTCATTTGTGGAATGCATAATGATTGTAACAATTATACTTACTATATTTGGTACTATAATTTTAATTCACCCTTTTTTATTTTCTATTTAATTTCGAATTTATTTCAGCGTGCACATGTCGAATTTATTTCAGCGTGTCGATGTAGGTAGGCTATCGTGTACAGTCAAAAATCGCACATGTATGATATCGCAACAGAATTGTCCGATTAAAGAGCAGGTGGCCAAAAAACAACTATGTCCTGTAACATTGTTTCAAAATATTTCCCTCGTCGCATTTTTACTCTGTTTCGCCACATGAATAATTCGCACAGGTACGAGTCTAGCATGCTTAGGCTATTATGCACGCCGTTTTGACGTTTATTGCGTTCTTTAGCAGATTTCCAGGAACGTTCTATATTCTGCGTATGAGCCCCACTGTTTGGGTCCACAAAGTTCAGCGAGTGGTTGACAGTGAAGTGGTTCAGTCCAGGCAATGCACCTACTCCATTGTAAGCGCGCCATTGATCGGAAATAACGGTTGTTCCCGGCAAAATGCTGCGTTGATAATTGGGATTTAAGTGTTGCAGCTGACCTATCGGGGACGGTAAACATAAAACAATCCCCCGTTTCCCGGCATATTCCACCGAATAGCCTACCCATTGCTGGGGTGTTATGCGACCAACATGGCTTTTCCTGCGTGAGAAAAGGCTTTCGTCTATTTCTACAATGGTATTGGGTCCTCCGATGATTGTTGGATTTATCAGAAGTGCATTAGCACAATCATACCTCTCTCATGTAATTGTTCCAGTGGTGTAGTCCTAAAAAATGAAGTGGGGGAACGCCTGGAAATTGAAGTAGGCTAGCAACTGTAGCAAAAAGTGCAATCCTGCAAGAATTTTGCATAGTGTAAGCGCTGCTATTTTTGAAACAGTTGAATGTAAAAAAGTAAAAAAAAAAGTAATAAATGTAATTATGTAAATTTAGCCTATACATAGGAATTTGTTATTTGTAACATATTGTATTCAAGTATTCAAACAGTTTCCATACCTGTACAGATAGTACAGGCTTAATGCTAAAGTGCAGTGACTGTCAGTCTGTCAGCGAGTCAGTAGCTACAGTCAGAGGAATTGCCACAGTGGATCTTCAGTCTTGTCTTCTGATGAATTCAGTGAAGCCACTCTTGTAAATTGTGTATCCATCGCTGACCGATGTTTCCGCAGCCACGTTTTTGCGTAGGATACCTGGTTGGAATCCAGGACCTCAGTGGCGGACCATGCAACTTGATAAACATCAACGACGACACGTGAGAGACAAGAAGCTTAATTACTGCGTGTGTCACTGACAATGATGTTCATGTGGCTGAATATTTAGTATAAAGCCAACACATAGGCCTATATAGATATATCTGCGAAACTGTGAAAGGCTCCTGTAAGTAAGCAGTTGAAACTGTGAGTCTTGCACTGTCTTGAGGTCTTCTTTGTTCATTTATTTCAGCAGAAATGCTGCAAAATAGTGAGGGATCGCGTTCCCTCCCTTGAAAAAAGTGGGGGAACGGCGTTCCCCCGCGTTCCCGCCCCACTACACCACTGAATTGTTCCAATCCACTGCAGCTGCTGCCTTCGATATTTCCAACTCTCTTTCGCAAAACGGTCCGCTTGTGAGTTCTTGAGACCAGCAGTATATAAATAAAACAATCTGTCGGTATGTCAAACGCGATCCCTCCAGCCATGTCCCCTTACGTAGGCCTACGGGTATGTCCTCTTTGCAGGAAATTTTTTTGCATCTCCACCGATCCTGTTTATCCGTTAGTGACAAAGCCATCGCATGTCCAATGATGTCCATTCGCGCACACTGTCTCTGAGAATGAACTATGCCGTGTTGTTGTAAAAACACAAAACTCCTCTCCTCATCGTTAACCAAAGCGGATAAACGCAGAAGATTCATTTTAAATCTGACGCTTTCTAGTTCAGAATAATACAAAATGAATTTGAAAATACCCGGTAAAAGTGGACACCTTATTTCAGGACGATACCTTGCTGTATTACGTCACGGAAATAAATTCGAAATTAAATCGAAATTTTAAAATTAAAATTATAGCACCCTATATTTTTCTTCGTTTTTTGTGGGTGGGGGTCAGAGCTTTGTGACATCATACGTGAGGGGATATTATGTGACTTTTCGACGACGTGTGACGAGGGAGGGGTCAAAAATCAATCAACCCAAATTGCGTGACGTCATTTATGGACGGCGGCTTAGGAACAGGCTGCTAATATTACTAGAAATATTCACAAGGCGCATGGTTTTAAAAAGAGATTTTCAATATTTTATTAAACTTCATTATTTAGAAATCGTCACTGCAGACATGAATATAAAACACACTGCTAAACGTTAAAAGCGATAATGAATCAGTATAAAAGGAGAAGGAGGACATTTCTACCAAACGTAAATTCATGCCACTGTGTTCTGCCTCAAAAGCTCCTCTTCGTCGTCATTGTCGCAAGTGAGACTAACACGGCGCTCAGCAGAAGAAGAGACGAACTAAGCAACGGTTGATTGCTGGAACTGATCAATGGATTAATCGTCTTAACTCTCGCCAACAGCCAATCGTAAGCTTCCTGGTTTTGTCGAACATCTCTAAGATATGGACCAACCTCCTCCAGACATCGCTGGTTGTACTTGTTCAGGAAATCTTTCTACAATATAGACAATCCTGATTAGGAAACAATAATTGTTGTTAAAATAATTAATAAATGACATAAAGACTGAAAAGACATTTTAAAGGCAACGATCGATGGCTGACCACCAAAGACTGGTGGGGCGCGGTGGTGTAGTGCGTATGTTCGCTGCCTTGCAGACAGAGTGTTGCAGGTTCGAATCCACCTCAAGCTGCCGTGTAGGGACTTTGGGCAAGTCCTTCAGTCGCAAATGCTCGGGCGCTTCGGCGTGAAACTCCAATGCAGTGTCCGCGCTGTAGTCGGGAGCGCTTCTGAGTAGTGAGCTTGAAGGGGCGCTTTAGAACTGGAGCTATAAAAGACTGGAGATATTCTTGGCTAGAATCATACGTGGCTGGGAGGTTCGAGTAGGGCTGGGAGGACCCACCTTAAGGTTTTCGTGTGGAACGGTGCGCATTTATTGTGTCGCCCGTACCCACCGACAAAACAGTAACATTAGCTTAGCCTATGCCTTCGCCCTCTTGTCCGCGAATTAGAGCTGCCACGAAAAGTTAATAGAGCTATCATCATTTCAAGGAACCTATTCAAACAAATTTCCCTATGACACGCAGCGTATAATTTTATTTCATTTTCCCTCTTACCGACTGGTTATAATCACTTATCGCATCGTGATGTTGATGTGGTGTGCTGATTTATAATAACGCGAATATATTAATCTTACGCACAAAGAAGAATTGTGGAGTTGCACGGTTTGTTTTCTCTGCCAACAAGTCGTGAAAATGTCATTTATTACCATAGGCGTAGGAGACGGGAGTCCAGGGGGCCTCCAAATTTCGTGCAAGTCTGTTTTTTCTGGCAAGCAGACCAGGAAAAGTATAAAAATCTATCTAAAATTTTCGGAATTTGGACCGAACAACTAAAAAAAGGTCGTCAGATTTTTCGGGCGAAAGTTGAACTTCCCCCCCCCACTCCTGAAATGTCCCCTACGCCTATGTTTATGACGAATACATGAAAATGATTATGTTCACAAGTCCTTTTCACACAATTTATCTATTCTAACAAGTAATTAAGCGTTATTCAAATGCACCGCAAAGATTAAAATAATATATTGTAGGGGAATTGTAGGCCTAAAGACTGACTGACCTGGCTAACAGTTAGACGATCGTAGTTGATGAGTTTTGGTTCGAATGGAACCAGTGTTACTGGATGGAATCCAAGATACTTCTTGTTGTTAAAATGATTCTACAGAAACAATTAGTGTTGAGCATCAGTCAAAGGAGCAGATGAAATAAAAGAGACATCACAAAAGATTAGATTTTTGATATTTATTTATATGGGATTATATGGTCCTCCAACCATATCCAACGCGCGAGTCCAAAAATTTAGCACTAAGCGATAACGCGAGACAATCTAGCGCAGAGGTGGGCAACACGACCCGCGGGTCAGGACCGTCAGGCCGGCGGGGTCCTTGGAACGGCCCTTCATCATCATCATCATCATCATCATCATCATCATCATCATCATCATCATCATCATCATCATCATCATCATCATATTGTCCTTTATAAGAGAATTTTTATTTTGTCCATGGGAATATTTCTTCTGTTTGATGCACTTTTAAAAAACCAACAAATTTAAAACAATTTATGCAGTAGCTAGGCCCTACTTTTGGGCGAAATAGAAATCTAGAGAGCTGCGAAAACGTTTACGAAAGGCTTCAACTGATGGATGATTTATTTATTGATATTGTATAACATGGAAACGGTTTGCCTATTTTTTTCCGTTCCAAGGTCAACAAACGAAAGACATCTACAAGATTTCGTTAATTTTTATGGACGTGGTCTTTTGTGTGATTGAGAAAAACTTTGACGGTTTTCAATCATTCAACTCATAATAAACATTCCAACCGTTGTATTGGCTTCGACCACTTGGACGAGCGTCTCCAGACGAATTCCATAAGAGTTGTCTTCGTAATAGCCAGGCTCTGAAATCATATACATCCGAATCATTCATTTATGGCTGAGACTGTTGTAATATCTTGAGCATTTTAAATGTTCCTAAAATCTTAGTGTTGCATGCGTCTTATCATTTCCAGCATTATTTTGTCACGCTCAGCCGAAACAGAGGCAGAGGTCTTAGACAGATAAGACAATAATAATTGTCAAATTATATTATAATTATTTTTACGCTTTATTCCGTAAAAAATAGTTTTACTGTAGATGAAACTAATTTTTTTCCTCTCTTAGAGAAGCTGTTTAACCCTTTTCTAATGACAGTATAAATTCATTTTCATCCTACCGTCGGAGAAGAACATTCCTTCGTAGATTGGCGTAAATATCGTATTGAATCCTACGGCGATTAGTCCTGGACCTGAGCACAAAACATTAGCACTTATAATATAAGCTTCAATGCTTACTTCAATGCGTGTTTTGTTGTTTCGGTTTCTATGGCCAACAATCTCCGCCCGATCCCATCAGAAACAGCCATGACAATAGAGAAAAGTGAACAAAAATTAGAGCGCAACCTCAAGAAGCTCTTCAGCGGTGGCAGCGGCTGCTTTCCCGGCGGCATATAGGCATTCCGTACCCGATTTCGTAGCATTGCAAGCCATAACGCTTTTTCATTGGCCGGTTCCAGATAATGAATATTCATAATCAATGACGTGCTTAGTGCCTTCTCGTGCGCTGTTGTTGCTGCTGTTGTTGGCATACGGGGGAAAATGGCCGATTGCGGTGCGTTTAAAGTTATAAGGAGTTTCCTTTCGATAGTGAAGTAATCGAAAGTTTGAAGGTAGACTTATAATCAGAGCAAAAATAAAATGAAAAGGTTACGCCTTGTTACGTGCGTGCAACGGTGCAAGCAAATATATCATGCACCAATTCATCGCTTTCAATAATACGCTGTGGTCAACAGCTAGGCCTATATGTGATGCATCACGCGTCTGGTTCGTTGAATAAACCGTCAAAAAAACCACTGCGCTACAGAAGTCATTACAATAGATTTTTACTAGACTTCAGTTGCCTAAATTCGCATCAGTTAAAATTAGTGTTCCACACATTCCCAATTGTAACTTTAAAAGCTCTAGGTTTATTCAGTTTTCGTGAACTGTCTCATATTTTCCATGCCTACTGTTCGACAACCAGTAGGCCTAATATTTCGAACTTAAGTACAGTAGTTCATGTCAATCTCAGTTCTAGTGAAAATCATCCTAAATTTAAACTTACGTGTAGTCTATGCGCAATTGCATATAGGCCTAATTACGTTTTATTAAGATGTGTGACGGTTATCTTCATTCAAATTGTTCAAATTTGATTATCTTGAATCATGAAACAGAACCCTGTGCATCCACGTTCACAGACCTTCTAATTCCACGTTCTGACTTCCTGACAGGAATAGATTTGTAGAAACACTTCTGTACAGTTAAAAACTAGCAAAAAAGGTCATTGTCCTCCGATTGGAAGCAATATACCATGGAGGATGGGAAAGGAAAAAAGGGGTTGTGGCGTTATGCAGTTTGAAAAATTCCTTAAAACAGCCCTGTAAGAGTGAACGTTACTGCTGAATTATGAATAGCCTAGGTAGGCCTACCAATAAAAGCATTAATGTGAATGCAAGTTACTGTAACCTTATGGCTTTACATAATAGAAAGGCATTTGCTAAAAACATCAGTGGTACTCTGTTATCATTGCTCATCAATAAACAATATTATCTTTATTTAACAATACGGCTGACTGCAGGCCGCAACCTAGCTATAGTCTAATGACAACTTGTCACGATTCAGACATAGCGAAGTCCCAACATTTACAGCTTGACCTATATACTTGCCAATTGCTTACATTTTAAATGCAATAATTAAACTAAAATCGGGTGTTTAAATTTTCGGGTGAGGCAGTATAATAATAATTTTTATCTATTCAACAATCCGGTCGAAAGACCGCAATCGGTTACAGTTGAAACAGTTTGCAGGAACTCAGATTACAGAATACATAAATCTTAACTATACTAGCTGAACAGACAGCCTAATTACAAAGCATATCCGCCCAATAATAAATCACGCAACGCAGCTTTATCCCATTATATGCAAAACTGTTTGGTGTAGGCTATCTATTTATTAAAGCACTTTATAAATCTTGGCAGGTAACTGCCATATAGCGTACTTTAGCGAATGCAGTTCGCACCAAGCCCCTCGGCTGTCGCTTGGTGTGTGACCGGGATTCATCGTTGAAGGTGAATTCGGTCCTGCTGGTAGGATCATTAGCTTCACCAACTGCACGCAGTTGGGTACTGACGGGAGGCGCGACGTGAACGCTGATCCTTTGCCTCCCATAGCGTACTAGGCCTAATGGACGCAAAGCGTACTAGGCCTAGTGGACGCAAAGGCTGCGAGTTATTAAACATAATAGCCTAACATTATTGATATTGACAACGCAAGCCGCAGTCTGTAAACACAACGCAAGCCGCAGTCTGTAAACACAACGTGCCTAATGATGTCACTGGTTATGAATATTCATGATATGGGGTCGGCCAATGAAAAGGTGCTTAAGGCTGACAATGCTACGAAATCGGGTACGGAATGCCTATATGCTTCCCGGCGATGCACAGAGATCTGACGACGACGTTTACGACGGAATGTGTTAGGCTTATAATCAACCACTTCTGATTTGAATAGGAAGACAATGCCATGTAGGATGCAGGTCCAACAGTGGCAAAACTTCTGTGCTGTGTTTGGGATTACCCTGTCCCATGAATTGACGGCTTCTTCATGTTGTTATGCAATTGTGTTGCGTTACCGACTTCCTTATGGACAATATGCTGCTATCAAAATAACCCTTCTCTATTATGACGACATTTTCTTGGTCTGTAACAATATTATTACGTCATTAGCTACGGACATAAGCTATATTATGGTTTGTGATGAGAATATAAAGAAGCACTTGGCATAATTGTCCATACCTTCGTGAACGCTGAGGTAATATCCGACTCCGTGACCGGTTCCATGGTTGTAATCCCAACCATTCTTCCAGAGAGGAGCTCTTGCGATGGCATCGAAATCGCTTCCTTGAGTGTGCGACCAGACAACAATGATAATAGAATGCATTGTTGGAGTATCCTATCTATCAAATGTACGTAATCATTCACTCACATGCAACATGTAAAAGACGAAATGCAGATGGAGGCGATTTGCGCCCATTTTAATGTTAATTGTGAAAATGCTATGACTACTTCTGAATGAGCGGCTATATGGACTGAGAGTATCACTAGGGAGTAGCAATTACGTCGCACATATAAAATAGAATATACTACATGCATAATTATGTGGATCGAGGGATGACTCAACAACCCAGCCTCCAACTTATTTCGACCACTAACACACGAATGAGTCCTTTGCTGTTTACTTCCCAAGTCAACTGAGCGTCGCTACGTCTCGCTTACAAATGTCTTGTTCTTTAAAAAGCAACATCAGATAGAAGTGAATTCTACCCCGCCTTAGATTTAATTATGCCTGTTATTAAACTGGCGGGAGATAGCTATCACGATAGAGGACTATAAAATATAATTATAGATGTGACCTACCATAAAGACCTTCTGGCCAAATAGTTTCAGCAAGATCTATGCTTCCCATAAGAACTCTTGTGTACGCCTCCTACGAAAATTTCAATAATAATATCAAATGCATACTATCAGACATTTTGATTGAAACCTTTAGATCGATTTACTTTGATGGTGCCGTGGTTCTGAAAACAGCAATCTTGTGTGTTCGCATATATAGAAGATTATATAGCCTAGAACAGTGTTTCTTATTAACCAGTGTTCGACCGAACCCCTGGGGTTCGATGAGCCAGTACCAGGGGTTCGGCAGAGGTCCTCTGAAATATTTATATATGGCCTAGCCTACATATTCACGGACCAAGGTCAGTGAGTGTGAGTGAAAAATCATTTGCAATTGTTTTTAATTGTTCAACTTCTATTTTAAAAAAGGACACATTAAGATGCAATTGGTAGTGTTGGTATGGTTAGTCAACTGTTAGTAGTTCATGCATTGAATAGGTCTAGGTTTAAGTCTCTAGGCACATATTGTATCACATTTTGGTACAATTTTTATTTCTTTTTGTTCCCATTAGTTAAAAAAAATATTGTTCAAGCTTGAGGGGTTCGGTGAATGGCCATGGATTTCTCTTGGGGTTCGGCTCCATTGAAAAAGTTAAGAACCACTGGCCTAGAACATAAATATATATAATATATGGCATGTCATTCTGTAGGAGGAGGTTTCTTTAGAGATGAATTTTAAAATTCTATTATCTAAACAGGACGATGTGGGATAGAAAAATAACCTTTCAATAGGTCGGTTCAGAAAACTGGGTCGCATACAGTACGTATAGGTAGCTGTTACAAAATGTTTGCTTAATAATCATTTATGTAAATAAAGAAATGTTAAAATAGACGTCGATATGATTAGGACTATGAATAAGGCAGCATTAGTTCGCATGGCTGAAGTTGCATTTGAAAGTCAGTGCTAAATTTAAACCGATCTTCTATGACATCACAATCATAAAATCACATTATCTTAATCTAGTCAAGTGAAACTTAGGTCAGATAAGTTCAACCTAATCCAGTCTGATTCTATCAAAGCAATGAAAAAGAAAGATCATTATGTCATTCATGCTTCTAACCTTGACTACTGCGCTAGGGTTACCGTAGTGTAGTGTTCTCGTGACGTCTGTTGTACCATCGCTGCAACAATTGATGCAGCAGAAATCATTTTTAAGAAACTATTCAACGTGTTCAATAGCACTAGAAAAGTAGTGTAAACTTGCAGAGTTAATATATCACAGTTATCAAAGCAGATTATGTCCAGCAGTAACGCATCAAAGCTTTGCATAAAATCTCTTGCATCAAGGTTTTGCTATGGTTCCTATCATCTGTCGCCAACCTTTCAGAAATTATCATAATAATTCGTTTATCTGATTTTGGATCTAAACTCGCGCAGCTCAAGTGTTGCAGGACATTCAAACGAAGCACGAACGTAAACACTAATGTTCTATAGAATTTTTATTAGCGCTCTATAAAGTCAAAATTGATCATTACAATTTCAGACGTGTAGGCCTATAGCTCCTACAACTATATTCATTCATTCATTCATTTCAAGAATTTATATAGCGCCTCTTCTAGAAATCCACTCAGAAGCGCTCCCAGTCCAACCACGGTGAAACAAAAAGTCTTAAGGAGCTTGTAGAACACTGACGAGTCGACCCTAAGCAGCAGGCGCATCTGCAACGGGAGACTATATGATGATGATGGTTCTCTGCCCGAAGGCAGGTTCACTGGCTTTTACGCCCCTGGTGATGAGATGAGTGAGGTGGTTTCCCGTTGCCTTCCTCGCAGACATTGATGGGTAAGCAACTTGCCCAAGGTCGCTCCGTAGCAGCTTGCGCCATTGCGTCCCACATGTGCTAGCCCGAGATATCGAAATCTCTAAATGTCAACTCCCAGTCCGGGGCTTGAACCGCAGTCCGTTGTATCCAACAGACGAATGCCGCTCTCGCTTACCGGTGTAGCTAACTAGGCCAGTAACAACTATATAGGCCTATCTATAATGGCTGGTGCGATTCGTACTATGGACTAGCGATGACCAATAAAGATGCATCAGTTAAATATAATTCATAGGCCTATATAATATAAGAATATAAGATTGTTATTTACATACAGATATTGTCCTCCAGAGTCGAGTAGATAGATGTCCTGAGTGTTGATGACGCTGTTTGTATCGTTACTCGATCGGTCTGGCATATAGTGAATGATGGCCGCATGTGGTCCAACGGCAGATACCGTAACAAAACTAAGACCTTTGTAATTTGGATATGTGCTTGGAAATATACAAATAAACACGTACACTCATTAAGACTTAAGAAATAATCAAATCATTTGCATGAATTATGTAAAATCATTTCCAATATAATCGTCAACCGTTTTAAGACTGCATCAGAAAACATAATGAAAAGCGATATAAGTTTAGTTAGTTCCAAAATCCATATGATATTAGAATTTATATAAAGCCTAAAATTGATCAGAGATTTAAAAGTTTTTGACCATTTTGCCACAGTGTTAGCGATTCTAAGTCATTACAAATGACAATTAGTTTACGGTAGTTGTAAGAAAACATTTGTTAGCATTGCAATGTACTGCAATGTTCAGACATAATAGAGTCCTGTGCAATAACCTACTTCCAGAATTCGCATGACAATTTTTAAAGTGGGACTAACGCTAAAGAATTTATAGATGTTCTCTTAAAACAGAAAGTGATATCAGTTGGTCATTCGAAAAACAATGTAAGAATGAATTTAAAGATAATATTTAGACAAACAATAAAGATATTCTCGGAATTTCTTTTAAGACATTAACTGATTTACTTGTGTAAAATCCAAACCTAATATTCCTACCTTCTAATCTCTTGCAGTCTATCGGCAGCCGTGCATTCCGTCCATTGTCTACCAGCGACAATCTGATTTTAACAGAATTAGAACTTGAATAATAATTGTTCTTTGAAGAGAAAACGACATAGACTTAAACAGAGGCAGACAGACATAGACAGACAGACAGCGACAGAGACAAAAGAATGATAAACTGCTATAATTGCAAAGGTACGTAAGCTTATACGCAGTGTCATACGTTGTTAATAATGAATGATGAGGATCATTATAACCAGCCACTTCCAGCTAAAAATGGAGTTGAAAGTTTGAATAAAAATGCGCTAAAACAAAGATGACTGTCGTAATATATCCAAGGGACCATCATGGCCGTGCTTCTGCCGATAAAGAGCATGGAAAAAGATTGACGGAAGCGACAGAGAAGGCGCAAAGTAAATGCAATCACTTCTTGTGTGCGTGCAGCAAAGCGATCAAGCGAGGTTTCTTAGGGTTGAAGTTTAACGCAGGTGACAAGCACCCATAGCATGCTACTCACTGAAACATTTCAAAGCACTTAACTTCAATGTAATGTAAATTCATCATTTTACTCATATAACGCCGAACAGTACTTCAATGTAATGTAAATTCATCATTTTACTCATATAACGCCGAACAGTACTTCAATGTAATGTAAATTCATCATTTTACTCATATTATGCAGAACAAGTGCGACCTGGTGGCGGACCGGTAACGCGTCCGCTCACAGAGCGAAAGGTTGCGGGTTCGAATCCGGGTAACGACCTTGGGCAAGTTGTTCACGCACACGTGCCTCTGTCACCAAGCAGTATAATTTGGTACCGGCGTAAGCTGGGAAGTAAACGGCGAGTCCTGGGAAATCACTGGCCCCGTGCCCAGGACCTTGGGATTCGTCCATTGCCGGCTCAAGGGCTTAGGAAAGGAGATGAGCGCCTCGCCAATGGGCATGCGGCCCAGGGACGACTTTAACTTTAACTTTAATGCAGAACATTATTTCAATGTAATGTAAATTCATCATTTTACTAATAATTATACAGAACACTGAACAGTAGCCTACTAACCTCTTTCTCAAGAAACGCCAAGAACTCGATCAATGCCGCAGAGTCTCGCATCTATTCAAATAAAATACACACGAGACACAAATCAACTTTCAACTTTCTTCACCGTTGAACAAACTATAAAAGAAAATAAACTTGGATATTTCTCAGCACATCTCACTCTTCGCATCGATTCAATAATTTAAAGTAGGACAATAACTTAAATTTGATATAATTGAAGCATCGCCTCGAAGACTAACGCATAGGAATAGACTGTTTTATGCATGCGTATTACTTTAGTGAAGAGTCAGCTTAGCATTTAGGCTTTATAAGACCTATTTTGACATAATCCCAAGCACTGGAAGTTCACTTTACCTCATTCAGATGTGAAGCATTACGGTATACGCTTACAATCACCAGTACTGTTGTTGAATTGTTGTCGCGTCTTGCTATTCAGTCGGAGGACATTCAAATTTGACCTAACTTTAGATGCGCGGACGATGTGGGTCAAAGCTATTGAGATGAATGGTCTTTTCTTTACGGTAAAGGCTTAACGAATCGAGTGTAGTAGACGTATGGACGCGTGACTAGGAAAGCAATGCAACGCGTCGTCGTTAGGTCGGTGCTGGAGCTACATAAAGATTGATGACCTTAAATGCCTTAGTTTCTTTAGCTCAATGTTGGGCATTATCGTCTTCACTTTAGGCTAATTATAATTATTAATATATAAATATACACTGTGTCCCAATAAATCGGGCACCCTTTTTATAATGTGAATAAAACTGGTAAATATTCATCGATTGTCAAAATTTCAAAACTGTTTTTATCCTGAGATAATTATCTACAAATTGGTAATTTATGAACGGCCAGCACTAAAAAATTACGTCATAATGACGTCGTTAATTTACATATCGAAACCAAATGTCAACAAAAATCGTTATGTTCGGTACTTAACATTTGAATTCTCTGATGCAAATGACGTAATTGTGACGTCAATATTCATGCCAGAAACTTCATATTTGAATCAGTGTAAGATAATTATCTCAGGATAAAAACAGATTTGAAATTTTGAAAATCGATTAAAATTTGCCTGTTTTATTCACATTATAAAAAGGGTGCCCGATTTATTGGGACACAGTGTATAATTATAGGCTACGCTCGCTTCAGAGACTTGCATTCGAGACTCACAATGCAGTCGGCAAACTTCACTTTCTCCACTGAGTTTTTGACGGACTTCATGAGAGCAATAGGCGAACGAAGCACCAGTCTCCTAATCTACAGTTCAACACAGAGGAAATAATACACGTGTTAGCTACATAAACAACCGGTCTAAGTTGACCTGCAAAGGAACATAAATGTATATGCAATTGATACCCAAAGAGAGAACATGGTTCTTATTTCATAAGCAAAATGTGATTCAACTGAATTTTATATAAAAAAGGTTAAGTTCTAGACTCTCTTTTTGTCTAGGCCTATGCTTGTTGTCTTGTCGTCAATTAGCATCTCTCTCTCTCTCCCTCTCTCCCTCCCTCCCTCCCTCTCTCTCTCTCTCTCTCTCTCTCTCTCTCTCTCTCTCTCTCTCTCTCTCTCTCTCTCTCTCTCTCTCTCTCTCTCTCTCTCTCTCTCTCTCTCTCTCTCTCTCTCTCTCTCTCTCTCTCTCTCTCTCTCTCTCTCTCTCTCTCTCTCTCTTCCGTCAGTCATGTGACGACGATGAGGCTCTCACATGACTTATCCAGACCAGAAATAGACAAGTCTGTATTCTAACATCCTTCCTCTTTGCTCTGTATTCTAACATCCTTCCTCTTTGCTCTGTATTCTAACATCCTTCCTTTTTGTTCTACAATATCAACATTGCATCGTTAAACTTTTCAAGTTTTCCATAAACCTTAGGTCGTTTTGTAACTAACCCCGGCAGCTTCATATGTGGCGTAATTTGCCGTCGTATCGAGCCATACGCTGAGGTTTCTACTAGCCAGCTCTTCGATGTGAGTCATTATGGCACTGTAGTCGAAAACCTACAGAGAACAATCATGAAGCCTTTGAATTATTCTCAATATTTAATCCGCGTATGAACGCGTGTATGTATGTAGGTGTGTGGCACTGTGGCTGTATACATGTAGCCCACACAGGTTCATGAGTTTGACCTTTGTGTATCTAGGAACAATGAATGGAAGTAAAGAAAAGAAGGAAGGACATGATAGACTCACGGCAGGAAGATACTTATGAATGAGTCCAAGGAAACAAGTTGCCGGTATGTAAAGAGGAAGGAATGATAAAAAGAAAGAATGTAGGATATATTTAATTTTCATTAAACGAATGAATTCAAGAAAATGAAAGTCTAAGTGTATTCGTACATTAATACATTCTGGTCCTGGTGTGCGACATGTTCCATTAGCGTTGACCTGTAGGTGATCTCTGATTTCGGTCGAATTGATCATGCTCAAGTGGTTATGTAGGAACAATCTGAAAATACACATCGCATTCGGTCATCAGTGACATTGAATTTCGCTGTCTGTCCTTCTCAAATGCTCAAATACAATAACATATCAATCTTCATAACAGTTGTTGCTTTTAACTAACCCACGGCTGCTTAATCGGCTACATGTAGGTGACGTAATTTGGCGTCATGTCAATTTCTTCTTCCATTGGAGATTTAATCGAAAACTCGAGATGTATAATAATTAATGTTAAGCTAAACTTGCATGTACTAGAAATTGGAAGAATATTATATATATATAATATATATATGGCAGATTATTAGTTCAGTGCGATTATGAGCATCTGAAACGAAATACTTGAGCCTGATGATTAGACAGTACTGTTGTAACTGACCTTGCTTCGTTCGGAAGAACGATGGAATATGCGAAGAAAAGAGATGACGTCTGGTCCATTCCACGCAGGTTAAACAACCCTTCAGCAAAAGCAGAATGATTAAATTGTAATTCTTAATTATTAATATTATTAGGCCTATATATTAATAATGCAAGTTTATAATACGACACCACTCTTAGAAGAGACCCAATAGGGGCGCTCAGTGAAACAGCAGGACAGATGTAAGAGAAATACGAGAGAGAATCTTTATATGCCTAACTGACGCTTCCGAAAGCACGACAACAATAATTATAGAGCTTTCCAATTCTTCAAAACTTTCACAAAATAATGCGCGCATGCACGCTCCCATGAATAAATTCTAACCATACGCTCTAAATAAAATGTCCGCTGTTTGAAAGCGATCCTCTGTACAGCTGAGAAACAGATGTAATAGAAGTCGTCATAGCTGAGATCAGATGAGTAGGCCTATATTATTATTATTATTATTATTATTATTATTATTATTATTATTATTATTATTATTATTATTATTATTATTATTATATTATTATTCAGAAGCTCAGGTGAGAAGTCAATGATGATGGCAGTTCACTTACATGCAGATTCCTCTAGAATCGTGACTGCCAATGCATCGGCATTTTGTTCGATCAACTTCTCTCGAACTTGTGATAACTTATCCTGCCATGACACACCTGCAATTAAATACAATCTATCAATGAAATTTCATATCCACACAAAGGTATTGACAGACTACGATTATAAATCATTACACTTGCTTTGTAATCATTATTTTCTTTTAACTTTGTAGTATACCTGTCCACTTACTTGTCGTTAAGGTAATTGAATTCATGCATTCATGCAATAAAGGCCTACTTAAATAGGCTACATAAGCATCGTAGACTTCTCAGATAATCTGGACTGTTTTGTTTATAATGTGCACTTGTTATAGCGCCCCTTCAAGCTCTCGCTTTTAGAGGTGCTCCCGACTGCAGCGCGGACACTGCATCGGAGTTTCACGCTTAAGCGCTGAGGAATTGCGAGTGAAGGACTTGCTTAAGGTACCTACGTGGTGACTTGAGGTAGATTCGAACCTGCAGCCCTCTGGCTGCAAGGCGACGAACATACCCACTACACCACCGCGCCCCACAAAAGCGACAACGAATTTGGGCTGCAGGTATGGTCCATTCTCAACGAACTATTTTTGTCAAGAAATGTAAGCATCTTATTAGAATAAAACGTTAACTTCTCTGTTTAATTTGACTGTCAAAATCGATGGAAATATTGGGAAGATATTGATACAAAAAATGATGCAATTATATAGGGGTCATTCAGGGTCATTTCAAAGTCAGAAAAAGAAAATCTAGCAAAACCCGGAAAATTGCCAGATATCAGCAAGATATCATTTCAATCAGTAAATAACTAAGCCGGGTGTTTCTTTATTTGGCAGAGTCTTACGCCCGCTTCCTCGGGCAAATAAGTGCACATGGTAAACGACACATCAATAAAATGCATGGTCGAAATCAAAGATCACAGCTCAGTCAAATATCGCTCTAGTTGGAGATTCTTCAACCGTTTTGCTATTGGACTTGAAGGATACATTCGAGAAAACAAAGAACTAAGAGGCAAGCATGATCCAAGTTCATTTTTACTTCTCCCTCGATTGCTTTCCTACCTAACTATTTCAAATATAATTATAGTTTACTGCGAGCGACAGGATTCAACCCGTTGACATAAAAATTGAATCAAAAGCATAAAAATAATAAGAGATGTCGACTGCAATGGTTCCAGATGATTAGCGGCATACCTGCAAATTCAATGGTGTGAACGAAAGGTGGATTGTTAGGTCGAGGTGGTCGATCTGGATCAGTCCAGATGATGTCCACAAGATCCTTGTCCATTTCGACGAGAGTAGCTTTGCCCTGAAGAGCCTTTTGATAGGACTGCCACGTGCCTAAGACATTTAACAGAAATTACAGAATTATTCAACAGCATTTCAATACATGATACTAAGCCTTCTGTTAAAGCTGTCATGTAATATTTTGTAGATGGTATAATGTATAAACATTTCAATCCACGATTCTGTCTTCATCTTCTTTGCCACCGTGTCTATGATCTATGGTCAAGCTCAAACGAAGAGTTGAGCAAATTTGGTCAAATCGATTTCCCAATATTTTTACACTGATCTTCTCTTCCTCCTCCTCCTCCATCTCCTCCTGTTTGTCTATTTGTCTGTCCATCAAACTGTCTCTAACCTTTTTGGTCACCGAAGTGACCGAACCTAACGTGCTATGTCACAAGTCTGTCACGGCTATAGCTAAGTGAATCATGCATCACTAATCATGCTCGAGAATTCATTTGTTTGCATCGCTTCGTTGAAAATCTTCTGCGCGTTGTTACATAAGTAAGATTATAATTATGGCCATGGTTTTCGTTTTGATTTAACTGTGTGACAGAATATGAATACGCACTGATAGAAACGTAGCTTGGATATGCTCCAAGTAGAGCGTTGTTTGGAAGGACAGCGAGAAGCCATTCCTCTCCCTTTGGATAACCAGCCTGACCTACATGCACATTGGAGAAAACAAGTCAAACTACACTTTAATGATGGCTTCGAGACTTACCATGTAAATGTAGACACATGCGAAGAAACACTTAAGTAACGAATTTAATACCAAAAGCAGATCACGCAGAATACGGCAATTAAAGTATGTAGGCCCTGTATTACACGTGTAGGCCTTAAACAATGTGTTTAAACAATGAGATTTGTTAAACAATTCTTATTATTTATTGCATATTTATATGGCGCCTGTGAATTTCTCTGCGTGTACGATGACTTTTCAGGCTGAAGAACCTTCCGAAGAAATAAAAGTAGGCTACAATTGAGCAACATTATTCTTTAAAAAAACTTTGCAGACCTCGAATCCCCGACCGACCCATTCAGAACCAGCCCTTGACCAATTGTTCAGTCGACTAACTATCGACCACCTTCTCCCTTCTCTCTGGTATTTAACAACAAACCGAGATTCTCAGGCCGCATTCTTTCCTGCTCTTGTATTGTATTAAGACATATTTTTTAAGCACCTCCATTATAAGGCGAACCGTTCAGAGCCGCTTCTAGTGCGCATGCCAAGAGAAAAGGTTTTGATAGAAAAAATCAGGTGCACGGGGACCAGTCTACCAGCTAAAATTTGAGATCGAGTATTTCAAAGACAGCAAAGGACCGGGACTGAGCCATGTGCAGCTGTTGTAGTGTGAGGAAGTAGAAGGTCAACTCTGTAGTCTCTGTTTGAAGAGCGATGTGGACGATGTGAGGAGCTGAAAGAGGTCGAAGTTTTCCATCGGATAGATATTTTGGAGCAAGACCCCGTTGTGCTTTTGAGACCAAGATGAGGATTTTGAATTTAATGCGCACAGTTAGATGGAACCGATTATGTTGTTCAAACATGAAAGTAGTAATTCGAGAGTTATGTATCCTATGAAAACACTCATGAATATTAATTGGAAAGAGAGGTCAGGATAATATAAGCTACTAGCTTTTGCTGGCTCCTGTTGCATTGTACTGTACCTAGTTGTTCATGTTTCTACAACCAGAGTTGAACGTGCAATAAACAAACAAAAATTAAAACGTATACTGGCGTGCAATTAATCTGACGGCATTTAATCTACGAGTTTTATTCTTTCTTCGTTTAGATTTTAACATGTGATTGATTATAACCTTCTTTCATCATAATCCAGTTGCAATCCATCTGCATGTCTGCTTGAAGGAAGTATCTGCCATCCGTCCACACAGCAGTCTGGGTCTTCGTTATTATAGCATAACCTAAAATTAATAATAACACAACAACGACCACGTTACAAAGACTCACACACAAACAGTTATGTTTTCTCTTTAAACACGGTGAGGACAGTGAGGAGGAGGAGAAGGTGGAGGAGTAGAGTAGCACCACTACCAGTTCAGCCGTCTCCGAAAGGTTCCTTTGGGTGTAATGTGTTGTTGAAATCATTTTCTTGGTCTTGGCAAATGAAGCCAGTCTCCTCACCACCTCATCTTCCACTCGCACACACACACACACACACACACACACACACACACACACACACACACAATCTCTCTCTCTCTTACACACAAACACACACACAAACACACACACAAACACACATACACAAACGCACACACAGTGCAGCATCCTGAGTATAATATTAATAATGCAACTGAATTCTCTAGGGACACAGATGTAGGAGAAACTAAGGCACGCCTTCCTGCCGTTGCAGAATTTTTGAACAGTCGAATTCTGGGCTATCTCTCGCGCTCATTCATTCATTCATTCATTCAATCAATCGATATTACATCACTTTATTTATTCGTGGCACTATAGTAGGTGCAGCGAATGTCGAATCATTATAATAAATTATTATGATTATTTGCTCTTCACCTATGAATGCTTTCAATAAAAATATTAACGTAGCATTGAATAGGATAGATTCGCATTGAATAGCAATGAAAATGGTGATGACGATGGTTACCTGCTGAACCTGAAAATCCTGAGATGTATTGTAGACGACGATCCCATGCCGATCCTTCGCTCTGAAGAACATGCAAGAAGAAGAACAGGAGAAGACATTTTAAAGCAATTGCATATTAAGTAAAAAAAAATTCACATTGGCAATTTAACCATTTTCATTCAATGTTCACTTGTCAGATCATTGCCATGCATTTGGTTCCAACTTGTTCTCTGTTCAACGTGTTCTCTTCATCTTCCATAGAGATTAATGTTATTCGTAATTTACGTACTCTATCCTTTTTACGAAAATAAACTCACAACTGCAATTATCGGTTAAATAAGCGAAAATACTTGAATAATCCATATTTAACCAAGATCATCAAGATAAGAAAAAACACGCAATTCATGAGTCGCTATCTTTCCTCAACATTTCATGATTTTCAATGTGGATCATTTTGAGGTTCAATGATAAGAATTAAATCGTCTGCTTTCCGCTGCTATAATTATTTCCTCGAAAGCATAGTTATCATCAATAACATAATTGACAAGAAATATATATTCTAAAGAATTCCAGAAATCCTGTGAGTGTGGTGACTTCAAATCAAGATTTTCATTTATCTAGTGAATTTTCTGTCTATACCGGTACACGATAAAAGAAGGTGAAATTAACTTTCTATTAAGGAATATTCTAATCTTAACGTGTTTTTAATTTGGTATTCCACTCGTACGTAGGCATATTGTATCTCATGGGGTTTAATCAGCAAATAATAAAATAATAGAAAGAGTAAATTGAGAATGTCTCTAACTCCTAAGTACAAAGGCTAAACGCTTACCATCCTAGTAATTTAAGGGATCTACTATCGTATGAAGTATGAAGTGAGCGCAAACACTGCGTCCATTGTCGTTAAGCAGTTTATGACGAACAAATCAAACAGATGAAGCGAGGTCAGACAAACAGACAGACAGACAGACAGACAAACAAACAGACAGACGCCTGGATGATGATCGGCAATTTACTGTGACAGCAACGACCACCTGTCGCTTAGTTTATCATTGCAGTGGCCGGTTATAGTAACCGCCAGTAGAGATGAGTCGACAACCAGCAAGACAGACAGACAGACAGACACACAGACACACAGACAGACAGACAGACAGACAGACAGATAGAGACCAAGATCTTGGACAGAGACAGTCTGCGCCTCGTTTAGTTGTGTCGTTGTCTAAGTAACCTGGAACTTCAGCAGTAGAATGATGTCGAGCGCTGGTAGTGGATACTAATTAGCTGTAGTCTCTCTGGCGCGGCGGTGGCGGTGGTTTTTGTGTGTGTGTGGCCCTAAGAGACTTGGAGAGTTTACATCACATCGACCGTTACCTGCTCTGTCTTCTTCAATGCAGGTAGCATACAACAGAATACCAAATTGTACGGACTGCAAATCTTGATAAGCGTTTGCTAGATATAGTCGGGTCAATCTACGAAATATTTTCGGTGAACCCCAAAAAAATTGCAAGAAAACGTTTTATGACGATTTTCTGGTCTCTTGGGTCTGGTGATGAACATACTAAAAGTTACAAGAAATCGGACCACGGCAAGTGGTCGAATTTTGGCGGGAAAAAAGATGGCCGCCAAGTGGACTAGGCTTGGAGTATGGAAATGATACTGTTAGAAGCAGATCATGTAACAATGTGCTAACATGCTTTTCTAGACTAATTTGACCCTCCTGAGAACGAAAATCATGGTTAGCAAGCTTAATTTTTAGCGGTTGCATGAGAAAACAAGATGGCGGCCAAAATGGCGGTCTATAATTGCTCCAAAAGGTTGCACTGTCGGGTCAATCTACAAAATGATCAAAAAAATTGCAAGAAGGCGTTTTATGATGATTTTCTGGTCTCTTGGGTCTGGTGAATAACATACTCAAAGTTACAAGAAATCGGACCACGGCAAGTGGTATAATTTTGGCGGGAAAAAAATGGCGGACAATTGGATCAGGCTTGGAATCTGGAAGTGATACTGTTAGAAGAAAATCATGTATAAATTCGCTAAAATGCTTTTCTAGACTAATTTGACCCTCCTGAGAACGAAAATCGTGGTTAGCAAGCTTGAATTTTAGCGGTTGCATGAGAAAACAAGATGGCGGCCAAAATGGCGGCCTATTGCTTCAAAAGGCTGTAAGACGGGTATTGTATGTGATATGAACATGATTTTGTAATTTAAATTAAGATGTTATGGTTCTAGGCATGCAATGGAATTAAGAACACATATGTAGTACTGAAAGAAAACCAAAATGGCGGAAACAATGGCGGCCAGAATGTTGAAATTGCTTTAAATTAAGTGATGCATGCAATAGAAACATGAATTCGGACTCCAACTTATCATTTCGAAGGTCACGGAAAGCAATGGAATCAACTCTGCACGTGTGACACTGCAAGAAAAGTACAATGGCAGAGACCGGAAACGTTTCGGAGAAGTTCGTCAACGGTACTGTTGGGCTCATGACAAGCGTAAGTGTGTCGGAAATAGATGGATCTACGGTGGAGGAGGCGGAGGAGGATGAGGAGAAGGAGGCGGAACGGGGTATAAGGGGAATGGAATTCATCTTTCGCAATCCCATTCTCCTCCAAGCCATCCACATCATCATCAGCATCATCTTCATCACAGCATGACATCAAACGGCACTGGAGGGGGTTCATTCCAGGTCTCGGGGTCAGTTCATCAAACAGCATGTACATGGGGGTCGGCGCTGAAACGAACGGCTTCATCAACGGTCACCAAGAGCAGTCGGCATCGTCCCTATACGGAAGCCTGGCCAATGGGTACCTGCCAGGACCACACAAACAGTGTTTGCTATCCATGACGCATCACCACCACCACCAGCACCACCACCATCAACACTACCACCACCTGGAGATGGAAGTTGTTCGAATATTTTCTGCACTCCAAACGCAGATTACGTTACCCTAGAAAACCCTGTTTGCACAGCGATATTTCAGTGGGTCCAATCTGAATTGATAGTGGAAGGGATGCTGTACCTCTTCAGCTCACTGCTGATCTGCGCTAGGTCCTTCGTGTTGATCCATTCCGTCTCCAGGTGGTGCTGGTAGTGGTGGTGACCGCACTTGCGAGACAATCCATCGAGGCCCCCGTGGGAGATGATCGGTCTCTTAGCGTTCCTGGTCCCATACGAAGGCTGACACCGCGAGGGGGAAATCAGTGCAACGAGAAGAGGTTCGTAGTGTACGGGTTGGGAGTGGCCGACGGCTGGAAGACACGCGACGACGACGATGGAACAGCGGCTGGTAGGGGTAGCCTCCTCGGGTGTACGGGTCGTAGGGGTGCGCTGATTGATGCGTCATGGATAGCAAACCCTTGTCCTGTTTGTGTGGTCCCGGCAGGTACCCATTGGCCAGGCTTCCATAGAGAGATGATATTGACTGCCCCTGGTGACCGTTGGTGAAGCCCTTCGTTTCAGCGCCGAACCCATGCATGTACATGTACATGTTGATCGATGGACTGACCCCGAGACCTGGAATGAACCATTCCTCCAGTGCCGTTTGATGTTATGCTGTGATGAAGATGATGCTGATGATGATGTGGATGGCTTGGAGGAGAATGGGATTGCGAAAGATGAATTCCATTCTCCTTATACCCCGTTCCGCCTCCTTCTCCTCATCCTCCTCCGCCTCCTCCACCGTAGATCCATCTATTTCCGACACACTTACGCTTGTCATGAGCCCAACAGTACCGTTGACGAACTTCTCCGAAACGTTTCCGGTCTCTGCCATCGTACTTTTCTTGCAGTGTCACACGTGCAGAGTTGATTCCATTGCTTTCCGTGACCTCCAAAATGATAAGTTGAAGCCCGAATTCATGTTTCTATTGCATGCATCACTTAATTTAAAGCAATTTCAACATTCTAGCCGCCATTGTTTCCGCCATTTTGGTTTTCTTCCAGTACTACATATGTGTTCTTAATTCCATTGCATGCCTAGAACCATAACATCTTAATTTAAATTACAAAATCATGTTCATATCACATACAATACCCGTCTTACAGCCTTTTGAAGCAATAGGCCGCCATTTTGGCCGCCATCTTGTTTTCTCATGCAACCGCTAAAATTCAAGCTTGCTAACCACGATTTTCGTTCTCAGGAGGGTCAAATTAGTCTAGAAAAGCATTTTAGCGAATTTATACATGATTTTCTTTTAACAGTATCACTTCCAGATTCCAAGCCTGATCCAATTGTCCGCCATTTTTTTCCCGCCAAAATTATACCACTTGCCGTGGTCCGATTTCTTGTAACTTTGAGTATGTTATTCACCAGACCCAAGAGACCAGAAACTCATCATAAAACGCCTTCTTGCAATTTTTTTGATCATTTTGTAGATTGACCCGACAGTGCAACCTTTTGGAGCAATTATAGACCGCCATTTTGGCCGCCATCTTGTTTTCTCATGCAACCGCTAAAAATTAAGCTTGCTAACCATGATTTTCGTTCTCAGGAGGGTCAAATTAGTCTAGAAAAGCATGTTAGCACATTGTTACATGATCTGCTTCTAACAGTATCATTTCCATACTCCAAGCCTAGTCCACTTGGCGGCCATCTTTTTTCCCGCCAAAATTCGACCACTTGCCGTGGTCCGATTTCTTGTAACTTTTAGTATGTTCATCACCAGACCCAAGAGACCAGAAAATCGTCATAAAACGTTTTCTTGCAATTTTTTTGGGGTCATGTGGTGGATTGACCCGACTAATAAGCGTTTGCTCGAGCGTTCGCTCGGACATCGGTGGATAAGAATTTATGCTCGTGTTTATGCGTGCAAATAAATTTTCGTTTATTAAAAGCCTGAGTGACAGACATAGGCGTAGGAGACGGGGGTCCAGGGGGGGCAAATGCCCCCCCAAATTTCGGGCAAGTGTGGTTTTTCGGGCAAGCAGTCCGGGAAAAGTAAAAAAATGTATAAAGAAATTAAGAAATTTCGGAATTTAGACTAAAAAAAAAAAAAGGTCGTCAGATTTTTCGGGCGGAAAAGTAACGGAAATTTTCGGGCAATTTCGACCGAACGACTAAAAAAAAAAAAGGCGGAAAAAGTAAAAAGTTACGGGAATTTTCGGCCGGACGGAAAAAAAATTTCGGGCAAAAGTTAAACTTTTGCCCCCCCCACTCCTGAAATGTCCCCTACGCCTATGGTGACAGACCGCAAACATGATGAAACGGAGGAATCCTGCACATAGAGGCAAGAGGGGTCATGCTCCCCCGGGCATATTTAGGCCTATACCTACCTATTTTAGCTACGGTACTTTGGTTTTAGTAAAACTAATATCTTCAAACACTAATTATAGGCCTACTAATGAAACTTTAAGCCAAGCTGAGAAATAATTTAAATTTAGAAACACCATTACAAGACATGTTCTCAATACTTGCTTTGCCTTTTTCAAGTTCTCGCTAAAAATAATAATATGACCGTGATGATCACTGCGTTTAGACTTTCGCATCTGCACAACTTTCTGCGAACACCCATGTTCAAAATGTAAACGCATGTTACTATCACATAAACTAAGCTTATAGCCTAGTAGAGTAGAGAGGCATAGCCGGATGATGTAATAAATTCCTGAATTGCTAGACTATCTTATATTCTGTTTAATACGAGCCGATTGATGGAATGTGGTGTAAACTGACTCCGTGGTCATCTGATAGAAGGACGAGGTATGCGTCTAGAGGTGATCCTCCGGTCAATGTGATGTTGTTCATTGCGGAACGGAGATTCGCTATTCGCTCCGTTGTATTCACGCGGTTCGACGGACGCGTCTAAAGATTGAAGACAACGTAAAGTAAACCAACTTTTACGATGTAGTTCTTGTTATAGACTTATGCTTCTTTTCGTGCTGTGAACTTGCAATTGAGGTTAGTAAGTGATATTTTCATTTTATCAAATTCATAATTATGATATCATGAACTTCAAATTTCTAAAGCTTTGAAGCAAAGCTCAAAGCAGCCCCTTTGCAAGAGCGCTGCGTCACATAAAAGTATTATAAAAATATTTGCAGTCGATGCTAATTTCTTCCGGTTTACCCTAATTCTAAGCACAGTTGCTGTTGGCAATACTTACCTGCGGTGTTTCTGGACAAAGTGTTCGGTTATTTGGATTGATATCAATGTATTGCCATGCAGCTGAACATTCCTGGAAAGCCAAGACTCCTAAAACACGAATAGAAAGAATTCATCAGGTTCTCTTTTTATGGTCAGAAAGAGTCAACATCGATCCTTTCAGTCGCATCTTACATACAGCATTTATTATTGTAATGCAGACCTATTTTCTGTGGAAGAGTCTAACTCCGGCATCCTGAAAATTGAGTTGCAGACCTACATCTCAGGATATTGCAGGCTAGTTTTCAGTTTACCCAAATACCAACTCATTCAGTTGCGTGATAGCAGACAGTCTTAAGAACTTGTCCAATGCCCATTGTAGTAACACTGAATCGCTGCATTGGACTCGAACCCGCAATCGACGCCGCTCACTACCGAATAAAGTTGAACAGAGAATGATTGATGTAATTATCATATACCGACCTAGAGCAGTGATGACAAACAGACTGGAGAAGATATTTGACTTCTTCATTTCGTTCATCTTCTTCAAACAACATGCAGACTCCGAGATATGTCACCGATTTAACTAATTTAAACTAAAGATTAACCGATTTAACTAATTTAAACTAAAAATTAACCGATTTAGATAATTTAAACTAAAAATTAACCGATTTAACTAATTTAAACTAAAGATTAACCGATTTAACTAATTTAAACTAAAGATTAACCGATTAAACTAATTTAAACTAAAGATTAACCGATTTAAACTAATTTAAACTAAAGATTAACCGACTTAAACTAATTTAAACTAAAGATTAACCGATTTAAACTAATTTAAACTAAAGATTAACCGATTTAACTAATTTAAACTAAAGATTAACCGATTAAACTAATTTAAACTAAAGATTAACCGATTAAACTAATTTAAACTAAATATTAACCGATTTAACTAATTTAAACTAATGATTAACCGATTTAACTAATTTAAACTAAAGATTAACCGATTAAACTAATTTAAACTAAAGATTAACCGATTAAACTAATTTAAACTAAAGATTAACCGATTAAACTAATTTAAACTAAAGATTAACCGATTAAACTAATTTAAACTAAAGATTAACCGATTTAACTAATTTAAACAAAAGATTAACCGATTAAACTAATTTAAACTAAAGATTAACCGATTTAACTAATTTAAACTAAAGATTAACCGATTAAACTAATTTAAACTAAAGATTAACCGATTAAACTAATTTAAACTAAAGATTAACCGATTTAAACTAATTTAAACAAAAGATTAACCGATTAAACTAATTTAAACTAAAGATTAACCGATTAAACTAATTTAAACTAAAGATTAACCAATTTAACTAATTTAAACTAAAGATTAACCGATTAAACTAATTTAAACTAAAGATTAACCGATTAAACTAATTTAAACTAAATATTAACCGATTAAACTAATTTAAACTAAAGATTAACCGATTTAACTAATTTAAACTAATGATTAACCGATTTAACTAATTTAAACTAAAGATTAACCGATTAAACTAATTTAAACTAAAGATTAACCGATTAAACTAATTTAAACTAAAGATTAACCGATTAAACTAATTTAAACTAAAGATTAACCGATTAAACTAATTTAAACTAAAGATTAACCGATTTAAACTAATTTAAACTAAAGATTAACCGACTTAAACTAATTTAAACTAAAGATTAACCGATTTAAACTAATTTAAACTAAAGATTAACCGATTTAACTAATTTAAACTAAAGATTAACCGATTAAACTAATTTAAACTAAAGATTAACCGATTAAACTAATTTAAACTAAAGATTAACCGATTAAACTAATTTAAACTAAAGATTAACCGACTTAAACTAATTTAAACTAAAGATTAACCGATTTAACTAATTTAAACTAAAGATTAACCGATTAAACTAATTTAAACTAAAGATTAACCGATTAAACTAATTTAAACTAAAGATTAACCGATTAAACTAATTTAAACTAAAGATTAACCGATTAAACTAATTTAAACTAAAGATTAACCGATTTAAACTAGTTTAAACTAAAGATTAACCGACTTAAACTAATTTAAACTAAAGATTAACCGATTTAAACTAATTTAAACTAAAGATTAACCGATTTAAACTAATTTAAACTAAAGATTAACCTATTTAAACTAATTTAAACTAAAGATTAACCGATTTAACCAATATATCGCTGGTGCTCGTTTTGACGGATGATACGATCGAATTAATTAATATGTTGTTCCATGGCATTCATAAATATTATTGCTTCAGCGCACAAACTGCACATCCATAAGATACGACGAACGCTATAGCGAATGTGTATCTAGGCTACATATCAGCATGTGTGTGTCTGCATGCCTATAGGTGTCAGTAGGCATATGTATCCAGGACCGACCTTAGGTAAAATGGCGCCCTAGGCAAAGCATGCATTTGGCGCCCCTACATGCATTTGGCGCCATAGGCTAAGCAAAGCATAAGCTACATTTCGCGCCCTCAGATCCCCACTCAAATTCAATTGTTCTGCCCACGTCAGAATCCAAAGATGAACCAGCCAGAGCCTCTACACTCAGCTGAGTAATTTATATTTTTGCTATATTTTTTATTAGTAGGCCTACACTGAAGGTTGGATAAATCATAAAATTCAATTTCGTGCACAATGGCTAAAAGTTAAAAAAGGCCATAAACATACATTTTTTGTGCAAATTACTCCCCCTGCTATAGAATTTAGCGCCCCAGGTAACTGCCTGTTTTTCCTGTGCCTAAGGCCAGTTCTGATCTTTCCTGTCGAAATTGAGCGTCACGTCGTCTGAATCACTATAGCTGACGACTGCAGGGCGCTGACATTGACAGATAAAGTTGTCCTGTAGGTATTGTTTGCTTCATATGCTAACTTCTGTCTTCTGTTTTTCTTACGACTTTGAGCACCCGATAATTTTTGACGCTTCATGGAATCATAGGGTTTGATATCATTTAATTTTTAAGATCAACATATTCACACCAGACACAACGACTATAAATAACACAAAAATATTGTTCATTTGTTACTGTAGACCTAGTGAGCCTTTAGCCACTTTTTGAAGGAAGTTAAGTTGAGCTTCGAAGAGAGAGTTGAAGTCGATTCCATTCTATGGGTGAAGAGACATGGAATGCATGCGAGCCCAAAACTGTTTTGAATTGGGGTTCAGCTAAAAGACTTGAACAAGATGGTCGCAAACAACGAGGAGGAATGTAAGGAGTTAGTGGTGACTGAAGGTAGGAAGGTGTGCTGGTCAGACATGCCAATTCGAAATCTATCCTATACTGAACAGGAAGCCAGTGCAGTTGATGGAGTAGAACTGAGGAACTAGATCGTCTTGAGACGCGCAGCACTACCCGCGCTAATGAGTTTTGGATGCATTGTTGCCTGCTGAGCTCAATGCTTGAGATACCCACAAAAACGGAGTTTTCATAATCAATGCAAATGGTTCTATACATGTAGGCCTATTGTATATTCATAGTCAGGGCCGACCTGATGTGACGTGTTGCCCTAATGTGGTAAAAACAAGATTTACAATTGCTTGTTATGTATTGTTCAAAATATAAGCTTATTGTCTAGGGTTACTCAAAGTATTTTGACATTGTCTGACAGATACACAGCAGTGCAGTGGCAAGTCAATATTAGAAAGTGGAGGGAAAGAGCGCAGGCGCTGGCGTGACCCAAACAAGATTGCCTCAGACTTATCCGGGTTTATGGCCAAACCATTGAAACAAAACCAGGAGTACATAGATGAAAGGCACTCTTCAAGTTTACGTTTGCTAGACTGATGAGTGTATTGCAAAGCAATATCAAGCTGGGTAGGCTATCATCCGCACACTGCTGTAATTGGATTCCAAAGTGACTATAGCAATACGACTGATTGGGGAAGTAAGGACAGTAAATTGTAAGGCGCCAAGAACAGATCCCTCACGGCACTTCAGCAGTGCAAACAGTGGACTCAGTCTGCTTATTAACACTGGAAACTCATCATTTAAAAGTTTATTGTAAATCAATCATTATAGTAATAATTAATCAACCAGTTTTTAAATGTGGAATGTATAAAAATATGCAATATCTTAGCATAACATAGGCTACATAACATAACATAGGCGTAGAGGTCTATACAATTTGGACAGCACATTCATTTCAACTTGATTCGTAAATTTTTTAACAATGCACATAATTATAAAACGAATCGTCAATTTCATTATAAAAATATGTTAATTAGGAAATGTCATTGACACGCATTGATATCCAAGTCCTAATCAAAGTTCTAGACTTAAATTAACAATAATTAATAAATTTCCGTCTGTGATTATTTCGTCCGACTCTGTCCTGCCTCAAATGCTCTTTGTCGTCATCATCATCATCATCATCATCATCATCATCATTATCATCATCATCGCAGCAAGTGTTGCTACTTAGGCAGAAGAGACGAGCAACGGACGATGGCTGTCGTCGTCGTCGTTGTTCATCAACGGCGTTCATCAACGGCGTGCAATCGGATCAACCCTGGCCACCAGCCAATCGTACGCTTCCTGGTTTTGTCGAACGTCTCTCAGATATGGACCAACCTCGTTCAGACATCGCTGGTTGTACGTATTCAAGAAGTCGATCTATAATAATATTGTTTAGAGTAGAATGCTGATAATATTATTATCAGCATTCTACTCTAAACACATTGTAGGCATGGGCGGAGTTTGGTTTCCGTTCTTGAGGGGCTTAAAACTTTTGGGCTTTGGTTGGGGCGGAGACTTAAGCTTAGTCCAAATCGAGCGGCGTCGAATTTTTTTTTATTTTGGCCCAAAGAGTTTATGACTTTTTTAGTCATCCGTTCGAAATCTCATAAAAAAACCATACTATTTTCTCGGTCTAAAAAGTTGATGACTTTTTAGCCACTCGATTTAAGTTTCTTTCGTGAAAAGAGCCATTTTCCCCGAATATGTTTTCGAGTCTGGGCTTTCTTGGGTGGGGGAGGGCTAACCCGGGAAAATATACGATTTTTCGTGGGTCAAAAGACTGACTCTGGGCCTTCTTGGGGGGGGGCACTTAGCCCTCTTATCCCCTGTTAAATAAATAAACTACATTTTCCAGCGGCTTCAATGTAGTGACTCCAATCTGTATTGTAACGTTATAACGTTATTCAAACTCTTGTATTGGGTCTACACCCAAGGCCGTAGATAGGGGGTGTTTTGGGTGTTTGAACACCCCCGAAATGGGAAATGTAAAAATAATATAATGCATTTACTAGCACTTGATGTAAAAAGCATGAAATAAAACCATGAAAACACCTCCCGAAATGAAAAAATGTACAAAATACTAGAATGCATTCACTAGCACATAATGAAAAAACATGAAATTAGGCGAAAAATAGTAAGAAAGTCGTTTCCGATGACTAAAAAAAGGTCGTCAGAAATTCTCCGCCGACGAAACACCCCCCGAAATCCTATCCTGGCTGCGGCCTTGCCTACACCGCAGTGAGCAAGACATTTTGTACAGTTGAACACAATAGATGAACTGACTGACTGACCTGGCTAACAGTTAGAGTTTCGTAGTTGATTAGCTTTGGTTCGTATGGAACTAAAGTCACTGGACGGAATGCAAGATACTTCTTGTTGTTAAAGTGATTCTACGGAAACAGTTCAACACAATCACAACACGTACACACTACACACACAATAACAGAGATACAGTCTATAAATACAAGATTTAACTTATTACATGCATAGATCTATAATATATGTCTATGTATTGTGCGGGCATGTGCAATTGTGCATGTGCATATAATATGTGCATATGCACAGGCTTAACCCTTCAATCAACTTCAGCACCTGCAAACCCACACTTAATATATATAGTATAGGACTAATAGCCTATTATAGGCTAATAGCGTTACAACGATAATCAACCTACGAAAATACGAGATCGGCAAATCAAATACATTGACAAGATTTCGTTAATTTTAAAGACGACGACTTTACATGTAAATATGTAGGCCTAATTCAGATAAATTATGATGATTTCAATCCAACAATTCATCATATAAATAAACATTCCAACCGTTGTATTGGCTTCGACCACTTGGACGAGCGTCTCCAGACGAATTCCATAAGCGTTGTCTTCGTAATAACCAGGCTCTGAAATAATTATAACATGAAGAAACCAATAAACGATCAGGATAATTTAAACACTAAATGCTATAAACCAGTCTAGCCGTTTGCCATAAGATGAAAACAGCCTATGTTGAATTTTTATTCAGGACTTTGATTTACTTCTTGCGAGATGTAGGCTAAAAGGTCTATGAAACGGAAACGAGACTTCTCCATAAGCTGCATGATTATAACCTTCGTAAAAAATTATCCTACCGTCGGAGAAAAACATTCCTTCGTATATTGGCGTCCATATCGTACTGAATCCTATCGTGATTCGTCCTGGACCTAAGCACAAGACATTCGAGAGAAAAAATCGAAGTGTGAACAGGATATTAGGCATTATAATAACATCTATAAGCTTTATAATAGTAATTTCTATTGCACCAGTCACCTATGGGTAAGAATATAGGAAAGGTAATGTCGAGTTCTTCCAAGATATATCAATGAATGCTAGAGAGCAACGAATATCATGTGAATAATATCAGAAATTTATAATTACCCAAAATAGTTTTTTTCGGAATGTGAGAAAATAAAATACAATCAATTAGACTAGTGAAGAAGTAATAAAAGCGTCACATGCATTGTACAGATCAGGTGAGTTTGTAACTCAACGTACATAATCTATATTATGGTTTGTGATGAGAATAGTAAGAAGAACTTAGCTTAATTGTCCATACCTTCATGAACGCTGAGGTAATATCCGATTCCGTGACCGGTTCCATGGTTGTAATCCCAACCATTCTTCCACAGAGGAGCTCTTGCGATGGCATCGAAATCGCTTCCTAGATTGTTCCACCAAACAACAAGATTACAGCATACATCGTCACAGAAGTCGTATCTATGAAACGTTGTTGGTCATCATTCACTCACATGCAACAACGACAAAACCAAATCACCATGAAAGAATTCTTAGAGAGTTGTCAATTTAAGTCATGCGCCAAAAGATTATGATGATGTGCGCATTGAAGGATGCTTCAATAAGAATCCTCAAAATATTAGCCAACTTAAAACACGGACAAGTCATCATTCATTCATTCATTCTGAGAATTTATATAGCGCCTCTTAAAGATATCTACTCAGACTAACTAGCCGAAATGATGTTAAGTTAACAGTCATAGCGAGCACAAAATAACAACAAGTTGCAAAACAAAACACAGTTAGCTGAAAGACTAAGAATCACCAGTGGCAAGCCCTCGCAAACACGTAGAGTCATCAGAAAGCATTCGTAACTTGCAGAGTGTATCAGCTAAATCTAAAGAACGAGAAGTCGTATGAGTGTTTGACAACACAAAGCACAATCTCCCCTATTTAATAGTCTTCCGGAATAGTCTTCAGAACTTATCCCAACTCTCAAAACCTTTCTCGTACAATAGGTGGCTTAAAGGCTAACAACAATTCTTCTGCCGTCGACGTCCACATCATGACGGACCACATCATGACGGACCACATCATGACGGACCACATCATGACGGACCACATCATGACGGACCACATCATGACGGACCACATCATGACGGACCACATCATGACGGACCACATCATGACGGACCACATCATGACGGACCACATCATGACGGACCACATCATGACGGACCACATCATGACGAACCACATCATGACGGACCACATCATGACGGACCACATCATGACGGACCACATCATGACGGACGTTGCGAGGTGTCAACAGTGTTGCTCGAATTGATGTTGTGCGAGAGTCCGTTCCCCACTGCAGGACACTTTCCTATTTATCTGAATGGTAGTTTATTTATCTGAATGGTAGTTGCTTACTAATGAACTTGTTCTGAAAGGATTTTTACACCGTTTATTAAGCTGCCTGCTTAACATATAAAAGAGCTTATCAGTCTTGACGTCTTGAATTAAGCTACATCCTTCATTGTCATATTTGGACCTTGAGTTAATCTGGAGATAACAATATGCAGCATCTGCAGCTTGCTGGAAGATAACGAAGATAAAAGTGTCGGCCTACCGTAAAGACCTTCAGGCCAAACGGTTTGAGCAAGATCAATGTTTCCACGCAGAACTGTTGTATACGCCTCCTACACAATAATCAAAATATATTCAAAGGATTACGTCTACTAGAATTTGTTCGAAAACCTTTGGTTTTAGTTACATTGTAGGAACACTTAGACATTCAGTGGATTGGAATAGATTATTTTTACACGCTTGGTTGTTGACCTGCTTAATATGGTCTTTAGTATGGTATGGTATTTCGTCATCCGTCGATATAATGTAGGGCCTACGCAGACGTCACAGAAGATAATATATTTATTTATTATTAATATCTAGAATTGTTCAAAACTGGTTTATACGTATAACGAGTTCATTCAACAACTGATCGTAAATTGAACCTTCAGGACAGACTTAGAAAAACCACACGCTGTGGATAACCGAGGACTTCTGCAAAATTTAATCGATTACATATCGGTGGTTGTTCTAAGATGTTTAGGCCTAGTTCGCAATCAGTTAATATGTAAATTTTAAACAAATGTTAAAGTAGACATTTCAAAGATTAGGCTAAGACTAGGAATAGAGCAGCATTGGTTTCTATGGCTGAAGTTTTGCTAAATGACCAGCGCTATAATTATTAAACCAGCGCAATCTGACATTGTATAATAATAATAATATATTATAATGTCTATGATTCGGATATTATTTATTTTAATGTCCTAATTTCGTCAAGTCCAACTCAGCTAATATCAAATAATTAAAATCCAGCATAATTATAAATAAGATCTATCCCAATCAAAATAACCATTATTCTATCAAAGCAATGAAAAAGAAGGACCATTATCTCATTCATGCTTCTAACCTTGACTATTGCACTAGGTGTACCATAGTGTAGTGTTCTCGTGACGTCTGTTGTACCATCGCTACAACAATTGACGCAGTAGAAATCAATTCAGAAAGTATTAAACACGTTCAATAACACTGGGAAAGTGCTGTAACCTTTCAGATGAGTAGGCCTAACCATTAATTTAGAGTAATCGTGGCAGATTATTTCTTGTATTAACGCATCAAAGCTTTTGCATCAAAGGTTTTGCATCAAAGCTTTTGCATCAAAGGTTTTGTAACAAAGCTTTTGCGTCAAAGGTTATACATCAAAGCTTTTGCATCAAAGCTTTTGCTACAAAAGGCTTTTCAATGTTTTGCAACAAAGTCTCTGCATCACAGGTTTTCAACAAAACATTTGCATCAATGATTTTGCAATGAAGATTCCGCATTGCAACAAAACTTCTTCATTAATTCATTACAGCCTTTGCATCAAAAGGTTCTGCAGCAAAGCTTTTTCACCAGAGCTGCTGCATAGACTCCTAATCCTAGGGAACCTTTAGAAAGGCTTTATTTGTATATCTAGGTCTAATAGATCTGAACTCGTGGATCCCAAACGCGACAAAATTTAAGATGAAGCACAGGTGTCTGGTGTAAAACTGCAAATGGTGCCAACATCTCTAGAACTTTGAGTAGTGCTATATAAATTTAATATTTATTATCACAATTATGAATAGCCCTTGATCTACAGGCATGTCGTTATTGGGCTTTGTATTATGGTCTGGCATTGTCCAGTAAAGACGTATCATAGTCGAATAAACAGTTAGACAACGATTTGCTTACAGATATTGTCCTCCAGAGTCGAGCAGATAGACGTCCTCAGTGTTGATGAGACTATTGGTTTCATTACTTGATGGATCTGGCATATAGTGAATGATGGCCGCATGTGGTCCAACGGCAGATATCGTATCGAAACTAAGACCTTTGAAATTTGGATATGTACTGCAATACACAACACGGAAGCAGGTACACTGGTAATTTAGACTTAAGAACGAATCTCACAAAAGGTAGCCTACATAATACACTGTTTGTCAACACGTGTCTAATTTGAATCTTCTTGACCACCTAGGCCTACAGAGTTTAACCGATTTCTTTTTTGCAGCAACTTGACTTTACTTGACTTTTGTCGCAGATATAATTAATCACCCATTCGGTACAGCCCTAATAGTCATCGCACCATGCAACAGACGTAGTAAAGCTTTCTTCTATTGGACTATTTGAGACACTAACTGATTTACCTGTGTAAAATCTAAACCTCATAATTATTCATACCTTCTAATCTGCTCCAGTCTATCGGCGGCCCCTACTTCCGTCCACTGTCTGCCGGCGGCAATCTGAATATGACACAATTAAAAATGGATTGTACTAGAGAAAGAACAGAGGGAGGTGGTCAGACAGAGACTGAAACAGAGACAGACAGAGCGAGAGAGACAGATAGACTGAGAATAAGACTGAGAATGGTAGGCAGAAAGACAGAAAGACAGAATATCGTTGGAAATGTAGACTGTCGCAGAGATGGTTTATGCGGAAGGTGAGCACTGAGCACAGATAATTATTAATTTACGAGTTTTTTCATTCACCATCAATTCATCGCTTAACACTGACTGACCAGTGACCACTCTTCATTGCCAAATAATGGCAACACAATGTCATCGGATGTTAAAACATGATCCTGCAGAAAGACATCCACTATTACCTATCTCGAACTGCAAATCAGACATAGGGTCTACATTATACATGCAGTATGTGGAAACAAAGACATCTATTTTGCAAAAACGAACACCCGAATCTAATTTCGAACGGAAAAATTAATGACGCCAAGTATTGCTTAACTTTAGGCTATAAGTGACATGCAAAGACTTTTAGGTAAAACTTAATCGAATGGAAAAGTTGAATTGAACGTCAACATAAAGCCACATGTATCCACAAAGTGATAGATATGGATATTCATCATTTAAGTCTATATACTAATAGTAATAGTCAGTAGACCGACTAGCCTATTGCTTAAAGACTTTTAGGTAAAACTTAATCGAATGAAAAAGTTTAATTGAACGTCAACATAAAGCAACATAATATATCTATTAAGCATTTACAAACACTCAACCCAAGTGATATGGAAATTCATCAGTTAAGTCTATGCTAATAGTAATAGTCAGAACTAACCTCCTTTTCAAGAAACGCCAAGAACTCGATCAGTGCCGCAGAGTCTCGCAACTACTCAAATACAATAAGCATAAAAATGATAAAATAAAATTTTCTTCAGCAATAAGTCTGTCAAGTGTAAATGAACAGCTGAGGAAGTTCTGGACATTGCTAACCAAGTAACCTATTGTCTCATCTTCAGAATTTCACAGTGACTTAAAATTATATAAGCAGAATTACCGCTTTAAGTCAAGACCACTCACTCAAAATATTTAATTAATGAAGGACTGGTCAATTAGGCTAATTATATTTGCAGCTTTATGAACACTTTATGACAGTATACATAGGAAAGTATAAAAACGTATAGGCTAGTATAGGCTCATGCATGCATCAAAACAGTGTTTTAGAGTAATTGAAACGTCTTTCAATAGCCTTTATACCAGGTTAAATTTTGACTTCTGTCACTTCTCTTAAACCTAGCACAAAGTGGGGCCTGTCTATTCACCCCGAAGGTCTATCTGAAGGCCTCACATAAAGTCTGATTACACTGAATAACTTAGTCGATTAATCAACATGATCGTCATAATCGTCATCGCGGTACAATTTAGCATTGCAGACAACAACTTGCATTCGAGACTCACAATGCAGTCGGCAAACTTCACTCTCTCCACTGAGTTTTTGACTGACTTCATTAGAGCAATAGGCGAACGAAGCACCAGTCTCCTAATCTGCAGTTCAACACAGAGAAAATATAAACATATATACGGTAGTCTATGTTAGGCTTTATGTGTTTAAACAATCGGTCTAAGAAGTCATTACGCGCAGTAGGCCTAGAAAGGCTACAAAAACACAGAACCAGGTTTCCAATTAATTTTAAAAAATCATAATAAATTTTCAACTGCACAGAAATACAAACTTCTTCTTTCGCTCTATACTGAAACCGATGGACACAAATTTGGGACATGCGTCGTCGTCTAAAAACGATGTCCTTCCTTCTTTCTATTCAGTCGGTTTAAACGGCCGTTTTAAGCAATGTCTGGCAAGTACTACCGCATTCCGAAAGACGGGCGCCCGTAGAAAAGGGCAAGAAAAGCACATGCCCCTAAAAAATTGAAATCTATTTTTCAAAACTTCTGGCTTTGAAAGTAGAATAAACCAAAAATCTTACTTTCACAAACCACCGTGGAAAATAGCCAACCAATGTTCTTAATTTTCCGCTTTGAATTTCTAAGCTCATGCTAAAACACTTCACCGTGACAATTGTATTCTGTTCATCTTGCACAAATATCTGCCGCTGCCTATGTTTCGAAATCACTTTGTTCACAGTGTAAAACTTACAGATGTAAAAAATAGGCTTATAAAATTACAATTTGAAACACTTCAGAAGCAAAATTAGTAAATTATACAACTTCAGCCTTACAGATCACGAAGAACTTGCAAACTCTTAAAAAGATTATATTTTGAAACCTAAAATGGAGAAATTCTATTTGAAACTTTTCAAAAAGAGTTTTAAATCTGCAGCAGTGCAAGTAAAAATGTCAAAACTGCAAATGAAAAATCGTTTAAAAGATGAAAAATTACAAATTGTTGTCTTATATTGGCGAAAATGAAAACGGTAATCTTAAAGAAGTGAAATTACAAGAGAAACACTTGTAAAACTCCAAATGAAGATGCCCATGGTGACAAAGCAATTGATGAAGTTTAAAAGTCAAACTGATCGATTATCTAATCAGAAAATTGCGATACTACAACAGTTACTGGCTAAATTCCAATTGACAACTAAAATTTCAAATAGTAAAGTTGCTAAACTACGATAGTAACACTTTAAAATCAAACTGCAAAATCTGTAGGCTATTTAAAAAACCAGCAAATGTGTGGAATGGTAGAATCATGAAAAAGGATATGGTAAACTGTAGGGTCTATAGGCCTAATAGTACGACTGGTGAATAATTGATTGTAAAATAACCGTTAATGTCAACCACGAAGGCATCTTTGTTGGCGCCTTGGCATCTTGTTTTAACTATCTACCAATGTTGTTCCGTGTCTTCACTGCTGACCTGATTGAAAACTTCGTAACACCTTCTTCCTAATTTAATTTTCTGAATCTATTTTCACCTTCTCTTTTAACACATTGCTCTGCTTGCACTCTGCATTTAACATTCTTTATATTTTATCCATCTCCATTGTTTTACACGTATGAACATCATCCCGCTAGATCATTAGACCTAAACTTGTTAAGTTCCTTATAATGGCTTACAACAGAGGTCGTTTTGTAACTAACCCCGGCAGCTTCATAGGTGGCGTAATTTGCCGTCGTATCGAGCCAGACGCTGAGGTTTCTGCTAGCCAGCTCTTCGATGTGAGTCATTATGGCACTGTAGTCGAAAACCTACATAGAACAATCATCAAAATTGCGAATTATTCTGAGGATTAAATACATTGCACACGCGTATAATAATTATGATCCTTAGGGCTATTGTACAATGTACATGTATCTATGAAGGAAGGTGAGAAAAGAAAGATGGGCATAGGCTACAGATTGAATTAAGGCAGGAAGATTTCAATGAGTCGTAGGAAGCGAGACGCTGCAGTACGCAAAGAGAATGGATGATCGAAAGAAAGAATGTAAGATTATTAATTGTCAATTAACATAGTGAACTCAGTAAAAAAAATAAAGTCTAAGTGCATTCGTACATTAATACATTCTGGTCCTGGTGTGCGACATGTTCCATCAGCGTTGATCTGCAGATGATCTTGCACTTCGGTTTCAGTGATCATACTCAAGTAGTTATTTAGGAACAATCTGAAATACACACATCGCATTAGTCTACAAGTTTATGTCATTAACGTCATTTATTTTCACTGCCTATTCCGCTCAACTGTAATCTTTATGTAATTATTTTTCCTTTATTTCTCGTATTTGCTATAGCGCCATTTCAAGCTCACTACTTAAAGGCGCTCCCGACTACAGCGCGGACACTGCATCGGAGTTTCCTGGCGTAGCGCTGCCAGCGCATTATAAGACGAAAAAAATGAGAAATCCAAATAAATCGAAACTTTTTCCAAAGTCTGGCTGTGTCAAGACTGGTTCCTCAACTTGGAAATCTTTGCGCTATAAAAGTCTCGAGATTGTACTTGCTAGCTTCTGCTCGTACTCCGCAGACAACTCGATCCACTTTCCTACATCCAACGATTTTACTATGTTTGGATTATTCTGGAATAATCCAAACATCCTAGCTTGGACTCGAATTAGTCGGAAATTTCTTTGTGTTAGCAGATCAGATATTGATTAACCCAATATCTGAAACGAATACTTGATGAGGTTGATGATTAGACAGTTGTAACTGACCTTGCTTCATTCGGAAGAACAATGGAATATGCGAAGAAGAGAGATGACGTCTGGTCCATTCCACGCAGATTAAACAACCCTATGTACAGCGAAAAACAATCATTCAGCTTATGAAAAACGAATGAACAAAATATTTCTATAGCGCCTCTCTGACACTTCCCGAATGCCCGACAATAGTTAAAAAGGCATAAAGACGACTAGCAACTGCATGGGCGCCCGCACATAGAGGCAAGAGGGGGGCACTTGCCCCCCCTGGAAAATTGAAACCTATTTTTCTCACTACTACTTTTGGGGTTTATAACACATTTTCTTTGCATTAGAGAATTAAAAAGCCTACTTTTAACTAATACTTTTCGATTTTTTAAACAAATTTCCTTGCAAAAAGAAACAATTATTCATATTAGAAATTTTAAAAAGGGAAACCGAGAAATTTACATCAAGAAACCTCTGTGAAAAATACCCATGCATGTTCTTAACTCCTCGCTTTGCATGTTTTGACCTCCTGCTACAAAATCTTTAACATTGACCATCGTGTTTTGCCCCCTCCTGCAAAAATGTCTGTGGGCGCCCATGCTAGCAATGATGATTAATTTTGTGGAAGCAATAATAATTATTGTAGGTTCGTTTATTCGAAGTCAGATCAGACATTAGAATAGCCTAACAATGGAGAATAGAAATGAAACTGCGTAGTATAGAACAAAACAAACTTTATAATTATAGAAATTCCAATCAGATTTTTATGGTCACTACAGAGATGCCACAGAGTGTAGCGAAGACATTACGCTATCTGCACATGCGCAGTTTCCAAAGAGAGAGAGAGAGTTTAAGTGACTTCACGTCTTTAACTCTTTATCATTGTAAGCCTACAAGACATCGCCTAAGGTCGTTTGCAAGTAAAACGTCGGTATGCTTGCGATTGTGTTTTTCATAGGATACGTGATTTGTATGGTTGATCACGGCGATCCTCTTTTATAGATGAGTAACAACTGTTGCAAAGTGAGTCGTTAGCTCAGATGAGCAAATAATCAGAAGCTCAAGTGAGTAGTAAATGATGGCAGTTCACTTACACGCAGATTCCTCTAGAATCGTGACGGCCAATGCATCGGCATTTTGTTCGGCAAATGTCGCTCGAACTTGTGACAACTTATCTTGCCATGACACACCTGCAATTAAATAGATCTTACAATGAATCGAAACTTACAAATGTATTGCAAGAAAGATTTCGCTGCATTCTAATTATATTGTGTGACTAAATACTGACTCTGATACAGAACGCATAAGAATAGTGTCCTACGTAATGTGACTCATTACATCACTATTAATAGGCCGCTCTTTCTCTATAATTTGGTGTTATCTGTAAATAATAATTTACGAATAATTAATCATTAATAACGTTTGTTTGTACATGTATGTTTGTATGTGCAATTGTTATAGCGCTCCTTCGAGCTCTCTTACTCAGAGGCACTCCCGAATGCAGAGCGGACACTTCATCGGAGTTTTGCGCCGAAGCGCTGAGCAATTGTGAGTGAAGGACTTGCCCAGGGTCCTTACGCGGCGAGGTGGATTCGAACCTCGAACCTTCCGGCTCCAAGGCAACGACGCCACCACTACACCACCATATTCGTGTTTATTAGCGCATACCTGTGAATTCAATCGTGTGAGCGAAAGGTGGATTGTTAGGTCGAGGAGGTCGATCTGGATCAGTCCAGATGATGTCCACAAGATCCTTGTCCATTTCGACGAGAGTAGCTTTGCCCAGAAGAGCGCTCTGATAGGATTGCCAGGTGCCTACGATATCAGACAACGACAAGATGTCAGTATAAGATACTTCAATCTCGTATTAAGCTACTACCAAATGTCTTTGATGGCAGATGAAAAAGTAAATATTAAAATATTAATTTATGATATTTTAGCGATATTAGACACTACTCATGAAAATATAGCAACGACATCTGCATGCATAATTATGCACAAATTGCACATGCATCAATTTTTCAGATTATCCACAACATGGCTACAGACATCCAATTCGGTCTAAAGTCTATAGACGCTCTGTCAATATTTTAGTAGCGGTTATTTCTCATGTCTTCTTTCTTGTCTGTCCGCCCGCCAGTCTGTCTATCTGTCTGTCTGTTTGTCTGTCTCTAACCTTATTTATTCTCAATCCTGTACCTGTTACAATTCTGTGACTACCAAAGTACGATTATGCAATACAAGGCATGCACGATCAAAAAATGCCATTATGCTACGCACATAGGCTAATATTATAGGATATCCTTTTGATTTAACGGTGTGACAGAATCTGAATACGCACTAATAGAAACGTAGCTCGGATATGCTCCAAGTAGCGCGTTGTCTGGAAGGACAGCGAGAAGCCATTCCTCTCCTGTTGGATAACCAGCCTGACCTATTATATTGAAAAAAACACAAGTCAAACTACACTTTAATAATGGATTCAAGAATTACTTACCATGTAGGTCTAAATGTAAGCAGGCAAGCAATGATATGCACGCAATGCAGAGTATACGGTTATTGACATAGGATAAAAGAGTCTCATTGTATCCATCATTCTCACAATCATTTACATTTGGTTTATTGCTTGTATAGGAAATATTTTCCTTGCAGTTTTGTAAGTAATTTTTTGTTGTTTTGTTTATGCAAAGTCATGCCAGAAAGCCTTGAACAGTAGACTACACCGCATGTCATGTCATATAAAATCGCCATAGGTCCTTCGCGACGGTTGGCTACACGAGCGCATCAACGCTGCCCAAAGTCTCCTGTCGCGAACTGAGGACTCCCTCCACGAGACCCGTCGTCATCAGACATCTGATCTGTGGGAGGCTAAACGCAGTAGGGCACCAGAGGAGCGGACGACATGAGCGAAAGATGACACAGATAACAATCTGGGGTAGGTCAAAAAGACGGACACTACTAAGTCCCAGACACAGAAATAAATAAATGGTCTTCTCAAAACTATACTGATGTTGCACTCGAGTGCATCTACAAGTATCAAGTACTACGCGTTTGAATGTTGGTATTAAACGCTACAAGATAATAAAAATATTGACAACCTTCCTTCATTAGAATCCAGTTGCAATCCATCTGCTGGTCGGCTTGAAGGAAGTATCTGCCATCCGTCCACACAGCAGTCTGGGTCTTCGTTATTATAGCATAACCTTAAGAAAAGCACAACAATGAACACGTTATGATTTCTAGTTCAATCACAGCAGTATGCGAACGATACTCAGCTCCATACTGCTCTACCACACACTGATCAGTCTAGTGAACCACAAATTTAAACATTATAGTCTGGTGTATAATTATAATAATTATAATAGCCTAACACTTTCGTATTATTGGAACTGTTAAAGTTATTGAGTACCGTTACAGAGAAACTTTCACCACAATTTTACTTGATACGTCCAATGTCGTCCACCTCTCACTCTGATGTGTTTACTTAGTATTGTCCAGCTTGTCTGCCGAAGCCAAGTCAGCAAGAGAGATCATGCGAGCCTCTGACCGAAACCATTGTACCACAAGTGCAAGCGTGTGGGGCGCAGATGACCGCTCCAAGTCTCAGACCTACTGCCACCCTCAGCTCCTCGTCGTTAAGTCTTAAGCCTTGAGCTTATTATTATCATTATTATCATCATCATCATCATCATCATTATCATCATCATCATCATCATCATCATCATCATCATTATCATCATTATGCGGTATAGCAAGCGGCTGGTATTATTGTTGTTGTTGTTGTTGTTGTTGCTGCTGTTGTTGTTCTTAAGTGACTGAATGTCAAGAGCTGTTTTCTAATGATCGCAGGTTTGTGCGTGGTTTTTAATGAATCATTTATCAATCAATACATCATTTATCAATCAATACATATTTATCAATCAATAAATCACTTATCAATCAATCATTTATCAATCAATAAATCATTTATCAATCAATCATTTATCAATCAATCAATTATTTATCAATCAATAAATCATTTATCAAATAATAAATCATTTATTAATCAATAAATCATCTATCAATTAATAAATCATTTATCAATCAATAAATCATTTATCAATCAATATCTTATAACTCAAATACTGTTGTGTGTCGTGATTTAATTTCATTACGAGACTCGATAGTTTGACAGCATTTGATAAGCAGGATGACATCTTGAGTGCTTCTTGAGTCTTGAGTGAGTCCTAATTAATCAGCGTCTCTGACATACATGTATGTATTGTATTGTATGTGCCTCTTTAGTCAACTTAGTCGTCTCGAACCGTCTTTGTATCCAGGACCACATGCATAGCCGTCTAAACATAATTTATCAGCAGCTATCACGAAGATACTCGTGGAACAATGGTCTAAGTGATTATCTGAGTGGACCAAGTCAATAAAAGGTTTAATTAATTAAAATGTCTTCGTCAGACGCCTCATTGCATTTGTCATTCACCTTAGAAACCATTCACTATTGACTAATTCCAAATCCATTTTATGAGAGAAGATAATGTTAGACCGCAGAATGGAGAGGTTACATTAGTGCTTGCTTTCTGCTGTTGCACAATAGACATGGCGTCGTGAAGTCGTCGTGCTGGTGAGATCAGGGTGGTCGCGTAGTTGAAATATTTAATTATTGAGTCGCACAAGCTTTCTCAACCTATGGATAGTATTATACGGATGCATGACTACAACTGTACTTCTAATCTTCTATTTTACATGGCACATCAGAAGAAAAGACTAAGCTAGCAGTGGACCTCAGGCCTACAAGTACACTGAACCAACTGCGACAGTCAGTCAAACTCTTGGACTCGGCAAATGAGACAGAGAATCAGATGTTTCACAAGTCACATAACTCCTCATAGTGTAGCTATGACATTATGTATAAGATTATACAAAGTTACCGTGTAATCGACATCTGGACTTATTTGCTGGTTCAATACACTTATTAGCATTATTAGATTCTAACAGACTGAACTTAAGCGCACTGTCCCTTCCTTCCTCTCACCCTCCTCTTCATTCATTCTCTCATTCAGAGCATTTTTCATATAATTTATTTTTCAAATGTAGAATCGTTTTATATGAGTGAAAACGTTGACCGACCTATGTAGGATAACCTACTTTAAATATAATTTATAAGCTCAGTATAATTGAGGTGATGGTTACCTGCAGAACCGGAGAATCCCGAGATGTATTGAAGACGAGCATCCCAGGCGGATCCTGAGCTCTACACAGCAAAACAGTTAAGTAAAAAGTAACTCAAAATTAATAATTATCCTATCGTTTAACTCTCGACGGCAAGTGGTAGCCTACTTAAGTAAGCGGAAATGTTTGAATAATCTAAGTTTGAGAAAGATCAGTAAGAAACTAGCATTTTCATAGGATTCCATCTTCACCGATATTTCAATGTGTTAAGTGTTGAAGACGAGTGTCACAGGTGGACTCCGAGACGTTGTGAGGCCTGCAGGAGTGTGGGCAGAGGCCAGTGCCCCTCCAGCTGAACAGGCTATGTGCCGCCCTCCCCAAAAAGGCCGGTCCAATATATTACGATATCCGGTATTAGGGTAATTTTGATACTTTCAAAGGTATTAGGCCTACTTCCCTACTCATTTGCCTACTCGCATAATTAAAGATGATGCACGAGGAAATTCGATTTTTATATTAAGCCTATTTGTTCTACTTTACTTGCTTAGAGTCCTAATTGCTTTATTGACATAGAAACTGTTTTTGCTTTCGGCTAAATTCTATATAAGCAAAAAGGCTATAAACTGTATAGGTATAAATAAAATTACGATAAGCAATATATACAAAATCATAGCGCACTGCCGCATTTCATTTGCAGGAAAGAAGCGAATGATGTCATAAAAATTAAAACTTGATTTGCCAGCAGCTACACTATGTTATATTCTGTGTAATAAGAGCCAATATTGATGGAATGTAGTGTAAACCGACACCATGGTCATCGGCTAGAAGGACGAGGTATGCGTCTAGAGGTGATCCTCCGGTCAATGTGATGTTGTTCATTGCGGAACGTAGATTTGCTATTCGCTCCGTTGTATTGACGCGGTTCGACGGACGCGTCTACAGAAGAGTTCAAAGTAATAGGCCTATGTAAAACAGGTTTCAGGCGCATTGTGAAATAGAATCATTATCGTGCTCGCACATTCTACCAGCCAATTAAGTTAGCAAGTCAATGAGTTTGCGACATGGACACAGAAACACTTGGTTTGCTAAGAACTCACTCACTTGCTTTCAATGTTACCACCGGTGTCTCTTACCATCGATGTTGTTTTAACACCGGTGTTACATCCTGTGGTAGTTTGGTGTTACTTAGTATCAGTAGGCCTATTCACTTTGATTTAGCGTTAACTTATACTTCAGATGTTTAACACTTATGGATTTACAAATTTCCAAAGACGTTTTGTTTCAGTTTTACGTATTCCGATGTTAACTTCAGTTTCAAATTCTTCAATCACATGCATTGTCTCTTCTGCGCAGGTCTATTCATGATATCGCTGTCAACTTAATTCTAACGTTAGTTGCATTTAATATAGGCCTAACTTACGTCCGGTGTTTCTGGGCATAGTGTTCGGTTATTTGGATTGATATCAATGTATTGCCATGCTGCTGAGCATCCGTCTAAAGCCAAAACTCCTGAAACAAGAACAAAACGAAGTCATCAGATTTTCTTTACGATCAAAACATCTTTCATCCGTCTAAACGGTTTCTACAAGTTACGCAGAGTTTATAATAATTATTGTAAGGCTGATCACTTCGTTAATTTAAATTGTAAATTTAAATCGTACGAGGTTTACCTTCCTAATTAACAATCCCACCTGTAATTGCATCTTGATTATGAACAATGGCGTAGACCCAGATAGATTTAGCACTACTTACTCTCAACAGATTGATCTGAAATTTGGTGGATTTCGTCGTGCCGATAAGAACGACAGATATGGCATTTATAAATATCAATCGACTATTATTAATAATAATAATAATAATAATAATAATAATAATAATAATAATAACTATACTATTGAAACAAAGACCTACTGCTTGTGACAAGCAGCTTGTCAGATGACAAGTAGCCTAGTAATATTACTTCATTCAGTTCGATTTTTACTGTGTCATTATCATTCTGTGGTGCTGCTATTACTAAGTATTTTATTCCATTAAAATAACTTATTCTAAACTTATATCAACTGGATCAAAGTGATCCAGCAATAGAGTCATACAGATTAAGTTGTCGGATTATCAAGCTCCACAGTGAAACCTTCACATGATTGCATTTTATTTCAATTTCTTCGGCTTTTGAGATGGGGCCTGTCCTAAAGCTCTTGAAATTGTTTAGCACATGGCATAACTTGTCCCTACTTTTCCAATTTTTCTTCCCTGGATATTAACCTATTCTCTTTCGCGACAGCTGCAGGACTGTGCTAACAACCTTGTCCATGGTAGAACCGGTGAAATATTTAATCGCTGCATCGGACTCGAACCCGCAATCGACACTCAGTACCGAATAGGTTGAACAGAGAATAATTCGAATAATAATTATGAATGGATACACCAACCGACCTAGAGCAGCGATGACGAACAGACTGGAGACGATATTAGACTTCTTCATTTCGTTCTTCTTCCAACAACAACAGACTCCAAGATATGTCACCGATTAACCGACTCTACCACATATGCCAATTTTTGTTTTGTAGCGCTCTATATCTGCTGATACAAAACGAAGTTGCAGCGATAGACTGTGAACGAGATCGACGTCGTTCTGATCGGATCCTATACGACAACAGCGACTGATATCATGATATGATTATTATGATGATATTATGATGTGATGATGATATTATGATGTGATTGATGTCTGATGTTTATCTGTTTATCAGGCAATGAGGTCAAAGTGGGTTAAGAAGAGAGCAACATATACGATTCGTACATAACGTCACAATCGATCAGGATAGGACAGGTCATCGTCAGACATAATAGAGATAAATTTATATATCGGCCCCTATATATATATATCTTTTACTTATAAGGCAAAGTCGATTCTTTGGCGATGTCGCGTTGTGCGCAAATCTCTCGCGGTCAAAAACTTTGACACCGAATAAATTTCATTGATGAAATATTTTTTTAAATATTCTTATGCGAATGTGGAAGTCATCGCGACCATGTTTAGCTTCTAATTCGCTTTAAAACCAGAATTATGGAGATTTGAAATTTCGATGTGGTAGTTAGGCTAGCGCCTAGCCTATACAGATTATTTGAAGAAGAGATTTAACCATGCGTCGCCATTATTCAGCATACGGCAGTTTGAATGACGTCATTATTGCCGCTCACAGTATTAATCAAGTTGTTAATAGTCTCTCTCAGTGCATTGACAATTAGACTAGAGAAATGAGAACACACCCCGCCCCGCAGACGTGAGTCGGGTTGGTTGTGGGAGGGGTTTACCAAGAATGTGCAAGGGCTAACCAAAATGTTCCGGGAAACGGCTGTTGCCGCACAGGAGTGGAGTCTGGGTGGGGCCGGGGTCAGAGTGCGGGGAGGCCATAGCGGTTGGAGGTGAGGTGGGGCCGTGGGTGATGCGGGGTGATGCGGGGTAGAAGCGGTGAGCGGTGTATGGATGCGGAAGAGGTGGGACGAGGGCTGGGGTGGGAGCGGTGAGCAGGATGGGAGCGAAGAGGGGCGGTATGACGGCGCGGAAGCCTGAAGAGAATGGGAAGAGGACGGGGAAGCGGTGGGCAGGGTTGGAGCGAGGTGGCGTGGAGGGGGAGGTGAAAACCCAAACTTTCCAGGGCAACGCCGGGTTCCACACCTAGTAAATTATATATATATAAAGATAGACAGGCAGAGAGAGAGAGAAGTAGATAGAAATATATATATATATATATATATATATATATATATATATATAAACAGACCATTAGATACATGTAGACCTACTTAAATTCTTTGAGTTATCAGTCAGATAATAGCTATTTTCTGGACGCCTGCTTTTACCAACACTGTCTACTCGGCCACTGGCTGAGCACGAAATGGCCTGCTGCAGCGCCATAAATCTGCAGCGCCATAAATCTGCAGCGCCATAAATCTGCAGCGCCATAAATCTGCAGCGCCATAAATCTGCAGCGCCATAAATCTGCAGCGCCATAAATCTGCAGCGCCATAAATCTGCAGCGCCATAAATCTGCAGCGCCATAAATCTGCAGCGCCATAAATCTGCAGCGCCATAAATCTGCAGCGCCATAAATCTGCAGCGCCATAAATCTGCAGCGCCAAAAAGCTCGTTTGACGAGTTGTTCATAACTGATGTCTTCCATGGCACCGATGAACCAAAGGAGTTGTGTTGCAGCCTTGTCCAGTGTACAGTACTGAATGAGTTCTATTTTTTAAATCTGGTCCCATGCATCAGTTGTGTCGAGTGCACACGTGTCAAATAGTGCGAGAAATGATTCTAATGACACAGTAGGCTACCATGATGCCATCGAAGGAGAACACTACTTTCACTTTCACTACTTTATCACTGAAGCCTGCGCTTAATCGGGACAGGAATGCATGGGTGACGTAGTAAGCCTTTAAATAGAGCGTAGCAAGCATATAATATGCGCATCATTGCGCAGGGATCTAAAAAAAATTCCGTAGGTCAAACTGGATGACTATAAATTGTCATTGAAATACCTAATTTACCTTTCAATTTCGCTTTCATAATTTTCAAATTCTATGGTCGCGTCTATGCATAACGTCATCGGCCTAACGTCAAAAATGACGTCGTATAAATTTGAAACGCAGGGAAATAAAAATTCATGTTTACATATTCAGTAAACATATTCAACAGTTTTTGCGACATCTCGGATGCTTAACGTGAATGGCTTTAGACGAACTTTAGACGCAACACAAGTAACCAGTTCAACAAAGGACAGCATTGAGTTACGGATAACTGAACACGATTCTTGAAATTGTCTATTTCAGTGAGTTTTTATCCATTCATATAGTAGACGATTTTCGCTACAGTAGACCCTAAATGTGATGTTGTTTATATTCTGAAACTCTGTCAATCGTTCTTAAGCTGTGAACAATCGCAACAAACTCAATAGGCGCCTTCTAATCGTCAAGATTAGGCTATAAGAGAACTTTGCGATGCCTATCAAGCAGTGTGTCGGTTCTAATGCACAACGGCAATACGAAAAGGTGGAGGAAGGCGAGGGTGTTGGAAGAGCAGGTGGAGAGGCAGGAGACGGAGATGGAGAATGGCCGGTGACACAGTTCCATATTGAAGTGGAGACGGATGCAGTGAACAGCAGGCGTTCAATGTTCAGACGGAAACCAAGCAGAGAAGGAGAAGTCAACCTTCAGAAGAAGATCTCCTCTGATTCTCCGGTGATGATGATGTCGAGAATCTCTTCTCCGATGGTCTTCGTCGAAGCCACTTCGTCCCCTCTGCCTGTCCAACAAGCACCACTCAAAAGTTCAAACCATTTTGAAATGAGTCCAAATGAAGGAATGAAGTCGCCTGACCTTTCCTCATGGAAAGCTAATCCGTTTTCAGATCATCGCAGATCATCACGTCAACTGCCAACTACGTCGACTGGGTTCGGTAGAAGACAGGATGCATGCTGGGAACATTTGTCGAATGATCCCCAAGCGAAGAGACCTTCATCCCTCCCCTCATCTACACTGCAGTCACCTGCGTTGGTCGCTGGGGCTTTCCTACCCACAGCTCCTCTTGATCTCAACTCTTCCTTAGACTCAGGCAAAGTAGTTGAACTGAGTGGAATCTTTCATTCGCAAGAGCAATTATTCACGACAGATCATCCAACCCGAAACAACACCCGACCACTTTTGAACTGTGATCAGTCGGTCAATTATACATGTAGTATTTGCTTTGAACGTCTGACGCCATCATCATCGATCTGTTCGACTAAAGTTAGTCGTTCATCGGATCCAAATGTTTCGCATCATCACTTGCAAACCAATAATTGCCTTTCGCACAATTCACACAACAGTTGTGAGAAGTTGCAATCAACTGCTTCTACCAACGCACAACATCTCAAAGCGTCGTCATCATGCATGCACAGCGATCAGGAAAGCAGAAAAACATCCAATTCTTCGGCACATCTATCGGCAAGAAGTTCTACGCCAGAAACAGCGAGGAACGCCCACTTGCGACGTCGTCTCCATATTTTGCCGAATGAAAGCAACGATGAAGTGAATTGGCCTGCAGGTGAAGGCGAGTCTTGTAAACACATCAGCGACAGTCAAAGCAAATGGAAAGGCAGTTCGATATCCAAACGTCCCACAATTCGTCAAGACGTTCAATCAGTCAAAGAAAGACATTTTGAAATGGGGTTACACTCTCCAAAGTCAGTGTCACCAATATACCCGTGCAGGGTTTCTACTCTCACAGATAACATCCAGAGTTGTAGAAATAGTCCGATTTATGATTATCCCATCGGACATCGTTCGCCTCACTTCAATAGCAACCGAAGATCTCAGGAGTCAGATGGACCTAACGGATTGATGGATATTAGATGTCATTCAAATCTCAGGCGAGCAGATCCGGTGAATAGCTTTGAGAAAATTATTCCATCGCAGAAGAATGCAAATCATCTGCTCACAGATTCAACACTGCTTTCAGACAGACCACGTGACGACGGGAGAGTGCTGCTGCTGATGCCATCGAGCAATTATACAGCATCTCCCAATACTGACAGAGACAATCCCGCGAAAGATCTGCTTCTCACAAAACGCTCATCCGATAATAGAAATAAGGACGTGAACAGTCTGTCAAATGATAATCGTTCCAATTCTAGTCCCACACAAGACAGCAGCAGTTTGCATTCGAAATCCACTAGAAATCAGATTCATACGGATGTATTGGATACTCATCGAAAAACATCGTCTCCTTGTAAAGAGAGGACAAATGCGTGGCAGTATTCCAGGATCAAACAAGTTCCAGAGAACAATAGGACAATGATTCACAAGAAGGATATGCCTCAGACCGAAAAAGAACTTCGTATTTCGATGGAAGACCCTCTCTTGCATCGCAGCATCGATCTTTTGAATTCGCAGAAAGCCACAATTCGATCCACCACATCGTTCAGATCTATCGACACCGACTACAAAATCCAGCAACAGCAGCAGAAGCAGCAACAGACAGGTCTTGCGGCAGCTGGCCTGGCCTCTGCGCTTGGATCATCTTTGAATACCGTACAGAACACATCCGACCAGTCACGTGATCAGCTGAGAATCCTGCCTTTGACTTCTGTCAAGCCACGGTCTTTAGTCAAAGGCACTTCTGGCACGGATGGACCTGAACAACAAGACAAACTCAAATCCTCTTATGTTGCTGACTTCATAAAATTTCTACCGGTTCGGCTGCCAGCTCCCATCGAAATCCCTAGAATCATGCACAACCGCGTAGATTCGAGTGAATGGCAGAGGGCACAGGCGGCGTTTGCCAAGGACCAGCTGGGCAATGTAACGAAGAGTCGTTCAATGGACTGTGTTTTTCAGACGACCAAGACCCATCTTCAACGCACGGTCAGACGTAGACCAATCTCCCCTACTCGTTGGCGTTGTCTCAAAACACAGAAACCTTTCGATCACGAAATCACTTTAACCGATTCTGTTGCATTCAAAGAACCAAAATATCATCGAAAAGATGCAACGCTGGGGTTAACTGATGACGACAGAGGTCTACAGTGGGGCTTTAAGGTTGGTGACCGAATGGGTGCAGGGAAAAGAAATCAACCGCTAGAATCAATGCTTAGGTTTTCTCGATCTGTCAATGAAGACTATTGTCGTTTGGCATGTCAAAAGCAGCCAAACTTTACGGCCGTCATTTACTTTGAACGTCCGGTCAATTATAATCAACAACTTCACCTCATTAAAACCGAACTCGCATTGTCAGCTCTCATTCATTTCTTCCATCCATGCAGTTCAGCAAATGTCTTCTGGACCACAGACATTCGAAAGCAGCTGTCAACCATTCTTAACGATAAGTCAACCCAGTTTCAATTTAGGACGAAATTCAGTAGTGTTATCAGATCCTGTGTAACCGACCAAGTATCTACTAATGCAACGGAGAACCGGTGTGGTATGAAATCATGTCCGCCCATGAAATATTGTCCGAGACATACTGTCATTGGTTAACGTGACCGCTGACGTCAGGTAGCAACTGTCAAACATAAGTATTAATAGAACCGTGAGATCTTGTCCGGGCAAAGACATAAAATACCAAAGATAATAATTCCAACACAGCCTGTTCATCTAATAATAGACATCGACATCTATATTAAGAACTTGTTATTAATAGTAACCACAGAGCGTTTTCGATAAAGACCTACAATACAAAAGATAATTCCAACGTTCCATAAAAATTGGGAGCTATAATTACGAGAAATAGGGCAAAGAAACACGGACTATTTATTTACGTTTAATTAACTAAGACTCTTCCATAATAATCACTCAATTATCTAGCCACGTGCTTCTCCGCATACTTGCTTTCAGAATTGAATATTCTATTGAAACGCTAGGCCTATATTCGGACAACATTGGCGTTAAAACTCGGGGTCAAATAACTGTTTAAAACTGCTACACGCAGCCTACACATACTAAAATATTTGTAGCAATAATTTATATGTACTGGAGGGTGTCACGACAACTGGTCTACAGACAACTCGTCTAACGCCAAGTGGTCTACAAACATCCAGCGCTTTAAGAAATGGAAGCTGTATGCAAGTTTTTTTATAGGTGAAATGGACGCTGGATTGATGAAAAAAACGCAAGATAGATCGAATCTGGATGACGGTTCTTTTACATGTGAAATAGAAGCTGGATTGACGAAAATGACGCATGAGAAATAAAAGCTGGATACAGGCTTTTCTAGTTCTGAAATAGACGCTGAATTGATGAAAAAACGCTTAAGTAATGGAAGCTGGATGAGGGCATTTTTATATCTGAAATGGAAGCTGGAATGACAAAAATAGCGAGCGAGAAATAGAAGGTATTTTTAGATCTGAAATAGAAACTGGATGGATGTTGAAATACATGAATGAAATCATCAATCCCGCTTCCATTAAAGCTAGAAAACCATTCAGTTTTTTTCTCTCATAAATCTAGCTTCTATTTCATCAATACTAGTCGTCTGTAGACCAGTACTGTTGTCGTTATACCAAGTGTCTGAAGACGAGTTGCCGTTAGACGAGTTGTCTGTTGACCAATTGTCGTGGAACCGTATTGGAGAGTTCTAACCCAGGTGCACAGTAGGCTTACAATGGCTATCATTAAGTAGGCTGCTAGTAAGCAAGTAAGTCAGTCAGTCAGTCAGTCGAAGTAAGAATATTGTTAATTAGACCACCAGCAAGCGCATAGTTGTTTGTACAATAATAAATTATAGAAACATTTAAGCAAAGTCATACGGTGACCGTTTATTTCCCCGAATTTCATTTGCCCGAAATTTATTTCGCCGAAATCATCTGACCGAAAATCAATTCACCGAACCTCACCTCGCCTAATGTTCAATTCACCGAATGTTCATTTAATGGAAATTCATTTAACCGAAAATATAAAGGGATCGACTATGCTAAAATGCTTGACACGTGCGAACGTGTGTTGTGCAGTACACCTTTAGGCCGTCCTATCGACTGTACATGATACAGTACATCACACACACACACACACAGTCACACACACACACACACACAAGCCTCTGTCTTTTCGATTTCGTTTCGTTCTTATGGCAGTATAGCCATCCTATCGAGTGTACATGATACGGTACATCACACACACACAAGCCTCTGTCTTTTCGATTTCGTTTCGTTCTTATGGCAGTTTAGCCGTCGGTTTCTGTATGAATAGAGATAAAATGTCTAAAATAAAGTTTGTTACTAGTAGTCGAGGTAAACATAAGGCTATATTTGAGGGATACATTTATCTGAAAGACAAAGAAGTTAAAGGGAAAACGTACTGGTGTTGCGAGTTGCGAGGTTGCACTGCACGAATGCATAGTATGGGAGATGTCATTGTACGACTGCCGACTGACCACACTCTGCATGCTCCATCGGCTAATCGAGTAGCTGCCGCTGTTGTTGTTGGAGCCGTGCGAGTAAAAGCAACCGAATGTGAGAGTTCCACGAAGAATGTTGTGCAACAGGCTGTATCGCAAGTCTCCGTGGCTACAGCACCCACCCTACCATCGACAGCAGCCTTGTCACAGGTTGTAAGACGGAAGAGACGAGCTGTGATGGCATCTAACGATGAGGACGACGACAACGCTGACGAAGCACCCAACATAATACCGAGGAAGTTACGGAAAACCTGTTCTGATCAAGAATTTCTACGATTGGCATCGGAAGATATGGTTTTGTTCGCATCCGATGCTGCATTGCAACTTCTGCATAGCCAACCCCATTGGTTTGGGGACGGAACCTTCTACGTGTCACCCAATGGCTATTCTCAGCTGTACACGGTTCACGTTTTAATCGCGAGTTCAACAACAATTCCCTGCGTATATGCTCTGCTGAAGAGTAAGTCGACCGAAGCGTATGACGGTATGCTGAAATGTATTCAGGATGTGAATCCGGATCGACAATTCCAACCAGAGACAATTACAGTGGACTACGAACAAGCAGCCATAACATCCTTCAGAAAAAAGTACCCGCAAGTCGAGATTCACGGTTGCTTTTTCCACCTGAGTCAAAACATCTGGCGAAGGATTCAGGAAGCTGGTCTGCAGGTTCGTTATTCTGACGATCCGGAATTCTCACTAAAAGCACGTTGTCTCGCTGCGATCGCTTTTCTTCCACCTCAAGACGTTGTCGCAGGATTCGAGCGACTAACACACGCTGATGACTACCCAGACGAACTGGATCCAGTGGTCGATTACTTCGAATCAGTGTACATTGGAAACATCGGGCGAGGATCAAGGCGACGGCGACCAACTTTTCCTCATTCACTCTGGTCCCAGTATGAAAGAGTCTTAAACGACCTTCCCCGAACGACCAATTCCTTGGAAGGTTGGCATAACGCCTTAAAAGGACTTCTCCTCAATGTTGCACATCCATCGATGCCAGCATTCGTCACCAAGATCCGACTTGAGGAGTCATCAGCAGCTCATCGGATCGAAAGGATCCTAGCTGGTCATCCATCACAACCTAAGCGAAAGAAATACCAAGATGTTGATGACCGAATTAAATTCATCGTCAGTTCGTCGTACACTCCGGCCAATATCGTTCAATACTTGAGAAGTATCGCCCATAATATATCGTTTTAATTCAAGTTTTTTGCATTGACATAAACAAAGACATTGAGGCCTTTGTCGATCGACAGAACTGATTGTAGTTGACCTACCTTGTTTTTAGCTTAAGGATAATGAACTGAGTTCTTTTTAGTACCATCGACTTGTCTACTTTTTCTGTGAAATGACAATTCGGTCACATGAACTTCTGGGAAATGAACATCGGATAAATGATTGTCGGCGAATTGATTTTCGGTTAGATGAATTCGGCTAAAAGACCTTCGGTGAAATGAACTTCGGTGTAATGATAGGGAACCAAGTCATACAATATTCTCATAACAAATCGTTGGGCATAAAATTCAACTCTATTTTGTACACTAGGTGGCCTGTGTATTCAGCAGTATGATGTATGGATGCGAGGCCTGGACAGTAACTAAAGAAATGGAGTCAAAGATATTAGCCTTCGAGAGGAAATGCTACAGACGTTTGTTGAGAGTTGGATGGATGCAGAAGATGAAAAACTCAGAACTGTATGAGCAAATAGAAGCCACAGAAAATCTTATGCAGATATTAATAACCAGGAAGCTGGAGCTATTTGGTCACATATCGAGTGCCAACAGCACAGACGTCGTATGTGCAAAAACCAAAACTTTTCAGGAAGTTGGAAAAACGTTTTTGCAAGATACATGTTCCTTTTTCATAAAAAGTGAGATAGCCAAAATGTTTATTTTGATTCAGCAAGTGATATTGTCAGTGTCTTTTATGCAGCAGCATAACGAAAAGACTTTAAAATGTAATTAAAGGTCATATACGACATCTGTGCAGTAGATTATTTTTGACGGACAACCGCACGATCATCGTAATGTGCAAGAACAAGAGCATTAAAGACGACAGAACAAAACTATCTGTTACAAGCATGTTGCTTTTCATACACAGTGGCGGCGGTAGGGGGCTAGGGGCTCAACCCCCCTCCAAATGCACAAATGCCATTTGTGGCAGAAATTACTGCACAAATGTCGTATGTGACAGAATATACTGCACAGATGTCGTAAGTGACAAAAACTACTGCACAAATGTCGTATATGCGGCAGACGTTACTGCACAAATGTCGTATATGTGGCAGATACGACATTTGTACCCTTATCATTGCAGATACGACATTCAGTTTCTGAACGATATCTTACTGCATATTCATCGTATGTACATACAACATTTGTGAGGCTGTGAAGAATAATTTTACGCATCGAATACCGTCAAAAAGTGATTTTCTGAAAAAAGTGTAGATACGACGTCTGTGCTGTTGGCACTCGATATGTAGAATGAATGAGGACAGAAAAATAAAGAGGGTGGTGTTTGGAAGAATGGAGGGAACCAACAGAAGAGGTAGACCACACAAGGAAAGGCTGGACAACATAACCGACTGGTGCGGAGCGCCAATACAAGACCTGACACATGCGGCGATGGAACGACAAAAATGGCGAGGAATAATGAGGATGGCAGCGGGCACCTACGGGCACTGGTCCCTCGGTTCTTGATGATGATGATGATGATGAGGTGGCCTGGCTCGGGCATTATATGAAGCACCTTATGGGAAGGGAGGAGGTAGTGAAGAATGTGAAAAGGATTTAATAGGATATAGCGGAAAATAGCAGAGTAAGCCCCTAGAACAGAGTGCGTCAATACTTGGAAAATCAGTAGAGATGAAGCCTGAACGGGTGAGTTCTTCTTGAAACACCGTGAAGACGTCTACGCCCCATGGCATTTGCAAATACCCACCACACAGGGAAGGCATACAGTTTAATCTAACATGGGCATGGCAGTAGCTCTAACCACATCAAAAGCCATGATGTTTTGGGCATTTGCTTAAATTATCGAAATAGAAACCATACTAAATAATTATGTTCTCTGAAAACCTTAAAACCCCTCATAATTATTATGTTTATTATGTGGTAGTAAAGTACGCTAAAATAAGTTAATAATAAAGCGCTACAAAATATGCGAGTAGCATGAGCCAATTTGATATAAAAAAGATTAGCCTAATGCTGCATGTGGCTAATAATTTGGAAAACCGAATCGATGGATTACTTCAAATAAACACAACTATGGAACAGTTAAATTAGATGAGGCATTTATGAAGGCCGCAAGTCTTTTAAAGATTTAGCCCATATTTACAAACGCCTTTACTCATAACTACTTGGCCTGTTCTACGATGGGAAATTCTATCTAAAAATAGAAATAGGGTCATCGCAATGGCAACTACACACATGGTGCTTTCAACAATAATTCCACTGTTCAGATCCTTGTTTTCTCAACTCTTATGACAAAAATATTTTTGGCAAGTGTTATTGATAATATTGCATTTTAAGCGGACAATATCTAGTGAAGTACTGCTTCGACAAGCGGGATACATATAACGGCGGAGTCGGACACGATTTCATGCCGGACAATATCTCATGCGTAGACCGCATGAAATACTGTCTTGACAACGGAAGTGGGCGGAGTCGGACAACATTTCATGCCGGACATATTATCACGCCACACCGGTCTCAACCGGTTAGAACCGGATTAATCAGTCAGCTTTCTCGAGATCGACCTGAACTGATCGGATCACGTGGTCGGATTATTATGGATCGGTCTGCACTGGATGACGTCATCTGCAAGTGCATCCTCTTGCTCTCATCTGACGCTGGTCGATTGCTACGTCATAAGCAGACGTCTCTGCTACGTCACATAGCAACGGCCCTGGCAACCGACGTCGAGGATATCGTAGTGCTAGTTAAGGTTTCAGAGAAGCAGAACAAAATGTCGAATTGAACAGACAAGATGGAAGTCTAGACTTCACAAGAACTTTGTCAAAATGACTTAACTTCAATGCGATCGAAAAAACTCTTTCGGTCACTTATTTCTAATATTTATTAGCTCCTGTACTTATTTTCCGTCATATAGTTGCGTTTCACTGTTTACATGGCTTTCATTGTTTTCGCGATTCGATCTCTTGTACGCCTATTTCCCAGCGTGACTCTTTTTGCCTCTAGACCTAAAGCTCATTGATCGAAATGAGAAGAATTATAAGCAATGCAAAGAGCAAGCCCAACAACTACAAGCGCGGTCAGAAGGCGCTACAAACTGTCCACATAGGCTACGTATACACACGTGTACAAAAATATGTAATTGGTTATAGGTTTACACATTCATTTGAACCTACATGTATCCAAAGTTGCAAGCATATAATTATAGGCCTACGAGTATGCATAGGCCTACAATCATATTATTGGACTATTGCCTATTCTATTTTTTAGGCTATTCAAATCACTTGGCTATTGTACTGACTTATTCTTTGTATAGCCTAACTGAACTTAGGCTAATGCTTCTATTGGCTGAAAATCTAGGTTGAAAGGGGAAAAGAAAGATTTTAAAAAAACATTATGCGTGGATACTGTCATTGTGAAATGACAAATCATATGTGACCCGGTCTATGAAAAAGGACCACAACGCGGGAATGGACTTATGTATACCACCATGATCAGCACAAAATTCTGAAAAGAATGATGTATTATGTGACACAGCACTATTATCTTTTCTATTTTTTGTAGACTTTACAACGTGATGTACCTAAATACGAGATCTTCGGAAAAACGCAATTGAAGTTATAATCCGAATATCGCTCTTTGTTGAACCTTACACTTCATATTTAGAAACATGGAAATCAAAGCGCTGCATAGACATGTAGAATGAATTATTTAGCGCATTACTATAATTATAATCATAGATTCATCATTAAAACCGTTTCCAAAAAATATTCTACTGTCATAATACCCCGACAATAAGGATGCTGCCTTGCAGTCCCTTTTATGTGCTCTAATATTACAATAAGAAAACCTAGTAATATCAAATGATTTCTGTGAACCATTATGAAAATTTGATAGACAGAAGAGTCATCTAGCGAATCCCAGTGAAAACCCGATTTCGATATTTCGATGGGTGACTATGTTCTAAGGCCTGTATCTCGGTAAATAAATCCCGCGTTGTGGTCCCTTTTCATAGACCGGGTCACATATAGAAACTTCAAACAACGACATTATTTGGGCTAAGACTAAATAATGAACGACATTGCCAAAATTATCGAAGTTTTTGTAGACGATCTGCTTTAAAATCTACAGATTAACTGCAGATAGCAGATTGCAATGGTCCAATCCTAAGCGTGCAGTTGAAAGTTATCTAATGACATTTTAAAACTGGTTTAAGACTCTCTTGCCAGGGTCATGAATAATTATGGTTACATCAGCACAAATGAGCAGATTCACATACGATGGCTTCCCGCTGAGCACAAACTCCATTTCAAATGATGTCTTTCAGTTCACAAACTATTAGTTATCATAATTATAGAGATGTACCGCAGAGATGATTATCACTATATTCAGAATAATACGAATACTAATAGGGGACCTATAGTGTACAAACAGGTCTACTGACAACAATCTTCAGTCATTGCACATAAAAAATGAGACTAATGACACTGCAATACCGCGGTCCAGGCATAGGGAAGCCTGGCTGTAACCACAGTACACAAAATATAGCCTACATGTATATAATGATTTATGAAAATCATTCGTACGCCCTATGAACATCTGTGTTTCGATACGAACATTTTGTATGGCACAATATATGGGACGCTAATAGGCGATAAAGACGACTTAGTGCATGTGTATTGTGTAACCTGCATGGACTTTGCGAGGTCTTAAATTGTGGTGTGAGCTGCAAATATTTAGCCATGTAATAGACCTACTTGGAGAGAATAATGACGACGCATTTACTATCATGGGCGGAGACCTAGGGGGAAAGGGGGACTGTCCTCCCCCCAATGGAGATGTTGGGGGACGTCCCATGCATTTGTCCCCCCTCGTTGAGCGTCGGGACTAAAAAAGGCCATCAACTCTTTTGGCGGTGAAAATAGGAAATTTTCTTGACTTTTCGGCCAGATGACTAAAGGTCGTCAGAAATTTTGTCCGGCAAAAGATGGGAACTTTTTTGCGACACTCAGCCATTCGTCCGTCCAAAAATCTCCCGCGTCTATCCTTCGGCCACTTGTTCGTCCCCCCCCCAGTCTCCGCCCAGGTCTCCGCCCATGTTTACTATAGTCGCATTGCAGAAAGCAGTCAACAAACTCTCTTTAACTCTGTAACATGTATATCGCTACTCTAATTTCATCGCCAGTTGTGCAATGTAGCCTCGTTACAGTCAATCTATCATGGATCACGTCTTATGTCCATGATATCTCTGCAGCAGTCTCTTGTGAATTACTGACAGTGTTCTATATTTCATAAGTACTAATGTGTTGAACCCACTTAACCACCGTTCGCATTATTTGATTGCTAAGCACCGTGACGATATCCAGAGGTTAGAAGTACTGCCTCATCTGACCCTCAGCTTAAGCGAATACTGCCTGCAGACATACAGTATATAGGATTATGGGGAGAGCGGGGCAAGAGTGGCACCTTTTTAGAAGAAGATGGATATTTTCAAAACTATATCATTCAGTGTCATAATTTTTGGATAGGCACGTCGATAACACTTAAGGCTAGCAGAAAAACGTTCAAAATGGATGCAATATGTAAAATATTTTGAAAAACGTTCAAAATACAAAGTGAAAATTTTGGCACTCTTGCCCCGACCCTTGGGGCAAAAGTGGCATACTGCTACTCAATGAAAATTATAACACTCTTGCCCCAACACTAGGGGCAAAAGTGGCATACTCCTACACAGTGACAATATATGACACTCTTGCCCCGACCCTTGGGGCAAAAGGGACATACTGCTTGCTCATGCCCATTTGGTTGGGTAAGTGTTATATGATGTCATGGCCAAAGGTGGCTAGACTATCTTAACTATGTTGTATTTAACAAAAGTAGCTTAAACTTAAATAAAAACTGTCAGTCAACAGTCATATTTGAACTCTTAGGTACCACGTAATAGAAGTTGATAGTTAATGATAATTACACTTAGGCCTAATTTAAATTGCTTGTCGTCAGGCTCAATAGGTGCACAATTTTCGTGGGACCAGTTCTTGCATGCTGAGCAATCCACGTTTCCTCGGGTGGGTCTTTGTAAAGCTCTCTACAATAAATGCAATAAAAGCTAGTGCCACTTTTCGCTGTAGCTATCCTTCTGCTTCTTCTGCTGCTGATTCTGCATGTCTCTGTGTCTTCTGCTGCTGGTTCTGCTTCTGTTTCTGCTTCTGCTTTTACGTCTGTTTTTCCGCCTCTGACTCTTCTGCTGTTAATAACAATTCTGACTAAGCCTAGGCCTAGTTTGCTTTCCGTAGTCTCGAGCAGACATGAAGGACGGTCTGTAATCTTTGCACATTTCTTGTTACTGCTGAAGGAAGAAATTCTTCGTCGAAGTTCGTCCGTGAAAACGTCCGGATAGTAGGCCTAAGGGAAAATGCCTGTCTTTCTCAATCCACTTTTTGCTTTCTCAAGAGGCCGTTATTTCATAATTATTCGTGTGCGAACAATTCAGCAATTTTATACACAGTGACACGCTTGCCTGGATTTGCAACCATCCACTTGTCCAATTCACGATTGTAGGCCTATCTCTTTTTCAGTGGACCACAAAATGCAACATCAAGCGGCTGAAGTCTGTGACCATAGTGTGAGGTGGAATAGTGACCATTGTTAGGCTATGTTGTTCTCCTTAGCCAAAGTAACAGCTTCTAGTGACTTATGACTCGCATGCCCATCCAAAATAATAAGACATCTGTTTGTCTCATTCGGCTTCACATGATGGATAAAGTGCATGCTTTAGTTAACCTATTTCACAAAATTGTGGTGTCCATCCATCCACTAGCAGATGGAACCCCCAACTGAATCCTCGTGTTATTCCGTTGTTCATATTTCTTCGTCGAAGGGTCATCATTGGTGGCACATAGATACGTTGGGTTCATATGGCACATACAAACGTATTTGTCATTTCTTTTTCTTGACTCACAACTTTGCCAACTTGTTCACAGCCAGTCTCGGCAATGATTTTTCCTGGCTTTTGTACTGTTGTTATAGGCCTACCGGTTTCTTCTATGCTATATACAGTAGGCCTATATCTGGTGCGGCTCAAGTCCCATCGTTTCATCGCTTCCTCAAGTGAGAAAAACTTCGCAACCTGTAAGTCTACACGGTTAAAGCCGACTGCATACGCTATGCTTGTTGCCTCAGAAGTCAGGAGTCCTTAGGCTTAGTTCCTTGCGCCGTTTTATGTAATCAGATATCCAACCTCTCCCAGCCAGTTTCTCCTTTTTACTGAAAGGATGTTCGAGCTTATTGGGCTCAGCAAACTGAAGTGCTAGCGATCTTAAATCAAGAAGTGACAATCCATAAAACGCCGCTGCATATCAATAGCATGATGACATATCCCATCTTCCTGAGCGTTATTGAACACTCTTATAAACCTACCCAGGCTTATTGTTGTTTTCTCCCAGTTCTTCATTGGTTTTCCAGTTGAGCTCCGTGGTATTCCATATTGCAAGAACGCCTGACGCTTGGACAACTCACCACTAGGCCTAAACCTTTGTCCATGACAGCTTGCATAATTTCTTCTCCATAGCTTGCTCGATCCGTCTTGTGTACGTAGGCTAAGTCCAAAACCATTGCGACGGCAATATATGAATAAAGTTTCAAATATTCTAAACTGCTTGACTCAAACAGTCTGTTACAGTTTAAGGTGTTTCTAAATAAATCTAAGAAAATTATAAGGTCAATAAATGTCAAGGTGCCACTCTTGCCCCATGTTCTGGGGCAAAAGTGGCATGCCACGGGGCAAAAATGGCAGATGGTGTGCCACTTATGCCCCATAAGCATGCCTCACCTTAGCGATTATTTTTGTTACGAATGAATTAAAATGCGATGCACGATGATGCTTCATTAAAAAGAAGAATGCCGAATCTGCCAAATAGCACAATATGTGAACGTCCCTTACCTTCTATTAGAAAGCACGGTCTGATCAAAGATCACCTTTAAAAAACTCAAATTCGACGAATATCTTAAAAATTGAAACAGAAATGGTTGCGGCAGATCTGCTGCAAAATGATGTTTTGATTGTTTTCCGCTGAATATCGCGTCACATCCGCTTATTAAAACGCAAGGTAAAGTTTCTACGGGGGTGGCCGTTTTCTCGTTAGTATGGGGTGCCACTCTTGCCCACAGTGCCACTCTTGCCCCGGTCTCCCTAGGTCTATTCTAATTTATGTAGCGCTCTACCTCTGGTGATATTTTCAGTCGAATTAATTAATCCGTTGTTACATAGCGTCCATATTATTTTTGTTTCAGTACGGTACACAAACTGCACACCCATAAGATACGACGAATGATAGCGAATGCGTAGATCTACATATCAACATGTATATATATATGTGTGTGTGTGTGCTTATGTGTGTCAGTAGGTATCGACATGTACCTACATATTTATGTATAGGCCTATATACTAATTATACTTATGTATGGCTATTGTTGATTGGAACGATTGAAATAAAATTGTAAGTAGGCCTAGCCCCATATATCATACAGTTGAAAGCTGCTGTAAGGGAATGAGAAAAGAGGATATACCACACCGCCAAACTAAGTTCAGCCAATTAGGCCTATAGACCAAAGCAGTTTTTAGTGAAAAAGACAAAGAAATAGAAACTTTAAGAATAGTATAGAACTGTAGATGTCCACAGACTCCACTGCAGGACCGGTCACCGCATCACTGTGTCAAATAATATCTCAGGATCTAATAATTTGTATGATATCCCTATTTCGGTTCACGTTGACCGACGACTGCATCGTCCGCAATCGTCCTTAATATCATTTTCACATGAATTTAAAAGAATCAATTAATATTCAGAGGAGTAGGCCTGATACATCAACAGTAGCTAACTACTGCAGGCACAAAGCACCGTATCAACGAGTCGTCTTCATGCTTATATACATGTAGTATATACTAACACTTTGAAAATCTTATTAAAGTTTAATACACATCCAATCATTATAATAATAATCAACCAGATTTTCCATGTGGAAAGTATAATATTAGAATAGAACGAGTCTGCAGTAAATTAGCATAACATACATGTACATAGCATATGTCCATCATCTTATTTTATGTGGCTAGCACCATATTTCTTTCATTCGTCTAAATTTGATCCATGGATACAACACCTCTCGTATAAAATGTTAACAAGGCACATAATTAAAATCGTCAGTTTCATTTAAAAAATATATTAATTAGGAAATGTCATTGACCCACATAGATATCCAAGTCGTAATCAAAGTTCAAGACTTAAATTAACAATAGTTAATAAATTTTCGTCCGACTGTGTCCTGCCTCGAAAGCACTTTGTCGTCATCATCATCATCGCAAGTGTTGTTAAGGCAGAAGAGACGAGCAACGGACGATGGCTGTCGTCGTCGTCGTCGTTCATCAACGGCGTTCATCAACGGCGTTCATCAACGGCGTGCAATCGGATCAACCCTGGCCAACAGCCAATCGTACGCTTCCTGGTTTTGTCGAACGTCTCTCAGATATGGACCAACCTCGTTCAGACATCGCTGGTTGTACGTATTCAAGAAGTCGATCTACAATAACAATCAGCATTCTACTCTAAACACATTGTAGGCAAACTATAAACTCCGCCTCAGGAGTGGGCTACTATTGAAACCTTTTGCAGCTCATCATTCCGATCTCATCAAGTCCTGATAGAGAAGGATGTTCTGGCAGATGAATGTCGATGCGCCGACAGTAAAGAACAAACACGAATGAAATCTGATGTCACATAAAACTGACAAACATAGTGGTGAATATGCGTGAGAACGGCATCGGACACTAAATAGGCCAATGCGAACGCATAAACCCATGAATCATGATATATATTATATAATGATTTATATAAATAAAAACATTTGTTATTAGAAAACCTTGAAAGACATTTACAACGCACAAGAGGAGAAGCATGATAGAGTAGCACACTTTTCTTTATAGTCCTGTTGTATACTAAATTTCGCCATATAAATTATAGGCCTACACTGTGTCCGGTTAAAAAGTAGATCACACAAAAAAGTGTTATAACTCGGTCAAAACTTTTAGGATTTGTCTGAAATTTTAAACACAGCAACAGCGACCATATCTACACGAGATCCTAAAACCGATTAGCAATATTCGTGAGTTTGTCAAATTTATGAGCGTTTGCATTGGAGCACCGAAAAATTGAACTTTCCAACATGGAAAACCAGAAAGGAAGTGACATTCAGCTATAATGGTGCCCCGAAATGTGTTCCTTGTTCTCGGACACACGACCGTGGACGTATTAGATTAATAGCTATCCCGGGAGACACTCTGCTTCATATCCCGCAGCTGTGGCCGTCCAGCAGTCCAGACTTTGATCCGGAGTACATGTACTGAAGGAGCGCGTTTCTCGTTCACGCGTATTCATGACATCGATAACCGTAGGGCGCGTCTGTTTGAAGATTGGCAGTGGTTTAACCAGGTGATCATCGACAGGACCATCAAACAGTAGCGTCTAAGTCTACGGTCGTGTGTCCATGAACAAGGTGGACATTTTGAACACCATATTTAGCTGAATTTCACTTTGTTTCAGGTTTTTCATGTTGGAAAGTTCAATTTGTCGGTGCTCCAACGCAAACGCTCAGAAATTTGACAAACTCACGTATATGTCTAATCGGTTTTAGGATCTCGTGTAAATATGGTCATTGTTGCTGTGTTTAAAATTTCAGACAAATCCTAAAGGTTTTGACCGAGTTATAACACTTTTTGTGTGGTCTACTTTTTACCCGGACACAGTGTATATCTCATGTTTTAATTACATCTGTGGCGGGTAGGTATAATGGATAACGCTCTAACTTGAAGTGCTTAAGGTGTTAGTCTACTCGGTTCGAATTGCGCAAAGTCCATCTTCCTTCATTCCTTAGGCGACAGCTAAAGTACATGTAGAGCTTGCGCCTGGCATGGCTGCAGATTTAACACTTATGTCTTCTTGTGAATTGACAACTGTTACTGTTACAGTAGGTCTATAGTCTATAGCCTACTCTAACCGTTTGCGGTCTGTCAACCGGATTGTTGAATAAATGAAATTATTAATTAGGCCCTATTAAATATTATCATAAAAATGCAAACTGCATTTTCCGGTGCTTCAGATCTTTGTACACAATGTCGTGATTCTAATCTGCATTGCAACGTTGTAACCTTATTGAAACTCTTATAATACATCGCAGAGAGTAAGACATTATGTTGAACACAGTCACTGTAGATAGACTGACTGACTGACCTGGCTAACAGTTAGAGTTTCGTAGTTGATTAGCTTTGGTTCGTATGGAACTAAAGTCACTGAACGGAATCCAAGATACTTCTTGTTATTAAAGTGATTCTACAGAAACAGTTCAACACTTGAATATTTCCGATCACAAACCCACACTTTATAATAGTTCGTAATAGCCTATAATAATTATTATATACCGAAAAACCAACACCTACATCAGGAAACAGCGCTAGTCGACCTACGCATTTACGCAACTATCACATGCAGATGATGAATTTCAATGGACTTGTGTCTTGAACATTAATATGTAAATATAATAACAGATGAAAACTGAAATAAAGACAACGATAACCACAATGATTAATCTGCACGCAGCAGTGATATTGTAGCTTAACATTTATCTTCTGTTCGGTGAATTCTGGAATGAAATTGGGTAAATCTAAAGTTGCCGGTAGGGCTACTGTTTTGGGACAAAGTCGCATCCATTAATTATTAAATAAATGTCAGTTAATTTGAAAGGCACCGACTTTACATGTAATTGAGATAGACTATGGTGGTTTCAACACAACAACTCATCATATAAATAAATTATTCCAACCGTTGTATTGGCTTCGACCACTTGGACGAGCGTCTCCAGACGAATTCCATAAGCGTTGTCTTCGTAATAACCAGGCTCTGAAATAATTATAACATGAAGAAACCAATAAACGATCTGGATATAATTTAAACATTATAGGCTATAAACCAGTCTAGACGTTTGCCATGAGATGAATACAGCATATATGTTTGAATTTTATTAAGGACTTTGATTTACTTCTTACAAGATGCAAAACAGCAAAAGGTTTATGAAGCAGAAACGAGGCTTCTACATACGATGAAAAAGCATTTTACCTGACTAAACTTCGAGAAAACTGTTTAAATGTGTTAATTATCACTTAGTAGCCTATTGAAATTTGATATTAAAATGATCATGGAATGCTGCTGATAATTTACCCGATAATTTAAGAATCGCTTCATTAATTTCAGAAGAAACATAAGTCTATTATAATTATTCCGTGAAAGTTGGTTCTCACGTCAAATAAAACGGATTTGTTTGAAGTTGTCTTAAGAAAGCTGATTTAACCTATGTTTTAAAAAATAGTCTAATCCTACCGTCGGAGAAGAACATTCCTTCGTAGATTGGCGTCCATATCGTACTAAATCCTATGTTAATTCGTCCTGGACCTAAGCACAAGACATTCGAAAATAAAAATTCGAAGAGTCAACCGGAAATTCTATTTGATTATAATAGTGACATCTATTGCACCAGCGTATAATAATACGTATCGTAATCTCCTAATTTCTAAAGCGCCACTCGAAAGCCAAGCGCGGGCACGGGCCTATTCACGAGCGCTGCACATAGAGTTGGCTTTGAGGCAAACATCGACAAAATTAGCTGTGAAGAACAGAAATTCATGCTCGCTCTTCGTGTTTTAGAGCTATACCCACGGTCTTCATGATCATCAGCGATTTGATGTTGCTCAAGTTAATACCCTCGCACGACCACTCGATATAACCTATACTCTGTGGTCTTTGGAGCATGAATTTAGGAAAGGTAATAAATTACTGTATGCCAATAGTTTCTTCCAACATATCGATAAATGCCAGAGAGCAACGAATATTATATGAATATTTTTAAAATTATGATTAAAAGAATAGATACTTCGGAAGGCGAGGAAATAAAATAAAATACTAAAGTAGTGAAAAAATAGTAAAGTAATAAAATCATCATGTGCATTTGTACAGATCACGTATTCAATATTAGGCCTCTAGGCCTATTAAAAAATTATGGTTTGTGATGAGAATATAAAGAAGCACTTGACATAATTGTCTATACCTTCATGAACGCTGAGGTAATATCCAATTCCATGACCGGTTCCATGGTTGTAATCCCAACCATTCTTCCAGAGAGGAGCCCTTGCGATGGCATCGAAATCGCTTCCTAGATTGTGCCATGAAATAACAACTAGGCTTATAATAGTATCCTCTATCTGTTATAAGTAGGCTAAGAATAGGTCATAAATAAGCATGCAACACGCAACAGTCAGTATAAAAGGGCTGAGATTCTTCTCATCAGGTTTTTGAGGATAGGACCGAATACCCCGAAAGAGTTGTTCAAGAGTTATTATTAAGTCAGCCACCAAAATATTATGATAGGAATTAAAATCAGCCCAAAACACGAACAAGTCAACATTAGTAAGTTACAAAAAGTAGGCTATCAGCTAAACCTAAAGAACGAAAGGTCGTATGCGTGTTTGACAACACAAAGCACAATCCCCTAAGTAGTCGGGTCAATCTACGAAATATTTTCGGTGAACCCCAAAAAAATTGCAAGAAAACGTTTTATGACGATTTTCTGGTCTCTTGGGTCTGGTGATGAACATACTAAAAGTTACAAGAAATCGGACCACGGCAAGTGGTCGAATTTTGGCGGGAAAAAAGATGGCCGCCAAGTGGACTAGGCTTGGAGTATGGAAATGATACTGTTAGAAGCAGATCATGTAACAATGTGCTAACATGCTTTTCTAGACTAATTTGACCCTCCTGAGAACGAAAATCATGGTTAGCAAGCTTAATTTTTAGCGGTTGCATGAGAAAACAAGATGGCGGCCAAAATGGCGGTCTATAATTGCTCCAAAAGGTTGCACTGTCGGGTCAATCTACAAAATGATCAAAAAAATTGCAAGAAGGCGTTTTATGATGATTTTCTGGTCTCTTGGGTCTGGTGAATAACATACTCAAAGTTACAAGAAATCGGACCACGGCAAGTGGTATAATTTTGGCGGGAAAAAATGGCGGACAATTGGATCAGGCTTGGAATCTGGAAGTGATACTGTTAGAAGAAAATCATGTATAAATTCGCTAAAATGCTTTTCTAGACTAATTTGACCCTCCTGAGAACGAAAATCGTGGTTAGCAAGCTTGAATTTTAGCGGTTGCATGAGAAAACAAGATGGCGGCCAAAATGGCGGCCTATTGCTTCAAAAGGCTGTAAGACGGGTATTGTATGTGATATGAACATGATTTTGTAATTTAAATTAAGATGTTATGGTTCTAGGCATGCAATGGAATTAAGAACACATATGTAGTACTGAAAGAAAACCAAAATGGCGGAAACAATGGCGGCCAGAATGTTGAAATTGCTTTAAATTAAGTGATGCATGCAATAGAAACATGAATTCGGACTCCAACTTATCATTTCGAAGGTCACGGAAAGCAATGGAATCAACTCTGCACGTGTGACACTGCAAGAAAAGTACAATGGCAGAGACCGGAAACGTTTCGGAGAAGTTCGTCAACGGTACTGTTGGGCTCATGACAAGCGTAAGTGTGTCGGAAATAGATGGATCTACGGTGGAGGAGGCGGAGGAGGATGAGGAGAAGGAGGCGGAACGGGGTATAAGGGGAATGGAATTCATCTTTCGCAATCCCATTCTCCTCCAAGCCATCCACATCATCATCAGCATCATCTTCATCACAGCATGACATCAAACGGCACTGGAGGGGGTTCATTCCAGGTCTCGGGGTCAGTTCATCAAACAGCATGTACATGGGGGTCGGCGCTGAAACGAACGGCTTCATCAACGGTCACCAAGAGCAGTCGGCATCGTCCCTATACGGAAGCCTGGCCAATGGGTACCTGCCAGGACCACACAAACAGTGTTTGCTATCCATGACGCATCACCACCACCACCAGCACCACCACCATCAACACTACCACCACCTGGAGATGGAAGTTGTTCGAATATTTTCTGCACTCCAAACGCAGATTACGTTACCCTAGAAAACCCTGTTTGCACAGCGATATTTCAGTGGGTCCAATCTGAATTGATAGTGGAAGGGATGCTGTACCTCTTCAGCTCACTGCTGATCTGCGCTAGGTCCTTCGTGTTGATCCATTCCGTCTCCAGGTGGTGCTGGTAGTGGTGGTGACCGCACTTGCGAGACAATCCATCGAGGCCCCCGTGGGAGATGATCGGTCTCTTAGCGTTCCTGGTCCCATACGAAGGCTGACACCGCGAGGGGGAAATCAGTGCAACGAGAAGAGGTTCGTAGTGTACGGGTTGGGAGTGGCCGACGGCTGGAAGACACGCGACGACGACGATGGAACAGCGGCTGGTAGGGGTAGCCTCCTCGGGTGTACGGGTCGTAGGGGTGCGCTGATTGATGCGTCATGGATAGCAAACCCTTGTCCTGTTTGTGTGGTCCCGGCAGGTACCCATTGGCCAGGCTTCCATAGAGAGATGATATTGACTGCCCCTGGTGACCGTTGGTGAAGCCCTTCGTTTCAGCGCCGAACCCATGCATGTACATGTACATGTTGATCGATGGACTGACCCCGAGACCTGGAATGAACCATTCCTCCAGTGCCGTTTGATGTTATGCTGTGATGAAGATGATGCTGATGATGATGTGGATGGCTTGGAGGAGAATGGGATTGCGAAAGATGAATTCCATTCCCCTTATACCCCGTTCCGCCTCCTTCTCCTCATCCTCCTCCGCCTCCTCCACCGTAGATCCATCTATTTCCGACACACTTACGCTTGTCATGAGCCCAACAGTACCGTTGACGAACTTCTCCGAAACGTTTCCGGTCTCTGCCATCGTACTTTTCTTGCAGTGTCACACGTGCAGAGTTGATTCCATTGCTTTCCGTGACCTCCAAAATGATAAGTTGAAGCCCGAATTCATGTTTCTATTGCATGCATCACTTAATTTAAAGCAATTTCAACATTCTAGCCGCCATTGTTTCCGCCATTTTGGTTTTCTTCCAGTACTACATATGTGTTCTTAATTCCATTGCATGCCTAGAACCATAACATCTTAATTTAAATTACAAAATCATGTTCATATCACATACAATACCCGTCTTACAGCCTTTTGAAGCAATAGGCCGCCATTTTGGCCGCCATCTTGTTTTCTCATGCAACCGCTAAAATTCAAGCTTGCTAACCACGATTTTCGTTCTCAGGAGGGTCAAATTAGTCTAGAAAAGCATTTTAGCGAATTTATACATGATTTTCTTTTAACAGTATCACTTCCAGATTCCAAGCCTGATCCAATTGTCCGCCATTTTTTTCCCGCCAAAATTATACCACTTGCCGTGGTCCGATTTCTTGTAACTTTGAGTATGTTATTCACCAGACCCAAGAGACCAGAAACTCATCATAAAACGCCTTCTTGCAATTTTTTTGATCATTTTGTAGATTGACCCGACAGTGCAACCTTTTGGAGCAATTATAGACCGCCATTTTGGCCGCCATCTTGTTTTCTCATGCAACCGCTAAAAATTAAGCTTGCTAACCATGATTTTCGTTCTCAGGAGGGTCAAATTAGTCTAGAAAAGCATGTTAGCACATTGTTACATGATCTGCTTCTAACAGTATCATTTCCATACTCCAAGCCTAGTCCACTTGGCGGCCATCTTTTTTCCCGCCAAAATTCGACCACTTGCCGTGGTCCGATTTCTTGTAACTTTTAGTATGTTCATCACCAGACCCAAGAGACCAGAAAATCGTCATAAAACGTTTTCTTGCAATTTTTTTGGGGTCATGTGGTGGATTGACCCGACTAAAGTGTTCAGGGCCTATCCCACTCTCAAAACCATTGTTGCACGATAGGTGGCCTAGGTTAACAATTCTGCCATCGACGTCAACATCATGACGTATGGTACCGGGTGTCAACTGTGGATGGGATAAAGTTGGAATCGATGTAAGCCTATGTGCGAAAGTCTGTCTCTGGTAGCTTCCCTATTTTATTTGAACGTTATTTACTTACAAATGAAAACTTGTTCTTAACGAATTTTAACACCGTTTAATAAGCTGCCTGCTTATATACAAGCTTATCAGCTTCTTCTTCTTTAGGTTAGCTGCCTCTCCGCAGGTCCAGATGCCCAGCGATGCCACTCTTCTCGATGTTGTGCTTTGTCTTTGAGTTTTCCATATCCATCCTCCATCATCCAGTCCAAGAACTTTTCCCTAGGTCTTCCTCTTCCCCTCTTCCCCTCCATTTTGCCCACCACAATTATCTCTTTGCAAGGAGTTGCCTCTCAGTACATGTCATATCCAGTTCTTCTGCCTTGTTCCAATTGTATTCATCAAAGATCTTTCCTCTTCCACCTTCTTCAGTACTTCTTCGTTTGATTTATGTTCTGTCCAGCTGACCCTTTCCATCCTTATCAGCTTAAGACGCCTTGAATTAAGCCACATCCTTCGTTGTCATATTTTAAGACCCAAAGCTAATCGGGAGATAACAATATGCAGCATCTGCATCTGGTAGATAACGAAGATAAAGCTGGCGTCGACCTACCGTAAAGACCTTCTGGCCAAACGGTTTCAGCGAGATCAATGCATCCACGCAGAACTGTCGTATACGCCTCCTACACAAAAAATATCATAAACATTATTTCACATGGCCACGTGTTAAAGAATTTGTACGAAACCTTTGGTTCAGTCTGATTCTTATAACACTTTCATTTATCACTGGATTGGAATTTTTATATGCTAGTTGTTTACCTGCTTAATATATGTTCTGGTATCATAATAGGGTTATTAGTCGTCGGTCGATGCTGTAGATCTATTCATCAGACACAGGCGTCACAGAAGCTATTAATTAATTATAATCCAGAATTGTTAAAAATGGGTCGACGTAACGAGTTCATTCAACTGTTACTGATGATAAATTGAATTTTCAGAACATACTATAGGCCTATTATAGCCTACAACTTGCTGTCAATAACCGACGAGTGATACTGCAAAATATAAATCGATTAAATGTCGGTGGTTGCTCTAAAATGCTTAGTTATCAATCAGTTATATAAATAAACATAATGTTAAAGTAGATCAGATTAAGACAAGGAATAGAGCAGCATTGGTCTCCATGGCTGAAGTTTTGCTAAATGACCAGCGCTATAAATATTAGACCAGCGCAATAGACATAGACATATTTTTTATTGATCCCAACAATTCAATTGTACATGTATGCTTATCAATCTGACATCATATCATAATATGATGCAGATATAATTATGATAAAATTATCATAATTATTGTAATATCTGAATTCCGTCAATTCCAACTCAGCAAATATCAAATTCATTAAAATCCAGCATATAAACAAATCTATTCCAGTCAAGAATAACTACTTCAAAGCAGAGAAAAAGAAAGACCATTTTCTTATTCGTGCTTCTAACCTTGACTATTGCGCTAGGTGTACCGTAGTGTAGTGTTCTCGTGACGTCTGTTGTACCATCGCTACAACAATTGATGCAGCAGAAAATCAATAATACTAGGAAAGAAGTGTAACCTTTCAGATGAGTAACCATTAATTTAGACGCAAGGCAGATTGTTTGCAAATAACGCATCAAAGGTTCTGCAACAAAGATTTTGCATCAAAGCTGTTGCAAAGACTCATATTCTGTGTATGGAACCTTAAGAATTATTCTATTTGTATATCTAATGGATCCAAATTCGTGCAGCCCAAGCGCGACAATATTTTGCGATGAAGCACCGATGTTTGGTGATAAAATGCAAATGATTCCAACGTCTCTGGAACTTTAAGTACTATGAGTAGCGCTTCATAAATTAAATATTAATCATACAAATTTCAAATAGATCTTTAATAACCTTTATCTATATGAATCCGGACTGGCCTAGTTAGCTACACCGGTAAGCGAGAGCGACATTCGTCTGTTGGTTGCAACGGACTGCGGTTCAATCCCCGGGCTGGGAGTTGACATTCAGAGATTTAGATATCTCAGGCTAGCACGTGTGGGACGCAGGGGTGCAAGCTGTTGCGGAGCGACCTTGGGCAAGTTGCTTACCCATCATTGTCTGTGGGGAAGGCAACGGGAAACCACCTCACTCATATCATCCCCAGGGGCATAAAGCCAACGAACCTGCCTTCGGGCAGAGAACCATCATCATCATCATCATCATCATCATCATCATCATCATCATCATCATCATCATCTATATCGCTAGTGGGACTCGCATCATGCCTTAACGGTGACCAGTAAAGACGACATTATAATTTTAAAATATACAATTAGACAATGATTTGCTTACAGATATTGTCCTCCAGAGTCGAGTAGGTAGACGTCCTGAGTATTGATGACGCTGTTGGTTTCATTACTTGATGGATCTGGACGATAGTGGATGATGGCTGCATGTGGTCCAACGGCAGATATCGTCTCGAAACCAAGACCTTTGAAATTTGGATAAGTACTGTAGAACACAACAACAACAAAACAAGTAAACTGGTGGTTTAAACTTTAGAACGAATCTGACAAAAGGTACGTAATAGGCCTACTGTCAACGCGTGTCTAACTTAATGACTTCTAGAACTTCGTTGTCAAACTGTATAAAACTTAAGTCGCTGAGCGCTTCATCGTAAATCGTAATAGAAGCTATATGTCATGCAATCCTGCAGAGAATTCAGATGTCAAAGTCCGATAAGTCAGAGAAAGGAAAGTCAAGTTACAATGGATAAGTAATTATTCGAGAAGAAGAGACGCGAAAGTCAGAACTGAACTACAATATCATAGCGTTAGACAAGCCACTAAAGCACATGTATCATGTAGATGTAATAAAAATTATGTAGATGGCATTGGAAGACTCAAGTGTTCGTTGTTCAACTGCGATACGAGTGCTAGACAACGAGTGGTCGGCTGATCTTAATGTTGTGTCTTTTTAACGATTTACAGATGTTAACCCATTTTTTTCTTTGTTCTGTAGCAACTTGACTAACTTGACTTGACTTGGACCTGAGAGCAGGCACTCGCTCTCACAAGAATTGTGGGTGTTACTGGCGATCCAAAGGCAGAATATCGTCGAAAACAGAAACAATTTATGATAAATCTAAACCAAAAATTCCTACCTTCTAATCTCCTCCAGTTTATCAGCGGCCGTAACTTCCGTCCATTCTCTGCCAGCGGCAATCTGAATTTGACACAATTAAAATTGGATTGTGCTACAGAAAGGAGGTGGAGAGACAGAGACTGAAACAGTTAGAGAGAGACACACAGAGAGAGAGAGAGAGAGAGAGAGAGAGAGAGAGAGAGAGAGAGAGACAAAGAGAGAGAGAGCGACAAAGAGAGAGTGCCAGAGAACCAGGAAGCCAGAGAGTCAGAAAGGGAATTAAGACTGAGAATGGTAGGCAGAAAGACAGAGAGAGACAGACAAAGCATCGTTGGAAAGGTAGACTGTCACAGAGATAGTTTAATATGTGGAAGTGCGACGACTGATATTAACAACGAGTCTTTTTTGTTGCCATCAACCGATCGCATAGCAATAGCAATATACACTGACGACCGTTTCATTGCCAATACAAGTCATGATAGCTGCATGCACTTGCATACTTCCTCACCGGATGTTCCGACATGATCCCACTGCAGAAAGAAATGCACTGTGACCGATTTCGAACTGCAAATCAGACATGCATGTAACCTACGAGAACTAAGACATTCATTTTGCAAAATGAACACTCGAAACTAACTTCAAATGAAACATTTTTAAAAGCCAACTACATGTACCGTATTGCCTGACGTTAATATTAAAAATTTACTACGGAGATTTAAGTAAAAACTAATCGAATTTAAAAGTTTAATTGAATAGCAACATAAGCAAAAAAGCGCTTAAAAACCCTAGTGATAAGGAAATTCGTTATTTAGATCTTTTCATAGACAATCTAGAACTCACCTCCTTTTCCAGAAAAGCCAAGAACTCGATTAATGCCGCAGAGTCTCGCATCTATTCAAATAGCATAAAGAAAAAATCGACTTTCTTCAATAATGAAAAGCGGAGGAAGTTTTGAACATTGTTATCCACATATTTTCTCATTTTCAGCAGTTTAAAGCAACTTAAAATCATATAAATAGAATTGCCGATCTATTAGGCTACAATCAGTTTAAAAGACAATTCATTGAAAAATATTTTATTGACAATCCTATTATAGGACTGGTCAATTCGGCTAATTATTTTGACAGCATTGGCACTTCAATGGCATTAGAGGAAAGTATGCTTACGTATAAGACAATATAATTATTATCTAAAAATATATTATATATAAATTATATGCGTATGTAACACAAGAAGAGTATGACAATGTTTGGGCTGATTGAGGTGGAGCTATTATAGATTTTCGTATGGATTTGAGTTTTTGCGACTAACGAATTAATCCAGCATGTGGTGCTAATATACATGTTATAAATTATAGGCCCCATAATTATAACTGGTTACATTTTGACTTCTCTTAAACCTAGCACCGGGATCTTTCTAACGACCTCACATAAAGTTTGATCACACTGAATAACTTTGTTGATTAATCAACATGATCGTCATAATCATCATCGCAATGTAACAATAACTATTTAGCACTGCAGATAAAAAAAATCTTGCATTCGAGACTCACAATGCAGTCGGCAAACTTCACTCTCTCCACTGAGTTTTTGACGGACTTCATGAGAGCAATGGGCGAACGAAGCACCAGTCTCCTAATCTGCAGTTCAACGCAGAGAAAATATAAACATATAGGGCCTTATAGGCCCAGTCAATAGTGAGAATTATGCTTGACTTTAAACGCGCAGTCATTGCAAAGACACAGCGAAAATGAAAATGATAGACTGAAGAAAGTAAAATTTCAGAACGAACACTTGAAACTTTTGAAAATGCCCATGGTAATAATGCGAGTGATAAAGTTGAAAAAGTCAATCTGATAAACTTCTAATTGGAAAATTGCGATAGACCTACTACAAAATATGGTAAAATTCTAATTGATAACCAAAAATCACAAAATTTATGAAAACGGCTAAGCTATAATAGTAGCCTTACACTTCAGAATAAAACTGCAGAGTTTGAACTGCAAAACAAATTCAAAGAATGATAGAATTATGAAACTGTAAACTTTGTAACTAATTGGTAAATAATTATTGTAAACCTCAAAATAATCGTTCATGTCAACCATGAAGGCATCTTAATTGGTAGGCGCCTTGGTTTTATCCATCTACCAATGTGGTTCCATGTCTCAACTGTTGACCTGATTTAAAACTCCAGAACACGAAGTACGACATCGCATTATAGTTTCCTGAATCTATTTTCTCCTTCTCTTTTAGCATGTCGCTTTGTCTGCACTCTGCATTTCAAGCATTCTCTCTCTGTTTGTCTTTCCCCGTTGCTTTACACTCAAGCCTATCCGCATTATCCTTCTAATTTTATCATTAAACGCTAGGCTACATTATTTCCCATAAACCCGAGGTCACTTTGTAACTAACCCCGGCAGCTTCATAGGCGGCGTAATTTGCCGTCGTATCAAGCCAGACGCTGAGGTTTCTGCTAGCCAGCTCTTCGATGTGATCCATTATGGCACTGTAGTCGAAAACCTACAGAGAAGAACAATCCTCAAAAATTCCGAATTATTATGAAGATTAAATACACAGTGTACACGCGTATGCTAATTATAATCCTTAGGGCTATATTATTGTACATGTATCTAGGAACGTGTGAAGGAAGTTAAGAAAAGAAAGATGGGCATACAGATTGAATTAAGGTATAGTACTTTAAGATTTCAATGAGTCATAGGAAACGAGATGCTGCAGTGTGCAAAGAGAATCGATGATCGAAAGAAAGAATGTAGGGTATAACAATTAATTATGAATGAACGTATAAATTCAAGAAAGAAAATGTATAAGTGTGTTCGTACATTAATACATTCAGGTCCTGGTGTGCGACATGTTCCATCAGCGTTGATCTGTAGGTGGTCTTGAAGTTCGGTCGCAGTGATCATACTCAAGTAGTTATTTAGGAACAATCTGAAATACACATCGCATTAGTCTACAAGTTTTTGTCATCAGCTTAATTGATTTTCAAAAGTCTATTCCGTACAACTTTGGTCTGATTGGTCTACCTGATAAAGACAAAAAGAATAGAGAAACCTTTTTAAAACCTGCTCTCAAATGGTGCTGCGAAAAAAGCTGATAGTCCCAGAATTAGGCGTCTGTGTATCGTGAGTTCGTGACCCAGTTCCATATTTATTATTATGCCTAAATTGTCACGGAACGTGGTGAAATAGCCACATTACCAAGATAAACATTTTACTCTTGAAGTTGATTTAAATTTTATATTAAGGCCAATTATTATCCTTGATGACTTGACTGTTTATAATTTAACGACCGTTTTCCGTAGATGGAAGATCCTGCGTTAGTCCGACGCAACATTCATTACCCGTCTTGATGTGGATGTGGCAAATTTATAATCCCATATCGAGTGACTCCGCGCGCGTCCTGGTGGCCAGACAAAATGTCGTCTGGCAAAAAGCCATTGACAAAATGGTACAGACAAAAAGGCGCCTCACTTTGAAAGTCACCGACAAAATGTCAAGGTCAAAATGGCATGAGTTTAAATAAGTAAATAGTAGATTATTTTAATAATTAAAATTGACAATCTACAAATAAAAATCGACTGAACTGGTGAATAGTAGTGTAACAATGGTTGTAGCAAAACATCTTCCAAGTTTTTAAAAACTAAAGAAGAAAGCACAAAACCAAGAAGAGAGCAAATTTAACTAGCTTACATAATAGCCCTCTATACCTGCGTTCTCTGATTGACACAATCAAAATATTGGCAGCCCTAATGGAGAGTGTGATTTTAAAGGAAAATGAAACTTATTGAAATTATGAGCATCTGAAAGAAACAGCTGAGCTTGATCATGAGGAGACAGTAGGCCTACTGTTGTAACTGACCTTGCTTCATTCTCAAGAACAATTGAATAAACGAAGAAGAGAGACGCTGTCTGGTCTATTCCACGCAGGTTGAACAACCCTATGTACAGCGAAAAACAATCATTCATCATAATTACATTGCAATAAAATAATTGCACATTTATATGGCGCCACTTCAAAAGAGTCCCATCACTGGCGCTCAGGATAATTGTAACTGCAAGAGAAGGATAAATGAAACAGAAATATAAGAGGGTATTTATATGGCGTCTCTCACACACCTCCAGAAATCACGGCAATCCTAAGTAGGCTATTAATTATAAAGACGACCGGTTCGTGGAATCTCGCTTCTCGGATAAAAATCCGCAGCTTGTTGCAAAATGCATATATATATATATATATATATATATATATATATATATAGCCTATAGTTATATACTGCGGACAAACCCTAACGAACGACGAGAGAACCGAAATAAAAACTGCTTGGTAGAGAACCAAGCAGCTGAGTCTTTGTTTGGAAACTCCAATCATACCGGTAATTTCTTGTATAGGATCACATAATCACATTCACAGAATAGCAAAGAACCGAAGATATGATAGCCTGAGTAGGCCTACACCTACGCAATTTTCGAAAACAGTTTATATGTGATCTTACATGGTTGTAGGTAGGCTAGTCTGTCCACCATTTAGCGCCGTTTTGATAACGCAGGCTAGAATGAATCTTGCTTGATATGACGAAATTTATTAGAACATGCCTGTAACTTTGCATTAGCAGACATGCATGGTCATCCATTTTTAGGATTTATATAGCGCCCTATCTTCAATCATTAAAGGATTTTATATGCGTAACAATAATTAATTTTAATATAATATATTTAAGACGCTAGGCTACTTACCATGGAAGTCGTTAGCTTATAAGCTTAGATCTGATCAGCAAATTATAATCAGACGCGCATGATTCAGTTCACTTACACGCAGATTCCTCTAGAATCGTGACGGCCAATGCATCGGCATTTTGCTCAGCAAATGTCGCTCGAACTTGTGACAACTTATCCTGCCATGACACACCTGCAATTAAATAGATCTTGCAGTAAAATACATAAAAAAGAAACATAAAAATACCAACTAACTACATGTAGACTGTTTCTTTTATTTTATGTAGGCCTATAACCCTATACCCATTACCCATGGATATGTTATATAATCATAGACCTACACAATATAGGCCCTATTGCGAGTTAGACTTTAAGGCAATAATTATATATGGACTAAATAAACGCTGACGTTAATACAGAAAGAACGGCATAAGAATAGAATCTGGTGAATATGGTTCCAACTGATTGGCAGGATACCTGCGAATTCAATCGTGTGAACGAAAGGTGGATTGTTAGGTCGAGGAGGTCGATCTGGATCAGTCCAGATGATGTCCACAAGATCCTTGTCCATTTCGATGAGAGTAGCTTTGCCGAAAAGAGCCCTTTGATACGACTGCCAGATGCCTAAGATATATCAGAACAATCGGCAACATTTCAATACGCGATAATATGCCTCGTTGTGTGACAAGATGTCTTTGTCGGAAGATAGGCTATAACAGCAATATTTGACCATGTTGTATTTGACCTTCTAATAGAAATGTCTCAGGCCGTTGCCAGGATTTTGTTGGGGGCGGGGATGGCGTTTACCCAGCTGAAATAAATATTCAGAATTTCAGCAACTTCCATAATCATCATCATGAAAAGATCATCGTCGTGATCTAGGCCTACTCTGTTGTAACATTTCACATAGAAATAATATTATGAGCTTCAAAATTAAATCCTTCCTTAGTTCTCACATCTTGTGTTAGTAGATAGGCCCTACGTTGTTTCATTTTTACATTATTTCATTCCGGGGATGTTCAAACACCCAAGCACCCCTAAAAACGACCTTAGAAACATCGCCTAAATAATGGAATACGATCCATCAATACAAGCAACCTTCTTCTTCTTCTGTCTTCTTTTCTCTGCTTATTTTAAACTTTAGTCATACTCGTTCCTGTATCTGTCACAAGGCTGTGGCAACCAAAGCACAGTGTACATTGACAAGCAAATGATAATTATGTATAGGCTGTAGTCGGGTAGATTGTGTTAATTTGACAGAATATGAATACGCACTGATAGAAACGTAGCTTGGATATGCTCCAAGTCGCGCGTTGTCTGGAAGGACAGCGAGAAGCCATTCCTCTCCCGTTGGATAACCAGTCATACCTAAGAGAAAAGATCAAACTGCATTTTGACAAAAGGATTCTACAGACTTGACATTGCAGACAATAGGCATGCATACATTCCACAAAATGGTCAGACGTAGGCTGATTGTTACTAGGTTTATCTCTTTGTTAGTTTCTATTGTTCACTATGCTTGTTTTATTATATTGTATATGGCCCCCTCATTAAGCGCTTCTCTCAGCGAAAGCCTTTCAGAAGCGCTCCCAGTGAGATCGACCCGAGAGGATTTGAGGTGAGAGAAAGAGAGAGAGAGAGATAGAGAGAGAGAGTGAGAGAGAGAGAGACACAGAGAGAGAGAGAGATAGAGAGAGAGAGAGCGAGAGAGAGAGAGAGAGAGATGAGGAAAGACTACCAGAGACAAAACCATAGCGAACTGATGGAGGAAGTCCATTCCATAAAGAGGAACTTTTGCAGTTTGCAGGCAAAGCATCTGGATTGAGCCATGGCAGTCCTGATCGACACGGGAACCAAAGAGGTTAAACCGATCAGAGGACTTCAGAGGATCTAAGAGGACGCAGTGACGTGGAAGAAGGGACAAAGCATGAGGTCACAAAGATACCCAGAGCAAGACTAAATTGAGACTCAAGAACCAAAACAAGAACTTTGAATTGTATAATTGTAGAGAGAGGAAGCCAGTGAAGATGCTCAATTATGAATGTGGAAATGTGGGAGAATCGAGTCTAGCAGCATTTGAAAATGCAATTTGATGGAAATTCTTATCAAAATGTTGTCCGTCTAAGCAGTGGTCCATGCAGAGAAAGTTGAGAAACTGTCAGAATTTTCAAAATGTAGAAGTTAATGCTTAAAGCCTAACTCGTAGCCTATCCGAAAGACTCTAAAGCCTGTCAGATGTTTGTATAATAATAAAAAATATTATGCTGTAACCTGTGTTTCCTTTTTGTTACGTATGTAAAGCCTAAAGTAAGTATACAAGTATAGGACTAAGCTACTAATAGGTTTCAAGTATAAATACGAACGAATACGAGTAGGACAACTAAAAACTATCTGAAGTTGCATTCGAGTACAATATTTACATGTATAAGTATATACCAAGTAGCCTACTACATCTCAGAATGTCGGTAACCTACTAAACGCTATACGTGTTACAGGATAATGAAAATTATTACCTTCTTTCATCATAATCCAGTTGCAATCCATCTGCTGGTCAGCTTGAAGGAAGTATCTGCCATCCGTCCACAGAGCAGTTTGGTTCTTCGTTATTATAGCATAACCTTAAATGAAAGCACAACAACGACTGCTACGTATACTAAGATAAAAGTTGTGAGTCTCTTTGATCACACTAAGGATAGTATGTCGTGTAGGTGCATCGTCTTATGAGATTAGGACTTTCAAAACAGCTGTGTCCGGTTGGGACCTACACTACAGCACACACAACGTTTTACTATTTTTATGCTTAGGCAAATAATGTCAGTATTTTTAAACCAATGCAGCAATATTAATACTATATTTTTTTGCTTTTATTAGTATTGGTGCTATTTTATTATTATTGTTATTTTTTACCCGATGTATATAATATTATGAATATTATTCGTCAATGGCGAGGATTTTAGAATAATTCGGTGACTGTAAGTGATTGAGTGAAGACTGTTGTCGTCCAGGGCCGGATTTAGGCATGTTCAATATGTTCGGCCGAACAGGGGCCCCCACACTTTAGGGGGCCCCCACAAATGCGGGGAAAAATTTCGAGCAAATTTCGACCAAACGACAATTTTCCCGAAAATTTCGCCAGATGACTTTTTAAAAAAATTCCCGAACAGGGCCCCCACATTGCTTAATCCGGCCCTGTTGTCGTCGTTGCCGCTGTTGTCGTTGTTGGTCGCTGTTGTCGTTGTCGCTGTTGTCGTTGTCGCTGTTGTCGTTGTTGTCGCTGTTGTCGTTGTCGCTGTTGTCGTTGTTGACGTTGTTGTCGCTGTTGTCGCTGTTGTTGTTATTGTCGTTATTGTCGTCGCTGTTGTCGCTGTTGTCGTTGTTGTCGTTGTCGCTGTTGTCGTTGTTGTCGTTGTTGTCGTTGTCGTTGTTGTCGTTGTTGTCGTTGTTGTCGTTGTCGCTGTTGTCGTTGTTGTCGTTGTTGTCGTTGTTGTCGTTGTCGTTGTTGTCGTTGTCGCTGTTGTCGTTGTCGCTGTTGTCGTTGTTGTCGTCGTTGTCGTCGTTGTCGCTGTTGTCGTTGTTGTCGTTGTTGTCGTTGTTGTTGTTTCGACGGTTTCGTTATTAGAATCGCAAGTCTGTGGGTGGTTTCAATGACTTTAATCGCATGTCATTAATCATAGGCCTATAATTAATTATAGCAATCAGCAGATGACTCAAAGACAGTAATTAAAGTGTGTCGCTTTGAAGTTTGAATTGCTTTGCGATTGGTGACGGGGGGGAGTTGATAGTAGGTCTGCGAGGTCCGATAATAATTTGAAAGCTTTGAACAAGACAGTGAAGTAAAGACATCTTGCAATAAAATGCTTGAGTCCTGAGTTCTTAATCAGCTTCTCTGACCTAAGTACCTCTTTAGTAAACTTAGTCGACTCTAATCGCCATATTGTAGACCTATCGGTCATTTATAAGGCCATTCAAATTAGCAGACAGCTAAGCAGGAATTAATAAACGTGGAACAATATTATTATCCATTAGAACTGTCTACGCATACCAGATCTCAATAGAATTAATGACGACTGACTTAATTAGTCAATGCTTTATCAGGCCTCAACGCATTTGTCACTCACCCTTAAAAAACCATTGAGTTTTGGTCCATTTTAAGACAGCAGATAATAATTTTAGACTGGACAGTGGAGAGGTCGCATATTTTCTGCATGCTGATGCATCTTCATGACTGCAGGCGTTCTCCAGAGAGTGTAGGACTACAGGGCCGCTGCACTTCCTACCGTGAAGTCATGCTGGCGTGTTTTAAATGAAAAGTCTAGAGATTCAAAGACCAGCTTACGATTGAGGCGCACTAACTTTCTCAACATAATATTAAGGAGAGTCTTTGTGACAAGATGAACGCGTGGCTGTAACTGGACTCCTCCGATTGCATGACACAATAAAAGGCAAATAGGTTACCAATAATTATAGTAGGCCTACCTTGAGCCAACTTCTTGCTCTTAGTCTTAGACTATTACGCAAATGAGTTAGGCCTACTCACTCGTCACCTAACTCATCCACCTTATCATTGTTGGAACAATAATTCCATATTCATATACGTTGTCATGTAAACCATGTCACGTTCTAGACATCTGGAATCATCCGCACAAGGCATGGCATTCTATAGACTATAATTATTCCTTCCCTCTTCTTCTCGTCCATGTTCGCTTCTTTCATTTCTCCGTTCATTCATTCGTAACACCTGTCGAAATGTTGCCGATGTTGTAGGATGAGTTTGAACTTTTACTGACCGATGACTATTGTGAATACATAGCTTATGTTTCGTTTTGAGGTAATGATGATGATGGTTACCTGATGAGCCGGAGAATCCCGACATGTACTTTACGCGACGATCCCAGTCGGAGATCCGATCTTCGCTCTACACAGCAGCAATAAGCAATACACAATAAACAATACATGTAGGGCCTATATGAGACGATCATCAATCATCGAACATTAAAATTAATGTGGCTCATTTCTATCGGTTGCCTCTTCGTTAAATGTCTATCAGTTTCGATCATTGATTATTCGATTTTCTGTTTCCATCTTCTTCTCTGTTCTAAATATTCTGATTGCATGGCCTACCGCTCTTCGCCCCCCCCCCCCGTCAAAAACTGGCACTTTCTTCGTGGTTTTATCGAAACTAATATCCTCACACTAACCATGGACGGCTGAATAAAAGGACAATTGATTGGGTGCTTGAGACTTTTGGTGTTGAGAGGAATCCTAAGCAGGCCTATAAAATCTGTTTAGGAAATGGAAACTGGCATAATTACTATGAACACATCATGAGAAAATAAGGGAGTTGTTTAAAGCAGGAGATAATTCAAGGCACAACGCAACGGTCACGTGCACTAGGTAGACGATAACGATTGTGATAATGGATAAGATCCGAACGTGGACTGAACTCTGCACATGTGCGGAACTGATCTTAAAAGCGGGCGTTCTCTGATTTTCGATGTGTCCAGGTCAGGAATTGAGAAAAATTGCGCATAGGTCCTAATGCGGCCAACCCTCGTATAAATAACTAACTAAATAACTACTTTAAATAATAAGCAGCAGGCATCAATGTCTGATTTCCTCTCTTAAAGGCTGTAAACTGTATAGGTCTAAATAAAATTACAATAAACAATCTACATAAAATTATAACGCATTTCATTAGCAGGATCAAAAAGCCAATGATGTCTCATAAGTACATGATTTGCAAGCAGCTATAGACTATCTTATAGCCTAATTATTCTGTGTGATAAAAGCCAATTGATGCAGGCCCGGTTTAACCACTAGGCGAACTAGGCGGCCGCCTATAGAGCGGCACATTTCTGGGGCGGCACTAACATGGAATTTTTAGTTTTTAATTTATATATATATAGTTAATTTATATTAATATTTAAAGTTTTATTGCAATATATTACATTTTATTTTTTCCCGCTAGATGAAACGAGTTGCATAGTATAAATTTGATCTCTAGTTTACTTACTTACGTTGTAGGAAATAACGCCACATCCGGTGACGTTATTTCGAAATCAAAATCTGGCGTGTAAACGGTGTAAATATAATAGGGCCTATACACGCAGGCTATAGGGCGGTAAATTTCTGGGGCGGCACTAACATAAAAAATTTTGCTTTTAATTTATGGTTAATTTATATTAAAATCCAAAAGACAAATTCAAAGTAAACTTTTACTTCGATGTTCTTGACACGGCAATACAATTGGTTGAAGAAAGATTCACTCTGATGCAAAAAAATTAGTTCTGTGTTTGGTTTCCTCTATGACGTTCACAGTTTGCAGAATAAAACTAGTCAGGAAGTTATGGAACATTGATTGAATCTTGAAAAAGCTTTGCAACTTGAAGACTCCAAAGATATTGATGCAGTTGATCTAAGCAGTGAACTGAAAGCCATTTCAAGTCGAGTTGCAAGGTGTACATCGCCACAAGATGTAGGCCTACTAAACTTTATAAGCTTAGCCTATTGAAAAATAATCTAACAGATAGTGTCTCCAACACTGTTATAGCTCTGCGAATTCTCTTGACACTTCCAGTTTCTGTGGCTAGTGGTGAGCGAAGCTGCTCTAAGCTCAAACTGATAAAACATATTTGCGAACGTCCATGCTACAAGAAAGACTTGTTGGACTACCGGTAGCTACTCTGTCAATTGAACATGACATTGCCAAAGACATTGAACTAAGGGAACTCGTTTCTACATTTGCTAAAGCAAAAGCGCGAAAAATGAAGTTTTGAAATTACATTACGGTATAAACGAATATACCATTATATAGATTACACATGTTCTATTCTATTCAGACTATTCTTCTTTCTATTGAATGCAAATACGAATTAAAACAAAAGGCACCATATCATTCCCTTGTGAAAGTTAATATTAATTCAATCTTAGTTGCCGTGGGCGCGGGGGGCGCAGTGCGACAGGTTCGCCTAGGGTGCCAAATACTCTGGCGCCGGCCCTGAATTGATGGATTGTAGTGTAAACTGACCCCATGGTCATCGGCTAGAAGGACGAGGTATGCGTCTAGAGGTGTTCCTCCAGTCAATGTGATGTTGTTCATTGCAGAACGTAGATTTGCTATTCGCTCCGTTGTATTGACGCGGTTGGACGGACGCGTCTACAGATTGAAGACAACGTAATAATTACACGTAAAACAGGTTTCAAGTAGGTCAACATTGTGAAATATGTTCCAACAGCCTAACAGGCAACTTGAAGGTCAACGCCAATCAGTTGACCTATGAGTTAACGTATGCGACATGGAAACACAAGCACTCAGTTTATTCTAGAACAAAAATTAATACTCTGACCGCTTGTTTCTGACTCACAATTAATCAGACAAGAAGTAAACTTAAAAACGAATGATATGAAGTAAATAAGTAGACCTATGTGATTAAATAAGTAAGTAGGCCAGTCTTTATCTTTCCATTTACAGACGCACAATGGGACAGGAAATTTTTAAGAAGAATTCACATAGGCCTACAAGTAATGAGACTTAATAGGCCTGCGTAATATTAGGACTATACACTACTCCCGATCAGCGAAACCCTTGACCTATACTTGCTTACAAAGTCCTGATAAGGTTATAGAAAAATTGAACCGAAGAGACTACATGTAGTTAGACAATATACCGAAAATGCGCTGGAAGCAATTTGGTGGTGGCTACAAATTCACTGTTTCTGCCAAGTGACAAATATCTTTTTGAACGACTTAGAATTGTTCATACAACTTGCCCAAACAGAGAAGGCATTGCAAGCGCCTTTGACCACAATGGGCTCACTTACGTATCACCTAACTTGCCCCAGTTTCCCCTCCTGTGTTCCTCACTTTCCGTGTATTACTTACGTCTGGTGTTTCTGGACAGAGCGTTCGGTTATTTGGATTGATATCAATGTACTGCCATGCTGCTGAGCATTCCTGGAAAGCCAAGACTCCTGAAACACGAATAGACAGAATTCATCAGGTTCTTTGCATGGTCAGAAAGAGTCAGCTTCTATACTTTCAATCGCATCTTACATACATCATTTATTATTGTACTGCAGACCAATTTATTATTTGAGGAAGAATCGAACCCAATCATTCTGAAATTTTGAGTAGACCTGGTAGACTTAGGCTACATCTCTGGATATTTCGTCTAATTCTCAGTTTACCCGAATACTATGCAGTTTGTTCTGCAATGTGACAGCGGCAGGACTGTGTTAACAACTTTGTCCCGGGTACGGGAAAGAATACTGATTGAGTCGGTCCATCGGGCTCGAACCCGCAATCGACGCTCACCACCGAATAGATTGAACAAAGAATAATTCGCTTGATATACATGTACCGTAATAGTAATTATGAATGTATCGACCGACCTAGAGCAGCGATGACGAACAGACTGGAGAAGATATTAGACTTCTTCATTTCGTTCTTCTTCTTCTAACAACAGATTCCGAGATGTAACCGATTATAACCGACTTTACCACATATGCCAATTCATGTAGCGCTCTATCTCTGCTACTCTTTTCGACGGACGATACAAAACGAAGTTGCAGCGATAGACTACGAACGAGATCGATGTCGTTCTGATCGGATCCTATAGGCTACGACAACAGCGACTTATATCATGATGATATTATTATTATTAGATGTGTTTATCTGTTTATCTGGCAATGATCGAGGTCAAATTGGGTTAAGAACAGAACAACAGGCGATTCGTAGGCCTATATGACACAATCGATCAGGATATAGGACATGTCATCGTCAGACATAATAGAGATAAATTGATGTATAGGCCTAAATATATTATATTGAAAGAGAAAGAGACTTAGAGAGAAAAAGAAAAAGAAAGAGAAAGAGAGGGTGGGGGATGGAGGGAGGGAGTATTATTCTTCTAGTTGTCACTGAGATAAGACACTCAGCTATTTTCTGGACGCCTGCTCTAACCAAGTACGCCGTCTACTCGGCCACTGGGCTCCCTCCCTTCCTCTCGTCTGGCTCCAGTTTTAACGTCTTAAGATCCACCATCGTCGTTCAGTCTTCTACAACTGTGAAGTTGGTTCATACAGCTGCTGCTGACTGTCTTTATCCGAAGCGCGTCGTTTAGTAAACGGTTGTCTCAAGGTGATTAAGGTCGACGAACAACGGATGGACTGGAGAGTGAGGAGGGTGATTGCATTGAGTTGGCCCACTCTAAGCCTACTGGAAATGAGCTGGTTAAGAAGAATATTAGGTACACATAGATCCAGAAGGGACACAGAATACTCAACGAGGTTATCGGAGAGGATATGGGACAAAAAGAGACAATACTGGGAAAGATCAGGGAAAGGAGATCCGAGGCTTACATGGTGTGTGCACGTAACAGGGATGGCAGATAATAAGCTCTATATGACCAGGTATACAGGGATTCGACCATCTGAATTGAATGCTTCTTTTGGGTCAATATCTATACATGTCGGTTTAAAAGAAAGAGAAGAAAACCTATGACTGGACTTTGTCATTGTCTAATAACAGATCATGTGAACAAAATACAAACGACGACATTAATTACATGTAAGACTACATAATGAGCCACTTTGTCAAATTTATCAAAGACGATCTGTTTAGAAATCTACAAATTATCTGCAGATAGAAATTTCATGCAATGGTCTGTTCAGAGTCTATCAATCTTAGCCTAAGCGTGCACGTTCGGTTATCTAGGCTAATGGCAATTGAAAACTGGTTGAAAACTCTCTTGCCAGGGTCACGAATAATAGGACCGGTTAGGCCTACCTCAGCAAAAAATCAGCAGATTGACATGCGCTGGCTGCCCACTGAGTCTGAGCACACACTCAATTTCATACAGGGTGGCTCAAAAAAGTACCACCGGATCAAATGCAATATCTTCGCAACCGATTGAAATGTTTCTGCGAAAAATTCCCAATTTGAAGGGGAATGAATTTCCAACAATCCTTGAAAGTTTCACTTGAAATCTATGATTTTTGCAAAAGTTACAGCTGTCTAAACTTTCAATTCCGTTTTTTCCCTCAAATTTCCGCGGAAAAATTAATGTCACTTGTAGATTTCCATGTCATATGATATCACTTTTAACTAAGACCTCAGAAATTCGTTTTACAGTTTATAGTAAAGAATAATGGGAGTGTCCACTCTCTGCTTTAACACGAGTTCGAATTCTTTTTGTGAAGCTTAGAATGGCCTTTTTGATCGAGTCCTGCTGCAACTGATCCCACATTAGCAGCAAGACTTCCTTCAGCTAGCCAATGTTCTCCAACTTGAGATGAAATGTCTTGCAGCGTTCCAGCATAGCTCCTCAGACGTGATAAGCAAGAGGGCTAAGGTCTGGCGAGGTTGTTAGTCATCTTTGCCAATGCATTTACTTCAGTTGATGGAAATAAGGTAGCGCCATCATAATCAACCTTGCCGTGCGAACAAGCAGGCTGAAAAATAAAACCAGATGTTAGAGCAAACCTGGTCTTCAATGAGTCTAGGTAAGAGCGTTCAGCCATGAGTTTGACATTTAGTCTACTGAATGGGATTAAATGCAGTCTTTTCTTGCAACCGTAACACACGCCATCATAGCTGATGCTGAAACCATGATGTACCGTAGCATACTTTGCAAACTTAACCCTTTCGAATACCCAGCGAATTTTCTGAACATGGTGCTTTTTCCCAGTCAGACCAAAAGACAACTTCCTGCCTCTCTTCCCACATCTGACCTCCGTTACATAAACACGTTTACACGATAGTCTTCAATGTGCTCAGGCTCCACTTTTCACTGGGTCTTTTGCTATGAACACGCGATGTTCACGTGACGTCCGAATTCACATTTTATTATTTGCAGAAACTTTGCCCATGACGTTCAGTAACGGATTCACAAACTGAGACCTTGATATACAAAATATAACCAAATACTAACAGCTTGCATCGTAAACAGCTTCTTTACAGCTCTTAGTGAGGTTGTATGACATCATCATCATTTTGTGTGTTGTAATTTGCCAAAAAATCATAATGAAACCACATGTGTTGGAACATGATTCTCCGTATATTTGAAAAAACGGAATTGAAAGTTTAAACAGCTGTAACTTTTGCAAACATCAAAAGTTTCAAGTGAAACTTTCAGGGATTGTTGAAAATTCATTCCCCTGCAAATTTGAAACTTTTTCGGAGAAAAAATTCAATCACTTGCAAAGTTATCGCATTTTATCTGGTAGTACATTTTTGACCCACCCTGTATATACACGGTGCATTTAGCCTAGCCTACTGATCGCATTGGTCAAAACAGTCAGTAACTGTAGGCCCTACTGTGCTGTGGCATAATTATAAATATATCGTTAGCTATCACTTTATCGCATTACTGTGCGATGTATCGCAACAATCAATCTATCATCGATCACCATGTGTACCTCTCTCTGCAGTCTCTTATGAATTATTGACAGTGTTCTATATTTCATAAGTAATGTGTTGAACCCACTAAGTCTTGACCACCGTCATTCACCGTCGTTCATATTCTCATTATTAACCCTTTAACTACCATGCGCGCTTCGTATTCTCATTATTAAGCACCATAACGATATCCAGAGGTTAGAAATGCTGACTTGAGCCTCAGCATAGCAAGATACTGCCTGCAGACATATAGGCGAAATTGGCCAATGTCAATTTATGTAGCGCTCCATCTCTGGTGCTCTTTTTGACGGATGATACGATCGAATTAATGAATCTGTTGTTACTTAGCGTCCATATTATTGTTTCAGTGCACACACTGCAGCACGTCCATATACATGTATAATATACGACGAATGATAGCGTATGTGTAGATCTACGAAACAAATCAGCATTCATTCATTCATTCATTTCGTGAATTTATATAGCGCTTCTTCAAGAAACCTACTGTGTATGTGTTTGTATGCTTAAGCTTATGGCTATGTCAGTAGGCCTAGGTATCGACAATTCGACATGTACCTACATATTTATGTATAGGCTATGCCGCTATACTTATATATGGCCATTGTTGATCGTAACGGTTGAAAAAATTGTAAGTAGCTTTATATATCATAAAGTTGAAAGTTGTAAGGGAAGGAGAATAGAGAAATGACCACAATGCCAGACTAGGTTCAGCCAATTAGGCTTATTAGACCAAAGCAGATCAATGGAATATATATTTGCAGCGAGATTAGGCTACGTCTTAGCCTAAATACTCTAACGAGTTTTAATGTCACCATATCAACATTTAAAATATATAATATAAGAATTGGGAGATAATATAATAGTTGCGTTGGTCTAGAAATTCGCACGAGATTGTTTGCTATATTTTCATATCAATGGAGCATTCCGTTCGCCAGTTTTTCGTGAAATAGACAAAGAAAGAGAAGCTGAAACTTTAAGAATAGTGAACCTATACTATAATAGTACATGTATAGGCCTACAACAGTACTGTAGATGTCCACAGACTCCGCTGCAGGGCCGATCACCGTGACACCGTGTTACTGTATCAAATGACTATCATGGATCTAATAATTAATTTGTATATACTATCGCTATTATGGTTCACGTTGACTGACTGCACCGTCCTTAATCGTCCTTAAGATCATTTTCATGTGAACTTCAAAGACTCAAATATTCAGAGGACTCAGAATTGCAGGCCTATATCACCAGTAACTGACCACTGCAAGCACAAGGCACCGTATCTTACATACTAACACTGGAAAACACTTGTTAAAGTTTAATACATAATCAATTATTACATTAATAAACCAGTTTTCTCATGTGGAAAGTATAGAATGGAACGAGTCTGTAATAAATTGACATAGCATACAAAGCATAGGTTCATCATCTTATAGGCTACATGTAGGCTGCATGTATGTGGCTAGCACCATATTTCTCTCATTCGTTTAAATTTGATCCATGGATACAGCACCATACATATAAAATGTTAACAAAGCAAATAATTATAATCACGACACCGGTGACGAGGACCAAGAACAATAGTAGTAATTATCACTCTTCGGAGTTGATGTTAGAATAGGAAGTTGTCTGTTTTCTCAATAAATGAAGTTGTTTATCCTCAATCTCATTATAAAAATATATTAATTAGGAAATATCATTGACACACATTGATATCCTAATCAAAGTTCAAGACTTAAATTAACAATAATAATTAAATTTCCGTCAATGACTGTTTTCTGCCTCAAAAGCACTTTGTCGTCATCATCATCATCGTCGTCATCATCATCGCAAGTGTTGTTAAGGCAGAAGAGACGAGCAACGGACGATGGCTGTCGTCGTCGTCGTCGTTCATCAACGGCGTTCATCAACGTCGTGCTTCAACGGCGTGCAATCGGATCAACCCTGGCCACCAGCCAATCGTACGCTTCCTGGTTTTGTCGAACGTCTCTCAGATATGGACCAACCTCGTTCAGACATCGCTGGTTGTACGTATTCAAGAAGTCGATCTACAATAACAATCAGCATTTCACTCTGAAAACATCGCAGGTAAACTATAAACTTCGCCTCAGGAGTACTGTTACAACCTTTTGCAGCTCATCATTCCGGTCCGAAGCCAGGAAAGAGGAGGAGGATGGTCTGGCAGATGAATATCGATGCGGCGACAGTAAAGAACAAACACGGATGTAATCTGATGTTACATAAAATTGACAAATATAGTCGTGAATAAATTCGGCGAGAACGGCATTGGACACCTAATAGGCCTAATGATTATAAATAAATACATTTGATATTAGAAAAACCTTGAAAGACATTTACAACGCACAAGAGGAGAAGCATGGTAGAGTATCACACTTTTTCTTTATAATCCCGTACACTAAATTTCGCCATAGTATATGTCATGGTTTAATTACAACTATGGCGGGTAGGTATAATGGATAACGCTCTATCATGAAGTGCTTAAGGTAGGTCTACGGCTCTACTCGTTTCGAATTGCGCAAGGTCTCTCTTCCTTCATTCCTTAGGTGGCAGTTAATTAAAGTACATGTAGAGCTTTGCGCCTGGCATGGCTGCAGATTTAACACTTATGTCTTCTTGTGAATTGACAACTGATGTTACAGTAGGTCTATTCTCTAACCGATTGCGGTCTGTCAACCGGATTGTTGAATAACCGAAAATTGTTAATTAGGCCTTATTATTATCATTATTATTATCACTGGCCTAGTTAGCTACACCGGTAAGCGAGAGCGGCATTCTTCTGTTGGATACAACGAACTGCGGTTCAAGCCCCGGGCTGGGAGTTGACATTCAGAGATTTAGATATCTCGGGCTAGCACGTGTGGGACGCAGGGGCGCAAGCTCCTGCGGAGCGACCTTGGGCAAGTTGCTTACCCATCATTGTCTGTGAGGAAGACAACGGGAAACCACCTCACTCATCTCATCCCCAGGGGCGTAAAGCCAATGAACCTGCCTTCGGGCAGAGAACCATCATCATCATCATCATCATCATCATCATTATTATCATGAAAAACGCTAACTGCATTTTCTGGTGGCTTCAGATCTTTGCACACAATGTAGTGACTCCAATCTGTATTGTAACGTTGTAACGTTATTCAAACTCTTGCAATACACCGCAGAGAGTAAGAGACATTCTGTACAGTTGAACACAGTAGATGAAGGCTGACTGACTGACCTGGCTAACAGTTAGAGTTTCGTAGTTGATTAGCTTTGGTTCGTATGGAACTAAAGTCACTGAATGGAATCCAAGATACTTCTTGTTATTAAAGTGATTCTACAGAAACAATTCAACACTTTAATATTATAATTACTGGATACCAATCACAACACGTAGGTTTATACACCCAATAACAGGGATACACTGATACAGCCTATAAATACAAGATTAATTTTAACTTATTACATTCATATAACATAATTATGTCTATGTGTTGTGTGTGCATGTGCATTGTGCATTGCATAGGCCCTATAAGACCACGATTCTAATCAACTTCGGCAACTCAAACTGCAAACCCACACTTTAACAGTTCGTATAGTAGCCTTTATAATAATTATAGGGAAAACCAACACCTACATCAGGAAAGAGCGCTAGTCGGCCTACGCAACTATCACATGCAGATCTGATGATGAATTTCAATGGACTTGTGCCTTGAGCATCGACATGTAAATATAATAACAGATGAAAATTGAAATAAAGACAATGATAACCACAACGATGAATCTGCACACAGCAAAGAAATTGTAGCTTAACATTGATTTTATGTTCGATGCTTTCTGTAATGGAATAAATCTGCATAAACTAAGCAGCATTTAGGCTACTGTTTTGGGACAAAGTTACGTCCATTGTTAAATGAATGTCAAAATGGCAACTGTTGCAAGAATACGACGCAGTCTAATTGTTGCCATATTGTTGGTTCTATGATTTTCTTTTTGATGCATGGCGGAAAAGTCAACACCTACGTCATCACTTCTTAAGGGTAATCGTTTTGGAGAATGGTAGTGCGTTGAAGAATCAAATACACTGACAAGATTTCATTAATTTTAAAGGCCACGACTTTACATGTAATTGAGATAAACTATGATGATTTCAATCCACAGCTCATCATATAAATAAATTATTCTAACCGTTGTATTGGCTTCGACCACTTGGACGAGCGTCTCCAGACGAATTCCATAAGAGTTCTCTTCGTAATAACCAGGCTCTGAAATAATTATAACACGAATAAACCAATAAACGAGCTCACTAATTTAAGCATTACATAAATTAGTAGAGCCGTTTGCCATAAGATGAAAACAGCCTATGTTGAATTTTTATCAAGGACTTTGATTTAGGCCCTATTTCTTGCGAGATGTAGGCTGAAAGGCCTATGAAACAGAAACGAGACTACGCCGTACGATGAAAAAGTCTTTTCCCTGACTAAACTTCGAGAAAACTTGCTTAACTTCGTTATTTATCACTTAGTATTGAAATTTGATATTAAAATGATCATGGAATGCTGTTGATAATTTACCCGATAATTTAAGAATCGCTCAATTAATTTCAGGAAAAATATAAGGCTATTGTTGACGTCTAATTCCGTAAAAGTTGGTTCTCGTATCGAATAAAAAGGCATTGTTTGAAGTTGTCTTAAGAAAGCTGATTTAACCTATGTTTTAAAAATAGTTTAATTAATCCTACCGTCGGAGAAGAACATTCCTTCGTAGATTGGCGTCCATATCGTACTAAATCCTATGTTAATTCGTCCTGGGCCTAAGCACAAGACATTCGGGAAAAAATTCGAACTGGCAACAGGAAATTATATTTTATTATAATAGTGACTTCTATTGCACCAGCGTATAATAATAGGCTACATGATGCAATAGCAGATGACAGACAAAAGTCAGGTCGTGATCAGATCAATGTCTAAACGATAAGTGCACATCATAGAGGGGCAGCAATTTCACAAACAATTTGAGAGATACAAGTCTTAAGATGGAACAGAATAACACAGGAAAACCACAAAGTGTTTGCTCACGTAAAATAAATCTCGGTGATTAAAGAGGTTCAATCGGCAGATTTGTCATATGAGACAATTCCACACAAGCTTGCACTAACATTGCATAAACCCATAGTGTCATTCAAATGAAGGCATGAGTGGTGCACCAATGCTCTAACTCATTCCTGCGAAACCTATAGCAAAGACCTTTAAGTTACAGGTCTTTGCCTATATAGTTTCAAAAATGGCAGAGTTAAACCAAGGCGCTGCTCTCTTACTTTTTAATGAAATCTGCATGCCTTGCCAAAGTGATTCCAAGTTGGTTACAAGTGGTGGAAAAAACTAAGCACCATTAAACATCGAACTAGGCTACTTCATCGGAATGGACGGAATATATTATGCGAGTTGGCTTCCCTCGCCACAGTCATGTGAACAAGAAGAGAACGAACAAGCTGACTCGCGCCCTCTTAATCTTGGACGCTGCACATGGTCTAGTATCAAGGGGTTAACGAGTTGGTTGTCCAATGTCCATGGATGCTGCCATCTCACATATCGTATCGTATCGTAATCTCCTAATTTCTAAAGCGCCACTCGAAAGCCAAGCGCGGGGCACCGACCTATTCACGAGCGCTGCACATAGAGTTGGCTTTGAGGCAAACATCGACAAAATTAGCTGTGAAGCCCAGAAATTCGCTCTTCGTGTTTTAGCTATACCCACGGTCTTCATGGTCATCAACGATTTGATGTTGCTCAAGTTAATACCCTCGCACGACCACTCGATATAGCCTACTCTGTGATCTTTGGAGTATAGGAATTTAGGAAAGGTAATAAATTAATGCATGCCAATTTCTTCCAACATATCGATAAATGCCAGAGAGCAACGAATATTATACGAATTTTATAAATTTATAATAAAAAGAATAGATATTTCGGAAGGCGAGGAAATAAAATACTAAAGTAGCCTAGTGAAAAAATAGTGAAGTAATAAAATCATCACGTGCATTTGTACGGATCAGGTGAGTTTGTAATTCCACATATAATATTATAGGCCTATTAAAAAATTATGGTTTGTGATGAGAATTATAGTAAGAAGCACTTGGCCTAATTGTCCATAGGCCTACCTTCGTGAATGCTAAGGAAATATCCGATTCCATGACCGGTTCCATGGTTGTAATCCCAACCATTCTTCCAGAGAGGCGCTCTTGCGATGGCATCGAAATCGCTTCCTAGATTGTGCGACCAAACAACAATTATAATAGAATGCATTGTCACAGTATCCTCTGTCTGTTATAAATATAACTTAGGTCATAAATCATACGCATGCAACACGCAACAGTCAGTATAAAAGGGCTGAGATTCTTCTCATCCGGATTTGCCATAGGACCGAATACCCCGAAAGAGTTGTTCAAGAGTTATTATTATGTCATGCACCAAAAGATTATGATGTGTAGAATTGAAGGATGATTCAATAAGATTCAGTACTTCTTCGTTTGATTTCTGTTCTGTCCAGCTGACCCTTTCCATCCTTATCAGCTTAAGACGCCTTGAATTAAACCACATCCTTCGTTGTCATATTTTAAGACCCAAAGCTAATCGGGAGATAACAATATGCAGCATCTGCATCTGGTAGATAACGAAGATAAAGCTGGCGTCGACCTACCGTAAAGACCTTCTGGCCAAACGGTTTCAGCGAGATCAATGCATCCACGCAGAACTGTCGTATACGCCTCCTACACAAAAAATATCATAAACATTATTTCACATGGCCACGTGTTAAAGAATTTGTACGAAACCTTTGGTTCAGTCTGATTCTTATAACACTTTCATTTATCACTGGATTGGAATTGATTATTTTTATACGCTTAGTTGCTGACCTGTTTAATATGTTCTGGTATAATAGGGTTATGAGACATCGGTGGATGCTGTAGATCTATTCGTAGACACAGGCGTCACAGCAGCTATTAATTAATTATAATCCAGAATTGTTCAAAATGGGTCGACGTAACGAGTTCATTCAACAGTAACTACTGATGATAAATTGAATTTTCGGAACAAACTATATCCTACAACTTGCTGTGAATAACCGACGAGTGGTACTGCAAAATATAAGTCGATTAAATGTCGGTGGTTGCTCTAAAATGCTTAGTTATCAATCAGTTATATAAATAAACATAATGTTAAAGTAGATCAGATTAAGACAAAGAATAGAGCAGCATTGGTCTCCATGGCTGAAGTTTTGCTAAATGACCAGCGCTATAAGTATTTGAACAGCGCAATCTGACATGACATCATTTCATAATTATTTTAATATCTTACTCTGGAATCAAATCCAACTCAGCTACGATCGGATAATTAAAATCCAGTATATAAGTAAAATCTATCCCAATAAAAATTAATCATTATTCTATCAAAGCAATGAAAAAGAAGGACCATTATGTCATTCATGCTCCTAACCTTGACTATTGCGCTAGGTGTACCGTAGTGTAGTGTTCTCGTGACGTCTGTTGTACCATCGCTACAACAATTGACGCAGCAGAAATCAATTTTAAGAAACTATAAGGCCTAAACACGTTCAATAACACTGGGAAAGCAGTGCAACCATGCAGATGATCGACCATTAATTTAGAGTAATCAAAGCAGATTGTTTCTTGCAATAAGACTAACGCATCAAAGGTTTTGCACAAAAGTGTCTGCAACAAATGCTTTTGCATCAAAGGTTCTGCAACAAATGCATTTGCATCAAAGGTTCTGCAGCAAAGCTTTGGCATCAAAGGTTCTGCAACAAATACTTTTGCATCAAAGGTTCTGCAACAAATGCTTTTGCATCAAAGGTTCTGCAACAAATACTTTTGCATCAAAGGTTCTGCAACAAATGCTTTTGCATCAAAGGTTCTGCAACAAATACTTTTGCATCAAAGGTTCTGCAACAAATGCTTTTGCATCAAAGGTTCTGCAACAAAGCTTTGGCATCAAAGCTGTTGCAAAGACTCATATTCTCTGCATGGAGCTTTAAGAAAACTTTTTACACTGTGTCCAGAACTTTTAGGATTTGTCTGAAATTTTAAACACAACAACAGTGACCATATTACACGAGATCCTAAAGCCGATTACAAATATTCGTGAGTTTGTCAAAATTTTGGGCTTTTGAGATGCAGCACCGAAAATGGAACTTTCCAACTTAAAAAAACTGAAAGGAAGTAAAATTCAGCTACATGTGGTGTTCAAAATGTCCTTTTTGTTCAAAACACACGAACGTAGACGTAGCAGTGTAGTAGCTGTCCCGGGAGACACTCGTCTTCATACCACCGCTGTGGCCGATTAATAACCTTTATCTATATCGCTAGTGGGACTTGCATCATGCCTCAACGGTGGGCACTGACCAGTAAAGACGACATTACAGTTTTACAATAGCCTATACAATTAGACAATGATTTACTTACAGAAATTGCCCTCCAGAGTCGAGTAGGTAGACGTCCTGAGTGTTGATGACGCTGTTGGTTTCATTGCTTGATGGATCTGGACGATAGTGAATGATGGCCGCATGTGGTCCAACGGCAGAAATCGTCTCGAAACTAATACCTTTGTAATGTGGATATGTACTGTAGAACACAACAAAAAAACAAGTAAACTGGTTATTTAAACTTTAGAACGAATCTGACAAAAGGTACATTATAGGCTCCTGTCAAAGCGCGTCTAATTTTAATGACTTCTAGAACTTCGTTGTCAAACTTATAAAACTTAAGTCACTGAGCTCTTCGTCGCAAATCGTAATAGAATCCATGTCATGCAATCCTGCAGAGAAGTCAGAGGTCAAAATCCGACAAGTCAGAGAAAGGAAAGACAAGTTACAATGGATAAGTAATTCGAAAAGAAGAGACGCGAAAGTCAGAACTGGACCACAATATCATAGCGTTAGACAAGCCACTAAAGCACATGTATCATGTAGATGTAATAAAAATTATGTAGATGGCATTGGAAGACTCAAGTGTTCGTTGTTCGACTGCGATACGAGTGCTAGACAACGAGTGGTCGGCTGATCTTAATGTTGTGTCTTTTTAACGATTTACAGATGTTAACCCATTTTTTTCTTTGTTCTGTAGCAACTTGATTTGGCTTGACTTGACTTGTACCTGAGAGAAGGCACTTGCTCTCACAAGAATTGTGGGTGTTACTGGCGATCCAAGGCAGAATATCGTCGAAAACAGAAACAATTTATGATAAATCTAAACCAAAGATTCCTACCTTCTAATCTCCTCCAGTTTATCGGCGGCCGTAACTTCCGTCCATTGTCTGCCAGCGGCAATCTGAATTTGACACAATTAAAAGTGGATTGTACTAGAGGAAGGAGGTGGAGAGACAGAGACTGAAACAGAGGCAGAGAGAGACAGAGAGACAGAAAGGTACTAAGACTGAGAATGGTAGGCAGAAAGACAGAGCATCGTTTGAAAGGTAGACTGTCACAGAGATAGTTTAATATGTGGAAGTGCGAAGTCTGATATTAACAACGAAGTTTTTTTCGTTGCCATCAACCGACCACGTAGCAATGGCAATACACTGACGACCGTTTCATTGCCAATACAAGTCATGACTGCACTTGCACTTGCACACTTCCTCACCGGATGTTCCGAGATGATCCCACTGCAGAAAGAAATGCACTATAATCTATTTCGAACTGCAAATCAGAAATACATGTAGTCTATGCGAACTGAGACATTCATTTTGCAAAATGAACACTCGAATCTAACTTACAATGAAAACATTTTTAAAAGCCAAGAACACGTGTACCGTATTGCCTAACTTTAAAATTAAAAATTTACCGTCTCTTAAGTAAAAACTAATCGAATTTAAAAGTTTAATTGAATGCCAACATAAGCAAAAAAGCGCTTAAAAACCCTAGTGATAAGGAAATTCGTTATTTAGATCTACGCATAGACAATCTAGAACTCACCTCTTTCTCAAGAAAAGCCAAGAACTCGATTAATGCCGCAGAGTCTCGCATCTATTCAAATAGCATAAAGAAAAAAAATCAACTTTCTGCAATAATGAAAAGCGGAGGAAGTTTTGAACATTGTTATCCACATATTTTTTTCATTTTCAGCAGTTTAAAGTAACTTAAAATCATATAAATAGAATTGCCGATCTATAATAAATTTAAATCTAATGTCATTGAAAAATATTTTATTGGCAATCCTATTTATAGAATTGTCAATCAAATTCAATGACATTAGAGGAAAGTATGTATACGTATAGGACTATATAATTATAATCTAAAATATATTAGGCCTATATCATTGCGTATGTAACACAAGAAGAGTATGACAATGTTTGGGCTGATTGAGGTAAGGCTATCATAGATTTTCGTATGGATTTGAGTTTTTGCGACTAACGAATTAATCCAGCATGTGGTGCTAATATACATGTTATAAATTATAGGCCCTATAATTATAACTGGTTACATTTTGACTTCTCTTAAACCTAGCACCGGGATCTTTCTAACGACCTCACATAAAGTTTGATCACACTGAATAACTTTGTTGATTAATCAACATGATCGTCATAATCGTCATCGCGATACAATTTAGCACTGCAGATAAAAATCTTGCATTCGAGACTCACAATGCAGTCGGCAAACTTCACTCTCTCCACTGAGTTTTTGACAGACTTCATGAGAGCAATGGGCGAACGAAGCACCAGTCTCCTAATCTGCAGTTCAACGCAGAGAAAATATAAACATAATTATAGGCCTAGTCTATAATAAGCCTATAGTGAGAATTATGTTAGGCTTTAAACGCGCAGTCATTGCAAAAGACACAGCGCTAAAATGAAAATGATAGACTGAAGGAATTGAAATTTTAAGACAAACACTTGAAAATTTTGAAAATGCTCATGGTAACAATGCGAGTGATAAAGTTGAAAAAGCCAATCTGATAAACTTCGAATTAGAAAATTGCGATAGACCTACTACAAAATATGGTCAAATTCTAATTGATATTAAACCAAAATTACAAAATTTATTAAAACTCCTAAACTATAGGCTAATAGTAGCCTTACACTTCAGAATAAAGCTGCAGACTTTGAAGTGCAAAACAAATTCAAAGAATGATAGAATTATGAAACTGTAAATGGTAATATTTGATATGGTACGATTGGTAAATTGTAAACTTCGAAATAATCATTCATGTCAACCATGAAGGCATCTTAATTGGTTGGCGCCTTGGTTTCGCTATCTACCAACGTGGTTCCATGTTTCCACTGTTGACCTGATTGAAAACTCCAGAACACGAAGTTCGACATCGCATTATAGTTTCCTGAATCTATTTCCTTCTTCTCTTTTAGCATGCTGCTTTGTTTGCATTTCAAGCATTCTCTCTCTGTTTGTCTTTCCCCGTTGTTTTATACTTAGTCCTATCCGCATCATCCTTTAAATCATTAAACGTTAGGCTACATTAATCTTCATAAACAGAGGTCGTTTTGTAACTAACCCCGGCAGCTTCATAGGCGGCGTAATTTGCCGTCGTATCAAGCCACACACTTAGGTTTCTGCTAGCCAGCTCTTCGATGTGATCCATTATGGCACTGTAGTCGAAAACCTACAGAGAAGAACAATCATCAAAATACCGAATTATTATGAAGATTAAATACACAGTGTACACGCGTATGCTAATTATGATCCTTAGGGCTATATTATTGTACATAATGTATCTAGGAACGTATGAAGGAAGTTAAGAAAAAAAAGATGGGCATACAGACTGAATTAAGGCAGAAAGATTTCAATGAGTCATAGGAAACAAGATGCTGCAGTATGCAAAGAGAATGGATGATCGAAAGAAAGAATGTAGGATATAATAATTAATGATCAATGAACATATAAATTCAGGATATGGAAGTCTAAGTGTATTCGTACATTAATACATTCTGGTCCTGGTGTGCGACATGTTCCATCAGCGTTGATCTGCAGATGATCTTGCACTTCGGTTGCAGTGATCATACTCAAGTAGTTATTTAGGAACAATCTGAAATACACATCGCATTTGTGCAAGTTTTTGTCATCATCATAATTGATTTGCAAAAGTCTATTCAGTACAACTTTGGTCTGTTTGGTCTACGTACCTGATAAAGACGAAAAGAAAAACTTTTAATGACCTGCTCTCAAATTATGGTGCTGCGAAAACGCCGATAGTCCCAGGATCAGGCGTCTGCGTATCGTGAGTTCGTGACCCAGTTCCATATTATGCCTAAATTTGTCACGGAACATGGTGAAATAGCCACATATTACCAATTTGCTCTTGAAGTTGATTCCAATTTTATATAAAGGTCAATTATTATTCTTGATGACTTGACTGTAGGCCTAACTTTTAAATTAACGACCGTTTTCCGTAGATGGAAGATCCTGCATTAGTCCGACGCAACATTCATTACCCGCCTTGATGTGGATGTGGCATACGGTATTTACAATGCCATAAAAAAAATTATCGAGTGACTACTGCGCGCGCGTCCTGGTGGCCAGACAAAATGTCGTCTGGCAAAAAGCCACCGACAAAATGTCGTCTGACAAAAAGTCGCCTCACTTTGAAAGTCACCGACAAAATGTCATGGTCAAAATGGCATGAGTTTAAATGAGTAAATAATAGATTATTTTAATAATTAAAATTGACAATCTACGAATAAAAATCGACTGAACTGGTGAATAGTAGCGTCAAAATGGTTGTAGCAAAACATCTTCGCAAATTTAAAAACTAAAGAAGAAAGCACAAAACCAAGAAGAGAGCAAATTTAACTAGCCCTCTATAACCTGCGTTCTCTGATTGACACAATCAAAATATTGGCAGCCCTAATGGAGAGTGTGATTTTAAAGGAAAATGAAACTTATTGAAATTATGAGCATCTGAAAGAAACAGCTGAGCTTGATCATGAGGAGACAGTACTGTTGTAACTGACCTTGCTTCATTCTCAAGAACAATTGAATAAACGAAGAAGAGAGACGCTGTCTGGTCTATTCCACGCAGGTTAAACAACCCTATGAACAGCGAAAAACAATCATTCATCATCATTACATTGTAATCAAATAATTAATGCACATTTATATGGCGCCACTTCAAAACAGTCCCATCTCTGGCGCTCAGGATAAAATGTAACTGCAAGAGAAAGAGATATGAAACAGAAATATAAGAGGGTGTTTGTATGGCGTCTCTCACACACCTCCCGAAATCACGGCAATAGTAAGTAGGCTAATAATATTATAAAGACGACGGGTTCGTGGAATCTCGCTTCTCCGATAAAAGAACCGAAATAAAAACTGCATGGTAGAGATCTAAAGAAACGAAGCAGTTAAGACTTTGTTTAGAAACTCCAATCAGAATTTTTTTTATAGGATCACATAATCACAGCATAGCGAAGACATGATAGCCTGAGTAGGCCTACACCTACGCAGTTTTCGAAGAGAGTTTAAATAGGTGATCACAAATGATTGTAGCTAGGTAGGCTAATCTGCCCACCATAGCGCCGTTTTGATAATGTAGGCTACAGTGAATCCTGCTTTATATGACGAAAGTAATTAGAACATGCGAAACGGTCATAACTTATTAAAGAATTTTATATGCGTCATAATTAATTTTCTCTTTTTATTACATTTTGAGACGCTAGGCTACTTACCATGTATGTCGTTAATGGAAGTAGTTAGCTTATAGATCAGATCAGCAAAATTACACCGTGATTCAAAAAATGTAAGCCAAATTGTTTTTCATAATTATATCTCTAATGTCTGATAATATATCACGCTAAATTTTTCCAAATATTTAAAGAAATGGACCAAAAATACGAAATTTCGGCATATGAAGTTGAAAGATTCATATCTTTTTATCCATTCAACTTTATCTCATGAAATTTTGGACTCATATTCTTGGTCCAATTCTCTAAATATCTGGAAAATTTTAGCGTGGTACGTTATCAGACATTAGAGATATATGAAAAATAATTTGGCTTCCTTTTTTGAATCACGGTGTATAATCAGACGCGCATTCAGTTCACTCACACGCAGATTCCTCTAGAATCGTGACGGCCAATGCATCGGCATTTTGTTCAGCAAATGTCGCTCGAACTTGTGACAACTTATCCTGCCATGTCACACCTGCAATTAAATAGATCTTGCAATGAAATACATATATCTACACAGGAACATAAAAATACCAACTAACTACATGTAGACTGTTTCTTTTATTTTTATGTAGGCCTATAGCCCTATACCCATGGATATGTTATAAATATCATAGACCTACACAATATATTGCGAGTTAGACTTTAAGGCAATAATTATATATGGACTAAATAAACGCTGACGTTAATACAGAAAGAACGGCATAAGAATAGAACAGAGGTTCTCAACCGGTGTGTCGCGACACACTGGTGTGTCGCAAATAGACCGGCGGTGTGTCGCGTAAAAATAGTGTGTCGTTGGTGTGTCGCGAAGAATTGGTGTCGCGAAACCCCAGGAGCAAAAACTCATTAATTGTTAGGCCAGACAATTAACGTAGAGTCATAAAACGACGCAGAATCGTAGATTAAGTTCGGTGGAATTTATAATATTAGAATCATTAAAAAATAGAAACTAAAGAGCATTCCAAAGCAGGACGTTTTGGCGCCGCCGTTTTGGCGCCGGACGTTTTGGCGCCGCCGTTTTGGCGCCGGACGTTTTGGCGCCGGAATTTTTTTGCCTCCGTTCTAGATTAAAATTTTTTTTATATTGTAGGTGATTGTAGGAGGTTCATTAACGCACATTTTGAGGTAAATTTTGTAATGATATTCCACGCCATTCAAAAGTTATGCCCGAAATAGCTTAGATTGTATGTATATGACATGCGTCGTGAGGGTCGGTTAGGGTTAGTTATAGGGTTAACATAGTCATTCGGTCCTGTAAATGGTATAAATTACGGTTAATTATTACACCACTGAATGAAACTTGAAAAATAATTATTAAACACGATTCGATCACTTCGTACTGATGTATTTGTAAACTGAACCGAAAATCAGTTGCTAAGATCAATTTCATATGGGCGCCAAAACGGTCGCGCCAAAACGGCGGCGCCAAAACGGTCGCGCCAAAACGGCGGCGCCAAAACGTCACGTACCGAGAGCATTCAGTGTCAACATTATCATTCATTATAAATTTTATAAATTTAAAATAGATAAGCTATTTTAACTTTAACAATAATTTATAGGCCTGTTTTAATTTAAAAGATATCGGCATAGTGACGATAGCGCCTCTGAGTAGTTTCTTGAAGGGGCGCTATATAAATGTTCTGATTGAATAAATGAATGCATGGTGTGTCGCCAAATTTTGGTTGCAAGTTTAGGTGTGTCGCGCGCGGAAAAAGGTTGAGAACCTCTGGAATAGAATCTGGTGAATATGGTTCCAACTGATTGGCAGGATACATGTACCTGCGAATTCAATGGTGTGAACGAAAGGTGGATTGTTAGGTCGAGGTGGTCGATCTGGGTCAGTCCAGATGATGTCCACAAGATCCTTGTCCATTTCGACGAGAGTAGCTTTGCCAAAAAGAGCCCTCTGATAGGATTGCCAGATGCCTAAGATATATCAGAACACATCGGCAACATCAATACGCGATACAATTACTATGCCGTGTTGTGAGACTGCCAGATGTCTTTGACGGTATAGCCTATATAACAGCAATATTTTACCATGTTGCATCTGGCTTTCTCATAGAAATGTCCCAGACCATAGCCAGGATTTTGTTGGGGGCGGGGATGGCGTTTACCCAGCTGAAATACTTATTAAGAACTTCAGCAGCTTCCATAATCATCGTCATGATAAGATCATCGTCGTGATCTAGGCCTACTCGGTTGTAAAATTTCACATAGAAATAATCATGGGCGGAGTTTGGTTTCCGTTCTTGGAGGGGCTGACCCCAAGTTTATCAGGGCCTTCTTAGGGGGGCTAACCCCGAAAAAGAATACCATTTTCATCGTAAAAAGTTGAATCTGGGCCTTCTTGGAGGGCTTAGCCCCCCTAACCCCTGATAAACTCCGCCCATGGAAATAATATCATGGGCTTCAAAATTAAGTCCTTCCTTAGTTCTCACATCTTGTGTTAGTAGATACATTGTTTCATTTTTACATTATTTCATTCCGGGGATGTTCAAACACCCAAGCACCCCTAAAAACGACCTTAGAAACATCGCCTAAATAATGGAATACGATCCATCAATATAAGCCACCTTCTTCTTCTTCTGTCTTCTTTTCTCTGCTTATTTTTAACTTTAGTCGTACTCGTTCCTGTATCTGTCACAAGACTGCGGCAACAAAAGCACAGTGTACATTAACAAGTAAAGAATAATTATGTATAGGCTGTAGTCGGGTAGATTGTGTTAATTTGACAGAATATGAATACGCACTGATTGAAACGTAGCTTGGATATGCTCCAAGTCGCGCGTTGTCTGGAAGGACAGCGAGAAGCCACTCCTCTCCCGTTGGATAACCAGTCATACCTAAGAGAAAACATCAAACTGCACGTTGACAAAAGGATTCTATAGACTTGACATTGCAAACAATAGGCATGCACACATTCCACACAATGGTCAGACGTAGGCTGATTGTTGCAGGGTCTATCTGTTTGTTAGTTTCTATTGTTCACTATGCTGGTTTTTATTATATTGTATATGACTCCTTCATTAAGCGCTTCTCTCAGCGAAAGCCTTTCGGAAGCGCTCCCAGTGCGATCGACCCCGAGAGAAAAGGCAGTTGATTCGAGGCGAAAGAGAGAGATATGAGGAAAGACTACCAGAGACAAAACCATAGCGAACTGATGGTGGTAGTCCATTCCATAAGGAGGGACCTTTGCCGTTTGCCGGCAAAGCATCTGGATTGAGCCATGGCAATCCTGACGTGGGGACCAAAGAGGTCAGACCGATCTAAAAGGACGCAGCGAAGTGGAAAAGGGACAAAGCATGAGGTCACAAAGATACCCAGAGCAAGACTAAATTGAGACTCAAGAACCAAAGCAAGAACTTTGAATTGTATACGAATAGAGAGAGGGAGCCAGTGACGTTGCTGAATCATGAACGTAGAAATGTGGGAGAATCGAGTCTAGCAGCTCATTTAAAATGCAATTTGATGGAAATTCTGATCAAATGTTGTCCGTCTAAGCAGAGAAAGTTGAGAAACTGTCAGAATTTGAAGTTAATGCCTAAAGCCTAACTTGCAGCCTATCCGAACGACCCTAAAGCCGGTCAGAATGTCAGATGTTGGTATAATAAAAAAAATAATATATTATGCTGTATGTTTCCTAAAGTGGCTTAGGTCTACAAGTAGGGCCTAAGCTACTATAGGTTTCAAGTGCAAATACGAACGAGCACACTAGACACTATTATACTGAAGTTGCAATCGAGTAGCCTACAATAATTACATGTATAAGTATCAAGTACTGCATCTCTGAATGTTGGTATTAAACGCTACGTGCTACAAGATAATAGAAATAATGATAACCTTCTTTCATCATAATCCAGTTGCAATCCATCTGTTGGTCGGCTTGAAGGAAGTATCTGCCATCCGTCCACAGAGCAGTTTGGTCCTTCGTTATTATAGCATAACCTTAATGAAAGTACAACAACGACTAATACGTATACTAAGATAAAAGTTGTGAGTCTCTTTAATCACACTGAGTATAGTAGGCTATGTTGTGCCGGTGCATTGTCTTCTGAGATTAGGGCTTTTGTAACACTTCTTCCACCAGATTAATGTGTATTATTCATTCAAAACAGCTGTGTCTGGTTGGCGCCTACACTACAGTACACGCAACGTTTTACTATTTTTATGCGTAGGCATAGGCGTACGGGAGATTTCAGCAGTGGGGGGGGGGGCAAAGATTGAACTTCTGCCCGAAAAATATATCCGTCAAACCGTAAAAAAAGTTGACGACTTTTTTTTAGTCATTCGGTCTGTCTTTACCCGAAAAACCGGACTTGCCCGAAAGTTCATGACTTTTTTTAGTCATTCGGTCTGTCTTTGCCCGAAAAACCGACCAGACTTGCCCGAAAGTGGGGGGGGGGGGGGGCAATTGCCCTCTGCACTCCCGCCTCGTACGCCTACGTGCGTAGGCAAATAATGTCATTATTTTTTAACCGATGTAGCAACATTAATACTATTTTTAGCTTTTATAAGTATTGGTGCTATTTTATTATTGTTGTTATTTTTACCCGATGTAGATAATATCATGAATATGATTCCTCAATGGCGAGGTGATTGAGTGAAGACTGTTGTTGTCGTTGTTGTCGTTGTCGTCGTTGTTGTCGTCGTTTCGACGGTTTCGTTATTAGAATCGCAAGTCTGTTGGTGGTTTTAATGACTTTAATCGAATGTCATTAATTATTATTAATAATTATAGGTCTAGCAATCAGCAGATGACTCAAAGACAGTAAAGTGTGTCGATTTGAATTGCGATTGGTGACGGGGCGAGTCGATAGTTGCATATGGTCGGTGAGGTCCGATAATAATTTGAGAGCTTTGGACAAGTGGTGTAAAGACATCTTGAACTAATCCTGAGTTCTTAATCAGCTTCTCTGACCTAAGTACCTCTTTAGTAAACTTAGTCGACTCTAATCGCCATATTGTAGGCCCATCGGCCATTTATAAGGCTCTTCAAATTAGCAGATAGCTAAGCAGGAATTAATAAACGTGGAACAATCTATAATAAAAATGTAACGGCGTACGCACCATGCAAATTTAGGCGAACAAGATCTCCCAAAGTAACGGACCGATTATTTTAAAAATCTCACCAAAACGTTCCATTCAAATACATGCGTGTTCTTTGAATGTTTTTTTCTTCAAAAACCGCAATCTTTAACAACAATAATATTTTATCAAATTCGTCGGCTATTTCTATGCAATTTACACGTCGCCGCTAATCAACAGTAGGGTTGCCAGATTTCGGAAAAATTTTGTCGCGAGATTTTGAAAAAAAAGTCGCGAAAATCGCGAGATCATCGAGCCTTATTTCGGTCGCGAAAATCTCTTCTGACGACTAAAAAAGTCGCCCAATTCGTGCTTTTCGCGACGACCTGGCAACCCTGATCAACAGTGACCAGACGAAACATAGAATGAGGTCGCGTGCCGTGACGTCATAAGCGAGTCGCATAATAATTTCCGTTAATTCAAAAACGAAAGCGGCCGAAGGGGAGGGAGGGGAGGGGGAAGGGGTATGTTTTAAATGAAAAGCCTAGAGATTCAAAGACCAGGTGAGGAGAGGGAGGGGAGGGGTGGTGGAGGGGAAGGGAGAGGTGAGGGTAAGGGGAGGGGAGGGGAAGGAGAAGGGGAGTTGGTGAGCGAGGGGGAGGGGTGGGGGAGGTAGGGAGGGATGGTTGGATGCTCTTTTCAGCCACAGCAACGCGTGGCCGGGTTCAGCTAGTATTATTATATATTCTGTCTACGCATACCAAATCTCAATCAAATTAATGGCGATTGATTTAATCAGTCAATGCTTCATTAGGTCTCAGCGCATTTGTCACTCGCCCTTAAAAACCCATAGAGTTTTGGTTCATTTTAAGACAGCAGATAATTTTAGACTGGAGAGTGAATAGGTCGCATATTTTCTGCATGCTCATGCATCTTAATGACTGCAGGCGTTCTCCAGAGAGTGTAGGACTACAGGGCCGCTGCACTTCCTACCGTGAAGTCATGCTGGCGTGTTTTAAATGAAAAGTCTAGAGATTCAAAGACCAGCTTACGATTGAGGCGCACTAACTTTCTCAACATAATATTAAGGAGAGTCTTTGTGACAAGATGAACGCGTGGCTGTATAGCTGGACTCCTCCGATTGCATGACACAATAAAAGGCAAATAGGTTACCAATAATTATAGTAGGCCTACCTTGAGCCAACTTCTTGCTCTTAGTCTTAGACTATATGCAAATGAGTCACCTAACTCATCCACCTTGTCATTGTTGGAACAATAATTCAATAGCCATATAGGCCTACGTTGTCAGGTAAACCATGTCACGTTCTAGACATCTGGAATCATCTGCACACTGCATAATGACATTCTATAGAGTATAGACTATTCCTTCCCTCTTCTTCTCGTCCATGTTCGCTTCTTTCATTTCTCCGTTCATTCATTCGTAACACCTGTTGAAATGTTGCCGATGTTGTAGGATGAGTTTTAACTTTTACTGACATATAGATGACTATTGTGAATACATGTCATAGCTTATGTTTCGTTTTGTGGTAATGATGATGATGATTACCTGATGAACCGGAGAATCCCGACATGTACTTAACGCGACGATCCCAGTCGGAGATCCGATCTTCGCTCTACACAGCAGCAATAAGCAATACACAATAAACAATACATGTAGGGCCTATATGAGACGATCATCAATCATCGAACATTAAAATTAATGTGGCTCATTTCTATCGGTTGCCTCTTCGTTAAATGTCTATCAGGTTCAATTATTGATTATTCAATTTTCTGTTTCCATCTTCTTCTCTGTTCTAAATATTCTGATTGCTTGGCCTACCGCTCTCGCCCCCCCCCCTCGAAAACTGACACTTTCTTCGTGGTTTTAACCAAACTAATTTCCTCGCACTAATCATGGACGGCTGAATAAAAGGACAATTGATTGGGTGTTTGAGACTTTTGGTGTTGAGAGGAATCCTAAGCAGGCCTATAAAATCTGTTTACGAAAAGGAAACTGGCATAATTACTATGGACACATCATGAGAAAAGAAGAGAGTTGTTTGAAGCAGGTGATAATTCAAGGCACAACGCAATGGTCACGTGCACGAGGTGGACGAAAACGATTTTGATGGATAAGATCCGAACGTGGACTTAACTCTGCACATGTGCGGAACTGATAAAGCGGGCGTTCTCTGATTTGCGATGTGACCAGAATGTCACGAATTGAGAAAAATTGTGCATAGGTCCTAATGCGGCCAACCCTCGTATAAATAACTAACTAAATAACTACTTTAAATAATAAGCAGCAGGCATCAATGTCTGATTTCCTCTCTTAAAGGCTGTAAACTGTATAGGTCTAAATAAAATTACAATAAACAATCTACATAAAATTATAACGCATTTCATTAGCCGGATCAAAAAGCCAATGATGTCTCATAAGTACATGATTTGCAAGCAGCTATAGACTATCTTATAGCCTAATTATTCTGTGTGATAAAAGCCAATTGATCATTGATGGATTTTAGTGTAAACTGACCCCATGGTCATCGGCTAGAAGGACGAGGTATGCGTCTAGAGCTGTTCCTCCGGTCAATGTGATGTTGTTCATTGCGGAACGTAGATTTGCTATTCGCTCCGTTGTATTAACGCGGTTCGACGGACGCGTCTACAGCAGACAACGTAATATACGTAAAACAGGTTTCAAGTAGGTTAACACTGTGAAATATGTTCCAACAGCCTAACAGGCAACTTGAAGGTCAACGCCAATCAGTTGACCTATGAGTTAACTTATGCGACATGGACACACAAGCACTCAGTTTATTCTAGAACAAAATACTCTGACCGCTTGTTTCTGAATTAATCACAATTAATCAGACAAGAAGTAAACTTAAAAACGAATGATATGAAGTAAATAAGTAGACCTATGTGATTAAATAAGTAAGTAGGCCAGTCTTTATCTTTCCATTTACAGACGCACAATGGGACAGGAAATTTTTTAGGGAAGAATTCACATACAAGCAATGAGTCTTAATAGGTCTGCGTAATATTAGGACTACACTACTCCCAATCAACGAAACCCTTTGCCTACTTGCTTACAAAGTCCTGATAAGGTCATAGAAAAATTGAACCAAAGAGACTAGTTAGATATACAGAAAATGCGCTGGAAACAGATTTTGGAGGTGACTACAAATTCACTGTTTCTGCCAAGAAACCACTTAGAATTGGTCCTACAACTTGCCCAAACAGAGAAGGCATTGCAAGCGCGTTTGATCACAATGGGCTCACCTATTTCTCACCTAACTTGCCCCAGTTTCCCCTCCTGTGTTCCTCACTTTCCGTGTATTACTTACGTCTGGTGTTTCTGGACAGAGCGTTCGGTTATTTGGATTGATATCAATGTATTGCCATGCAGCCGAGCATTCCTGCAAAGCCAAGACTCCTAAAACACGAATAGACAGAATTCATCAGGTTCTTTTTTATAGTCAGAAATAGTCAACTTCGATCCTTTCAGTCGCATCTTACATGCAGCATATATTATTCTAATGCAGACCTATTCTTTGAGGAAGAATCGAACCCAATCATTCTGAAAATTTTGAGTAGACATGGTAGACTTAAGCTACATCTCTGGATATTTCGTCTAATTTTCAGTTTACCCGAATACCAATTTGTTCTGCAATGTGACAGCGGCAGGACTGTGTTAACAACTTTGTCCCGGGTACGGGAAAGAATACTGATTGAGTCGGTGCATCGGGCTCGAACCCGCAATCGACGCTCACCACCGAATAGATTGAACAAAGAATAATTCGCTTGATATACATGTACCGTAATAATAATTATAAATGTATCGACCGACCTAGAGCAGCGATGACGAACAGACTGGAGACGATATTAGACTTCTTCATTTCGTTCTTCTTCCAACAACAACAGACTCCAAGATATGTCACCGATTAACCGACTTTACCACGTAATATGCCAATTTTTGTGCGCTCTATATCTGCTGATACAAAACGAAGTTGCAGCGATAGACTACGAACGAGATTGACGTCGTTCTGATCGGATCCTATAGGCTACGTAAACAGCGACTGATATTATGAATTATGATATTATGATATTATGATATGATGTCTGATGTTTATCAGGCAATGAGGTCAAAGTGGGTTAAGAACAGAACAACATACGATTCGTACATGACACAATCGATCAGGATATAGGACATGTCATCGTCAGACATAATAGAGATAAATTGATGTATAAATATATTATATTGAAAGAGAAAGAGAATTAGAGAGAAAAAGAAAAGATAAAGAGAAAAAGAGGGAGGGAGGGAGTATTATTCTTCTAGTTGTCACTGAGATAAGACAGCAGCTATGTTTTGGACGCCTGCTCTAACCAACGTCATCTACTCGGCCACTGGGCTCCCTCCCCTCCTCTCGTCTGGCTCCAGTTTTAACTTCTTAAGATCCACCATCGTCTCGATCGTAGACGTCGTTCAGTCTTCTATACAACCAGGCGCGGATTCAGAGGGGGGCGGAGCCGGCGTACGCCCCCCTAAACCTGCCGAACTGACCTAATACTAATATAATTGCAATTTGGGAATAGGATGTTTGAAGTAGCTGGACCGGCAGAATGGAGCTCTCTTACCGGAGCTCTCTTACCTACTTACCTGAGTTGCTATCAGACGTTGCCCACGTGACCAATGACGTTTGCCGTGACGTCATTCGCAAAGTTCATGCACAGACAAAATTTACGTAAATAGAAATTGGTCAATTTAAGAATAATTTTTATGTCGAGTGGTCCGCCGTCAAAACGGCTTAAACAAGCAGTTTTATCATTCGCGAATAAGCCGACTGCCGCTGGTAAGACAAAAGCCTATCTTAGGCGTAGAATCTCAAAAGATGGCATATGATATATTAATATCATAATAATTTTGAAATTCGTCGTGCTGATGATAGCCGCCGAAAGATACTCTGCGCGGGGGTAAGGGGACTCAGGTCCGGACCGGTGTGAGTCCGGGCTGGCGAAGAAAGGGGGCTGAGGTTTGGCCCGGTGTGAGCCCGGGCTGGCGGGAGAAGGGTGTTGAGTCCGGGTTGGCGGAGGAAGGGGCTGAGATTCACAAGGACAGCAATTTTGAATTTTGCTACAATAGCACGTCGATGCTTATATGCTAATAGAATGCACCGCAGACCGTGATGTACCCGTAAACCCCCTACATGTGACATGCCCCTGGGGTTTTTCTATATAGTAGGCCTACCCATATGACAGTATACTTAAAACTTATTAGGTTATATAGGCCTAAACTTTTAACTGTTGTGATTATATTAAAGACTAAGCCCATTTCTTTTACAACGAAATTTTGACATTCTTATACTGGTAGCTAGTGTGCGACTCTGCAAAACGACTTCTTATTTAAGTTTTCATGATTTTATCGTTTATAAATAGCTGGCAAAAAAGAGCCTAAAAAGGGCTCAAGTTGAGGTCAACAGAGCTAAAAATGCGCTGGCGGCTGGGGCGGAACCCCAGACCCCGCTGGGAGCTTACAACGCTCCCCAGACTTCCTAGTCGGTATATGGGCTTCGTGCCTTTGGCACTCGCAGCTCCACGCCTTCGGCGCTTCATAAAAAAGTTATAGTTGGGCTTAGGGTTTCAGCCCCCCAAACCTGAAATCCTGGCGCCGCCACTGTATATATATATTTACGGGATTGGATTGGTAGTATTTACGCCCCCCCTAACCAGAAATCCTGGATCCGCCTCTGACAACTGTGAAGTTGGTCCATACAGTCTACATCAATCTGCAGACTATCTTGCAGTGGCGGCGCCAGGATTTCAGGTTTGGGGGAGCTGAAGCCCTAAGCCCAATTTTAAAAAGTTTATGAAGCGCCGAAGGCGCGAAGCTGCGAGTGCGGAAGGCACGAAGCCCATACCGACTAGGGGGTCTGAGGGAGCGTCGTAAGCTCCCCCAGCGGGGTCTGGGGCGGTGCCCCAGCCGCCAACGCATTTTTAGCTCTGTTGACCTCAACTTGAGCCCTTTTTAAGCTCTTTTTGCCAGCTATTTCTGAACGATAAAATCATGAAAACTTAAATAAGAAGTCGTTTTGCAGAGTCGCAGACTAGCTACGGGTATAAGAGTGTCAAAATTTTATTGTAAAAGAAATGGGCTTAGTCTTTACTATAATTACAGAAGCTAAAAGTCTAGGCCTATATAGCCTAACAAGTTTATAAGTATGCTATCATATGGCTAGGCCAGGCCTACTATATATATATATATTAGGGTGCCACTGAAAATTAAAGTTTGTATTTTGCATTGTCCCACCCCCATAATTTGTTACCTTGGTTACTAAAAGCAAGGAGAAAAAGTTTGGTGTCAACCAGAAAATATTTACTGGTAGCTTGACGCGGTTAAAGTTTTTAGCATTGGACAATGTTAAATTCCATGATGTTTCAATGCGTAAGATACACTACTATGAAGGGTGCTCTTTATTGCTAAGTTAGTGATGAGCAATTGAGCCCAGCACTACTGGTGAGCAACAGTAGACTCTTTCGTGATCAGAAATGTCTTGCGGTGCCTCTCAGCAACTTAAAACATAAATTTATTCTGTTTTTCATAGTGACCAAGAACACCATTGAATAAATTAGCGGCATTGTTGACCACCATCAGACTCTCTGCCCATATTTGAGCACTAGCATACTCAGAAATGCTCTCTCAAATGCTAGGGTGAAGGTCTTTAGGGCCAAAAAGTCCTGTGTTATTCCAATTGCCACAAGAAACTTATAAATATGTTGCAACCACCGAAGCATTGGTAAAGAAACAGTGTCATGTCCATGCAGTATAAACTTACAACTTGCCGAGGAGTTTGTCCATGGGTTTCTTCACTTAGGGCTGTGACTATTGCTTCCTTCAAATCCAGAGGAACCATTGCATCAGAGAAAGTGTGACCAATTAGTATTTCCCCTAGATACTACAAATGACTACAGAAGGAATTGATTGCTGAATCGATAACAGTTTAGTTGTTTGTCTGTATGCATCAAACTCATGCAGAAGATTCAAGACGTTGCGAGGATCAGGTGTGGCACATGCATGTGTGTACAGACACTGAATGTAAACTCAACAATTGACTTGAACTCTGGGAGAGCTGACAACTCGCATTTGATGAGATTTATTGAGAGTAAAATAAGTATCTTTTTAACCTTGTTTGTGACCTTGCCATCCATCTAGCTCTAGGGTAGATTCCAGAGCATGGATATGCACACTTGCACAGATCTCCCTTACTTTATACTCCTTTTAAGAATATCAGTGCCAGGTAAAAGAGCTCATAGTCTTCCTAAAAGTCTTGACTGAATATCATATTGAGCTGGATGAACTCGATAAACTCATTTTGCACCAGATCCAAACCACTGCAGGTGCTGTCACCTTTATGCCATTTTCATACCGGTCTGCGTCAAATGCATAATTATACGTGAGTACTGAGTAGCCTATCTAAATCTTCTAAATATCTTGTTTTTTTGCCACTGGAGGTCCCATCTGGTGTTGAACACTTTGGCATCGACTAATTCCATGATTTTGGTCTACAAACCAAGCTCAGAAGTGTTTTCTTATACACTTTTGTTCAGACAAAACATAGGCACCATCAGGAAGGATTGTATTGCTGGAAGTTGTATGAAATGACATTGACAGTCTTTATTTAGCCTTTTATGGTTTATCCGTGTTATTAGAGCAACATCCAAGAATTGGGAAAGATCAAAAAATTACAAGAAACATTATTATTCTTAGTCAGTATGAACATTGAGTCACAGCACAGCCTGTTCTCTGTAAATATAAGCTATTTCCATATGCGATTTTGAATAAATTATGTTATACGCTACTATAAACTACTGACGCGCTAAGCTACCTCTAAATAATCTTCTATCTGAATAAAATTTGTATCACGTGAGTTTCTTGCCATAGAAAACATTTGTAGGGGGTGGGCAACTGGATCAGACAAAATTATTTTTTGACCATGCATTTGGTTGGCACCCTAATATATATATATATATATATATATATATATATATATATATATATATATATATATATAGAAAAACCCTAGGGGCATGTCATATGTAGAGGATTTTACGGGTACAACCAGTGGCGGCGCCAAGATTTTAGGTTTGGGGGCTGAAACCCCAAGCCCCTCCTCCTAGAAACGCAAGTAGAATATTTTCCTTAAGGGCGGTAATTTTGCATGCGCTGGAGACCCAAAGTTGCGAGTCCCGAATGCACGAAGCTCATACCGACTAGGGGTCTGGGGGAACGTCGTAAGCTCCTCCAGCGGGGTCTGGGGCGGAGCCCCAGAAACCAGCGCGTTTTTCGCTGTTGACATTGACAGGAGCACGTCTCAGGCTCTAAAGTCATGAAAAAAAATTGAATTTCCACAATGCAATAATAGCATTTTGGGCTGTCATTTTTTACTAAATAGCTCATCATTTCAATGCTGAAAGTTGTGGATTACGACTTCAAAAGTGCCCCCCCCCCCACCTGCAAACCATTGTTTAAATTTGATATCAGCACTTAAATGGTAACATTTTAAGCTGTCATCTCAACAAATTTCTCATAATTATTTCATTGCTGAAAGAAATGGTTTATGAGTTCAATAATGTTCCTCCACGTTGTATAAATTATCGAATTCCACACTGCAAGGGTATACCAGTTTTGCTGTCGACCTAGCAAAATTGTTCATGATGGATAAACAGTAGATAACACTCTAGAAATTTACAATGACATTTTGGAGATATTTTTGAAATATTGGGGGGAGCAGCATCTCCGTCCACAATCACAAACTTCGGGGTCTCGTGGACCGTTCCCTGACCCCCAAGTCTCCGCCCATGACTGCTGGTGCTAAATGAACACCCCATTACCCAATGTATAGTTGTGTAGGACTACCGGCGTAGCCCTCAAGAGGCCGGCGAGCCGGACATGGTGCACACTACCTCATCACGGTCTGCGGCGCATTCTATTAGCATAAGCATCGACGCGCTATTGTAGCGAAATTCAAAATTGCTGTCCTTGTGAATCTCAGCCCCTTCCTCCGCCAACCCGGACTCAACAACCTTCTCCCGCCAGCCCGGACTCACACCGGGTCAAACCTCAGCCCCCTTTCTCCGCCAGCCCGGACTCACACCGGGCCAAACCTCAGCCTCTTTCTCCGACAGCCCAGACTCACACTATGCGAAACCTCAGCCCTCTTGCCCCCGCCCAGACCTCAGCCCCTTTCCCCGCTAGCCCGGGCTCAGACTGGTCCGGATCTCAGCCCATTCTCCCGCCAGTTCAAACCCTCCAGTCCTCTTCCCTCTTCCAGACCCGTCCAGATCTCAGACCGGTCGGTACCTAAACCCTCTGCTCCGCCATCGCGGATCTCTGCTCCTTTTCCCGTCAGTCCGGTTCGGACTTCAGACCAGCCCGGACCTCAGCCCTCTGTTCCCTGCAGCTCCATTAGGGTATAAATAAGAGGACTGTGTGCATGCTAAATTGCTAATATTGAGTCGCAGAGAGAGAGTCGATGTCCGGGAGTCGAGCCCAGTCGCAATTGATGCCTCACATGTGAGTAGATGTATGACCGTCCGCCGCAGTTGGGGTCCGAAAAATAAGATAATAATAATAACTTTTAAGCATATACATGGACATTCATTGCCTTTTGCTTTGGGATGAGGCTGAGTCACACTTAGGGGCTTAGCCCCCTAACCCCTCCCCTGGTGCCGCCAATTGCATAAGCATCTACACTATGATAATATAGTTGATTTCGTTGCCGTTGGTCATTGTCTAGTTTCCTTATTACAAAGTAAGCCGTTTTAGACATTTTCAGCTTTTTGCTTTGGGGGGGCTGAGCCACGTTTAGGGGGGGCTTAGCCCCCTGTAACGATATCCTTGGTCCCACCCATACGTTCTTACTTTGATATATATATTGTTGATTAGTAATTACATGTGTTAAGTTAGGGAGAGGCCTTAGTTAATGATTAGCTTATAATTCGAGCGAGAATTATTACATTGTTCTGTTTAATTAATCAACCAGTGCTATAACCAGTGCTTAGGGGCAAAATATATTAAATTAGTGGAAAGCATTGCGGAATATTACAACGATCGGCGATCGGCGTTGGTTACATATGGAAAGCTGGGATCAGAGTCGTCTGCTGGGCATGCGCACGAGAGGGGCTGGATCGGGAGGAGAGACGAGAAGGAATGGCCGTCTAAGGAGGATTGTTGGTGGTTGATTGGCGATGAGTATTCGCTAGATGTTGTTAGACGATTTCGTGACATTTGTTTGATCGGATATTAAAGCAACGGAGCCGGTAGTTTAGTGTCCTAAAGTATGGACAAGAAATCTGGAAGTTCGTAAAACGTGAGAGATTGTAATAGCGGATTACTAACAAGTAATTGACGTTGAAATTCTACCTTCATTGGATTTCGTAGAACTCCGGCATTACTTCTCGCAACATTGAGAAGTGACAGTGAAACTATAAAAGTTATATCGAACGGTAAATGGACGGTAAATACGAAAAGGAACAAATAGTCTTCAATTCGTGGACAGCTACATCGAAGAATAATTACCTATGAGCAGAAAAGCACGGTGAAGCGCATCGACGATGAAACTGAAAAGAGTCATCTACAACCATTGGTAACGGCGCTTGGAGAAAAGACGAGAAGCATTGGCCGTATCGATCTACAGCTTCAGCCAAGAACATACAACGCGGGAGGGTAATTATAGTAGGAATATCCCTCAAAATTATTTTATTCAGCACTGGTTTAAGTAAATAAGTTGACTTGTATTTAAACTGACATTTCCACGACCCTAGACATAGAATTCATTAACTATATATGTTGATATATTAATATTCATGATTCAAATATTATTTTTATATAAAACATTGTCTTGTTGATTGGCTGACATTTAGAGCATTGACCCACATTGCGACAAATTACCAGATAGTATGCAAATTGGTAACCTGATTTCAGATTCGAAATCTGGGAATAGTTTCCATTAATTAGCGAGCCATAGTGTGGTATCTATTCCCGTTACAAAACTGGGGGCATCGTCCGAAGATTCTAGAACAATTTAAGGGTGTTAATCTAAAAGATTTAAGAGTTATTATATTGCGAAGTTTATTTACGACAGCAATAATAGTTTACTCACGTGCATCAGCGTTTAGCGTGCTGTTTGAATACTAATTAGGCGTGACGTCATTTCGATTTGAGTACACTGACTGGTATTGGTTGATAAAGAGGTCAGGTCTAAAGTAAAAGTCAGTTACCGCTAAAACTTAAAATAGTGTCTGAAATTGCTGTAGCGCTAACCTACCTATAAAATAATTGGACTTTGGCAAATGGCGGCAGAATATTCCAAGTGGGTTAAAATAGGAACGGATCTTGGTTATGAAGGACAAGGTCTAAGAGAGTTTGTGAGGGAGAGACAAGAGGAAAACAAGGCCCTGAAACAGGCAGAATTACTAGCTGATTACGAGAAAGAGAAATTAATTTCAGAACGGGAACGAGAACGGAGACAGGAAGAAATAGCTGAGAGGATACGTAATGAACAACGGGAAGACAATAGGATTTCTGAAGAACGAGAACGAGAAGAGAAGAGGATTTCTGAAGAACGAGAAGAGAGGAGGGCTTCTGAGGAAAGGGAAGCCAATCTGAAACGGATCGAACTCGACAATCAGAAAGTGATATACCGGACGCAAAATGGTTTGCAGATTTGCTAATGGAACCAAAGAAAAATATCCAACCGCTCTAATTGACATTAAGAGTGAAGAATTTGAAGGGAAAGCAGAGGCTTTAGTGATAGAGAACTTGGTCAAGGAACTAATAATAAATCCAGGTTTATACGAGAGGAAACCGATAAGAATTGAGTATATAAATAAATCCAGGGTCAAGGACGTTGGAGTGAACACCTATGAGAGTGATGTCACGAGGGGCGGAGCTAGCAAGGAGTTAGCTATTGATGACGTCAGGAGGACGGACAAGAAAAGAGTAACCTTCGAGGGAATACATCCGCTGGTAGACAACCGCGATGTTATTGAGAATAAAAATGGCTATGCTAAGAATAGATATAAAGTGATCGAAAATCCGGTGGGAAGGAAATTAACGGGTGACTGCATGAGGCGAAAGTATGATCCAAGAGTTCAGCGAGTCGAGGAAGATGGCGGATCGAGACGAAGGGTCGTCGAGAGAAACAATAATACAGTGAAGACGTGTAATACAAAGCGACGCTTTGGTGAGTTCAGTTTCAAAAATACACAGGTGAATAAGAGTTTTCAAGGAAAGGCAAGGTGTAAGGCAGTTAATTGGAATTGGCGTGAACCGCGGTGTAAGAATTATGGACAGCGTAAGGCGGAATCAGTTGAAGCCAGAGGTAGTCATTGTGACAGGAGAGACTGGGAAAATAAAAGGACAGATTATGTAACCCGAGTATTCAACAGGAAAGACGCAGGCCAGGGTAGATCATGTGAAATGAGGAAATGGAAACAGTCAGACAGAATGCAGAGAGAGTTCTGGGAAGATAAGTGCAGAGGAAGTTATGGAAATGGAAACTGGGGTGCAGGAAATGATGTGAACAAGAAGGAAAATTGGTCATGGAATGACAGAGGATGGTCATACCCTAACAATAAAGAGGATAAGAGGAGAAGTGGCAGAGACTACAGTGGAGAAGTTGAAACATTAGAAGGTGTTAAGTGGAATTCTTATGGAGATACAGATGCACGGAGTTTTGGAAAGAAGCACATGGGTGAACTAGAAACACAAAAGGGCATGACGTTGAAATTTATACAAGAAGGTGAAGAGAGATACATGTAGCATGTCAGACATGAACAGGTTAGACTGTCATTACATGAGGAGAAGTGATGCAAATAGAAATTTACAGTAGCTTGTGGAGAATACTTAATTAAGGAATAAATGTAAATAGAATTAGGTGAGATTAATTAGAATACAGTGTCTGAGTGTGATGTTAAGATAAGTCACTTAGATAAATAGGAAAACAGTTAAGCAGTGAGAAATAGTTAAATAAGAAGAAATAATAGGTCAATTGAGCAAAATGCGAGATATTAAAAGTACCAAGGTAGGTGGCAAGTTACTATTGTTGCTACATGGATGGAATAACCAGATGGATAAATTCCGTGCGTTAAGATGGTGACATATATACATAATAAGTAAACTTTAAGTTAATTATAAGAGAGTTAGGATAGCAGGTTGACATTGGAACCAAGGAGTGTCAAATTTGATGTGAGACCAGTAACAGAGTTGACAAGAAAGAATGCAAAGATCACAATAGAATGGAATGAGGAATTAGAAAGGTCATTTAAGAAGTTAAAGAACGCTCTGCCAGAAGCACCGATATTGAAGCTACCCCAGATTGGTGTAGAATTCACTTTGAGAACGGATGCATCTAATACGGCGATGGGATGTGTGCTGATGCAGAATCATGAGGGAACTATGCATCCAGTAGCTTATGCAAGTAAGAAGTTTAGTGAGAGCGAAAGGAACTATTCTGTGGAGGAGAGAGAGTGCCTAGCGATGGTTTGGGGGATTCAAAAGTTCAACCGTTACTTGTATGGACAGGAATTTGTTGTAGAGACTGACCACTTAAGACTGCAATATTTAAAGACTGGTAGCATAAGAAATGCTAGAGTAATGCGCTGGTACCTAGTGCTTCAGAATTACAGCTTTAGAGTTAGATACCTCAAAGGTAGTGACAATGTAGTGGCTGATTATTTAAGCCGAGGATTAGAGTAAGTAGAATAAGAAATATTAATAAGTGAATCAGTGTAAATGTAATGTAATTTACAAGTATAGATAAGGTAAAGGTGATATAATATGAAATATCATAATAGATGTTAAATGTTGATGTTGATTAGAATGTTGCATAATTGCGTAGCTATAGATAGTGTAAATATTAGTATAGATGGCTAAGTAATAGTAATATTATAAGAAGTATGGGTAGTTATGATAAGGATATTGAAAGGAAAATTTGTAGCAAATTTTAGTTTGTGGGGGATTGTTGTAACGATATCCTTGGTCCCACCCATACGTTCTTACTTTGATATATATATTGTTGATTAGTAATTACATGTGTTAAGTTAGGGAGAGGCCTTAGTTAATGATTAGCTTATAATTCGAGCGAGAATTATTACATTGTTCTGTTTAATTAATCAACCAGTGCTATAACCAGTGCTTAGGGGCAAAATATATTAAATTAGTGGAAAGCATTGCGGAATATTACAACGATCGGCGATCGGCGTTGGTTACATATGGAAAGCTGGGATCAGAGTCGTCTGCTGGGCATGCGCACGAGAGGGGCTGGATCGGGAGGAGAGACGAGAAGGAATGGCCGTCTAAGGAGGATTGTTGGTGGTTGATTGGCGATGAGTATTCGCTAGATGTTGTTAGACGATTTCGTGACATTTGTTTGATCGGATATTAAAGCAACGGAGCCGGTAGTTTAGTGTCCTAAAGTATGGACAAGAAATCTGGAAGTTCGTAAAACGTGAGAGATTGTAATAGCGGATTACTAACAAGTAATTGACGTTGAAATTCTACCTTCATTGGATTTCGTAGAACTCCGGCATTACTTCTCGCAACATTGAGAAGTGACAGTGAAACTATAAAAGTTATATCGAACGGTAAATGGACGGTAAATACGAAAAGGAACAAATAGTCTTCAATTCGTGGACAGCTACATCGAAGAATAATTACCTATGAGCAGAAAAGCACGGTGAAGCGCATCGACGATGAAACTGAAAAGAGTCATCTACAACCATTGGTAACGGCGCTTGGAGAAAAGACGAGAAGCATTGGCCGTATCGATCTACAGCTTCAGCCAAGAACATACAACGCGGGAGGGTAATTATAGTAGGAATATCCCTCAAAATTATTTTATTCAGCACTGGTTTAAGTAAATAAGTTGACTTGTATTTAAACTGACATTTCCACGACCCTAGACATAGAATTCATTAACTATATATGTTGATATATTAATATTCATGATTCAAATATTATTTTTATATAAAACATTGTCTTGTTGATTGGCTGACATTTAGAGCATTGACCCACATTGCGACAAATTACCAGATAGTATGCAAATTGGTAACCTGATTTCAGATTCGAAATCTGGGAATAGTTTCCATTAATTAGCGAGCCATAGTGTGGTATCTATTCCCGTTACACCCCCCTAGCCCCCCCCCCCCTAGCGCCGCCACTGCTATCTTGAAGCGCCGTTGTTTAGTAAACGTAGGGGGAGCTCCTCATGCACCACGGTTTCCACGATACCGGTATTCACAGCGTACGTTAGACCTACCACCACATGGTCCTGCATGGTGGGGTCGTTTTTTTAAGGATGGCGTCGTCGTTCGATGATTCGATCGACGCTCTAAACACCAAACGATCGACGATATTGAATCCGTTGTACACTGTACGTGTAGCCTACATAGGACTATGAGCATAGTGTGTCCGTAGTGTATACTTTATTTGCAGTGCTTAGGCCATAGATATCCACAAGCAGTGATTTAGGTCAGATGGACTCGGGAGTGACGGGTGATTGCATTGAGTTGACCCACTCTAGGCCTACTCGAAATGAGCTGGTTAAGAAGAATATACATAGGCTAAGAAGAAACACAGAATACGCAACGAGGTGATCGGAGAGGATATGGGACAAAAAGAGACAATACTGGGCAAGATCAGGGAAAGGAGATCCGAGGCTTACATGGTGTGTGCACGTAACAGGGATGGCAGATAATAAGCTCTATATGACCAGGTATACAGGGATTCGACCATCTGAATTGAATGCTTCTTTTGGGTCAATATCTATACATGTCTATACCTAGGTAAGAAAGAGAAGAAAACCTATGACTGGACTTTGTCATTGTCTAATCATGTTAACAAAAAACAAACGAGGACATTAATTAAAACTAAATTAATGAGCCACTTTGTCAAATTTATCAAAGACGTCTGTTTAAAAATCTACAAATTATCTGCAGATATAAATAATTTCCAATGGTCTATTAATACAGAGTCTATCAATCTCAGTCTAAGCGTGCACGTTCGGTTGTGATAATCATGTATGTATCTATAGTATATGCTTAAATGACAATTGAAAACTTGTTGAAAGTTAACTCTCTTGCCAGGGTCATGACTACTAGGGTTAGGCCTACCTCAGCACAAATCAGCAGATTGACATGCGCTGGCTGCCCACTGAGTCTGAGCACGCACTCCATTTCACATAGGTATATTTAGGCCTAGCCGCCTAGGTGCATTTACTGGTCGCATTGGTCAAAACAGTCAACATTAGCCTACTGTGCGACATAATTTATATCGTTGCTATCACTTCATCGCTAATTGTACGATGTATCGCCACAATCTATCATGTATCATATCTTATGTTCATATATCTGCAGTCTCAATTATGAATAATTGACAGTGTTCTAGTGTACTATAAGTAGGCCTAATGTGTTGAACCCACTTGACCACCGACGTTCACCGTCGTTCATATTCTCATTATTAAGCACCACAACGATAATATCCATTATCCAGGGGTCAAAACTGCTCACTTGAGCCTCAGCTTAACCCTCATTCAAACAAGCGAAAATGCAACTTAATTTGAACAAAGAGGGGTCTTGCAGACTTTCGTTTTGATATGGGTTTTTCATAGGTAGGCCTAGACCTGTTTGTGTTTTTATATGCCAATTTTTTAAAGATGATAGGCCTAGGGCCTATCATATCAGAATAACTAAAAAAAACAATGTATCAGTCGAGATCTCTATGAAGCACGAATAATTTTTAGGATGAATTTGAAACTAAAATGTTTAGTTATTAGGCCTACATTAATTGTGACGATCTATCATAGGCCTAGGCCTACATTATGTTTGATCGACTAGCTCTATCTACAAAATGTGGACATCAGATAACGAAATCCTAATTCTCGTAAAATTAGTAGGCCTGCTAAATGCTGCAATGTTCAAAGTCATCATTATAGGCTACTGTTTTCTAGAAAACATCTATCAAAAATTATCGCCAATGCGATAAAGCTCAAGTCTCAATTAATTGGTACGTATCAGTCGACGGTCTCTACTATGCAAAATAGTTGTTCAAGCTTCTTACCGGCAGGTGGCAGTTTGGTAGACTAATAGACTGTCGATGTAGCCAGAAGAAGGCCCAACATTGGGAACTTAACTCCTCGCGTGGATTAAACCCATATATTTTATGGACTCGATATGGGATTATGGGTCCGATGTAGAAATATGAGTCCCATAAAAAATTATGGGCTCCATAGACAATGTCCAGGATCTGTGGAGTGAGAAGAGTTCATGGCCATGGCAGAATTGGCCAAAAACCGATACAAGTAGTTTTGCGGTTTAACTGTGAGATAACAAAGATCATTATCCACGCCCTCCTCCTTTTATCCAGGCTTGGGACTGGTACTGGCAGAGTGCAACCAGTGGCAGGAGGTATACAGTCATCTTGAGATGCGGCTGGAGATATTGTAGGATGAGGTCGAAGAGTTGATGATGGACAGAGAGGAGATGCGTTGACTGATCATGTGTTCAATTGCACAGGAAGAACTGAAGTCCATGATGATGATGGAGGAGGAGAAGGAAGAGGACAAAGAGGAGGAGGACGAGAAGGAGGACAAGGACGACGAGTATGCTGACATTCTTAGCCATACATCAACAGCGTGTAGCCTAATCTATGTCTTAGTAATCTGTTGGGAGTGTTGACATTTGTAAAGCAGATGGAATACAGGGCAATGAGAAATGCGCAGACAAAGTGAGAGAGAGAGACATACAGACAGACAGACAGGCAGAGACACGAAGACACAGATAGAGAGGGGTGACAAAAAATCATTTCTGTGAAGCTCCCTTTGATGCATTCTCATTATTAGAGATGCAGCTAGAGAAACGAGTCAAAAGTCAACTCTTCAAACTTTCATATTCGAAATAATTCAAACATAAACTCTGCTATAAAAATACAAGACCAATTATTTCTCCAAACCATCTTGTTTTCACAATGTCAAAGTTTCTTGGAATATTTTATCATGCCAACATCATTGAATGAGTTAAGAAAACAGCGTTCAAAATATAGCATGAGTGTTTCTTGCAATCTTGAAGCTCCTTGACTGATTACAATTTGACAGACTTCTTTGCCACTGTGAGTACAATAATGGTAAGACCATGAAATCAGCCCATGCACACTACACATGCACACTACACATGCACACTACACATGCATACTACACATGCACACTACACATGCATACTACACATGCACACTACACATGCACACTACGGGCTGTCAATATATCACATACTCAGGGATTCAGGCGATATGTGTACAGGTGCGTACAGCAGGGGAAAGTGTCTCAACAAGATATACTTACGGAAAATTAACACGTTGGCCACGTCCCCCATTGAGTCATTTAACACAGCAAGTAAGCAGCCAACGTGTTAATGTCTAATGTTATGACGTCCAAATTAGTCTAATAATAAAATAATTCTGTATTATCCTATATTTGTTTGATGGCATTTGATTACATTATAATTAATAATTATATTCTGTTCAGATTTAAACTGTAAACCATAACAGTTCTAATTTTTAGCTATTACATAATAATTATGATGTTTACCAAAAATAAATAGTAGTTTATGTTACAATAAATGTTTTTATAGATGACAGATGACTTTAGCTAAACAACTTTTGTAAAGGGAATAGAGAAACTTATTTGTACGCACACATGTGGGTTCCGAGTAGCAACAGATAGGGAGGGGTTCGAAAATACGATTTCTTTGCATACATAATATATGGATCAGCCCTTGTGTAAATTTATCTCTTCATGGCTCAGAAGCAAAATGACAGAAAACTCAATAAAAAACTGAGTTTTGCTCTGCTTCATTAAATAGGGGAAAAAGCTTCAGTTGAACCATAGAAGCTTCAGAAACCTTGGAGAGAGAAAACTTATGCAAAAGGAAAACAATCAGACAGATTTTTCTCTGAATGCCAAAATACTGCAGAATATTCTCTTACTACAAAGGCACTGCATGGAAACACAGTAGCTGAGATTCAGCTCAGGTTTATATCTGCTCTACAGTCTGTCAAACATGCGAGTCATAGAAAGTAGCGGATGAAAGGCATCTGATTAATAAAAAATAACATAAATGTAACATTTAATTAACCTCTACTGACCAAAGTGTAGTAAATGGTATGGGAAGTCATACCTTCGGTCTGTAAAGGGTTAAATGACAAGTAAGTAGCACACTACTTTGGAAGCAACCTGACCCTCATTGTCACAAGAATTGAGCAATTAAACAAATCAATCTCATTTTCTTTGGTCAAAGCTGTTGCAGTCTAATAATAAACCTCCAATCCTGCTAATAGTTTTTTGCCTAGCCAATGATGGGCTAATGCTTTAGGCCAGTGGTTCCCAAAGTGGTGGTCCGCGGACCGGTGCTGGTCCGCGGAGGTATGATCGCCGGTCCGCGGAGAAGAGTTAAAAATAAATAAATAAACTGTAATTATTAGTTTGTTTGTTTGAAAATTGTAAAATTATTCGAATTGTTGTCCAAAATTTATTCAAATTTCTGTCTTAACATTAAAAAATTGAAATAAATCAACGTGCCTTATTATAACTTGCCAGATGGCGAATTCAAACAATTTAAAATTATTCTAAATTTACTACATCGATGACTGCTGTCAGTTTCGAGCTTATTTAGATTGATCATCGCCATTAAGGCCTAAGTTAGTGGTCCGCGAGCTTCACCAAAAATTATTGCTGGTCCGCGGCCTACTGAAGTTTAGGAACCACTGCTTTAGGCAAAGAAATGTTGAGAGAACAGAATTAAGTGAAAGATGTAAAACATGCATAATGTATGCAATGTATGCCATGTATACATCAAATAATCAACAAGTCTTATCTTATTACAATTACAAAAGTCACAAGCTGATATACACATGTTCATACACACATGTTAATATACACATGTTAAAACACACATGTTCATATACACATGTTATACCTGAACTCATCATCATCGTCATCAGTCACAGCACCAATATATATTCTAAAGCACAAAAACTCATATAGCTGTACGAAAATCTCCAAGTTTACAACTTTGGCATTAACACTTTCCGCAAGAAAACTGCACAGAGGCTCTTCAAAACTGACAAAAGAGAATAACAATGAACAGGAACATTGGTTTTCAATGAAGACAAAGAACACAATTGAACAGGAATGGTTTTCAATAAAGACAAAGAAAAGATGAAGAAGGAAGTTGCTAGGCAACCATTTCCAGAAAAGCCGACCTACCATCATCCACTCACTGGGCAAAGTGGTTATAACACCAGCTTAGAAACAAGTAACGTATCAGAGATGGAATGAAAGTTACAGGCAAACCTGTTGGAACGCTTTTCCAAATATGAAAGTACAGCAAATAATAAATAAATTTTGTAAATAAATAATAACTACAGGTACACATCTACAAATGCCTGTAATACAATTTTAGTCAATTGTCAATGCTCCATTCACAGAACCTTGCAGAACAAAATTATTTAAAATTCCTTCACCCAACTAACACTGTACCGAATAACAATTTCTTAAAACATGGATAAAAGAGGATATCACTGGCATCATTTTTCAGCCAAAGGACAAATAATGATTTGATAACGATGTCCAGATGAGTTCAAAATTAAAGTTTGATGTAAAGCCAATCCCAAGAAGTTCAGAAGTCATTTAACAACGTGGCAAATTGACGCAACGACAGTAAATATGTAAGTATGCCTGAGCAGTATACTTAATGTAGCACATTGTAAGTACCGCCAAAAAAGCATAAGACATTTTTATAGCACAACAGGTGTCACACAACAATGCACGAAATACAAAACCACATTCGCAGTTTCCAAGTTTCCAACTTTGACAATTTAACCTTTCCAAGTTAACAACTTTGACAATTAATGCGTTTAAAGTTCAAAATTTCCACACTTACAACATTCAAGTTTACAAGTTCAGCCAGCACAATACTAAATAATTATGACAACTAACCATTTTTGGTGATACTTAAAAACCAATCAATTTTACCTTCCATAAAAGAATACACTAGGCCAGAATACAACTGGCCTAGTGTATTCTGAATGCATAAAACAATGGCAATTCAACCAATATATTTTGCCATTTAATAAAACTACATTAAATAAATTAAAATTCAGTGAATATATAATTATGAGAAATCACAATTTAATGACTACATATGATAACTGAAACATGTGAAAGAAATAACACAAATTCACCAGCAACATGACTAGAACAACAGGCATAACACAACATAGATGTTGAATGAATTGTACAATGACAACTGTCAATTGGAATTCTTTGCACATATTCCAAAATATAGCAACACACATGTGAACGCGAAAATCCATTCTAAAACAATAACATAATGCAAGAACTGTGGTTGTGGAGACTTTTCATTTGTGTCATTACTACCATATTAGTAACAGTATGACTTCAAAAGCTTCAAATGCAATCTACCAAATGCATAAAAAATATACTGACCAATATTTGTAGATCTAACAAGTACAGTACACATATTAAACGACACAACTTACACATACAGACCAAACTAGTTTGCTCTTAATTTACCAAATATTCTAATTTTAGCCTTCGAACAAAGTCGAGTAAAACAACTCACTCATAAATGCTTCAACAGAGATCATTTACATTTGTCACAGAACAACTACATGTAAGTAATAAGATTCGTAATGATAGCTAACAAAATTCTACTAACCTTAGAGAAGTGCCTGTTACAGTAGTCATGCTTTCCATCATATCGTCTCAATTGAAAGACTAACAATGAATAGACGCTGAAAGGCAGCAACTGATTAAGCGCTGCCAACATGACAACAACACAAGCATGACAACAATACAAGCATGACGACAATACAAGCATGACAACAATACAAGCATGACAACAATACAAGCATGACAACAATACAAGCATGACAACAATACAAACATGACAACAATACAAGGCACCAATCAACCATCAACTCAACACAAAACGACATTAAACTCATATGGTTCGGTTAAAATCAACAGACCAGAAATCACTCAAAAGAATATGAACCACGCTCTGGATGATATTAGAGGTCAGCCAAGGTCACCATTCATTCATTCGTCATAATATACTTCTGCATTCTGTCATTCATTCGTCATACGCTTCACAATCAACAAGTCATCAGAGGCTGAAGGATATTTCGGTTTGAGTACAAATATGGTCAATACAAATATGCATATGGAAACCTTCAATGTGGGTCAAACACTCAACAACTAATTCTCCCTGTAAACTTTAAGATACAAAGATTCCAGTCACAAAATGCAGACGTGAATAGCAAGCAAGTCTTGAAGAATAACAACTCATGAAACCTTTTCTAAAACTGGTGTTTGAACAGTTTTGAAAACATTGTAGCATGAGAGACATTCTGCAACCAAATCTATTTTCAATATTTCATCATCATGAAAATACATTCCTACATATGCCACTTCAACAAACACATATACCTATTGAATCTCAAATAATACTGTTTGTGATAATAACTAAATCGAAATCACTTTAAAAGGATTGAATCAAAAGTTGTGACGACTACAAATTACATTGACAACTTCAATCGAGAAACACAAAAAAAAATCACGAGAATTGCTCAACAAATCGTCATGTGGAAGCCGTTTACAAATCGAGACAAATGAAAAACTTAAAACTATACACAACATAAAAACAAGCAAATAACAATGTAAAAACAAGCAAATAACAACAACATAAAAACAAGCAAATAACAACATAAAAACAAGCAAATAACAACATAAAAACAAGCAAATAACAACATAAAAACAAGCAAATAACAACATAAAAACAAGCAAATAACAACATAAAAACAAGCAAATAACAACAACATAAAAACAAGCAAATAACGACATAAAACAAGCAAATAACAACATAAAAACAAGCAAATAACAACATAAAAACAAGCAAATAACAACATAAAAACAAGCAAATAACAACATAAAAACAAGCAAATAACGACATAAAAACAAGCAAATAACAACATAAAAACAAGCAAATAACAACATAAAAACAAGCAAATAACAACATAATAACAAGCAAATAACAACAACATAAAAACAAGCAAATAACGACATAAAAACAAGCAAATAACAACATAAAAACAAGCAAATAACAACATAAAAACAAGCAAATAACAACATAAAAACAAGCAAATAACAACATAAAAACAAGCAAATAACAACATAAAAACAAGCAAATAACAACAACATAAAAACAAGCAAATAACAACGACATTGCTCAGATGTTTCAGATAAAAAGATGACACTTCAAAAGATGACTGACCTCAGATTCCTACTCCTCCATCTTATCCACATGAAGAGCCTGAGTTTCCCTTTACGACGCTAAAGGTTTCTCCAGTGGACTAAGAAATGTTTTACAAAGTTTTAACTTAAGAATGGTCTGCATTCTATAAATAATAATGAATAGTTAGACTCTTTCTTGAAGTAGCTCAAATATGTTGAATATTACTTAAATTGTCAGCTTGCAAAAGTTGACGATTTAATTTAGCTAATCATAAGCAACGCATGACACAAGAAAGCGTCATCTATACGTCGAAGTTGGTCTGTTTTTCTCGCACTCATCATACAACGTATTTTCCGATGATCAGACCAAAGACGATCGCAACGACTGCGATGAATCCAACGGTGAAGAGGTCGATGGCATTCGATGATGGTTCAGCAGATGGATTGACCGGCATGTAATTGGTCGAAGTGCTAGAAGCCATCATCAGCTTCCGAAGTCTTTGCGTCTCTTGCTGATAATAGAGAACAAAGAGAAACATTGCCGTTTCTTACATCATTTCAATCAGACACTTCAACGACCTTAAAACATGACCACGATTTTCTACATTTTTATATTCTGCTTCTTAAGGTTAAATTTTTCCTTCAGTTGAAAATCCCTTTCATCAAAAAGCATTTTCAAAAGCAAATGAAGACAAGATCTGATTTATCTCCAAAGGTAAACTATCCCAACTCATACCAACTTTGTATCTACGTTCAGGTCTTGTCAACCTGTTTTTTCTCCAGTAAATGAATACAACAATATATACTAGCATTTGAGTCATTTATACTCCTGGAAAACATAGTAACATCGTTCAAAATTGACGTTCTACATCAAATAGAATCTGCTGAAATAGTTCATTTACAAACATCATATAATTTTTGGCAGCTACATCAAACACCAATTTTCACTCATTTATCTGACAATCACCACCAAACAATAAGCACATTGACAAAAGACAAATAATTAAGGCATTCAGTCAAATGTCACAGATAACATCAGAAATAACAAAGCGGATAACTTCCCAGCAAACATAACAGATGACAAAACAGAGACACCACAGATAACGCCACATATAACGCCACAGATAACATCACAGATAATTTAAAACAATACAAAATTTAATACAAATGATATTGTCTTCCTTCCAAAGTTCAGCTCACACAAAAATATGACAGAAAATCGATGGTGCCGACCGATTGTGGCCGTCACAACATAACAGACCAATTAACCATCACAGGTAATTACACGACGACAGATGGTGTGCTGCTGCCGCTGCTGCTGCTGCTGCAACATAATATGCTGATGACTAGTGACAATTGAGGCGCAAGTTCACCTAAAGACACGCTACTAGTTCTATTGTTACCTTCAGCTCATTGTTTTCTTCAACCAGCTTTTTGTGCTCAGCCGCAAGAGCATCATCTGTTTTAACTGGCAAAACGTCTGGTTTTGACTGAAAAAGAAGCAAATATGTTAGCACACATTCACTCAATAGCAGTGTCTTGTTTTGACTGAAAAAGAAGCAATATGTTAGCACATTCACTCAATGGCAGTGTCTTGTTTTGACTGAAAAAGAAGCAATATTACGTTAGCACATTCACTCAATGGCAGTGTCATGTTTTGACTGAAAAAGAAGCAATACTACGTTAGCACATTCACTCAATGGCAGTGTCTTGTTTTGACTGAAAAAGAAACAATATTACGTTAGCACATTCACTCAATAGCAGTGTCATGTTTTGACTGAAAAAGAAACAATATTACGTTAGCACATTCACTCAATAGCAGTGTCATGTTTTGACTGAAAAAGAAACAATATTACGTTAGCACATTCACTCAATAGCAGTGTCTTGTTTTGACTGAAAAAGAAGCAATATGTTAGCACATTCACTCAATAGCAGTGTCTTGTTTTGACTGAAAAAGAAACAATATTACGTTAGCACATTCACTCAATAGCAGTGTCTTGTTTTGACTGAAAAAGAAGCAATATTACGTTAGCACATTCACTCAATGGCAGTGTCTTGTTTTGACTGAAAAAGAAGCAATATGTTAGCACATTCACTCAATAGCAGTGTCTTGTTTTGACTGAAAAAGAAACAATATTACGTTAGCACATTCACTCAATAGCAGTGTCATGTTTTGACTGAAAAAGAAACAATATTACGTTAGCACATTCACTCAATAGCAGTGTCATGTTTTGACTGAAAAAGAAACAATATTACGTTAGCACATTCACTCAATAGCAGTGTCTTGTTTTGACTGAAAAAGAAGCAATATGTTAGCACATTCACTCAATAGCAGTGTCTTGTTTTGACTGAAAAAGAAACAATATTACGTTAGCACATTCACTCAATAGCAGTGTCTTGTTTTGACTGAAAAAGAAGCAATATTACGTTAGCACATTCACTCAATAGCAGTGTCATGTTTTGACTGAAAAAGAAGCAATATGTTAGCACATTCACTCAATAGCAGTCTTGTTTTGACTGAAAAAGAAACAATATTACGTTAGCACATTCACTCAATAGCAGTGTCATGTTTTGACTGAAAAAGAAACAATATTACGTTAGCACATTCACTCAATGGCAGTGTCTTGTTTTGACTGAAAAAGAAACAATATTACGTTAGCACATTCACTCAATGGCAGTGTCTTGTTTTGACTGAAAAAGAAACAATATTACGTTAGCACATTCACTCAATGGCAGTGTCTTGTTTTGACTGAAAAAGAAACAATATTACGTTAGCACATTCACTCAATGGCAGTGTCATGTTTTGACTGAAAAAGAAACAATACTACGTTAGCACATTCACTCAATGGCAGTGTCATGTTTTGACTGAAAAAGAAGCAATATTACGTTAGCACATTCACTCAATGGCAGTGTCTTGTTTTGACTGAAAAAGAAACAATATTACGTTAGCACATTCACTCAATGGCAGTGTCTTGTTTTGACTGAAAAAGAAACAATATTACGTTAGCACATTCACTCAATGGCACTGTCTTGTTTTGACTGAAAAAGAAACAATATTACGTTAGCACATTCACTCAATGGCAGTGTCTTGTTTTGACTGAAAAAGAAGCAATATGTTAGCACACATTCACTCAATAGCAGTGTCATGTTTTGACTGAAAAAGAAGCAATATGTTAGCACATTCACTCAATAGCAGTGTCTTGTTTTGACTGAAAAAGAAACAATATTACGTTAGCACATTCACTCAATAGCAGTGTCATGTTTTGACTGAAAAAGAAGCAATATGTTAGCACATTCACTCAATAGCAGTGTCTTGTTTTGACTGAAAAAGAAGCAATATGTTAGCACATTCACTCAATAGCAGTGTCTTGTTTTGACTGAAAAAGAAGCAATATGTTAGCACATTCACTCAATAGCAGTGTCATGTTTTGACTGAAAAAGAAGCAATATGTTAGCACATTCACTCAATAGCAGTGTCTTGTTTTGACTGAAAAAGAAGCAATATGTTAGCACATTCACTCAATAGCAGTGTCTTGTTTTGACTGAAAAAGAAGCAATATGTTAGCACATTCACTCAATAGCAGTGTCATGTTTTGACTGAAAAAGAAGCAATATGTTAGCACATTCACTCAATAGCAGTGTCTTGTTTTGACTGAAAAAGAAACAATATTACGTTAGCACATTCACTCAATAGCAGTGTCTTGTTTTGACTGAAAAAGAAACAATATTACGTTAGCACATTCACTCAATGGCAGTGTCTTGTTTTGACTGAAAAAGAAACAATATTACGTTAGCACATTCACTCAATGGCAGTGTCTTGTTTTGACTGAAAAAGAAACAATATTACGTTAGCACATTCACTCAATAGCAGTGTCATGTTTTGACTGAAAAAGAAACAATATTACGTTAGCACATTCACTCAATGGCAGTGTCTTGTTTTGACTGAAAAAGAAGCAATATGTTAGCACATTCACTCAATGGCAGTGTCTTGTTTTGACTGAAAAAGAAGCAATACTACGTTAGCACATTCACTCAATGGCAGTGTCTTGTTTTGACTGAAAAAGAAGCAATATGTTAGCACATTCACTCAATGGCAGTGTCTTGTTTTGACTGAAAAAGAAACAATATTACGTTAGCACATTCACTCAATAGCAGTGTCATGTTTTGACTGAAAAAGAAGCAATATGTTAGCACATTCACTCAATAGCAGTGTCTTGTTTTGACTGAAAAAGAAACAATATTACGTTAGCACATTCACTCAATAGCAGTGTCATGTTTTGACTGAAAAAGAAGCAATATGTTAGCACATTCACTCAATAGCAGTGTCTTGTTTTGACTGAAAAAGAAACAATATTACGTTAGCACATTCACTCAATAGCAGTGTCTTGTTTTGACTGAAAAAGAAGCAAATATGTTAGCACATTCACTCAATAGCAGTGTCTTGTTTTGACTGAAAAAGAAGCAAATATGTTAGCACATTCACTCAATAGCAGTGTCTTGTTTTGACTGAAAAAGAAGCAAATATGTTAGCACATTCACTCAATAGCAGTGTCTTGTTTTGACTGAAAAAGAAGCAAATATGTTAGCACATTCACTCAATGGCAGTGTCATGTTTTGACTGAAAAAGAAGCAATATGTTAGCACATTCACTCAATAGCAGTGTCTTGTTTTGACTGAAAAAGAAGCAAATATGTTAGCACATTCACTCAATGGCAGTGTCATGTTTTGACTGAAAAAGAAGCAATATGTTAGCACATTCACTCAATAGCAGTGTCTTGTTTTGACTGAAAAAGAAGCAAATATGTTAGCACATTCACTCAATGGCAGTGTCATGTTTTGACTGAAAAAGAAGCAATATGTTAGCACATTCACTCAATAGCAGTGTCTTGTTTTGACTGAAAAAGAAACAATATTACGTTAGCACACATTCACTCAATGGCAGTGTCTTGTTTTGACTGAAAAAGAAACAATATTACGTTAGCACATTCACTCAATAGCAGTGTCTTGTTTTGACTGAAAAAGAAGCAAATATGTTAGCACATTCACTCAATGGCAGTGTCATGTTTTGACTGAAAAAGAAGCAATATGTTAGCACATTCACTCAATAGCAGTGTCTTGTTTTGACTGAAAAAGAAACAATATTACGTTAGCACATTCACTCAATAGCAGTGTCTTGTTTTGACTGAAAAAGAAGCAAATATGTTAGCACATTCACTCAATGGCAGTGTCATGTTTTGACTGAAAAAGAAGCAATATTACGTTAGCACACATTCACTCAATGGCAGTGTCATGTTTTGACTGAAAAAGAAGCAAATATGTTAGCACATTCACTCAATGGCAGTGTCATGTTTTGACTGAAAAAGAAGCAATATGTTAGCACACATTCACTCAATAGCAGTGTCTTGTTTTGACTGAAAAAGAAGCAAATATGTTAGCACATTCACTCAATGGCAGTGTCATGTTTTGACTGAAAAAGAAGCAATATGTTAGCACACATTCACTCAATAGCAGTGTCTTGTTTTGACTGAAAAAGAAGCAAATATGTTAGCACATTCACTCAATGGCAGTGTCATGTTTTGACTGAAAAAGAAGCAATATGTTAGCACACATTCACTCAATAGCAGTGTCTTGTTTTGACTGAAAAAGAAGCAAATATGTTAGCACATTCACTCAATGGCAGTGTCTTGTTTTGACTGAAAAAGAAGCAATATGTTAGCACACATTCACTCAATAGCAGTGTCTTGTTTTGACTGAAAAAGAAGCAAATATGTTAGCACATTCACTCAATGGCAGTGTCATGTTTTGACTGAAAAAGAAGCAATATGTTAGCACATTCACTCAATAGCAGTGTCTTGTTTTGACTGAAAAAGAAACAATATTACGTTAGCACATTCACTCAATGGCAGTGTCATGTTTTGACTGAAAAAGAAGCAATACTACGTTAGCACATTCACTCAATAGCAGTGTCATGTTTTGACTGAAAAAGAAGCAATACTACGTTAGCACATTCACTCAATAGCAGTGTCATGTTTTGACTGAAAAAGAAGCAATATTACGTTAGCACACATTCACTCAATGGCAGTGTCATGTTTTGACTGAAAAAGAAGCAATATGTTAGCACACATTCACTCAATAGCAGTGTCTTGTTTTGACTGAAAAAGAAGCAAATATGTTAGCACATTCACTCAATGGCAGTGTCTTGTTTTGACTGAAAAAGAAGCAATATGTTAGCACATTCACTCAATAGCAGTGTCTTGTTTTGACTGAAAAAGAAGCAATATGTTAGCACATTCACTCAATAGCAGTGTCATGTTTTGACTGAAAAAGAAGCAATATGTTAGCACATTCACTCAATAGCAGTGTCTTGTTTTGACTGAAAAAGAAGCAATTAGTTAGCACATTCACTCAATAGCAGTGTCTTGTTTTGACTGAAAAAGAAGCAATATGTTAGCACATTCACTCAATAGCAGTGTCTTGTTTTGACTGAAAAAGAAGCAATATGTTAGCACATTCACTCAATAGCAGTGTCATGTTTTGACTGAAAAAGAAGCAATATGTTAGCACATTCACTCAATAGCAGTGTCTTGTTTTGACTGAAAAAGAAGCAAATATGTTAGCACATTCACTCAATGGCAGTGTCATGTTTTGACTGAAAAAGAAGCAATATGTTAGCACACATTCACTCAATAGCAGTGTCTTGTTTTGACTGAAAAAGAAGCAAATATGTTAGCACATTCACTCAATGGCAGTGTCTTGTTTTGACTGAAAAAGAAGCAATATGTTAGCACACATTCACTCAATAGCAGTGTCTTGTTTTGACTGAAAAAGAAGCAATATGTTAGCACATTCACTCAATAGCAGTGTCATGTTTTGACTGAAAAAGAAGCAATATGTTAGCACATTCACTCAATGGCAGTGTCTTGTTTTGACTGAAAAAGAAGCAATATGTTAGCACACATTCACTCAATAGCAGTGTCTTGTTTTGACTGAAAAAGAAGCAAATATCTTAGCACATTCACTCAATGGCAGTGTCTTGTTTTGACTGAAAAAGAAACAATATTACGTTAGCACATTCACTCAATGGCAGTGTCTTGTTTTGACTGAAAAAGAAGCAATATGTTAGCACACATTCACTCAATAGCAGTGTCATGTTTTGACTGAAAAAGAAGCAATATGTTAGCACATTCACTCAATAGCAGTGTCTTGTTTTGACTGAAAAAGAAGCAAATATGTTAGCACATTCACTCAATGGCAGTGTCTTGTTTTGACTGAAAAAGAAGCAATATGTTAGCACACATTCACTCAATGGCAGTGTCTTGTTTTGACTGAAAAAGAAACAATATTACGTTAGCACATTCACTCAATGGCAGTGTCTTGTTTTGACTGAAAAAGAAACAATATTACGTTAGCACATTCACTCAATGGCAGTGTCTTGTTTTGACTGAAAAAGAAACAATATTACGTTAGCACATTCACTCAATGGCAGTGTCTTGTTTTGACTGAAAAAGAAACAATATTACGTTAGCACATTCACTCAATAGCAGTGTCATGTTTTGACTGAAAAAGAAGCAATATGTTAGCACATTCACTCAATAGCAGTGTCTTGTTTTGACTGAAAAAGAAGCAATATGTTAGCACATTCACTCAATAGCAGTGTCTTGTTTTGACTGAAAAAGAAGCAATATGTTAGCACATTCACTCAATAGCAGTGTCTTGTTTTGACTGAAAAAGAAGCAATATGTTAGCACACATTCACTCAATAGCAGTGTCATGTTTTGACTGAAAAAGAAGCAATATGTTAGCACATTCACTCAATAGCAGTGTCTTGTTTTGACTGAAAAAGAAGCAAATATGTTAGCACATTCACTCAATGGCAGTGTCTTGTTTTGACTGAAAAAGAAGCAATATGTTAGCACACATTCACTCAATGGCAGTGTCTTGTTTTGACTGAAAAAGAAGCAATATGTTAACACATTCACTCAATGGCAGTGTCTTGTTTTGACTGAAAAAGAAGCAATATGTTAGCACACATTCACTCAATGGCAGTGTCATGTTTTGACTGAAAAAGAAACAATATTACGTTAGCACATTCACTCAATAGCAGTGTCTTGTTTTGACTGAAAAAGAAGCAATATGTTAGCACATTCACTCAATGGCAGAGCCTACAGATGTGTCAAACATGTGTCCACACCCTGACACATAAACCACTAGCACACATATAACCATTTATATTTGTAAATTACTTATAACATACTGTACAAATCCCATGATAAGTATAATATTATCCGTGTTGGTCATCATAAGACTGTATGGCTTCGTGTCTAAAAGCTGATTGCCTAACAAGCATAGCTCCAGCATAGTGCAGTTTTTCAGCTGACTCTAGTACATGCACAGACTACTAATAGTCTATGCTGCTCTGTCATCTGGACACAGAGCAGAGTAACATTAATATGGCTCAACAAGCAACGTGATTTCTAAGAGCAAAATGAGTGATGCACGACAAAGGCAATAACCCCAACACTGTGCACTATACCCCCAATGTTTACATGCTTCTAATTATAAGCCAAGCATTTTGTTTCTGATTCTATGGCATCAATTGCTTTGCAGTTTGCAAGTACAACTTCTGTTAGCAGCCAGTAGAGTATTACTACTACTGGCTGTGGAGCTGAAAGAGAAAAGGAGGTTCAGGCGTCAAATGTTGCAAAGTCTGTCAGTTCTCATATCTTCACACAGTCAACAGATGATTGCCTACAGCATTTACGAACTCACGAAGACCTCATAAGTAGCAGAATAATGAATGCTGTGTTAATTGCGAGCAGCTGTTCCCTGTGCACTAAAATGCTCTGCCCACTGCCATGCTGCATTCCACTCTAAATGCTTGAAGCATACTCTGTGCAGGGTGTACACTGTATAGTGTACACAGTCAACTCTAGGATCAAGCAATCTGAACATGCAGTGTTCAGGTCCTTTAAATCGTAATTTGCTGTATATTCATCAACACCCAAAGCCGAAGACAACAATGAGCATAATATATGAATGTGATGCATGACAGAAGAATATTCAGTTAAAAAAACAATTCAAATGACACTCAATATTTAGAATTCTTCTATGAGGCAAAATTGTCCAACACTGATAAAAAATTTAATTTGAATATAATAAAATTATGATTTGGAGCATGACGTCTGAAGCGTGTTGCACGATCCAACAGTTCTCTGTTGCTAAGGCCTAAAAAAAATGTTGTGTTTCCGGTAACAGAGCTAAAAAAAATTGAGTAGGTAGGTCGGAAAATACTTTTATTTTGGTAAAATATTTTTATGCACTGACTATCCGAAAAAGTATACCCCACTAGTCTTTTTTGCACGTTGAAACAAAGTACGTGTTCTAAGCAAGTATAAACTGCCTATTTCCCGACTGTCTGCACCTAAAACTGCTCTAGAAACAGTCCTATTAATTTCATTTTGTTGACATCTCTTATGTTATGTCAATACAAATGTAAAAAAAATAAATTTTTGAAAAAAATTAAATTTTTTTTGAAAAAAAAAAATTTAAATTTTTTTTAAATTAAATTTTTTTACAAAAATATTTGAGTCGCGGCCGTAAAAATGGGTCGGTCGGGTTACCGGAAACACAACAATTTTTTTTTACGCCTAATCAAGTTCAGAATTTCCACTTTCTTCAATCGTCATTTAGATCTATTCATCTTTCAGACACTGAAAACCAAACCTCTAATGGATCAATTATAAAAAACCTTCAAGGTTCAATGCAGCCCTGTTTTTCTAAGTTAATGGAGCTACATCAAACGCAAGTTTCAATGCAAGTGAGAGTAAAAAGTCTCGAGATGAGACGTGAAGCCAACAACACCGACCTTGCCACGAGACACATGTTTAGGAGGAGGAACTGGCGCAGAATCAACGACCGTCGTCGGCTGATGTGTTTTACTCGTCTGAAAAGCAATAAACACACACACACACATGAACGCGCACACACACACACCCACATGCACACACACACACACATGTAATTAATACAACTAACTGCATAACACATTCTGTACTGGGACCTGATTTTTGTACTTAACAAAAATGTTTATACATAAATACGCAAAATGAATGCCCAAATATTTATGAAATTTGTTGATATAACACAAAAATAAAATAAAAATAATCTCATTTAATTTCAAACTGACACAACGCAGTATGAGCACAAGTTATTACACGAGTTGAAATTAACTGTCGTTGGCAGCCATGCAAGGTACCAATCGCATCCTACAACCCATTTTACCCACACCATCTGCCAAATGGAAGGTTGAGTTGACCTTTTTTGAGAGGGGAGTGTGAACTGGGAAGCGATCCTGCATCTGTACATTCTTCGTGGTGCCAGAGTGTTTTCCATCGCCCTGATCATCATCATGTGGTGAAAAGACCTTATGTGCTTAGTAGGCATACAGACAATGGATAGTCCTATGAAACTTTAGTCCATCAACCTCGCAAGTAGACCAATCACGATCTGAGATATATAGCAGAAACTCAAAGCATCATCAACCTAGGAATTTGCACGAGTTGTGTTCGAGAATATGCCACATAAATATCATATCATATATACATGTATATATATATATATATAATATATATATATAATATCTATATATATAAAAATCTAACCGCGTTTGGCACCTGATGAAAGATCTCCGAACTTTCTTCATTGATTGCTTTCGAAACTTCACCAAAACGTTTAGTTCCAACACGGCCGGGTTTGCAGAATGCTTTTTGGCAAAAAGCGCAATCTTTTAAGCTAAAAAAGCAACTTTGCAAATTCCGCCGTTTTCAACACATAGCCTACGCCCGTCAATAAGCCTTGCATACCAATTCGGGCATGTTTGTTCCGTAAATTTCTTTAGCGCATTTCATTACGGCCTTCGCATTTCATTACGGCCTTCTTGCTCAAGCGTTTTATGGCGTGATCCGCGTCGCCATCGCGGAGGGGGAGGGGAGGGGGAAGTCTTTTTTGCCACAGCAACGCGTGGCTGGGTACAGCCAGTATATATATATATATACATACACATAATATACTGCTTAACACTAGAAAGTTTCTTACATCTTTTGATGGCTGCTTTGTGTCTGCTGAAGGGTAAAAGACACAGCGTAGCTTTGTCTCAAAGACGCCGTCAGTCGGAGGATCTTTCCACTGGAAAAAATATATTTATGTATGTACAATGATCTTCTAGTCCTGGGCACGACGTTAAACTGCATCCATTCTCCGCCACAGGGAACCAACAACGTCCCTGTGCCGGTCCTAAGCCCGGACAAAGGAGGAAGGTTTGCCAGATGGGTGGCGATACACTGGCAGGAAAAGACCAAGACGATTGAAATCCGCAAAAACCACGACACAAGTGACAGAGCGACCCAGATGCTTCAAGGTGTCATGATGTGGAGCAGACATGCACAGGCCAGTTAGGACAGACCAGTGGAGAGAGTCGGGGGGAGAGCATGGGACACATGCGGGCATTTACCCACGTTGTCCTTCATGCCTCTTTACCACAATTCTCTTCAATCAGACAAGGTGGTCTAGCTGCTCCAAGATGTTTATGGTATGGAGCAGACCTGCTGACCGGACCAGTTGAAGCTGGGCAGCATGACGCAAGACAGACTCAGACAAAGAGTGGTGTCGGACTCCTACGGGCATTGAGCCCAAGGTTATTGATGATGATGATGATGACAATGATCTTAAAAATCACATCAATGAACTTAACTTGGATTCAGAAATTTGAAAATTAATTGAAAAGTCTACAGCTAACCAAGTTCATAGAGTTTATCAGAACATAGAACGTGAAGTCCTGAGAACACAAAGCACGAAACACAAAGTTTTACGACATATTTAACCGTCTGATACAAACCAACTGCTCGACACTTTCAACTGGTATGCTTGGAGCGGGCATTGACAGCACGAGGAACTTATGCTTTATCTTCATCTTTACATCGTAATGAAACGGCTGTAACATCACTGCAACCAAACACAACATCACTGCAACCAAACACAACATCACTGCAACCAAACACAACATCACTGCAACCAAACACAACATCACTGCAACCAAACACAACATCACTGCAACCAAACACAACATCACTGCAACCAAACACAACATCACTGCAACCAAACACAACATCACTGCAACCAAACACAACATCACTGCAACCAAACACAACATCACTACAACCAAACACAACATCACTGCAACCAAACACAACATCACTGCAACCAAACACAACATCACTGCAACCAAACACAACATCACTGCAACCAAACACAACATCACTGCAACCAAACACAACATCACTGCAACCACACAGAACTCCTCGTTCGTCAGACACGAATTGCTTTTAGACAATGTCACCGTATTTACCTTTCATTGGCCAGATGGCATGGCATGGAATGGGCTTCCACTGTCTATAGGGCCTAGGGCTTACTCAGATGCCACAACCTTAAAACCATCCTTTTCAGCTCGGGGTTGGGTCTGGAGCGCTCCTGAGTACCCAGGGTAGTAACCTTAAAGGAGCATCATATAAATCTCCCAAATGAATGAATGAATGAATTTGGTTAATGAGAAACGACTGCACGCTGTGAACAAATAACTTACATATGATCAACACAAATTGTCGGCAGGGCAAAGTATTGACATACTTACTTAAATTGCAACTTTGCACATGTCATTGCTATTCCGTCACAGTTAATTGTCATTTGTAAACAGTGGTTTTATAAGATTAGTATTTCATGAAGAAATTGTTACCTGTTACAACAGCAGTACTTCCAGGTTCAACTAATCCACAGTTAGGTCGGACACAGTACTGCTTAGGTGCTGTTGTCTTTATCTTAAAGCAAGCTCTATTCTCTGAAATGTTGCGCAAGCTTATGTCAGACACAACTACGTCTGTAAATGGCCCTGAAAAACACAAGCACAGCTGTAACTGGTGAGACTAACATCCACAAGTGACAAAGATGGCCACAAGCTCTCTAGCATATCATGTTTGATAAGATAGCTGATCAGATGCAAATTTTACTACATAATATTTGTTCCATTGGGTTTTTAATGCCACCCAGTACTAAGCTTTCTTTGAAATAGTGCACCATCACACCTTCCTACCTTCAGTCACAACTAACTGAGTAACTCCTTACATTCCTCCTCGTTGCTTGCATTCATCAGGTACAAATCTTTTAGCTGAACCTCGATGCAAAACAGTTATGGGGTCTCGTGCATTCAATGCCTCCGCACCCAGAGAATGGAATCGGCTTCCGCTCTCTCTTCATAGGTCAATTTCACTTCCTTCTTTCAAAACGTAGCTAAAACTCACTATTTCTCTTTGGCTTTCAAGCACGTGGATCTCTGACTGCATCTTCCTCTGGCGGCTGACTATCTTCGCCTCAGATTCACATTCCTCTTACTAAAATAATCGCTTTGGACGGTGTTCAGGCGTTTATTATGTGTTGAGAGGAGGCCTAAAAGTCGTTTGCATATACGTAGGCTATATTTGGCCAATACATAATCAAGTTTCAGTGTGACACATGCACGGCTGGCGAAAAACTTGCGAGCATTAGATAAGCATGAGCATGATATTATAGAGTAGACCGATCGCTGATGAAGAAGAGCATCTAATATTATGAAGAGTGTTTAGTTCTAAGCACCACATAAAGTGCCAACATAATAATAAATTGTCACGCACCCTTAAAAGTAAGTTCAGAATTAGGGCTAATCTGAAGCACAGGCATTTTGATAAAGTTTTGTGTAAAAATAATCACATTATTGTGAGCTACTAGCGATCAAGTTCTTGCTACACTGCTTACATCAAACTATATATCTATAGATTCAACACTGTAAAAAATGTCTACGTCATTCATTAGTAGCTGTTATTTAATCAATGCTCAATACTCGTTTAAAATCGTCCGTAATTTCCATCACTTAGTCCTAGGTCTACAGAACAGTTACTCTAGACGTGAATCATGACGACGTGTATGTGGCTATATTCTATTGTAACTCGACACGGATCACCACGGACTACTCTTACTAACAACATTTTTTGGCTCAACGCAGTGCTCGTGAATAAACTGGTGCCCCGCGCTTTGGTTTTCGAGTACCGCTTTAGCATTTTGGAGATTAAGATTACGATTAGGCTAGTAAGAAGTCGATTGTCTAAGATAAGCTATGGGAAACTATTCTTCCTGAAGACTTTAATTTACTATTTGAATTTCAGACACAATTTCGTCAAACAGAAAATACCTCTGCCAGCATATTCAGATGAAGCCCAATTGGGACGATATTAGGAATAAAAATAATTAGCCCGTGGAATTATGGAAGTATTGCATTGGTGAAAAAGTAAGCGCTATATAACTTGTTTTCATTGCATGTGACAGAGGGTCCAAAATAAAAGTAAATAATCAATGGTGGATTGGCGGGTGGTTGAAATAGGTATTTAAAGTTTAAAATTTAAACTCTGTGAAATTTATTAATAATGATGAAATTTGTCTTTGGTATTTAATTGTTTTGATAAATTTAAGTAATGATTCCATGGATCGCACAAAAATGACAAGCAATGAACGACCGGCAACACATTTTGGCCAGGTATGTTTGCATTTTGCGTGGTCCTAAGTCCTTCTGCGGTGAGAAAATTCACGTAATGCTGTGCTTACTCTGTGCTCTTCCTTTCATGTGGTAACTTGAGAGCCTCTGTTTAGTTTTTCTTGAACCAGTGCTGGCTTGTGTCAAGATATTGTCTCTAAATTGACATCACTCAACGTAGATCTCCGTCCAGTTGGTTTGTTATTCACATGCAGATATTGGAACGCCGCAGGTCGCGTACATGTTTCAAAATTTAACATATTTGCACTTCAACACAAACCACCATCAATCAACAGTTATCCACCTACGCAATCAGTTACTAAACTTGGACAGGTAATCCCGAAGACCGAGTGCCTAATTACAAAGCAAAATGGCTGCCCCCGATCTTAATTCAATGCGCTCACTAAGTAAGTAAGTGAGTAAAGAGCAAACCTCTTATTGTGCTGCTTGGGCACCATGGCATAGGTATTTTTGCATTGTGTGCCAAATTAAATATCACCCAAAGGTTAATCTCTATAATGACTCGGTAGCAAGTAAACATCATGGCGACCAAAGATCCGCTCATGATAGAGCGCGGTCACGTGACGGCAAAAAGGTAGCCCAATATTTTCGCGGCCTGCGGTGATGTATAAGCCAATGTTTCCGCGAAAGTAAGTAAGTAAAAATACCATGAAACGGTTATTTTAATAAATATTAATACGCTTAAATAAGCTAAAGAACACAACAAAATCGATGGACCTTAACACATTGGCCGCCATCTACGAGATATATCGCGGTAAGCGCGAGATCTCGAGGTAAAAAACCGCGAGATATCTCCGCGGTTTATTACCGCGATATCTCGCGGAGATATCTCGCGGTTTTTTACCTCGAGATCTCGCGCTTACCGCGATATATCTCGTAGATGGCGGCCAATGTGTTAAGGTCCATCGATTTTGTTGTGTTCTTTAGCTTATTTAAGCGTATTAATATTTATTAAAATAACCGTTTCATGGTATTTTTACTTACTTACTTTCGCGGAAACATTGGCTTATACATCACCGCAGGCCGCGAAAATATTGGGCTACCTTTTTGCCGTCACGTGACCGCGCTCTATCATGAGCGGATCTTTGGTCGCCATGATGTTTACTTGCTACCGAGTCATTATAGAGATTAACCTCACCCAAAATAATACCAGGTATCTAGAATCGTCTGCACCAACACAGAAGTTAGGGACGCATTTATTGTCGGAGTTTCGGTTATAGCTATCATTCACAAAGTCAAATTTTTTCGTGGACGACTGATTTTGGTTAGATTGTTACCAAATGTTTCATTATCTCACACATATGGGACACATCTGACATGATGTACATGCGCAGCATGGTCCATGGGACAGGAATTACCGGTAAATTACGCAAAAGTTGATGGAACAGGAATTAAATTACGCAAAAGTTGATGTAAGAAAATATTACCTGTTATGTATCGATGAGCACTTGTTCCCCTTCAAGATTATCTACTCAGAGGTGCTCCCGACTACAACCTTCTGCACTCAATCAATGCTCAATACAATGCTCTAAGGCATCGAACATGCCATGCCCTATGGTGTAGACGCAAAGTTAAATGATTTGCAGCAAAAGCTGTTGATACATACAGCTGAAAGTGGTCAAAGATATAAATTCTATGACTTAATATGCAATTTAAAAAGTTTGAATCAATACATTGTGAATGAATAATGCTGACATCATTAAGTTCAATGCTGATAAACTCTGTGGCATGTAACATTTTCACTTTCATAATAATGTTATGTTTACATACCCATAATTTTGTTCTGTCTTTAGAATTAGGGACATTTTGCAAAATGTTTTCATCTGAAGGTATCACTAAATCAATTAAATGTTGCTATTTTGAAGCTCCTCCTCACGTATAACATGCTAATAACGTACAGTTCAACCTCCGTCAACTTTGTCGAGATATTTTTATATTCACGAAAGCCACAGACCACATACATACTTTGAAATTTGTCGTATTTTTTAATTTCTTCACAAAATATTCTCATAAAATCACTATTAATCAATAATTATCCACTCAAAATCAGTTAGACAAACTCAGACTGATTTCATTCTGTGGCTAAATGGGTGCAATGCAGTTCTAAACACAGGACTAAGTGATACACAACAAACACTGCTTACTGGACATTTTGGAAACACACTTTGATGTGTCATTTTGATTTCTTTGGACCAGGTGGAATTTACATTGGAGGAACATTCTGCCATCCAGGCTGCACTCAAACAACGCTTAGGTCCAGAGTTCATCAGCCAGCGACCTGGAGCAGGCGGACAAAAGGTGGCATTCTTTTCTTACACAACACATTGTGGCTAACTTAAGACAATGCTGCCAGTGGCTTGAGATATCAGCATCAGCTTACTTGACAGAACTTTTATATTTATGTTTAAACAATGTTAGAAACTTATTTAAAACCATTGAAAGGTGGAATTCAGAATAAAATTATGAGAAAGAAATGAATAAATTTTTCACTTTAAGTGTGCAGGGACCTGACCCTTATTGTTTCTTTTCATTACCGTGGTCACATATCAAAGCATTGTGATGAACCACTTGAAACTTAACTTCTTTCTGTGCTGTTCTTTTTTATCTGTACACACATTCATCGTTGGTTTCTTTTACATTATTTTTGTCATGATGATGTGCATACCAGTAATAGTGCTTTTACGTAACACCACCAGTCATGCAACGCATTTTTAGCGTGTGTTCGTCATGTAATTGACGAGACATTTAATGATGGCAATCGAAGGAAACGTTTGTTGATGATGCTGTGCTTTGGTTTCAGTTGGCTTACATTGAAGGCTGGCGTTTGGTGAATTTGGCGAACGAATTGTTTGGATTTAACGGCTGGTCACATTCAATTTCTGGGCAGACGGTTGGTTAGTAGACCGTCTCGAGATTCATTTCTCACGTTCTTCTTTCATTGTGACTCTCTGATTGGCAACTGACATTTTAGACCAGTATTACATATGAGCAAATTAATTACCGTAGATACTCGCGTATAATGCAAGTTTTTTAGGTCAAATTTCTGAGCAGAAAGTGGGGTAGTCGCGATATATGCGAGACTAGCTGAAACTTAACTTTTATTACACAAGATATTTTACTTGTTGAAGTCATTTGATGCTTTTAAACTGATATTGGATGATCGCTATCGCATACCACCTTATATTAGTTTGTACACGCGGTAATTTGCATCCCAGTAGCTCCGATACGCTGGTTCCCCACAGTCCTTGTAGTGACATGACCAATGAATGCAACAATTTTAAATGAGCTGACGCATGTGTTGCTGTACAGCTTAAATGCATGGATGGTAGGCTGACTCCATCGGCTGTGCCAGCAGACATTAATTTGTAAGAGACTTGATCTTCGAAACTTTTAGTCTTTGGTACTAGCAATGCATTGGAAGGAACTATAGGGTGTCTCGATAGGTCGTGAACGATTTTGAATGCAGATAAATATATGTTCTACACAATATAATGTGGAAAGTTTTATACTGGCGGATAGGTTATTCAAATGAAAATGTTAATATAAAAACATTAGATCACTAGCTCATTTAATAAAATTGTAGCGCCAATATCCGTGACGTCATCGAATTCGTGCCAAATAAACGTCAAGTTAAGCCGCAAACAATATTGTACGACCATCATTGTTAATCCACACATAATTAATTAATACAAATTACCATTTAGTATTTAATAATGTTCCCTTTACTCTTTATTACAGCTTCAAGTCGATTAGTCATCGAGCAAATAGATTTTTCAGAGTTGTCAGAGGTAGGCCTATTGATGCCCATGCCTTACAAAGCCGACGTTTTAAGGTCGTTTGGGGTTCGGTATCGGCATAAACAGTTGCCGCCATAATACTCCAAACATTTTCCATTGGTGACAAATTCGACGAATTAGGCGGCCAGTCCCTCGGTGAGATGTAGGCTATCCATTGATAGTTTTGTTTAACCATTCGACTGCGACCTTTGATGTGTGTGCACGTGCGCCGTCTTTTTGAAATAATCCTTCGCCGTTATTATGAAACATTTTTGTGGCTGTTAAATGAGCGCAGACTACACTTCGCTGGAATGCGAGTTTGACCTCTTTCTCCAGTATCTCATTGATGTAGGCCTAATAAGTCGAAGTGACTGAAGTTTTACTTGGAATGATAAGAAGTTTTGTTAATCCAACTGTTTATGCCGAACCCGAACCCCAGACACTGAACACCTTAAAACGTCGGCTTCGTACGGCATGGACATCGATAGGCATAGCCTACCTCTGACAAAATCTATTTGTCTCGATGGCTAATCGACTTGAGGCTGTAATAAAGAGTAAAGGAAACATTATTAAATACTAAATGATAATTTGTATTAATTAATTATGTGTGGATTAACAATGATGGTCGTACAATATTGTTTGCGGCTTAACTTGGCGTTTATTTGGCACGAATTTGATGACGTCACGGATATTGGCGCTACAATTTTATTAAATGAGCTAGTGATCTAATTTTTTTATATTAACATTTTCATTTGAATAACCTATCCGCCAGTATAAAACTTTCCACATTATATTGTGTAGAACATATATTTATCTGCATTCAAAATCGTTCACGACCTATCGAGACACCCTATACATTAATTTTCACTCACATGTTGAAAGAAAGTTTAATTTATTCAAATAAGAACAAACTCGCAATTTGGTTGCATTTTATTTATTTTTAATAAATACAAACAAAATGTCAGATGTGCGTAGATCTATTTTGTAGTATTTAGTTAGGAAGATCGAATTTCGAAGCATTTGGACACGGTTTGGGTCGTATTTTGCATAAGATTTAATAGCAACTACTAAAGTTTGGCCTTCTAATTTCCTGATAATTTCGAAAATGTTAGCCCTCGCGTTATATGCGGGTCTTGCACTTTTTACCAATATATCTGCCAAAATTCCAAACCTCGCGTTATATGCGGGTGGCGTTATACTCGAGTATCTACGGTATTGGTTGATGTGTCGGATAGATTTTTCGCTGCACTTATCAAAGTCTAGGTGTAGAATGACTTTCTCATGGCTTATCGTCGTCACTGGTTCTCAGCTTGTGGGTTTGATCTGTCTTCTGATATTGATTATGGATGTCATTTTAAGGAAAGGTCATAATTCGAACAAGTCTTTTCCTTATCGATTCCTGAATGAGAGATTTACATGTCACCTGGTCACCTGGTGCCGTCAGCTACTGGAGCTCTGGCGAAAGCCCTGGTGCATCTTCTCCAGTTGATCCTCTCCCTAGTCGCCTCTCTTAGTTCCTCCAGTCTCATGCCAGACTTTTCCTGTACTTCATCCAACCATTTCTTCCTTGGTCTTCCGCATCTTCTCCGTCCCTCACCGCATGCCGTCATCAGCTCCTTTTCCAAACCGTTAGATCTCATCACATGGCCGAAGTAGCTCAATTTCCTCCAAGTTGCTGTTTGCTGCAGTGTCTCCTCCCTCTCTATTCCGAGCTCCTCGCGCACCGATTCGTTAGTTCTCTTCTCCGTCCATGAAATCCTTAGCATCTTTCTCCAAATCCACATCTCACACGCGTTGATTTTCTTTTCCATATCCCGTGTCTTTGTCCATGTCTCGCATCCATATAGGACGACTGGGAAGATCAGTGCTCTTACCAGTCTTTTCTTTGTTTCCCTGCTCACGTATTTGTCCTTCCAAATCTTTTCCAGACCGTTCATTGCCGTTTTCCCCATTGTTACCCTCCTCCTTATTTCCATATCACTTCTTCCCTCCTTCTCTATCATAGATCCCAGGAATGTGAAGCTCGATACTACCTCTATCGTTTCTCCATCCACCTCAAAGTTTTTCCATGTTGCAGTTGTCATAACCTTTGTTTTCTTTACATTGAAGTATAGTCCCGCCTTTTCGCTTTCCTTCCTGACTCTTCTTATTAACTCGACTAGGTCGTCCCTCTTACCCGCCAATAATGTCGTATCATCGGCGTACCTCAGATTATTCAGTATTTTCCCCGCTATCCTTACCCCCTCTGTTGCCTCCTCCAATCCAGCCCTCCTCATAATTCTCTCGGCATACAGCATGTAGCAAATTTAAACATCAGCGAGTCTGGGAGGAGTGACCATGTGCTGCAATTGCAGTTACTTGGTTGTCAGCGTTTTTTATCTGCAATTTAACACAGACAAAGAATGACAAAGAGCGCCGAGATTTCTACATGACATTGTGTCAACTGTTAAAACTGAATGAGAGGCTTTCCAGTTGGATGTGTGTGTGCATGAGAGACTTCCAGTGTTTTAGTTTATAACTTTTGAAGATCACAATTCTTACAGACAAACTATGTGTAATGAACTCTCTAAGATCATTTTTGGTGCGAGAGTGTGCCCTTGAGATTTTAAGAAAAGCCATATACTTACCAGTGGAAGAAAAGTTTACGTGAAGGCACTTAGCACAGCACCTTCTTAGCACAGGTCTCTTAAAAGGTCACAATATGCTAATTAGCATACATACGATGCGGTTGTTTTGTGTCAATCTTTTGAAATGTGATGAGTTCTGGTTTGAACCTTTTCTGCAGTGCTGGTCACTTTGTAGAGACCATGAACAATTGAACATGTATGTCATCCTTCATGCACAGCTTCTTAGACCCATCAACTGTTTCCAACATTGTGCAGTTGGGCTGATTGTTTTTGGTGACAAAATATAAATACTTATTTTGTTGTTTGTATCATTAGTCTAGGGATTTGTTGATTCCAATTAATCTCTTTCTGTTGATAAAATCTGACGAAAATCGATGTGCGTGTAAAGATTCGGTCCAACCCAACAGCGTGGCGCTTTATGAACACTCACAACAATGTCATTGAATATTTTTTGTATTTTTTTGTGCAATAGTTGCTGTCTGCCTTTAAGTATCATGACTGCAGATCATGGAAGTGGGGTTTTTTGGGGATGAATAAAAAAAGTTAGCCACTTTAATTCTGTGTCGATGTTTCTTTCTATAGACTTTGTTGATTCCATCAACGGGAAATACTACGTCGGAGTCAGTGCCACTGTACGAGTTCAGCTCAAGGTTTCTTGCTTCTTCTTTTTCTTCAGTTACTTATGATGTCTTATAATGCATTTCATGAACTTCTTGCTAAACTTGTCTTTGACTATCTGCCTAGAATTTAATTGTATTAAGACACTGCTTTTGGAGCCACAGCAATTAATTGACTTAGCTATAGCTTCTATATGGTTGTAGCTTAAGGTATATCGTTGTGAAAAAACTTTTTCAAGTCCATTTGGTGGTTGAGTTTAAAGAGGATGGTGATGTTATGTATGCAACAGTTGCAACTTGTGCACAAATCCCATCCACCAAAGGTATGAACATTCAACGTCAGTGGATCTTTGAATATGAAGATGTTTGAGTATGTTCTGTTTAAATGACTCGTCAGGATGGAATTTACCATGAAGATGTTTAAGTATCTTCTATTTAAATGACTCGTCAGGATGGAATTTACCATGAAGATGTTTAAGTATGTTCTGTTTAAATGACTCGTTAGGATGGAATTTACCATGAAGATGTTTAAGTATCTTCTGTTTAAATGACTCGTTAGGATGGAATTTACCAAGAAGATGTTTAAGTATGTTTTGTTTAAATGACTCGTTAGGATGGAATTTACCATGAAGATGTTTAAGTATCTTCTGTTTAAATGACTCGTTAGGATGGAATTTACCATGAAGATGTTTAAGTATCTTCTGTTTAAATGACTCGTTAGGATGGAATTTACCATGAAGATGTTTAAGTATATTCTGTTTAAATGACTTGTCAGGATGGAATTTACCATGAAGATGTTCAAGTATGTTCTGTTTAAATGACTCGTTAGGATGGAATTTACCATGAAGATGTTTAAGTATATTCTGTTTAAATGACTTGTCAGGATGGAATTTACCATGAAGATGTTCAAGTATGTTCTGTTTAATAGGATGGAATTTACCATGAAGATGTTTAAGTATCTTCTGTTTAATAGGATGGAATTTACCATGAAGATGTTTGAGTATCTTCTGTTTAATAGGATGGAATTTACCATGAAGATGTTTGAGTATCTTCTGTTTAATAGGATGGAATTTACCATGAAGATGTTTAAGTATCTTCTGTTTAAATGACTCGTCAGGATGGAATTTACCATGAAGATGTTTGAGTATCTTCTGTTTAATAGGATGGAATTTACCATGAAGATGTTTAAGTATGTTCTGTTTAAATGACTCGTTAGGATGGAATTTACCATGAAGATGTTTAAGTATCTTCTGTTTAATAGGATGGAATTTACCATGAAGATGTGGGATATGGCGTCAGTGAAGGCATGAAATCAAAAGCTCTGTCGATTGAAAAGGCTCGCAAGGAATCCGTCACCGATGGCCTTAAGAGGGCGCTCAAGTAAGTGAGACTGGCGAGCAGTAGAGTCTGATACTATCATGTCTGCTCTGTGGCTTAAGGGATGCAAGAATGCTGTGATGATTAAGGTTGTGTCAATTTTTTTGAGCTAGGTAAAATTTATTAAAACAAAAGATGAGATATTGCAAATGTTTTTGTTGAGAAGAACATTCAATATGAAAGCTTGCAGAAACATTGTAATTGACAGTTGAGATGAAGAGCAGAGCTTATCAAGCTTTGTAGTGGATCTTTTTATAGACAGGATAGAAAGCTTTTTTAACGCGATATGCATAACATTGCTTATTGTGAGATATATTTAGGATTATGACCATAAGTTTCAGTCATGTGTGGACAGTGTGGTAGGGTGGGAGGAGCCAATACATCCTCTGAGCTCTATCATACAGGACTTGCTCTGTTAAGAAAAAGATTTTAAGAAAAGTCATATACTGTTAGAGCTCTGCTGAATATTCATATTTAATCTGCTTTGGACCAAATAGTGTTCCGAATAGCCTATTCGCATTTGACTCGATAGTTTTCTAAACTGAATGCGAATAGTAAAAGTACTACATTAATTTTAACATAAGATATTGCATGTTGCCAATCTAAAAAGTTAAGCTTGTTATACTGATACTTTAAATTGATGCAACCACTGATAGATCTAAGTTCGAACATTCGCAAAATGAATTTGGATTAAGCGTCTCTCTATTTAAACTGTATCTAGACTGCTTTTATATCTCCTTCAACTTCTAAAACATGAAGAGGATTTTTGAACCAGTGGAATAGGATATGAGATATTTTTTGAAATAAGTTTTTAAAGCCAAGTAAGGATAAATCTGCTGTAGTTATGTATGAATGTGCAATGATTGTGCATGTTGTGATTCTCAGGAGTTTTGGAAATGCTCTCGGCAATTGCCTTGGTGACATGAATTATCTCAAATGCATTGGAAAAGCGTCAAAACCGGTCTGTACGATATCTGTACGATATATCCTCATTTAATTCTAAACACATTTATCTTTATGTAGTTTGATCCTATTCTTTTATGCTGCCATGCACCATGGAACTAAGCTCATTGTATTTGGCAATGTCACTTTTGTGAGATGCTTAAAAAGCACATTATATTAAATATATTTGCTATATTAAATATATTTACTCATGCGTACTACTTACATATGTATACATAATATGAAGCTAAGCATGTATTGTCATGTGGCATTACTAATTGAATGCACTGTTGACCATGAGAAATTTGTCTCTGAGAAAATGGTTTAAAATGGAGGCCAGTTGCTTAATGCCATGAACTAGTGCAGAAATACAAGAAATTAATGAAGTTCTGTTGTGGTTTTTGCTCTTTATGAAGGCAGTCTACTGTCATCCAGTAATAGTTAAATGTGTTTTAACTAAAAACTTGTTTTGAAGTAATGTTGCATAATATTATGAGATATTTCAGGGATTTATTAAAAGTCCAAGCTGTATTTTCAAGACCTGGGTAAATTAGATGCACATTAGGGTGGTCGTATGTGCAATGGCAAATTTTAAACTTCGTTTTTTTACTTTCTCCAACCCACCATCTGGTGCCAATTGGTACAAAACTGATATGGCCAAAAAATTATTACGATTCAAAAATATTTAGGACTAGCACAACGCGTCTGAAGTTTTGAATCTTATCAAATATTATCGTCATTTCGAGTATTGGTATATTTAAGTCATATTTTTTGAACCATCACACGTTTTGACTGAAAGACTGCATTATTTCATTTATGCCGGCTACAACTGACAAGTAAATTTTTCAAAGTTGATGATAGTGTATTAGATATTTTTTATAGACATCATACTAGTATTTGAGACCACAAATTTATACTAGCAAGCCAACACATTATACGTTCTTTCGATAGGTCTGCTTCAAATCTAAGTGCACAAACGGATTCTTTTGCTGCAGCAGAGGATCTTTATTACAGACTTCACTTTGACACAGATTGTAATAAAACAAATATGGACCAGGGACTCCAATATCAGTTGAACTACAGAAAATACTGATGATATTTTCGTTTATTATGGAATTCAGAGCAGGATGACACAGTTTTTACACACTGCATCAGAGATAACATCTATCCAATGTAAACAAACGAATTTGAGTAAATGTTGAAATTATTGAGATCATAATATATCTAGAGGATTACCCATTACCCCATAACAGTAGTTCTTTACCCAATTCCTAAAGATAGCATCATAAATGAGTGTATGGTGTAGCCTATAATCACATTAGTTGCCTATTCCATAAGATAAAAATAATTCCAAAGTATACTTTTAGAGTAGAACAAATGTACACATAGACAAGCAATTAGCACAGACAGTGCTGCCAAGAGTGGACAGAAATTACACTGCCTTAACCCTTTAATGCCAAAGGGTATAGGATTTCCCATTCCATTTACTAAAATCTCGGCATTAAAGGGTTAATTAGTTATTGTAAATTAACTAACTACTGTAAATCAACATCAAAGGTGATGGTATCAAACACGTATGCTGTGTGCATCATGCTCAGCAATGGATCCATCCGAGACTGCTGTGGCCACCAGGGCATCTCAGGCGACCAAGCAGTCCAAATAAATAAGTAGACCTAAAGTAGCCTCCAGTCAACACTCAACACCCATTGCTACATAGAACTCCTAAATTGATTATCTTTATGGCAGGATGCCTGATTTTTTAGGATTTGTATTATAGTAGAGGCATTAATTACTATAAATGGTGATGTTCTTCAAGGCGTAATAAGTCAACAAAGTGATCTTTGTTGATTCCATGATTATGAAAAGATCAGGATTCGAAAGTTTACCACTAGTCTTGGCCACTCACGATGTCAGATGATCACCTTCTTTGTACAACATGCAAGATGTATATGTCGCGAGCACTGAACATTGCATTTTTTAGTTCAGTGCAGATGAAGCAGCATAGCTCAAAGACCAAATACAATTTGCCTAGTGAGAAGGCGTAGTAATTCTTCAGGTTCTAACGTGATATTATTACCTCTGAGATAAACATTTATATCTAAAATGGGTCACTACTTTTTAATATTACATCATTTTCTTGTACCCAATTAGGCCTGACCCAGGAACAATAAGTGTACAAAATATATTTATGAGAAATTCAGACCTCATTAGGAATATTGGTGACTTTGCAGAACAAATTAATTACACGCAGGACACAGATGAAAACACGAAGCATTTTATATTTATCTCTATTTATTTATTATATTTTGCTGTTCCCTAACTGCTACAGTCCAAGAATTATTGGACTATTATTTCGAATCAAGACAACAAGGCAAAACACGTAGTTTTGTAAAAAAATCTGCTAGGTGCTATCTGTGATGCAGTGTTCATACAGGTTTAAGCACTCTGAGTTTTTCTGAAGAGGCGCCATATAAATTCATGGCCATGACTACAATAACATCATTGTAGTGTAACCTAGACCAGTAGTAGACCTACTAGAAGTAGTTTTATTGATTCCTGGTTCGAAGATTCCTGGTTGATTACAACTATTATGCTTACTGTTCGAACGCTCTTAAATTTGTTAATGGGTAAAACTTTGATGGCATTGTGCTAGTCCTAAATATTACTATTTTCCCATAAAACTTTTTGTGTGATGTTTCTGGGTGAAATGGAACCAAATTTCACCTTGGAGAACAGTATCCTCCAACTTTCATTTTTAACAACCACCCTAATGCACATATAATATAGATATTATATACCATTTAAGTCTGTGATTTAAGTATAAAACAGAATTTAAGATTAATTTCTGATTGAAATAAATGCATTTTTTTTCATTTTGATAACTTTGAATTATGTTTGTTATTGATTTAATTCGGTGTATAAATAATAAATAATGAATGTAGACTTGTTGATGTTGTGGGTTAATTAGATTTTATTTCCTTCATCTTTCACTCACACATTCACCAAAAAGTCTTCCTGTCTCTTAGTCTTTGTGCATGTGTGTGTACATGTGTGTGTATGTGTGCATGTGTATGTATGTACACTGTACAGCCTCCTGAGGTCTATGATGTAAATGAAATGAAGCACAAACCTGAAGATAATGAAATCATCAAAGCAAGGTGTTGTCGTCGGCCGCAGCCACCACCGGTCAGACCTGCTGTTCGAGATAGATGCCACAGCCATCACCGACCTCAACAATTGGAATCTGACTCAAGTGAATCCAACTCAAAAGAAGCAGGTCTTCATTTCACTTGCGTCGTCGTTTGCCTCTCTTGTCTCTTGTCGTTGGCTGTTACAGTTCATCTTCTGCCAGTTTTCTTGATATTCGTTTTTTCATATAAATTGAATTTATTATTGTCAGCTTTCACTGGTTGTCTGTTGAATAGAAATCACTTTTCACTAAATTATTGGAAATGTAAATTAGATATCAATGGGACTTCATGGAAATGCCGCTGAGTCACATTCCCTGATAAACGCTTTCACCAAAAATATTTTTTGAGTGCTTTCACCATTTATATAAAGTTGGTTGTAGTATGAAATTTCTGCAGTTCCAAAGGCAGTTTCCATATGGTTTGTGAAATCTACTAATTGAAACGTCAGAATGAAATGCTACGATGCATATCTTTGCCGTCATTAACTTATGTAAAATGCCTTATGTGGCATACAGCTATTTGATTGCAAAATTTGTGCAGTAATTGAACAACAGCTAAATGCAGTCAGTATAAAACTCAAATGTACATGAATCGATTGTAATAATGTTCCATTGTTCATTAATTCCTATTTGCAAACCTTAGCAAGATTAAGATCTTGTGGTAGTAACAGATGATAACAAGTGTAAGAGGAATTTAACTGTATGGCAGCCATGCAAGGCGTCATCATGTGTCCTATGACTCATTCACAGTCGCTGCATAAAACGTTGAAGGTTGAAGTCAACTTCTACTAGGATAGCGGGTATTATCACACATCGTCTATGGCGCTAAAACAGTTGACAAATCAAGGAGACGAAGCAGCGCGTGGTTCCCCACTGTCAGCCGACTCAACCTTGAAGTCTGTGTAGACGTTTAGAAGCGCTGTGCCTCTGTTGTACGTGTTGTCATGGTAACACGCTGCAGACGTAACGAGAGGTGATTCATCAGCGAAACACGACTCTGTCTCTCTCTAAGCTTTGATGACGTTGCGATTCTCAGCATTGGTCAATAACTCGATTGGTCGAAATGCAGCTTTTTAAATTGATTAGAGCTGATTATGTAGAAGAGGTGAGACCTTTGTAGACGGCATTGCCCAGTAAGCACTATTGCATGTGAATTCTTTATTAAATCATTGATAAATTCTTTCTTCTTTGTGATTGTCATTCATTGTGAATTTTTTGAGACATTTCGCATATGTATAGGTGTTGCGTTGATGCAACATTAAATGTATTATTGTATTGTATTGTAGACATTAAATGTATTTAATGTTACATTTAATGTTTGTAGGTACGTCTGATCCATCAAGAGTTGTGAGGACTTGTCATGATTCACTCATGTCCCCAAATGACATCATCTCCCATCTGTCAGATCCGCAACTGAAATCGGAAGATGACAAAAAGTCTGTGTTGTCTCGCAGCGCAAGTTTCCGTGACGTCACAGGTAGAGATCGCCATCTGTTGGAGAAGAGGAGAAGCGACTGTCAGCCGATGACAACGATGGATCTGAGCGAAGAAGATGACAAGCTGCAACGGATTTTGAAGCAGAGACAAAAGCAGCAAGAATTCCAGGAGAAGCTGAAGAAGCAGCATCAGCATCATATGGTTTCCAAGGAAACGGTTGTCATGGAAACGGTTGCCATGGAAACGGTTGCCACGGAGAGTCCTTCTACAGGTCGGTCAAAGGTCATCTTAGTTGTAAGCTCAAAGTTTTATTTTATTTTTGTAAAGAATGCTGATGACTTGTCATGATTCACTCATATCTTCAAATGATGTGTTTCTTTATCTAATTTTGTTTTACATTTCCACATGTACAGTATGACTTAGACTGACAATTTATTAAATGTTGAAATTTTTATTGTGCCTGTCCAAAATCTCAGTTCATTTTAGCGATCAATGATTTGTTTTTGTCCTTTGACCCTCCTATTCAGATAATCATTAAAAATAAGATTCTAGATTTTTGCTTAACTCACTAATAAAAATTGAAGCATTTTCTCCTGTACTTTTACTTAATATTCTTGCAATGATTAACTACTGTAGGTGAAAAGATGCTACACCACGTGTAATGTTTCTTTGTAAGTTTCTATCTATTCAAAGAGCTGCAGGTGTTGATTATTTGCTGACGTTGTAGTAATGAAGACTCCGTTGTGTGAAGCTGGGAAGAAGTTGAGTTCATTGGTGACACGTTCTGCAGAAGAGTTGAGTAACGGAGGAATTCATTCGAGTGATGTTGTTGTATTGCATCAATCATCGTTGTTATCTTCAGTCGGCCATGAAAAGATGACGCCAGCATCTGCAAACCATTTGCTGCAGAATCTCGTTGCTGAGGACAATTTCGGTGAGTACACTCAAGATGTGTCTTCAGACAAATATAACTTTACAGTGCTACTGCAAGATACTTTAAAAGTGATCTACTGAGATGTTGATGTGTACAGACATGTCGAGCGTAAGTACATGATGTAGTTTGAGTTAACGAAGTAGGTAGTATGTAGCGAAACCTACATACTACCTAATGTATGTCCACTTGTTATAGCTCCTCTTCAAGATTACGACTCAGAAGCGGTCCCGACTACAGCGAGGATAATGAATCGGAGTTTCTTGTCAAAGCGCTGGGCAATTGGTCCCTACGAGGCGGCTAACATAGTTCACTCGTGTGGTGTAGTAGATTGGTTTGTGTTTTAATTTAGCAGAAGCAAATGTTGTTGGTGCGATCATTTGACCATCGGTTGAATCATCAGTTGCACCTGATGACCACCCCGAAGATGCGGTGGTGTAGTGCCTTGGAGCGGGAAGGTTGCGGATTCGAATCCACCTCAAGCCGTCGTGTAGGGACCCTGAGCAAGCCCTTCACTTGCGATTGCTCATGCGCTTTTGCATGAAACTCCGTTTCAGCGTCCATGGTGCGTATATATACATGTGTGCACACCTTGCAATTTCTTCTGGGAGAACCTCCCCCAGAGAACTTCCCCCTCCCCCCCAGAGAACTTCCCCTCTTCTAGAGAACTTCCCCCCTCCCAGAGACATCTAGATTAAACACTGTAATCATGTGGCATCTGGTGAGTCTATCAGTGGGATCGTACTTCACTCTAATTGGCTTCTTCGTCATCTCAACTCTGCATAATGAGTCAGTTTGTCAGTCTGTCTGTGTGGTAATGAGTGCATTATGCCTTCTATTGATTATCTGTTGCCAAAGAAATCAGCACCTGCCCTATATTGTATTATTATTTTTTTATTAATAGTATACATTAATATATTATTATTATTACACATTTATTATTAACTGCCACTTTCAAATGGCCAGGCATCAATTAGGGATGTGTTTGCACATTTGTGAGTTAACGACTTGCTCAAGGTGCCTAATTATAGACACATAAGCATCCTTCTGAGATCTGTAAAGGTGTTCTATAAGTATCCAGATATATAAATACATATTATTTCAAGTGTTATTCTGGAAAAGAGTGTTTCAAAGCAGCCGATTGATAGGTGTTAATAGCATTATTAATGTTGTCATAATTATGTATAAAGTTGCGTCTCTGTTCTAGTTCTACTTCTCATTAAAGATAATAACGAAAACAATCTGTGATTGTGTTGCTGTCTTTCCATGCAATTATATCTGCTATCTTATCTCAATTTGTCTTGCAATCTATCTTCTATTGTTGTCCTTTCTATATATCTATTCAAATCTCCCAATTTGAACTTTCAATATTGTTCAAAGCTTCTTTTACTGTTATGATATGCGATTCCACACTGGTAGTAAATTCATTCTTTGCAGGTAGTAAGAAAGTGTGAATGATTTACTTGTTGTGACATTGTCTGGTGATGTGACTTATTGTCTTTTCTAGATGACCCTGACCTGTGGAATCAGACTTTAGAAGCAGAGGATTTGCTGGAAGCTTTTGCCAAAACGGAAGCAACTGCGGCGTCCAATGCCGTCAGTGCATCTCGCTTAAACCAAAGCAGTCACTCTGGTCACACGTCTTCACATTCTGGTCACACGTCTTCACATTCTGGTCACACGTCTTCACATTCTGGTCACACGACTTCACATTCCGGTGATCAGGTGAAACACGATGACGCTTTAGTAGGAGCGGCAAAGAAGCGTCGCCTCAATCCAGACATGACGCGAGATAAGAAAACGATTTAGAATTCAATTTCGCTGAACTTTCTTTGCAATGCTATCTGCAGTTTAGCATAGCATATGATTTTACTGTATCTGCTGGTGAGATGATTGGATAAGATGCTCAATTGCTGTGCAGTGTCTCTTTGTGGTTTGCATTTGAAAATTTATTCAAGGGCATGTTATGATATTTATTATGATATTTGTTATTCATTCTCAGGCATTATGGTCTATTGCAAAAAGATTGGCCAAGCAATGTATCAGAAATTTTGAATTCTAATTTTGTCCCCACCTCAAACCTCGGTCTGGGGTACTTTGTGCACTTGATCTCCAACTGCTGCTCTATCATGTCTGTGATTGACCCTTGAACGAATGAACGTGCTTGTACTAAAAGTGGCTGAGAAACAAATGCAGTTGGTCGTTAAAGGGTTAAGTAAGATATGCCAACAATTAAATGATTTTGCCATTATGAACAATAGATGTAGCTCTAAGAGACACAATGTACTATTGTTTAGTACTATTCATCATTGTCTGCTACTGATTGTCTGCTACTGATTGAAACATCTGTCTGGAAGCTGTAAAGACAATCTCTTGCAATGAAGACACTGCAAAACTGATTGAAACTTATACATGTATGACTTGGCTGAAATTGGTTTTTCTGTATATTTTGATTAATGTTCTCGTGTGTAACGCACGATTTGATTGGTCGTGAAGTGCAGTTCAACCAATGTCTACACCAATAATATTCCTTTCATTGGATTCCATTTATATTTATTATGATATTTGTTATTCATTCTCAAGCAGTACCGTATGTTGCAAAGGGATTGGCCAAGCATTGTATCAGAAATGTTGAATTCTAATTTCCCCCCCCCCCCGCCCCCCGTAACTATATAGTGTTGAATGAAATGCTTGTCTGATTTGCTATAATTTTAAAAGCTTTTTAACGTCATCTCGTTTTTATCCTTAGTCCTTACTCCAGGGTCTTTTTATAACGGACTTTGTTAAGAAATGAATTTCGATGAACTGCTGTGGCTCCTTATAACAACGACAACATTATGTCGAGTCTTTTTGTATACACGCAGATCAGAGACTCAGAGTCTTTGTATGAACTACATGCTAAATATATTTATATCATGTTGAGTGAATTTACATGATGTGTCAACATATGTTGTGTCAACATTATAAGTTGTGTCGACATATAATATACTCTGAGTGGCCAGGTCAGTTACTGTGCTGGCTTTGGATTTGTGTCTGCCGATTTGATTGCGTGAAATGACTTTTGGCAAGTTCTTTGTGTTGAGTCACCAGGAAGTATAATTTAGAGGCAGCATAAGTTGGCAACATTGGTGAGTGCTGTGATGCTCTTGAGTCTTGTCTAGTACTTCGTTTGTACATTGCCAGCTCCAATGCCAAAAAGTTGAAAATGGCCGCTACCTCCTCTGCATTTCCTTATAAAAAACGGGGAAGCTTTGATTTTTTATTTTCAAAATGCATATTGAACATATTGCATGGAATTACTTGTTGTCTCTTTACACTTTCACATGTTTGTTGTATTTACTGGAATACTCATGATTTTCACAGAATTATGCATATCCACATGTAATAGGATATTTGTAGTGCATGCATTTTTCTTCAGTTGCCTTGATTACTGTAACTCACTTATTACTACTATCACAATTCACAAAGTCAGATCAGCACTGGCTCCTGAGTCCAGGGTTACACGATTCTTTTTTAGAGTCATGGCTAATACTTAAAATATGATCAAATATGACGAAAGTTCTTAAGTCATTGCTTTGGTCTGTGCTGCATTACGATAATGATCAATGCCTTGGTCTATGTGCATTGCATGGCATTTGATGTTGTTGCAACCTTCCGTGTTTGAATGCCTATTCAGTCAAGGCAGGGTGAGGAGTGCCCCTGAGAATTCTTATTGTAGTGTCTTCAGACATTTATAAAGCACCTTTAATAGGGTGAACCGTTCAGAGGCACTCTCAGTGTGCAAGGTTGCGGAAGGTATGTTGAGGCTGTGCTGTATATGAATCCATGCATTTAATTAATTAATCCTCTGACTGAATTGTATTTGTAAATATTCAGATGACGTTATACCGCTCAGCGTATGAAGTTTTGGTATATTTTGAAGCGATGCTGATAGCTCCTAAAGGACCAGCAGACTTGTAGCCACAATAACACATTATTTTCTATATAATTATAGTGATATGTGAAATATATTCCATCGTGTGTCCGGAATTCACGGTTGAAAGACGATTGACAACACAGTTTGCATTTGCTTTCATCGTCTCTGTCGAATGTGAGCATAAAATTGTGACCAAGTGAGGTGAGGGGACTCGTCCGTTCTATCAGACAGATTCCGGAATCTGTAATCGTCGTCTGCCGGATATTTGCCAATCGCGACCTTTGACTGTCGTCACACCATCGACATGATTTTAGAAACATCATCGTGACTATGATTCGGAATCAGTTGATGACATCATTAGCTGGACGAATCAACGGTGAAAGTGCAGATCGACGCCACTTTATGATTCGCTTTCTGTTCTGCACTTTGTCAGTCGTCATGCGATCAATGAATCTCAAGTCCACTCAACTTTGTCATCGTTGCTCTCTAACAGATTCGCACACTCTACATAATGCATGACACTTCGTTGTGACTTCCGTCGCATATCAGTCATCACTTGCACGACATCTGCTCCTCCTCTGCTGCTGCTGGTGCTGACGACCAACTAACCTTTTAGACTTCAATACACACCGCTGCTGCCGTCGGTATGCGCATGCGCAGACTACGAACCATGACGTCACCTGTTTTTCTTTTAGCCACGATCCTAACATTTATTGTCTTTGGTGTTCTTTTGTCTCAAATGACACAACAGCCTAGGGGCCATCCACATAATGTCTGTCTGTCTGTCTGACTGTATGTCTGTCTGTCTGTTTGTGTCTGAATCTGTTACTCTGATTGGCATCGGTTGTCTGCATCTAACGATTGCTGCTTTGCTGCTGTGGTATAGAACGACGACGTACGTGGCTGTGGCGGATGCAGAACGACGAGCAAGAACCATCTGCAGAGGAGGAGGAGGTCGAGGGAGAGGAGGTGGAAGAGTAAGAGGGAGGAGAAAGAGGGGGAAGAAGAGGAGGAAGAGGAAGCAGGTGGAGGAGGAAGAGGGTGGAGAAGGAGGAGGACGAGGAAGGAGAAGGACGAGGGAGGAGGAGGAAGAGGAAGGAGGAGTAGGAGGGAGGAGGAAGAGGGTGGAGAAGGAAGAGGGTGGAGGGGAGGAAGAGGGAAAAGGAGGAGGAGCAGCAGGAGGAGGAGGAGGATTAGAAGGAAGGGGGAGGAGAGGGCGTCGAGTAATGATGCATTAATGACGGAAGCTTTCGAAGTGAAAAGTCTATCAGATTACAGAACGTTGACGCTCTGTGGACCCTAACTATAATTATTATGCTATGCTCAGACTTCTCACTGACATACAGTCTATGATACAGATGGTCATACAAGTAGACAGACAGACAGACAGACAGACACAGGCAGATGAATATAATAGTCGACAGACAGACAGACGAATGCTCTAGTTGTTTACCTGGTCTTCTGTCCATCATTTACCCTTTGCACTGCAATGGCGTGCATGCTCGTTGGCCATTGGCTGGTCAGTGGTGCTTTACGTCATTACACGTCATGAATATTCATCAATCTCAGAGAGAAACTATGACGTCATTCACTCAGACGAAACACAGAAAGTAACCGAAGGATGTGTGACTGCGGCATGCGGATAAGACAGTGGACTACTTAATACTTATCCGTCCGATATGATAACAGTTTCCTTTATTGAACAATCCGGTTAGACCTGGGAATGACTTTGGTCGGCCTAGGCCTATCTGACCCCGCTTGACCCTAAAGTGACTTGAGGTCGACTAGGCCATAGAAGTCGACGACTTTGAGCCAAAACGACTTGACTCGACTTGGCAGAAAAACAACTGACTTCCGACTTGAAATCGACTT
>OX243823.1:28954459-28959863 GCA_945859605.1 Lumbricus rubellus | reverse complement strand
GGATGGATTGTTGGATAGACGGATGGATGGACGGATTGTTGGATGGCTGGATGGATGGATGTATGGATGGCTGGATGGATGGATGGATGGATGTATGGATGGATGTATGGATGGATGAATGGATTGTTGGACGGATGGATGGATGGATGGATAGATGGATATTGCCTTGAGATGGGTGGGACTGCGATCCATCTATTGAACACGAAATGATTGAATCGTCCAAAGTCGACTGAACTTCTGTCATGTCGCAAAGATGATTCATCTAGCGTCCGATCAAAGTCAATTGCTCTTCTCTTCTCCTCCTCTTTGTCTCTCTCCTTCCCTCTCCCTCTATCTCCTTCTCCCTCCTTATCCCTATCCCTCTGTCTCCCTTTCCTTCTCCCTCTACTTCTCTCGGTCGTCTGCTCTGCAGCACTACAGCTGGCACAGTTTCTTCAGAGGACAAGATGCAGTTTCCCGCGCTTTGGATGACGTCAGTGGAGAAGTCAGAGCTTCAAATCAATCGATTATTATTTCAAGAGTATAATATGTGAAATAGTGAGATGACCGATTATGATCATCATCATCATCATTTACAGATCTCGATATATATATATATACATATATACATATATACATATATATATATATATATATCTCGATATATATATATACATATACATATATACATGTATATATGTATATGTATATATCTCGATATATACATATACATATATACATGTATATCGTATAGATTCGTCGATTTATTTTTTAAACGAATCAATTAATAAGTTGACCTTTGAAGGTCATCGTCCGCTGCAGAGTATATATATATATATATATATATATATATATACATATACATATACATATATATATATATATATCGTTCTGAGGTTTGGGTGGTCTTGTGGGTAAGGGTGATTCTGTGGTGGGTGGGTGGTTGGTTGGGGGAAGGGAGGTGGGGGTGATGGAGCGGTCTATGGACGTCGTTGACATTGAGTTGGCTCGCCAATTATTGAGACAGACGAGAGTAACCAGCCTGTAATGTAGGACTATACAATTTTACACGGATATGTTCATCATCTTGGAGGAAGTTTTCAGTGCAGAAGATTCCTGGATTGGTTCCTAGATTGGTTCCTGGATTGGTTCCAGGATTGGTTCCTGGATTGGTTTCTGGATTGGTTCCAGGATTGGTTCCTGGATTGGTTCCTGGATTGGTTCCTGAATTGGTTCCTGGATTGGTTCCTGGATTAGTTCCTGGATTGACATATTTATAATAATAAGTCAGTTGTCGTCGTCGTCGTACATTGAACGACATCTTAATGTGTCGTCTGTAGACATATACTGCAGCAGCAGCAGCAGCAGCAGATCAATCCATGGTAAGGCGTTTAATTATTTCTGACTTAAATCTTTGAAAAGTCATTATTGAGTCGAGAAAAGTGAGAGAGAGATGTGAGACTTCTTTACTTAGTTTGTGGAATCCAACAGCAACAGCATCGGCGAAGTTTGCTTTAATTTTAAGTAGACAAAGAGTCTGGTGTTGAGAGACTCTGGTGACATAACAGCATCATTACGATGTATATGTATAGAGTGTATGAGAACATTTCAAAATATCGTCTCTCGATTGTTTCCTTGATTGTTTCCTGGATTGGTTCCTGGATTGGTTCCTGGATTAGTTCCTGGATTGGTTCCTGGATTGGTTCCTGGATTGGTTCTTGAATTAGTTCCTGGATTGGTTCCTGGATTGGTTCCTGAATTAGTTCCTGGATTGGTTCCTGGATTGGTTCCTGGATTGGTTCTTGAATTAGTTCCTGGATTGGTTCCTGGATTGGTTCCTGGATTGGTTCCTGAATTAGTTCCTGGATTGGTTCCTGGATTGGTTCCTGGATTGGTTTCTGCAACCAATCCATGGATTGGTTCTTGGATTGGTCTCTGGCCTGGTTCCTGGATTGGTTCCTGGATTGGTCTCTGGATTGGTTCCTGGATTGGTTCCTGGATTGGTTTCGGGACTGGTTCCTGGATTGGTTCCTGAATTGGTTCCTGGATTGGTTTCTGGATTGGTTTCTGGATTGGTTCCTGGATTGGTCTCTGGATTGGTCTCTGGCCTGGTTCCTGGATTGGTTCCTGGATTGGTCTCTGGATTGGTTCCTGGATTGGTTCCTGGATTGGTTCCTGGATTGGTTCCTGGATTGGTTCCTGGATTGGTTCCTGAATTAGTTCCTGGATTGGTTCCTGGATTGGTTCCTGGATTGGTTTCTGCAACCAATCCATGGATTGGTTCCTGGATTGGTCTCTGGCCTGGTTCCTGGATTGGTTCCTGGATTGGTCTCTGGATTGGTTCCTGGATTGGTTTCGGGACTGGTTCCTGGATTGGTTCCTGAATTGGTTCCTGGATTGGTTTCTGGATTGGTTTCTGGATTGGTTCCTGGATTGGTTCCCGGATTGGTTCCTGGATTGGTTCCTGGATTATTCCACAGACCATCGTGAAACGACGACAACAACAACGTCGACGAAAATGTTATCATCGCAAAGAGACCGATGAAACAAACAGCACAACACACAGATCCAAGAGATTGACATAAGAATGGAAAGAAAGAAAGAATGAAGGATGGATGGAAAGAAGGAAGGAAGGAAGTATGGAAGGAAGGAAGGATGGACAGGTAGATAGATGGAGGAATGCATATATGGATGAATTCTTCAAGAGACTGACTGATCGGTGGAAGATGGATAGATAGATGGATGGATAGATGGATATAGGCAAAAGATTTATGTACTGATAGATGGATGGATGGATGGATGTATTGATGGATGGATGGATGTATGTATGGATGGATGGATGGATCGATAAATGGATGGATGGATGGATGGATAGATGGATTGTAACGATGGATGTGAGGAGGGTTTTGGCTATCAACATGAATTTGTTTGGGTGGATTGCCTTTGCGTTGCAGAGATGAATGGATTGGGAGTTGGATGAATGGAGCATTCCAGTTTCATCGGTCGAATAGTTGTTCGCTTACGTTCTGATTCAATTGTTGAAGCGATTCGAGTGCCACCATATCTGATTAGCGCTTCTGCTGCTGCTGCTGCTGCTGCTGCTGCTGCTGTTACCGCTGCTGCTTTTGCAGCTGCTGCTTTTGCAGCTGCTGCTGTGGCCTTCGTTTTGCCTAATGGCCAACAATTCGGTCGACAGCGTCTACCGAAATAAATTGAAAATTTCGCGCCAGAACGCAAGCAGACGATAATAAATGGGTCGGATAGGACTCGTTAAGATGAGCCTCGAACCCAGAGGATGGAGAAGAATCGGAAGAGGAGGAAGAATGGGACATGGAAGAGGAGGAGGAGGAGGAGGAGGAGGAGGGGGAGGAGCAGGAGCAGGAGGAGGAGAAGAGGGAGGATGGGGAAAGGAATGCGACTGGTGGAGAATTGATCATGGTAACATCAGTGTGTATTCAGGAGGATCTATGGCGATGTTGGTAAACGACCTTGAAAGAGAAGAAGGTGGAGGAGGAGGAGGAGGAGGAGGAGGAGGAGGAGGAGGAGGAGGAGGAGGAGGAGGAGGAGCAGCAGGAGGAGGAGGAGGAAGACACAGGATGCATGTGGCTGTTTGTTTCTCTTTGTAGTAAACATAGTGCATATATAATTATATATATAGATTGTATGTATATAATTTTATGTACATATATATACACACATTATACATTATACAGTATACATTTCTATGTACATATATAATATATATATGCATGTGTATGTATATAAATATACATGCGTACATCGTCGTACGTGTTAATGGTCGATGAATTTGGAAGAAGGAATGGAGGAGGAAGGGAGAAGACAAGACATCGCATGCAGCCAATCAGAGGCAGCAGCAGCAGCAGCAGCCTCCAATTGATGCCAATGTCAGCAGCAGCAGCAGCAGCAGCAGAGGATGCGACGGCAACGACGACGACGCGCATTGTCTATGGCCGTTGATGCAACTGAACAAACGATGCTGATCGAAGGCTGAGCGCAGGGCACCAGCTTATTCACGAGCGATGTGTCAAATGGCTGCACAGATGAATGACAAACTGTAAAGTGACATGTAAAGCATAATTAATTAATTAAATCCACTGCGATGTGTCTAAATTATGTTCTTAAAGTCTATAAACAATGCTGAGTGCTGATTGTATAGGCTATAGTGTGCACTTGTCATAGTGCTCCTTCAAGATTCATTGCTACTCAGAAACGCTCCCGACTCCAGCGCGGACACTGAATCAGAGTTTCACGCGGAAGCGCTGAGCAATTTCAACTGATGAACTTGCCCAAGGTCCCTACGCGGCGGCTTGAGATGGATTCGAACCTGCAACCCTCCGGCTGCAAGGCAGCGAACATACCCACTGCACTACCATCTATGTTAGACTCTGATTAAACCTCTGGTCACAAAAGACACAAAAGACCAGACAGATTAACCTCATGTAGGAATATAAAATGGAACGAGACATTGTCTGAAATTTACGTTTTTGGTGAAATTATTTTTGAAATCAGAGAACGAATTTTCCAGGAGCCGGCAGTTTGTTAGAGTCTAAGACCGATCAGTTTTATTAGGTTATGGCAATGCATTGTTGTTCAGACTTACATTGTTATGGCAATGCATTGTTGTTCAGACTTACATTGTTATGGCAATGCATTGTTGTTCAGACTTACATTGTTATGGCAATGCATTGTTGTTCAGGCTTACATTGTGTCGGATACTAGTATGAAGATCAGTTTCCTTAGAAAGTAAAGGAAGAGCTCAAGTGAATGATGAGTCTGCTTTCAATTGCTCATCCAATCTCGATTATAATTTCTCGCAGATTCATCGCTCGCCAGTGGCTTCTTCGACTCTCTTCTTCTTCTTCTTCTTCTTTTCTTTCTTCTTCTTTCTTCTTTTTTCTCTTTTTTTTCTTTCTGTTTCATTGTGCCTCTAATTTACTCCTTCACTAAACACACAGCTACATGCAAATCTCCCACTTTGTTATACTAACAAGACATGCGTCATCTATCCAGCATCTTTGTCATGAATAATCATTTATCTAGGGCCCCTAACTAGTGGGGTCTTCCCTTCTGGGGCTCCTATTGCTTCCCTGGAATTGCTACTCGTTTGCACATGTATTTATACCTAACATTCTTAGCTTTATTAGCAAGTCATATTATGTAATTGCTGTCTATATTTTTTCTTTTATGGGAGTAATAAACTTGATTTGATTTGATTTGATTTGAAAACTGTTGTAAGAACAGAAAACGAAGATGAATTATTTTCGTGTCAAGGAACTGCATGCAGAGAAAAATCAGTTGAGGCTGGATACGAGCAGGGGAGGATCCAGAGGGTGCAAATCCGGTCGTGGACCCTCCATTGAGAAATTTGCACATTTTGTCACAAGCTATTCTGGCGGGTAAAATG
>OX243823.1:28941959-28951959 GCA_945859605.1 Lumbricus rubellus | reverse complement strand
TCTCTCTGTCTCTCTGTCTCTCCATACATATACACACCTAAGCATAACACATCTTTCTCTGCCCACTCCCTCTCTCTTTTTCTCCCATTCTCTGTCTGTCTGCCTGCCTATCTGTCTGTGTCTGTCTCTCTGTCTTTCTTGCAATGAATGTGGCCGAAAAATAAGATGTTCAAAATCTTGAAGATTGTGAAAAGTGTCATCTAAGGAAGCATGTCTTTAGATTTCAAATAAAATTCTTTCAAATATGTAAAAACCAATGAAGCATCTGACCAATATTATTATTATACTGCCATCCATCGTCCTATCGACCAGTTCGCCATCCATCCATTCAATTTACCAGATGGTATAAATACAAGGCAAGGCTATCAAACCTTTTCAATGACGGGCAATAGTTTCCATCAACCAGCGATACAAGAGCAGCATGGATGCCATGGAGAGCTGTCACGAAAACCTCAAATGCCTCCTCATCAATCCTGCTCTCATAATTAATTATCAATCAATTGACTCAAAATTCCTCAATGAATGGAAGACAAAATAAATCACCTACAACATCATCTTCATACATGTACATCAACATCATCAGCATCAACATCATCTTCATACATCATCAACATCATCAACATCATCTTCATACATCATCAACATCATCAACATCATCTTCATACATCATCAACATCATCAACAACATCTTCATACATCAACATCATCAACATCATCTTCATACATCATCAACATCATCAACATCATCTTCATACATCATCAACATCATCAACATCATCTTCATACATCATCAACATCATCAACATCATCTTCATACATCATCAACATCATCAACATCATCTTCATACATCATCAACATCATCAACATCATCTTCATACATCAACATCATCAACAACATCTTCATACATCAACATCATCAACAACATCTTCATACATCAGTAACATCATCAACATCATCAACAGCACACTTCAAACTTCTCAGCCGCTCTCTCCCTTTAGTCGTTCGTTGTTCAACCGCTCCGTTCAACCCGTTCTACTTCTTCATCTTCTTCTTCTTCTTCTTCTTCTTCTTCCATCCTGACTCTGTCTGCTTCCTCTTCCATCACTTCATCAGTCTTGAATAATAATTCACTAATCGCTCCACAGCCACAGCAGTCCCACCTCTTTGAAACAATCTTGGTCAAGTTTCAAGACAATATTTATCAGATTGAATTTCTTCTCTCGAATCTGATTCCGTATGAACCGCAATAATCGCTGTTTCTTTCAGATGATAATTATTTTCTCAGTGTACGTTTCTTTGGTCTGATGTTGCAATTGCAATTCATTGACTGTCTTTGTCACCGCTTTCTACGGAAGGGTTTCAGATGCGGATCGGAATAATATTAAGCAACACTTTTCGATTTAGTCGCATGATCTAGCATCTCCTGCCTCTGATTTCTTGTATACACTTCCCATCTCATTATTGCTTCTGAAGGATTACTGTAGTTTTGACCATTCAACTTCTTATCGGTTTGATCACAAGATAAGCTTATCTCTGATAACTCACTCATCCAAGACCATCATGAGTTAGACTCATCAACGTTCAACGTACAGTTGTTGCAAGTCACATAATCTATAATTACCCATGCATGATAAGGCATGGCGATCGTCTTGCTAGATAATTATACATGTAGAACTTAGAGAGACTGCACGATCGCCCGCTTCTGCTCATCCTAATAATTGTCTTCAGCAGCAGCTGTGACATGCATGATGCATCTTAGTCAGCCATTCTATATTATAAGTCATCCAACTCCTCCTCCTCCTCCTCCTCTCACTATTCGCTAATGCCATCACAAAAATCATCGGATGGAAAGAAGATGACCTGGAAAGGATCCGTATAATTGAGGTGGATGACAACGATGATGATGATAATTATGGGTCGATTGTCTAGAAAAGCATCGATTGAAGAAGACGAGCGAATAGACGACGATGGTTGAATAGTGAGTCGTCGTTGTCGTCTTAATATAAATATAATTATATAATTATACAGATAATTGGTTCTCACCGCTTTTCCCATTCATCACGTGACCTGTGCTTGAGAGGCAATGAGGCAATGAGGAAGGGGGGGGGTGCAGATACCGTAACAGTCGAACGAACGCTTCTGCAGCAATGTTGATGTGTGGCTTTGGTGGTTGCCCTGGCTTCGATTGCAAACAGACTTTACACCGATTCATTCCTTCCTCATCACAGCATTACTGTCAATGACATAATTATAGTCCGGCGGACTTTAGAGAAAGAGTTGCAGCCTGTTCGAAGTATTATTCGAGCTCAATGGTTTGTTTCGCTTAGGTGGCAAAGACAACACGGTGACACGGGACGCACCCCACCCCGCACAGCCGCAAATTCAATTGGGGGAGGTGTGGCGGAGGAAGAGCATGAGACAATGAATCCTGTTATATGGTATTTGCTGCGATACTTGAAAGACCTGGAGACAAATATTATGCTGACCAGTGACCAGACTCCGTCGTCGTCATCATCATCATGCCTCCATCATCGTCGTCATCATCATATTCATGCCTTCGTCGTCGTCGTCATCATCATCATGCGGCTCATGCCTCCAGGCTCCATCGTCGTCGTCATCATCATCATCATCATCATCATGACCATCATCGACCATCATCTGTGGAGAGTGACGTGACGTCACTTCCACTTCCAACGTCTTTCATTTCAAGCAGCCTCGCTCTTTAACTGACTTCATTCTTAGATCTCAGTCTTACACTCAGTTCTGATATTATTTCAAGCTTTTTTCTGGCATCAGCCTTTTTCTTCGTCTTCGATTATTGAGTGTTGTTCACTTGATTTTTGCTAACGCCATTTTGATTTCACTTTCTGATGCTCTAGATTCTAGGTTCTGTCCTTCTTGAATAATGCAATTCACTCTGGAAAAGTAAGTTTAGAAACGTAGGGCCTATTTCATATTTTAATCGGAAAGAGCATTAATAACCAATAACCAGCCAAGTTGTCATTCATTTTTTTCATCATCATGTGGCGATTCATGCTTTCATCGTCACTTGATTACTATACATGTTTTTATTACATGTATTTATGTAGCGCTTTTAATGCCCTGTCTAGATTCGCTTGGAGTTAGTCATCCACCCCCCCACACACCCCCTCCACACAGATCCCTGTGGTAGGTCCCGCCCGACAAAGCTCCATTGTCTTAATATTAATCCCCCCACCCACCCTCCACGCAGATCCCTGTGGTAGGTCCGCCCAACAAAGCTTCATTGTTATGTAATTAGTTGCTCTGCCCCAGCCGTCCGCATATCGAAGATAACTGCAGATCCCAGCCTCAAAGAGCCGCTGGGATGAAGACGAATGTATTATTTTGAATAATGAGGCGTTTAAGCACGGGTATGGAACCGACCTCATCGGCCCTAAGTTTAATCGTTTCCAGACCCGGCGGTCTGCTGGGTGCATATAAGGAACCCCCTGAGATCCCTCTGGGCTCTCAGTCTAAGATGTTGCCCGAGGAAGTGGCGTTCGTCAGAAGATCCAGGAAGGACTGAACCCGGCAGTCACGACCGACTGGCCGTAAGACGGAGGAAGAGCGAGAGGCCGGCGGTTAACTGATGACGAGAGGCCGTCTGCTGCATCGTCTAGTTTCTACCCCAGTGCTTCCCGTCTCTGCTCCGTCGTCAGAGGTAACATGCCTGACGACGGCCTCCGCCAGGATTCCCCGTCGTCCAGGAAGGAAGACATCCACCGTCCCGTCTGAAGCAAGAGACAGTCCACTCCCCCCGTTCGTCTGAAGGAAGACATCCACCGTCCGTCTGAAGCAAGAGACCGTCCACCCCCCGTCCGTCTGAAGCAAGAGACCGTCCACCCCCCCCCCCGTCCGTCTGAAGCAAGAGACAGCCCCGTTCGCCCTGTTCGTCTGAACTCTGAAGGAGCCACCGATCTTCGTCCAGCTCGGTCCGGATTCCGCCCCTTGTTCGGCCGTTGATTGACGTTGCCCTGAACTTGAAGGTATGTGAGAAGCTAGATTAAGAAGCCCCGAGATTTAGTGTCCCTGGCCTAGTAGTAGCCCTGGGGAAATTCCTGTTTCTTTATTCCAAATTATTATTATCATTATTATTATTATTTCTATTATTACGATTATTAACGATTTCGCATTTCTATGTTTCTGTAGTAGCAAAGCTTATAGTTGCATCATAATTGCATATCTTATGTGTTTGAACTATTGTTTGCTTTATATTAAATCCTTAAACTCAATTGACTGTTTCTGTGAATAATGGCTCTGCTAGGAATTAGCCGAGAAGAAGAAGAGGCTCTTGAGAGTTTAATGCCGATTTTAGAAGGTATGCTTCGGGAGGTGCAGGATTTGACCCGGCGTCTGAGGCTGATAGACACCCCTCTGACCATGTCCACCACTCTAGCTAGAAAGACTGTTGCTGAACGACATGAACCTGTTTGTGGTCAGACTTACTCGAGCCAACCAGGACCTCTGTTTCGCTGTCGCCTAGGACAGACTGCACGAGGCCTCCCTTACTGTAGACCTCCTAGCATGCATTCACGTTTATGTAGCGCCTTATCAGATCACCACCAACTTTCCTCAAGACCTGCAGTTCAACAACAGCACGGAACGCCTCTCCTGGTGCCCAGGTCGAATGTATGGCTTGGCGCTAGGGGGGGCAACCGTTACAATTGGCGCAGCCGACAGGGTGTTAATCAATTAAGGATTAACGACGCAGGTGATGAGAGATTGGTTCTGATTGAAGAAGGAAGATTTGATTTTGCATGTTCAGATGATAGCGAAAGTGAAATTGCAAGAGTATTGGAAAGAGGAGTGAAGGAAGATTTGATTGGAGGAAGAGGTTTTGATAGGCCTAATGTTTTTAATGTTGATGGCTATCATTCTCAATCAACTGATTTATTGCATGACTCTCTAAGGATAGAAACAGAGCTTAGAAATAGTGAAATGCGAACTCGTGTTGTTAATGGGCAAAATTGTGGAACCTTTGTTGACAATCCTCGTCCATTGGGTTATGGGTCCGACCCGGAATTTCCCACAACTCAAGCAGCCAGCCTTCACCCAGCTCAGCCCAAACTTCTGCCTGAGTCACAACTGCAGCCGTCGACAACCCTGGTCTACAAGAAAACCGCACGGAGTGGAGGTTCAACCGGAACTTTCTACTCATTGCAACCGAGAGACACTGAGACCGTTCATCGCCATCCGTCCCACTCATCGCCACCTCCCGTCGCCACGGTGTACAGAGAAATCTACGACAAGCCGAGTTTTTCTGAACGTGAAAACTGTAGCAGAACTTTGGTTCCAGTGCGATCGTCTGACATTCGGTTCCAACAGTTAATGCTGGACCATGCGCGAAACCCCGAATCAACCGATGTCCCAAGAGTCTACCCGCCCACCTTTCCAAGATGGCCGCCAAGAACATTTCACCAACCCTCTGCTGTTAATTACCCTGGAGAACAAACATTTGCTGTGCAGCGTGACAGAACATTGCCTTCGAGAGACTTAAACGAGTTCGTTGGGCATTCGAACTCGTTAATTCAACAGAAACCTGAAGTCAGTCAGCGCGTACCTCTGACGTCACCACCGACACAACCCTCTTTGCTGCTCCACCGCTCGTGTGAAGAGATCGAGTTTCCGCCTGCAACCACCATCTCAACCTCCGCAGCTTTCCCTACAGCTGAGCTTCGAACACCCCCGCCCACCGCCACTGGAACAACCACGTCGCCTGCAGCGCCTGCAGTCGTCGTCGTCTTCGCTATGGCCTGCTTGTCTCAACTGGCAAGGCAGGATATCTACGGTGCTTCGGCTGAAATCTTTGAAGCTCCGCCCACTGTAGCTGGATCCACAACAACAACAACCTCGCCTGTCGCAGCTGTCGTTGCGGCTGTGCCTGATCAACTTCCTCCGTCTACAACCACTCAACCCCCAGCGATAACCACGTCGTCAACAATCAACCCTGCTGCCGTCCAGTCATCCCCATCATGTTGTCTTGAGCCAGATCCACCGTTCCATCCAGAACAATGCAGCCAGTGCGTGTCTCAACTGAGTTCCTGTACCCATCAACCATTCGCCTCCAAGACAATAAGTGAACAGTGCAGTTTGATTTTCGCGCCAGAGGAAATCAAGCTACCTCTGGTCTCTGATGAAGCTTTGCCGTTTCGCAGCTGTCCACTCAAGTCGACACCGCCTGTCGCTGAGCAAATATCTACACAAGACACTGACTGTGCTGTGAATACGAAAACGAAAGTGAAGGTGAAGCAAGGTTTTTCCCAAACGTGTGAGAGGTACTGTAACAGGCTGAAGTTTACTTTTCTGACAATGATTATTTTGATCTGTTTTACCCTGTTGAAAATAAGAGCAAGATTGTTCGAACAAGAAATGCTTGCATTTGCCCTGTTGAACTGTTTTGTTATAGAGATGTGTTGTGGACTTCAGATATTAATTGGGTTGCAAGACCAGTTTGTCTTTGTCTTTATATGGACACTTTTGAAAGTCTGGAATAGAAAGTTGATTGACATGAGAAGAGGAATTGGTTAATTATTTTGTCCTATTTGTTGAAAGACAATTAAGCCATGATTGATTTGAATTTGACCTTTGCCTGACTTTGATGATGAACTTTGATATGAGCTTTGTGTCTAGTATTTTTTAATTTTTGCTTCTTGGAAGATTGAGAGATAATCTGTACGTGTGAAGTAAGTAAGCAGATAGTAGAATGCTATTTTGTTTTTGAGACTTGCCCTGTGTATTGGATTGATAGCATATATTATTTTGTGTGTGTTTATTGGTTGTTGTGCTTTCTTTGATTGAATAGTTTTAGATTGGAACTGATTATTAAGAAGGATGGTGTATGATCTATGCATTTTGCTGGAGCGTTTGACCTCTGTTCCTTCTCCCATAGTTAACAGATGAGATTGCTGAAAACGGATTTTGTTTGTAAGATTTGGACGAGTTTGTCTTTTGCATGTGTTGGTCCACATAATCATTTGTTGCCATTGATGCTTTTGAATGTGCTAAGCCATTGCCTAGACACGAAGTGTGCCCCGAGTCGTGCCTGAATGGTACTTGAAGCTAAGATGCTTGTCCCCTTGTGAGTTGTTGCAGTGAGTTTTGAGTTTTTTTAGTCTGGGTAGGATGGTTTGCTGGCTCTTATAAGTAAGGCTTATAGCACCATACCAGATAGGCCCATGACGCGTTTATGAGAGATTTTGATAGGCTTTGGTAGGTTGTGTAGTTTGCAGATGATCCTGAAACCCGACCGAGAATCCAAGAGACCTTATGTGACAATATGTGTTAGGAACTGACTTAGTAGATTTTGAGTGTCCAAAGACTGATGGTTATAAGTGACTAACCCTGTGACTGTCTGATGATACAGATTTTGCTGGAAGCAGTTGTTTATTGTGATGAACAGTGACCTAAATGTAGTTTTGTTTTATTTGATTTGACTGAAGAAGAAGATTGGACCATGGATGCCTTGGTCAAGATTGGGTCGTATATAGTGATTTTCCTTCGGATGAGCATTAACCAGTGAACATTGTTTTAGTTGTAGCAATTGTTGCTTTGATGAATGAAAGTTGATGTGGTTTGTACTTGGCCATGTTTTTGAACATTTGAACTTTTTCTTGAGATACTTTTGATTAGCATATGAATGACGTTTGTTTTAAGTGGACACTGATAAGATTTTCTGAATAACTATTTGTATGTTGATAACCATTTTTCATTGAAAGTTAAGATAGGAATAACTTTTATGAAAAAGGTTATGTTTTGGAACGGATATTGCTTCTAAACCGTAGCAATATCCTTGTCCGGGGAAGACGAGAGTGTGGCGATTCATGCTTTCATCGTCACTTGATTACTATACATGTTTTTATTACATGTATTTATGTAGCGCTTTTAATGCCCTGTCTAGATTCGCTTGGAGTTAGTCATCCACCCCCCCACACACCCCCTCCACACAGATCCCTGTGGTAGGTCCCGCCCGACAAAGCTCCATTGTCTTAATATTAATCCCCCCACCCACCCTCCACGCAGATCCCTGTGGTAGGTCCGCCCAACAAAGCTTCATTGTTATGTAATTAGTTGCTCTGCCCCAGCCGTCCGCATATCGAAGATAACTGCAGATCCCAGCCTCAAAGAGCCGCTGGGATGAAGACGAATGTATTATTTTGAATAATGAGGCGTTTAAGCACGGGTATGGAACCGACCTCATCGGCCCTAAGTTTAATCGTTTCCAGACCCGGCGGTCTGCTGGGTGCATATAAGGAACCCCCTGAGATCCCTCTGGGCTCTCAGTCTAAGATGTTGCCCGAGGAAGTGGCGTTCGTCAGAAGATCCAGGAAGGACTGAACCCGGCAGTCACGACCGACTGGCCGTAAGACGGAGGAAGAGCGAGAGGCCGGCGGTTAACTGATGACGAGAGGCCGTCTGCTGCATCGTCTAGTTTCTACCCCAGTGCTTCCCGTCTCTGCTCCGTCGTCAGAGGTAACATGCCTGACGACGGCCTCCGCCAGGATTCCCCGTCGTCCAGGAAGGAAGACATCCACCGTCCCGTCTGAAGCAAGAGACAGTCCACTCCCCCCGTTCGTCTGAAGGAAGACATCCACCGTCCGTCTGAAGCAAGAGACCGTCCACCCCCCGTCCGTCTGAAGCAAGAGACCGTCCACCCCCCCCCCCGTCCGTCTGAAGCAAGAGACAGCCCCGTTCGCCCTGTTCGTCTGAACTCTGAAGGAGCCACCGATCTTCGTCCAGCTCGGTCCGGATTCCGCCCCTTGTTCGGCCGTTGATTGACGTTGCCCTGAACTTGAAGGTATGTGAGAAGCTAGATTAAGAAGCCCCGAGATTTAGTGTCCCTGGCCTAGTAGTAGCCCTGGGGAAATTCCTGTTTCTTTATTCCAAATTATTATTATCATTATTATTATTATTTCTATTATTACGATTATTAACGATTTCGCATTTCTATGTTTCTGTAGTAGCAAAGCTTATAGTTGCATCATAATTGCATATATTATGTGTTTGAACTATTGTTTGCTTTATATTAAATCCTTAAACTCAATTGACTGTTTCTGTGAATAATGGCTCTGCTAGGAATTAGCCGAGAAGAAGAAGAGGCTCTTGAGAGTTTAATGCCGATTTTAGAAGGTATGCTTCGGGAGGTGCAGGATTTGACCCGGCGTCTGAGGCTGATAGACACCCCTCTGACCATGTCCACCACTCTAGCTAGAAAGACTGTTGCTGAACGACATGAACCTGTTTGTGGTCAGACTTACTCGAGCCAACCAGGACCTCTGTTTCGCTGTCGCCTAGGACAGACTGCACGAGGCCTCCCTTACTGTAGACCTCCTAGCATGCATTCACGTTTATGTAGCGCCTTATCAGATCACCACCAACTTTCCTCAAGACCTGCAGTTCAACAACAGCACGGAACGCCTCTCCTGGTGCCCAGGTCGAATGTATGGCTTGGCGCTAGGGGGGGCAACCGTTACAATCATAGTATCCTTAAACATTGCTTCAACGGCTGTCGTTTGAATCTTTTCGCATTTTTAACGCGAACTGTAATGAATTAGGTTTTTCATCGGCTTAGATATAGCCTACAACAACGGTTGGTGACCTGAGGCTGCTGTGCGATCTGCTTCTGTGCGCTTGTGCAAAGGTCTGTGATGTCGTTTAGATGTGAGATGAGTCGTCTCATATTTTCAATGCTTTATCTTGTCTCTCTATTCTCGAGTCTCCTGCGTCTCATACATCTCGGCTTCTTCTGTCAAATTGTGAATTTACACGAAGCAGCAGACGACGATGCAACTTCGCTTTGAAGTGACCAACGATCGAATGCAGTTGCCAATGTATATGCAGGGCGTCGCTTGTGCGTTATACGGTATACCGTAGCTGCATGCTCTCGGTTATGATTAGAATCTGAAGGATATAAAAATTATAACGAGGACGAGAGAAGGCGAAAGAAGAGTAGAAGGAGGAGGAGGAGGAGGAGGAGGAAG
>OX243823.1:28936959-28939459 GCA_945859605.1 Lumbricus rubellus | reverse complement strand
AGAAGAAGAAGAAGAAGTGAAGAGATGACGATTGGCAGCAGCTGCTTCTGCTTCAGCTGCTGCTGCTTCTGTTATCCATCGATGCCATAGACACCGACGACGCTACAGACGACGACGACGACGACGACGACGGTTCTCTCCTTCTCTACGGCCACTGATGCTGCTGATACTGCTGAGGCGGGTGGAGATGGTGATACTGATGCCGCTGCTGATGCTGCTGGTGGTGGTGGAGATGCTGATGCTGGTGGCGGTGGAGGTGATGGTTGTGTTGCGATCGTCGTCGTAGAGATGATGATTGTTGTGCGGATAAATGTTTCGATTCTGTTGCGGTCGAGAGATGAGATGAGATGAGATAAAATAAGCGTTGATAGACATCGTATCTATTGTTCGATTCTCCATTGTTCATTCTCATTCGTCTTTCTTCCTTTGTCTCATCATCGATGCATTGTCTCCTCCTCCTCCTCCTCCTCTTCCCCCTCCTCCCCCTCCTCCTCTTCCGTCGTCATCGTCAGATTCCTTTCGGTTCCATCCTCATCTCCATCTACTTCTTCCTCTTCATCCTCCTCCGATCCTCTTCCGTCAACATGCTTCTACTCCACCAGACTCATTCGACCAACGTTGCTGCTGCTGCTGCACTCGGTACGTACATGTACATTTATATCACTTATAAAAATTGCACCTGCTATTTTCATTATGATTATACACCTGACGTTTATCATCATTCACTCACCTGTGTTACCTACCGTCAATGCCTTAAGACATATAATTATATCAACGTCGTGACATGCATGATCCATCGCATTCACCCGGTCACCTCACTTCCACCTCTATTTATTCATCGCTTTAACTATCGCCATCGCTATGAATGCAGACAAGCAAATAAGGCATCTTAGAAGAAAATAATGTGCCACATGGACAAACCGCTATTTATAAGTGTTCTCATTTTTCGATAATTCTAATGTGTAATGTAAAATAGACATTCTAACCACAAGCTAACGAAATGCTGCAGCGGTTAGCGTTTGACCATCCGTGATATGTCATGGACCACCACGGATCACAGTGAGTCACAGACTCACAACGAGTTACAATGAGTTACGTTGGGTAATAGTGTTTACTTGACCTTCCATCCTAATACATTAGAATATAATAAACTAGCTGGGGATACCCGGCGTTGCCGGGGGATTTCAGGATCCCCTTTCCCCTCTTCCCCTTCAAAATGTTTGAACCTTTGTAATGAAGCGGTCTCGGAGTATACCTTGGGACACAATAGGCCTACAACCCTACATACAGATCTTAGATTTATTAGTATAGATAATTGTTACACGATTTGCTTCTAACGACGTCATTTTGGAACTGAAAGTCTAGTCCAATAATAAGTCCATCTTTTGGTCAGTCTCTGACCAGCCAATCATCTTCTGACCTTCAGATCCATTCACATGTTCAGAGGTCACAAATGGACGCACGTCCTATGAGGATATGCGCTATATAAATGAATGATAGTGGAATATTGCGACGCAGTCGTTTGATTTGTTAAGTTGAAGATTTCATGCTTTGAAGAATAATTCATCATTGCAAATTTTAATGACTGTTTGAAAACATAGCTGCAGACAATCATAGATTTATTCGTATACTTCTTCTTCTTCGTATGTATACAGTATACTGCATAATTGTGGTTGTCAAAAGCATGTCATGACTGGTTAATGTGATAGTCTGACTGATTGGTTGGTCGGGTGATCGACCTATAACACTGCATCCTGCAGCGAGAATTCGAATCTCTCTTGAAGATAACAATCGTCATAATAATTTATAATTTTATTTAGAGATTGAATCATTGAGTGAATCTCTCTGACATGACATCAAGGCCGGATTTAGGCATGTTCAACATGTTCGGCCGAACAGGGGCCCCCACACTTTCGACACTTTAGGGGGCCCCACAAATTCGAGAAAAAAAATTTCAGCAAATTTTGACGAAACGACTATTTTTCGGAAAATTTTGCCAAATGACTAAAAAAAAGGTCATCACAACTTTTTTGACTGATGAAATGGTATGATTTTCCCGAAAAATTTTCCCGAATTTTTTTCCCCTCAAAGGGCCCACACATTGCTTAATTCGGCCCTGCATGACATGATTGTGATCGTCCATTCATCTCGATCGATGTCTTGTAAATAAATAAATAAATAAATAAATAAATAAATAAATAAATAAATAAATAAATAAATAAATAAAAAAGTGAATCGTGTCTCCCTCTGCCGCCGCTGCAGGTCTCAGCTGTTCTCCGTCGCGTCTAAAGAAACGTCGTCGTCTTTGCTTCTCGATAATAAAATTATTATATTATATTATATTATATTATATTATATTATATCATATCATATCATATTATATCATATAAAATTATTATATTATATCCACAGATATAATTATAATCTGTTGATGACAACGCATAGCATATTACTTTGCTTCATATAGACATGGATCTCAACCTTCTGCCATTCCAATGCG
>OX243823.1:28926959-28931959 GCA_945859605.1 Lumbricus rubellus | reverse complement strand
GTTCATCATCAGCTCCATCGGAAGCAGAGGAAATGGTCAACGATCCAACGAAATGCATCAAATGACTGATCAGTGCAACTGATGCAACTGATATGCAACTGATGCAACTGATATGCAACTGATGCAACTGATGCAACTGATGCAACTGATATGCAACTGATGCAAGTGATATGCAACTGATGCAACTGATGCAAGTGATGCAACAGATGCAACTGATATGCAACTGATGCAACTGATATGCAACTGATATGCAACTGATATGCAACTGATATGCAACTGATATGCAAGTGATGCAAGTGATGCAACTGATATGCAACTGATGCAACTGATATGCAACTGATATGCAACTGATATGCAACTGATATGCAACTGATATGCAACTGATATGCAACTGATATGCAACTGATATGCAACTGATATGCAAGTGATGCAAGTGATGCAACTGATATGCAACTGATGCAACTGATATGCAACTGATATGCAACTGATATGCAACTGATATGCAAGTGATGCAAGTGATGCAACTGATATGCAACTGATATGCAACTGATATGCAAGTGATGCAAGTGATGCAACTGATATGCAACTGATGCAACTGATATGCAACTGATATGCAACTGATATGCAACTGATATGCAAGTGATGCAAGTGATGCAACTGATATGCAACTGATGCAACTGATATGCAACTGATATGCAACTGATGCAACTGATATGCAACTGATATGCAACTGATGCAACTGATGCAAGTGATGCAACTGATGCAACTGATGCAACTGATGCAAGTGATGCAACAGATGCAACTGATGCAACTGATATGCAACTGATATGCAACTGATGCAACTGATATGCAACTGATATGCAACTGATATGCAACTGATATGCAACTGATGCAACTGATATGCAACTGATATGCAACTGATGCAACTGATGCAAGTGATGCAACTGATGCAACTGATGCAACTGATGCAAGTGATGCAACAGATGCAACTGATGCAACTGATATGCAACTGATATGCAACTGATGCAACTGATATGCAACTGATATGCAACTGATATGCAACTGATATGCAACTGATATGCAAGTGATGCAAGTGATGCAACTGATATGCAACTGATGCAACTGATATGCAACTGATATGCAACTGATATGCAACTGATGCAAGTGATGCAACTGATATGCAACTGATGCAACTGATATGCAACTGATATGCAACTGATGCAACTGATATGCAACTGATATGCAACTGATGCAACTGATGCAAGTGATGCAACTGATGCAACTGATGCAACTGATGCAACTGATGCAAGTGATGCAACAGATGCAACTGATGCAACTGATATGCAACTGATATGCAACTGATGCAACTGATATGCAACTGATATGCAACTGATATGCAACTGATACGCAAGTGATGCAAGTGATGCAACTGATATGCAACTGATGCAACTGATATGCAACTGATATGCAACTGATGCAACTGATATGCAACTGATATGCAACTGATGCAACTGATGCAAGTGATGCAACTGATGCAACTGATGCAACTGATGCAAGTGATGCAACAGATGCAACTGATGCAACTGATATGCAACTGATATGCAACTGATGCAACTGATATGCAACTGATATGCAACTGATATGCAACTGATATGCAACTGATATGCAAGTGATGCAAGTGATGCAACTGATATGCAACTGATGCAACTGATTTGCAACTGATATGCAACTGATATGCAACTGATGCAAGTGATGCAACTGATATGCAACTGATGCAACTGATATGCAACTGATATGCAACTGATGCAACTGATATGCAACTGATATGCAACTGATGCAACTGATGCAAGTGATGCAACTGATGCAACTGATGCAACTGATGCAAGTGATGCAACAGATGCAACTGATGCAACTGATATGCAACTGATATGCAACTGATGCAACTGATATGCAACTGATATGCAACTGATATGCAACTGATATGCAAGTGATGCAAGTGATGCAACTGATATGCAACTGATGCAACTGATATGCAACTGATATGCAACTGATGCAACTGATATGCAACTGATATGCAACTGATGCAACTGATGCAAGTGATGCAACTGATGCAACTGATGCAACTGATGCAAGTGATGCAACAGATGCAGCTGATGCAACTGATATGCAACTGATATGCAACTGATGCAACTGATATGCAACTGATATGCAACTGATATGCAACTGATATGCAACTGATATGCAAGTGATGCAAGTGATGCAACTGATATGCAACTGATGCAACTGATTTGCAACTGATATGCAACTGATATGCAACTGATATGCAAGTGATGCAAGTGATGCAACTGATATGCAACTGATGCAACTGATATGCAACTGATATGCAACTGATGCAACTGATATGCAACTGATATGCAACTGATGCAACTGATGCAAGTGATGCAACTGATGCAACTGATGCAACTGATGCAAGTGATGCAACAGATGCAACTGATGCAACTGATATGCAACTGATATGCAACTGATGCAACTGATATGCAACTGATATGCAACTGATATGCAACTGATATGCAACTGATATGCAAGTGATGCAAGTGATGCAACTGATATGCAACTGATGCAACTGATATGCAACTGATATGCAACTGATGCAACTGATATGCAACTGATATGCAACTGATGCAACTGATGCAAGTGATGCAACTGATGCAACTGATGCAACTGATGCAAGTGATGCAACAGATGCAACTGATGCAACTGATATGCAACTGATATGCAACTGATGCAACTGATATGCAACTGATATGCAACTGATATGCAACTGATATGCAACTGATATGCAACTGATATGCAAGTGATGCAAGTGATGCAACTGATATGCAACTGATGCAACTGATATGCAACTGATATGCAACTGATGCAACTGATATGCAACTGATATGCAACTGATATGCAACTGATGCAACTGATATGCAACTGATATGCAACTGATATGCAACTGATATGCAACTGATATGCAAGTGATGCAAGTGATGCAACTGATATGCAACTGATATGCAACTGATATGCAACTGATGCAACTGATGCTAGTGATGCAATCTGCTGACCATATTAATTATTGTTATAATATTTATAATGCATTTGAGACACTCAAGATTCATCACTTCACCGCAGTCCGCAGTCTGTGATGCATGACGCCACTGCTGTGACGCATGACGCCACTGCTGTGACGCATGACGCCACTGCTGTGACGCATGACGCCACTGCTGTGACGCATGACGCCACTGCTGTGACGCATGACGCCACTGCTGTGACGCATGACGCCACTGCTGTGACGCATGACGCCACTGCTGTGATTCATGACGCCACTGCTGTGATGCATGACGCCACTGCTGTGATGCATGACGCCACTGCTGTGATGCATGACGCCACTGCTGTGATGCATGACGCCACTGCTGTGATGTATGACGCCACTTCTGTGATGCATGACGGTCCAGCTTTAGAAATATTGACGCCGTAGAAATAGAATCGCAATCGCAACGCGCCACTCGAAAGTCAAGTGCAGGGCCTCAGCTTATTCTCGAGCAGTGAGAATGATCTAATAGTCTTAATGAGTGGTTTAATCCAACTACCGTGTGACACGAGTGTCGAGTATATAAGTAAAGGAGAGAAAAGCGTCAACTATACATCACAAAGCAGGTAATGTTGATAGACTGCGGACGCTTTCCGTGACGTCGTCGTCCAAATGAAATCTTGACGTAATAATAATAGCATCGAGAAACGGATGGAGAGAGAGACAGACAGACAGAGAGAGAGACAGAGAGACAGAGACAGAGAGAGACACACACACACACAGAATATCTCATCTATCGGGTGAGAAGGACTCATTAGGAGTAAGCCACAGGCTTTTCAATATATAATAATATACGTCCACCGCCACCTTCATGTCCTTATTCCTTAGCATAACCTGATTATGCATGATTTATGTGAATAATATATCTATTATATATATGTGGATGTATATATATATATATATATTTCTACATCATATAATTGTATGTATACATGTCTACATCATATACTGTACATGTATATGTATGTTGTATACGTGAGCAACTTAGCATGGATCATGGATGTGGTGACTGTATGTGTGGCTGCTGTGAATATAATGGTCTGCGTGGATCGATCAATGTTCATCGATAATTATGATTATTATTTTGATTTCATTCAATCGTCTGATTCAAATGTAATTTAATACCTGCACGCTTTTGAAATGAATCGATGCAGTGTGAATAGAGAGAGAGAGAGATAGAGATAGAGATATAGAGCTAGAGACAGAGACAGACAGACAGATAGACAGACAGACATAGACAGACAGACATAGACAGATAGACAGACAAATACACACACAAAGAGAGACACAGAGGGACGGACAGACAGAGTATTATTATTTCCTGGAATGCTGTATCATGCTGGTTAGAATATACAGCAATTGATTCCTTTCATTAACACAAAATTAACGTCCCTCACTATAATAGCATTTCAACAGCTTATAGGCCTACAATCATGTACCCTGACTAGGCCTATATAAATAAGGTTGCTCAAATCATGCGAGAATTACGCCACGTCAAAGTTACAGATGAATTAGTAAACGATGGACTTGTTTTGCCTTGTCTTCAACCTTCCTCGATTCGAGGGTTGTTCGCTTCATAGACAGTGCACGCCTTCGCCACTTTCTCCTTTCCTCTGACTCCTTCAATATCCGCTCAAATGGTAGCTCCATCCACGAGATGACATTAGTTATCCATCCCATCCTCGGTCTTCCTCTTGCCCTTGCTCCCGACATTGTACCCTCTATTATTTCCTTCTCCATACAGCCCCCTGTTTTCTCATCAAATGGCCAAAGTAAATGAGTTTCCTTCTTTCTATCGAGTTCAATAAGGTTCTTTTTGTTACTGTTTTCTCAAATTCTTTTTTTCTGTCCATTGTACTCTCAAGAT
>OX243823.1:28899459-28921959 GCA_945859605.1 Lumbricus rubellus | reverse complement strand
CCAAGAAGGGAGTTGAGCATAAGAGTCAGAATCTTGAACTTAATGCGCTGAGGTACAGGAAGCCAGTGAAGGGTGTCCCGGAAGAAATCAGATATGTGAGGGAATTTGGGGAGACCAGCAATTATGCGGGCAGCAGCATTAAGTATTGACTGAAGTTTAGAGAAGTTAACAGAGGAGAGGCCGTCATAAGTAGAGTTTCCAAAGTCAACTCTAGAGCATATAAGTGCATGTACAAGCGCCAAGTGGTGAAGGGTGTCCCGATGAGTTAGGGAGGGGGACTACTATTGGAATGTGGGTATACGTGGGGTGCATTAATTTTCAATCGCCATTCATGTATTGTATTGTATTGTATTTGTATTGTATAAAATCTTATTGAAGTCGACTGAAGAAGAAGAAGAAGAATTGTGGGGTGCAGCTGCACTTGCGGCAGACGATGCTTCTTCCGATGCAGCTGCACGGTCGACCCCCCACCCACCCACCCACCCTCCACCCACCCACCCACCCTCCACCCACCCACCCACCCTCCACCCACCCACCCTCCCACCCACCCACCCACCCTCACAACTCCTCCATCCTCCTCTCTTCCGTCAATCCTCCTTCAAGACACGACTGCTGTCGCTGCAGTCGAAGACAGCAAAGATGCTCGATCTCAAGTAGCAGCAGCAGCAGCAGCACCTACACTCCGACTGTCAGTTGAAATTACAGAAATTCTGTCTGTCCGTCAGTCAGTTTGTACATGTCTGTCTGCGACATGTCACTCTCTCTGTCCTTTTTTTACCTTATCAGTCTGAGTTACTGTCTTTTTGCTTAGCACGGCAGTATAGGCACAATAAATAGAAACGATGAAAACGACTGCTACTCTACTACTGCCGTCTATTACTACAACTACTTCTACTTCAAGAGTAAACACTAGTAGAGCAAGAGTAAACACTGCAGGAAAAGAAACTCAGACCCAAAAATAAAGGATTCATACAGCATAATGGCTTGCACTGCAGTGTCAGTTTAGCACTAAAAGCATTAGAACGATTCAGATGAGACACATGATAGCTTAATTAATAGGAGAGATGGTGAAAAAAATCGTATCAGCACAAAGATTAATGTCCTAATTATACTGCACCAGGTTTACCGATAATTAATATGAGAATCGTCAAAATTAATTTATATCAGCAACTGCGGATGTAAGAAATTAATACATTTACGAACAAATCCAGCGGATAATTAATTCACTGAAATCTGCCAGAAGAATAATTAAATTGTGATTGGGGAGATTTTAAAAGCAAAGGTCAGCAGAGAGACGAGAGACATAGATACAGAAAGACAGAGAAACAGAGAGACTCTCAGATAGAGTAGTGAGAGACAGAGATGTAGCCTATATATAGGGCCTATCGACTGGTTAGTGATTTATATTCGACGTTCATTCACGTTATGCGAAGAATGTAATGTAAGCTTAATATAGCCTAATGTAAATAGTAATTTTTATAGCGCCGTTCACAGTAGAGGTCATTCAGTAGCGCTCCCAGTGCGATAACCCCTAGAGAAAAAAATAGGTCTTAAGAAGATAGAGAGATGTAGCCTAAATTCTTCGCCATGCTGAAGTCCGATCCAGCTTAATAGCCTTCTGGATCACATGTCCTACACACACACACACACACACACACACACACACACACACACACACACACACACACACACACACACACACACACACACAAGAAATCTAGAAGTCCAACCGATCATCCGGCTTTGCATCCCAACTCATCAACGACGAATCTGAGGATGACAGACATCATCTCGAATTAATGTCATAAAAATAATCTTGATGTGGCCGATGATAACAGATCTTTATTTGTTACAGATCGACATTAGACTTCACCAGTTGCCGTAGTATACCAAAGACCTTATAGTCTAGCCTACTCTACGTCTAAAGACTCTAATATCTTTGTTAATGATACTGCTTTATCGTCTATGCGCTCGTGTCTATATAGGCTAATAATTATTATTATCCACAAGTCACGAATCGCCTCTGAGTCTGCGGTTCTTATTAGACGAAATGTATTACGAATGTGCGGCATAAAAATGTAATACATAATTTATTAATTGGTGGAGATAATAATTATTACAGGTGTAATAATCATAATCACTGGCTTAACAGGTCGTCCGTCCGTCCGTCAATCCACCTTGCATTGAATGCATTGGCCACCAGTGCATTTTAAGTTCATTGAGGACGAATGCTGCAGTTTACAAAATAATATGCTATATATATAATAATAATAATATATAAAATTATATAAAATTATATATAGCAGAGAGAGCATTCATCAGTTGATGGTGTTATTATGGATTGTGGCGGATTGAGAGGAGTATCAATGACTAGAAGACGACATATGACGTCAGAGCGATGAGTGGATGACGTCATGTGATAGAAGCCGAAAGCTAAGACGTCGTTTAATCCAGATAAGCAGAGAAAGACTTAGTCTTAGTCTTAATGCTTTGCTCCTGTGATGACCTGAGGCTTTGAAACAGTCTTAATTATCCTAACAGTCGAATCCCAGCGTCAATTGCTTATGGCTATGGGGCCTCAGTGGTCGCGAGAGGGCGATGATTGTTCTGCGGCGTCTGATGAGGTTGCTGACTATAATATTACTGAACTGCGGTGTTCATTGGTTGACTGCGGGGAACTTATCACCATTGTTATCACTATAACAGGGATCCAGCGCATTACTTTCTATGATATTAGTGACAGAAGGAAGAGGGGAGATGACCTGTGACTTATGGTGGCGGTCTCCAGAAAGAGTCCAGATGCTAGTAAAGGAGATGGACAGAGGACGGACGAAGAAGGAGGCAAGAGGGCACAGAGAGGGCACAGAGTGGTAGAGAGGTAGAGGTATGGGAGAGACTGAGGCCGTGAGTGAAGGAGAGAGACAGAGGCAGGAGCCTATCCTGTCCTATCGTGATTCTTGCGATTCTCCTCACATCTCTCGTCATTTCAACTCTAAACATCACCCACCTTAGCCGTCCATCTGTCTGCCTGCCTGACTCTCCGGACTTGACCCGCTGCCTATTGATTTTGTTTTGATTAAGTGCCTGTGAATAAGCTGGTTCCCGCGACTTCTCTTTTGTGGGCGCTGTAGAAGTCTCGAGATTACGGTTACGATTACGAGGGAGGCATGCAGAGGGCATAGACTCATAAAGAGACTAGAGCTGATCATCTGTCCATCGGTAAACAGACGAAGACACAGGTTAGAGACAGAGGTCAACGCAGTGCAAGATCCAATGACGCAGACTGTCTGTCTGTCTGTTTGTCTGTCTGTTTGCATATATGTCTGTCTGTCTGTCTGTTTGTCTGTCTGTTTGTCTGTTTGCATACATGTCTGTCTGTCTGACTGTTTGTCTGTCTGTTTGCATATATGTATTTTTGTCTGTCTGTTTGCATATATGTCTGTCTGTCTGACTCTCTCATAATTATGCGTTCATGTCATTCTGAAAAATGCTGCCATAGAATCTCTCTGTCTCTCTCTATCTGCTTGTCTGTCTGTCAGTCTGTCTGTCTGTCTGTCTGTCTGTCTGTCTGTCTGTCTCTCTCTCTCTCGTCCAGATGTCACGAAGTGAATAAATATTGATCCTGGATGTCGCCAAGTCGGACTGTAGGAATAATTTCTCGTTGGCAAACAGACGAGCCAGCTTCCAAGCAACTAATCGACATCGTCATCATCATCGTCGTCGTCGTCGTCATCATCATCATTATTATTATCATCATCATCATCATCATCGTCATCATCGTCTTCATCATCATCATCATCATGATCATCATGATCATCGTCATCGTCGTCATCATCATCATCATCATCATCATCATAATCGTCATCATAATCGTCATCATCATCGTCATCATCGTCTTCATCATCGTCGTCGTCGTCATCATCATCATTATTATCATCATCATCATCATAATCATCATCATCATCATCGTCATCATCGTCTTCATCATCGTCGTCATCGTCATCATCAGCTTCATCGTCATCATCATCATCATCATTATCGTCATTGCCATCATTGTTATCATCATCATTATCGTCATTGCCATCATCAATGTTTTCTAGAGGCGCTATATGATACGAGTGATGTTACTCCTTGCATACAGAACATTCCAGCTCTTCCAGGTCACACGTTCAAATTCCGTGTAAAGCGAAACCGTGTGTTTATACAATGTAGTTCCCATATAGTCAGACGTGGTCTTACGGATCATAGTTTCGCTGCAACTGAACGGAAGTCTGCCTCCTTAGTCACTGGCTTGAGTGGCTTTCATGTCCTTACTTGACAGGCATTCTTGGCTCGAGTGTTGGCTTCCCTGGCAGATCAGGTCGTCATACAACATGCTTAGGCATACTTGCCCTATCCCTCCATGTATACACGTATAGGCTACTTATACATATAAGCTTATACAGCTATGTGCATATAGTTATTCTGTGTGTGCGTGTCTGTGTTTCAGACACTCGTGACGTGTGCATGCATGAGGTTTTCAACGCCAGCTGTCGCCACGGTGCAGTCATTCTCATGGTCATCGCCGTCTATGGTCGGATGCGGATCGGGCGCTGCATAAATGGCGACTTTAACATCGGTTGTTCGAAGGATGTGCTGACCTACTTCGACGCACAATGCTCTACAAGACAATCGTGTGACGTCAGCATACGAAATCTCGTCGAGATTCACCCGTGCCAACGAGACTTCACGTCTTACTTGCACGCATCATACAAATGCATCGAAGGTAACATGTAATTCGAGATCAAGAATTATAGATGTCCTGCCCTGTCCTGTCTTGTATTGTCCGGTCTTATCTTGTCTTGTCCTGTCCTGTCTTGTCATGCCCTGCCCTGCCTGTCCTGCCCTGCCCTGTCCTGTTATGTAATATATAATTGTATATTAAATAATATATATATATATATATATATATATATATATATATATATATATATATATAAGATAATCTTCTCCTGTAGATGCTGCATGCTGTGTCTGACCGATGAAAACGGTTGAGAAGGGATGTGATGGGCAGCGGTGGGGAAGGGGGTCAAATGGTCCATCCATTTTGACGATGCGCTGAGTTTAACTGCAACCGAAAGAAATGTTTGAATTGTCTGCATTGAGATGAAGAAGAGCGATAATTCAAAAGGATACACATCAAATGGATACACATCAAATGGATACACATCAAATGGATACACAATGGATATATATATCAAATGGATACACATCAAATGGATACACATCGAATGGATATATATCCAATGGATATATATATCAAATGGATACACATCAAATGGATACACATCAAATGGATACACATCAAATGGATACACATCAAATGGATACACATCAAGTGGATACACATCAAATGGATACACATCAAATGGATACACATCAAATGGATATATATATATCAAATGGATATACATCGAATGGATACACATCAAATGGATACACATCAAATGGATACACATCAAATGGATACACATCAAATGGATACACATCAAATGGATACTCATCAAATGGATACACATCGAATGAATACACATCAAATGGATACACATCGAATGGATGCACATCAAATGGATACACATCAAATGGATATACATCAAATGGATACACATCGAATGGATACACATCGAATGGATACACATCAAATGGATACACATCAAATGGATATACATCAAATGGATACACATCAAATGGATATACATCAAATGGATACACATCGAATGGATACACATCGAATGGATACACATCAAATGGATACACATCAAATGGATATACATCAAATGGATAAACATCAAATGGATACACATCAAATGGATATACATCAAATGGATACACATCGAATGGATACACATCGAATGGATACACATCGAATGGATACACATCGAATGGATACACATCAAATGGATACACATCGAATGGATACACATCAAATGGATACACATCAAATGGATACACATCGAATGGATACACATCGAATGGATATACATCGAATGGATATACATCAAATGGATAAACATCAAATGGATACACATCAAATGGATACACATCGAATGGATACACATCAAATGGTTACACATCAAATGGATACACATCGAATAAATACACATCGTTCGAAAATATCTTCTACAGAAATTGTATGAGGAGGTATTCTTTTTATATTAAGGCCTACGATATACAATGAGAAATATCATTGGACTATTTCATAGCAATTCGTATGACTTGCAAAGTATTGACTAGGTCTAGAGGCCTACAAAATACATTCAAAATGTTCTGGCGTAAATATGATTGCATACCGACCTAATATCATTGCTTGATAACACTGATCCTCTATTCAACAAAATACATAATAATTATACACGCTGTGTTTTCAATCACAGTCACTATGTAAAATGTGACTTAAGGTTTCACTTCAGAAGGATCAACTCGACATCCAATCCTAAAGAGGCTAAAGGAGGAATGCCTGCAGCTGCTTTCATATTAATATGTTAACGACCTTGAAGAAGGTTTCGATGAATGAAGCATTGTATAGCACTTCCAGCATGCATGGCATATGCATGCATGCACCAATCGCATAGGGCTGTATACAAAGGCTAAGCATAGAGACTGCTCTAATCACCAAATGTAGTAGGCCTACAGCTCAACTGCTTGCATATACGAGATCTTTCATAAGCTTAGATCTGTAGACCGTCGGTATATACACGGCATAATTATACCAGGTAATGTAGCTACAGGCTCAGTTACTTCAAAAGAAGTCCATTCAATAATTATATCTCAGTTGGCTCACCTAGAGCGAATTTCAAAAAGTCCACAGAACTTGAAAGAAAAGAATGTTCTTGCTGTCGTTACTTGCTCATGTGCTCAACAGTATGTAACGTAGGGGCAGGCGGAGCACTTGACCGGTGTAGGCCTATTTATTTTGCAAAAGTAGGCCTACAAACAACTTCCATCTGCTTTGTTTTGAACAATGACACTATAGCAGGTATGTTTATTCATACCAGATAATTTCGTTTGCTTTGGTTTTAGTGCACTTAGAACATTTAGAACACTTAAGGACACGTCACCTTGTCACCCTGTGTTTTCAGTTCGTTGAACTCTAGCGATCGTCATGATCAGCCTTCTCCATTTCTTTCTTTCTGATGCCGTTTCCTATAATTTTTATTAGTTCTTCCAGATTCATTCCTGTTGGCTGGCACTAAATAAATTCGAGTTGCTTTGCTCTGAACATTGATTGCCTATATATGACTCTTTAACTCTTAAAACAACTAGAGTCACTTTAAATCTTGATTACGGCATAAATTTTTCAATTATACGCATTTTTCAATAATTGGAATGGAATGGTTTATCCCCCGGATAGTCTATACCGGTTTATTCTCTCCGAGGGATAGATTGATTCATCCCCAGGACCCCCGGATATCTTTAAGGGAGGATAGAATATTCCGTGACACCGGCACCTATGATCCCAAGCTTAGGTTAGACATGGTGAACGAAAACCAGTTCGTTGCAGTTTAGACTGGTTTGTTAGCATCTTCTATCTTGTTAGCATCTTCTATCTTGTTAGCATCTTCTATCTTGTTAGCATCTTCTATCTTGTTAGCATCTTCTATCTTGTTAGCATCTTCTATCTTGTTAGCATATCTTCTATCTTGTTAGCATCTTCTATCTTGTTAGCATCTTCTATCTTGTTAGCATCTTCTATCTTGTTAGCATCTTCTATCTTGTTAGCATCTTCTATCTTGTTAGCATCTTCTATCTTGTTAGCATCTTCTATCTTGTTAGCATCTTCTATCTTGTTAGCATCTTCTATCTTGTTAGCATCTTCTATCTTGTTAGCATCTTCTATCTTGTTAGCATCTTCTATCTTGTTAGCATCTTCTATCTTGTTAGCATCTTCTATCTTGTTAGCATCTTCTATCTTGTTAGCATCTTCTATCTTGTTAGCATCTTCTATCTTGTTAGCATCTTCTATCTTGTTAGCATCTTCTATCTTGTTAGCATCTTCTATCTTGTTAGCATCTTCTATCTTGTTAGCATCTTCTATCTTGTTAGCATCTTCTATCTTGTCAACGTACGACATCTGGTGATTGCCAGCCAGTGCCAATTGAGGTCTTTGGTAACGACTTTACATTGTACCTTATCATACGCAAAATAGATTTGGATCTGAAGGAACGAAATGACTATAAATTATTTGCAGCAGTTGACAAAATTGTTTCAATGGCGTTTAAAATTCCGTTGAAGTTTTCAATGGCGATGGCATGCAACTGTAAAATTAGGTTTTCTATCAATTATATTATTGGTTTAATTTTAGCATGATTGTTAAAAGATGTGGCAGAGTGTCTAGTGTTCAATAGCAATGTCTTTGTGCAAGGTCTTTACATCTTCATTAATAATTCTAATTCATACGATCGGCGTTAATACAACCAGTAGGCCTATAATAGTCCGTGTGGCATGGCCTGTAGATGCTGTTCCATACAGCAGATGGAGCTTGGCAAGATCTTGATTATATTATGTTGATTGTAAAATATTTTTCACTGAATGTGTTGGATGCAGAGTTGAAAAGATTGCAGAGTATAGGCCTAATGTTTTGCAGCAACTTTTCCGCTATCTGGTCCAGAGTAACCTGAGTCTATAGAGATGACGACGCTGAAAGAAAAATTGTTTCCGCCGATCTGACCTTGCAATGTGACCCTGGAACAATGTTCGACTGAGCCAACTGTACAGTCCATTGTTATTATGGATCTGATTAAACTTTGAAGATGTTCCGTCGATTTACCGCTATAGAATCCAACTCCAGCCGTGATCATAATATAATAAATATTATATAACTCCGTGACTTATAATTATATTAATTAATTCCATTCCAACTGATGAACTGAATTCAGTTCATCATAGTCATCTTCATCCATTCATTCGTTGTCGACTCTTCAAATAACGACGACGTTTGGAAACATCTGTCGAGTTGAAGCACAACGTTGCAAACCATATCTTCAGCTGTTCTTTGCTTGTGAGCACGAGAGGAATAATTCTAACATCTGGTTAAGGGCAAAGTCGGTTATAATTATAAACGTTGATGACGGGATTGATGCTTTGAAGTTGACAGAAACAGATACAGAGAACTATAATATTAAGCAGACTGCATTGTTCAATACATACACTGTGTCCACGATAAAGTAGACCACACAATAAAGTGTCATAACTCGGTCAAAACGTTTAGGATTTGTCTGAAATTTTACACAAAACAACAGTTGCCAAATTTACACGAGATCCTAAAGCCGATTAGAAATATTCCTGAGTTTGCCAAATTTATGAGCGTTTTAGATGCAGCACCGAAAAATGCAACTTTCCAACATGCAAAAGCTGAAAGGAAGCGAAATTCAGCTAGAAATGGTGGTCAAAATGTCATTTTTGTTCACGAACACACGACCGTAGACGTATTAGTGCAGTAGCTGTCCCGGAAGACACTCGGCTTCATATCCGCAGCTGCGGCCGCCTAGCAGTCCAGATCTCGAACCGGGTACATGTACCGGAGTATAGCGCGTTTTTCGTTCATGTATTCATGACATCGATAACCGTAGGGCGCGTCTGATTGAAGAGTGACAGCTGTTTGACCAGGTGATCATCGGCCTGACCATCAAACAGTAGCGTCTATGTCTACGGCTGTGTGTTCGTGAACAAAAATGACATTTTGACCACCATTTCTAGCTGAATTTCACTTCCTTTCAGCTTTTGCATGTTGGAAAGTTGCATTTTTCGGTGCTGCATCTCAAACGCTCATACATTTGGCAAACTCACGAATATTTCTAATCGGCTTTAGTATCTCGTGTAAATATGGTAATTGTTGCTGTGTTTAAAATTTCAGACAAATCCTACAAGTTTTGACCGAGTTATGATACTTTATTGTGTGGTCTACTTTATCGTGGACACAGTGTAGAGTCATAGAAGTCATATAGGAGACTATATTATATGGAGAAAGATGTAGAGACTCATGAGAACGAAAGATCCGATCCTCCACTAATTATACGAACGATAAATGATCCAGAATCGATGCCAAGTTCCCTCCCCTGATCTCCCTCTCCCCTCCCCCGATCTCCCTCTCCTCTTCCCCGATCTCCCTCTCCTCTCCTCCGATCTCCCTCTGCCCTCCCACGATCTCCCTCTCCTCTTCCCCGATCTCCCTCTCCTCTCCTCCGATCTCCCTCTCCCCTCCCCCGATCTCCCTCTGCCCTCCCCCGATCTCCCTCTCCTCTTCCCCGATCTCCCTCTCCCTTCCCCCGATCTCCCTCTACCCTCCCCCGATCTCCCTCTCCTCTCCCCCGATCTCCCTCTCCTCTTCCCCGATCTCCCTCTCCTTCTCTCCCTCTCCCCTCCCCTGATCTCCCTCTCCCCTCCCCCGATCTCCCTCTCCTCTCCTCCGATCTCCCTCTGCCCTCCCCCGATCTCCCTCTGCCCTCCCCCGATCTCCCTCTCCTCTTCCCCGATCTCCCTCTCCCTTCCCCCGATCTCCCTCTACCCTCCCCCGATCTCCCTCTCCTCTCCCCCGATCTCCCTCTCCTCTTCCCCGATCTCCCTCTCCTTCTCTCCCTCTCCCCTCCCCCGATCTCCCTCTCCTTTCCCATTCGCTCTTGCTTCATCTCTTCCTGCTTTAATATTTCCCGCTTTGTGTAAGCCGTGCCCGTCAAAAGAAATTCTAATCAAAGGTTCGTCAACCAAACAGTTTTCTTCCTTCTTCTCTCTCTTCATATAATACTATAATATATATATACTATAGTACATATATACTATAATATATATACTATAATATATATTATATAAATATATAATATATATATTATATAGACTTAATTCTGTGTAAAATCCTTCGGCCATTTACGAAAAGTATTGCACAAGTGACAAATCCGTTCATGCCTGTGGCGACGTTCATGACACGTTATTTCTTCTATTATCGCTCGTCGATTGCCGCCATATTGAGTCGGAATAGGGAGAAATCATTTCTCCTTTGGTGCGTAGCTGCTTTAGCGCAATGGGGTGAAAAGGGAGGCAGACAGGCAGACGGACAGATGGACAGACAGACAGACGGACAGATGGACAGACAGGCAGACGGACAGATGGACAGACAGACAGACGGACAGATGGACAGACAGGCAGACAGACAGATGGACAGACGGACAGATGGACAGACAGACAGACTGACAGATGGACAGACAGGCAGATAGACAGACTGAGAGGCAGACAGAAGTTCCGATGCATTCCAGGTCGTGTGGTGGATTTGGCGTCGTTGAAAGCGGAAATTGAGTGCACTGTGGGTGGAGGATGGAAAGAAAGGAAGACTGGATGGATGAGAGGTTGCAGCAGCAGATGCACGATGCATTCTACGATAGACTGCACTGGATTGAATTGGATTGGAAAGGGACGGGTGGTGATGAGGAGCGACTGCAGCGGAAAGATGATTCCAAACAGGAGACTGCAGCAGAGAAGTCAGCAGATTGGACAAAAGATAAACAAGACTGCAGATCCTCCGTTTCGACTCCAGTGATCGAGGTTTGACTTTGAGTATAGAAAAGACAGACAAACAACAAAGTAAATGAAACGATTTATCGACTCTTAGCAGAAGCAGAAGCCATGAACAAATAATATAGTCACAGCGAGGTAGCCTTTACTAGGTCTGTCCTTCTGTCTCTTTCTGTCTTACGCTGAATCGTCCAACAGCATTACTGTCCAAATTCGAAAACTCTAGGCTTGATGCTGACCCCAACAAGTGGTTGGCATTGTGTATTGCAGGCTGTCTGTTCAGTTAGTATAGTTGAGATTTGTGATCTGCGTTCTTGTGAATTGTTTAAGCTGCATAATTGTGCACTGTAACCGGGTCCGGTCTGTCAACCGGATTGTAGAATAAAGAGAATTAAAAAAATCTATAAAATCATCGCTAATTGCAGGAAATCTGTTGAACCCTTGTAATCAGAAACCGAGTATAAGCTTATATAGGCATTCGCAACACTGATGAAGACGGTCGTTATAAGGTTAACGAAGTCTCTCTTCCATTTAACAGTAAGGAAACAATCGTGATGTCGGCGCCTTAATTGGCATTCCTGTTTACGCAATAGGATTGGAAAAGAGATTGAAAAGACTTTCCAATATAATTATAGCCTATTGTAAGACAGCGAGCATGCTCTACCTAAAAGCGTGCAGAAATTTTAGTTTGCCCATAGAACAACTGTAAAGATCGAACTGTTGAATAGATATTTTTATATAAACACACACAATGAATGCAGGGCCATCTTATCCAGTAGGCACAGTAGGCACTGTGCCTAGGGCCTACGAACTTTTTAGGGGCCTACGAAATCCTGAGAAAAAAATATTAAAATATAAATGCAGTTATTGGTCAATGACCGGAAAAAACAAACCGAATTTCGAAAATCGGAAACCGGAAATACTATATTTAGCGGATATCGAAAATAAATAATTATTACAAAAAGTAGATTGAGATTTAAAATCAAAACTGAATGCGTTCACAAAACATGGTTCAGCATAATTGTAAGAAATAATGTAAATGTGTTGCAATTTGAATTAATGCAGTTGGATAGGCCCTACAGAGGCCTACGAAAAGATCAATATGCAAAAGTGCCTAGGGCCTACGATGACCATAAGACGGCCCTGAATGAATGAATTTATATTTTTTTAAACCCAAAGAATAAAGCTATTAAGAAACTCAAAAAACTTTAATTAAGCCTTTTACGTGTTAACGCTACAAAAGAAATCGATTTAACGAGTAGCATCGAACGGTTAGAATAAGGTTGATGTATTATGAATACCATTATTATTATGAATAGCATTAGTATTATTAATAGCAATATTATTGTGAATGGCATTATTATTATGAATACCATTATTATTATGAATAGCATTAGTATTATTAATAGCAATATTATTGTGAATGGCATTATTATTATGAATATCATTATTATTTTGAATAGCATTATTATTATGAATAGCATTATTATTATGAATAGCATTATTATTATGAATAGCATTGTTATTGTGAATGGCATTATTATTATTATTATGAATAGCATTATTATTATGAATAGCATTGTTATTGTGAATGGCATTGTTTTTATGAATAGCTTATTGAATAGCATTGTTTTTATGAATAGCATTGTTTTTACGAATAGCATTGTTAATTTTATGAATAGCATTATTATTATGAAGAACATTATTATTATTAATAGCAATATTATTATGAATAGCACTATTATTATGAATAGCCTACCAATATTATTATGAATGGCATTAGTATTATTAATAGCAATATTATTGTGAATGGCATTATTATTATGAATATCATTATTATTTTGAATAGCATTATTATTATGAATAGCATTATTATTATGAATAGCATTATTATTATGAATAGCATTGTTATTGTGAATGGCATTATTATTATTATTATGAATACCAATATTATTATGTTATTACTAATAGCATTGAATTGTTAGGCCTATGTCTCGTGGAGTCGAAGTGAACCGCTGCTTAGCCTACTTCTTAGACATCTGCAAATTAATTATCGCAATTATATTTGAATGAAGCTTTGCTCAAAAAGATAACACTGCCCACAAACTGAAGCAGATTTGGAAATCTACATCTGAAATATCAAAAACTTAAAATTAATGCCTCAGAATAGAATTCCGCTTGCTTCATTAATATTAATTGCTGTAGCCTACATCTCCTCCTCCTCCTCCCGCCTCCTCCGAGAGAGAGAGAGAGAGAGAGAGAGAGAGAGAGAGAGAGAGAGAGAGAGAGAGAGAGAGAGAGAGAGAGAGAGAGAGAGAGAGAGAGAGAGAGAGAGAGAGAGAGAGAGAGAGAGAGAGAGAGAGAGAGAGAGAGAGAGAGAGAGAGAGAGAGAGAGAGATGAGGCGAAAGTAAGTGAAACACTTCTTGTCTGATGAGAGGGGTTCTACTCATTAATTAACCTCAGAAAGTGTCTGATTGGATGTGGGATGGATTAAGTGTCTGATGTTCAATGCGATTGTTCTTGCGTGTGTGTGTGTGTGTGATGACAACAGTGGCTGGAGTGGGACTTCCTGTCTGTCCGAGAGATGGAAAGGTCGTCGTATCCGGTCTGTCCAGTGGATTCGTTTCGAATGGCGTTGGTCCATTTCGGACTCTGATCGGCAGCGAGACGTGTCCTTGGATGTTGAAGGTGAAGCCAGGTCAGCGGATGACCTTGAGACTCATCGTGCTCTACACCACCAGCACCTCATCTCCAACATCAACATGGAAGACGATGACGACGACAGAGGACACCGATGACGTGACCTTCGTCTGCTCGGCGACCTTCGTCCTTCAGGAGAGAGACTCACCCGTCAAGAAATACGGCGTCTGCTCGGGCAAGTCTCGCGAGCGCCATCTTTATACGTCTGTTGGCAACGAGATCTCGTTGTACATCTCGTCGTCGCGAGATGATGCGAAGAAAAAAGAGGAGGACGATGACAACAACGACGACCAATCACAGCAGACGATGGATAGAGATGATGATCATCATCATAAGCAGACGAAGTTCGTCATCAGCTACGAAGGTCTGTCGTTGTAGTTGTTGTTGTTAATTATATTATTATACGATGATTCATTTTAAACTGAATCATCATTGACTTTGTGTTGTTGATAATTCGCGGCTTCTATTCAGTTTAATAATTCCGTAACTAATTTTACCATGAACTATTTTCTTCATTCGCTTCTTCCTTCAGTAATTAACCGACTTTTGACAAGTCGTTTATGTCTGGTACTTAGGAAACTTTTTTCCGTTTTGTACAGTCCATTTTTCATACAGCAGATTCGAAGTAATTTACCATGGAGGAACCAGGAGGATGGGAAAGGAAAGGAGTTGTGCAGTTCTAACAATTTCTTAAAAACAGCCCTGAGAAGGCTGATGAATTATTTTGCTGGGAATTCACTCGGGTACAGAGGTCGCTCGTGCTACGGGATGAGATATAATGACTGAGGGTGGTTGGTCACTTTCGTTACACAGATTTCCAATCAATGATGACCACATAATTATATATCTTTGCTGTATTGAAAATGGACAGTAATGTGTACAAAAGGGACAAAAGTTTCCGAAGTACCAGCCAACCTAAACGACATGTCAAAGGTCGGTTCAGAGGACCCAAGGGCCGGACAGGGGCCAGACAGGGGCCAGACAGGGCAATAAAAACTAATAAAAACCGAAATTAATGCATTTATTTGTTATCGATTGATCGCTTTATTAATCGTTACAATCCGCAGCAGCGTTTTAGCGCAAAAAATATTAGTTATACAAGATGGAGAAAACTTCATCTATTGACAACAAGAGCTCTCTGTCTGTTTGTCTGTCTGTCAGTCTGTCTTTCTGTCTGTCTGTCTGTTTGTCTGTCTGTCTGTCTGTCTGTCTGTCTCTCTCTCTCTCTCTCTCTCTCTCTCTCTCTCTCTCTCGCCAGGAATCAGGCCTCAGCCTGGCCCTTTCCAGCGTCGTAACTCTAGCGTCGCTACTGTCGCCGACGACTGCTGCACTGCAGCAGCAGTCCACCGCCATCGTCCAGTTGAGATTCGTTGATTGGCTGATTGATTGGAGAACTGTGAGAGATGAACTGAGGTCATCTGAGGTCATCTGAGGTCATCTTAGGTCATCTTAGGTCATCTTAGGTCAACGGGTTCATCTCTAAGCGAAGAAGGTCGACCCTCAAATGAATGAATGCACTTAATATGTCACGTGTTCGGCAGGACTGCATGTGTTTGGAGAGAGACGACTCTATGCAGCCGATGATCAACAGATCAACATCACCTTAGAGACAGCTGTAGCAATGATTATAATGAAGCATCGTTTATGCAAGCATGCCGTCTCTTATGCCGTCTCTTATGTCGTCTCTTATGTCGTCTCTTATGCCGTCTTTTATGCCTTCTTATGTCGTCTCCTATGCCGTCTCTTATGCGTCTCTTATGTCGTCTCTTATGCCGTCTCTTATGCCGTCTCTTATGCGTCTCTTATGCGTCTCTTATGCCGTCTCTTATGCCGTCTCTTATGCCTTCTTATGCCGTCTCTTATGCCTTCTTATGCCGTCTCTTATGCCGTCTCTTATGCCGTCTCTTATGCGTCTCTTATGTCGTCTCTTATGCCTTCTTATGTCGTCTCTTATGCCGTCTCTTATGTCGTCTCTTATGCCTTCTTATGCCGTCTCTTATGCCGTCTCTTATGCCATCTCTTATGCCGTCTCTTATGCTGTCTCTTATGCCGTCTCTTATGTCGTCTCTTATGCCTTCTTATGTCGTCTCCTATGCCGTCTCTTATGTCGTCTCTTATGCCTTCTTATGTCGTCTCCTATGCCGTCTCTTATGTCGTCTCTTATGCCTTCTTATGTCGTCTCTTATGCCGTCTCTTATGTCGTCTCTTATGCCTTCTTATGTCGTCTCCTATGCCGTCTCTTATGCCGTCTCTTATGCCGTCTCTTATGCCGTCTCTTATGCCGTCTCTTATGCCGTCTTATGTCGTCTCTTATGCATTCTTATGTCGTCTCCTATGCCGTCTCTTATGCCGTCTCTTATGCCATCTCTTATGCCGTCTCTTATGCCGTCTCTTATGTCGTCTCTTATGCCTTCTTATGTCGTCTCCTATGCCGTCTCTTATGCGTCTCTTATGCCGTCTCTTATGCCTTCTTATGTCGTCTCTTATGCCGTCTCTTATGCGTCTCTTATGCCGTCTCTTATGCCGTCTCTTATGCCGTCTCTTATGTCGTCTCTTATGCCATCTCTTATGCCGTCTCTTATGCCTTCTTATGTCGTCTCCTATGCCGTCTCTTATGCGTCTCTTATGCCGTCTCTTATGCCGTCTCTTATGTCGTCTCTTATGCCGTCTCTTATGTCGTCTCCTATGCCATCTCTTATGCCGTCTCTTATGCCGTCTCTTATGCTGTCTCTTATGCGTCTCTTATGTCGTCTCTTATGCATTCTTATGTCGTCTCCTATGCCGTCTCTTATGCCGTCTCTTATGTCGTCTCTTATGCCTTCTTATGTCGTCTCCTATGCCGTCTCTTATGCGTCTCTTATGCCGTCTCTTATGCCTTCTTATGTCGTCTCTTATGCCGTCTCTTATGCCGTCTCTTATGCCGTCTCTTATGCCGTCTCTTATGCCGTCTCTTATGCCGTCTCTTATGCCGTCTCTTATGCCGTCTTATGTCGTCTCTTATGCATTCTTATGTCGTCTCCTATGCCGTCTCTTATGCCGTCTCTTATGCCATCTCTTATGCCGTCTCTTATGCCGTCTCTTATGTCGTCTCTTATGCCTTCTTATGTCGTCTCCTATGCCGTCTCTTATGCGTCTCTTATGCCGTCTCTTATGCCTTCTTATGTCGTCTCTTATGCCGTCTCTTATGCCGTCGCTTATGCCGTCTCTTATGCCGTCTCTTATGCCGTCTCTTATGCCGTCTCTTATGTCGTCTCTTATGCCTTCTTATGTCGTCTCTTATGCATTCTTATGTCGTCTCCTATGCCGTCTCTTATGCCGTCTCTTATGCCGTCTCTTATGCCGTCTCTTATGCCTTCTTATGTCGTCTCTTATGCCGTCTCTTATGCCGTCTCTTATGCCGTCTCTTATGCCGTCTCTTATGCCGTCTCTTATGCCGTCTCTTATGCCGTCTCTTATGCCGTCTCTTATGTCGTCTCTTATGCCGTCTCTTATGTCGTCTCTTATGCCGTCTCTTATGCCGTGTTGTACGTGGAAGGAAGCGTGAGTCCGCATGAGACGATGCGATGATTATTATCTACAGCATGATTATAATCAGACCAGTCGTGGGAGCGACGGAAGGAAGGGAGGGAAGATGGGGACTCTTAGGAGGGAGGGGAGATTGGGGGTTGGGGTGAAACGGATTGGCTGACCAATAACCCTGCCAGGTCTGTCTGCTTGCCTGCCTGCCTGCCTGCCTGTGTGTGTCGTCGATGAAGCCTCATCGCTATACAAAGTATACAAAGTATACAAAGTATACAAAGTATACAAAGTATACAAAGTATACAAAGTATACAAAGTATACAAAGTATACAAAGTATACAAAGTATAATATTTTTTTGAGTTGAGATGAGCGCAGAGGATAATAATCGTCGTCGGTGTCGATTGTCGTCGTTCGTATTACATGCCTCTCCTCTCCATGACGAACTGACTGACTGACGAACAGCTGCAGTTCTTATGAAGATAATCAGCTAATTAGTGGATAAATGATCCATTCGGTCGATTCGGTCGTCTGCAGCGGCTAAAGCAGAGCTTCATCCGACCGATGATGATGATGATGATGATGATGATGATGATGATGATGATGATGATGATGATGATGACGATGACGACGATGACGACGATGACGATGATGATGATGATGATGATGACAATGACGAGCGGATGGAGAACTAATTACTCGAATGTCTTCGTACAAATCCACCGTCGACCAATTATCCGGTCGATCTCATAACGATGAGAAAAACGTCTTTGAAGTGACTCCAACAACACACCTGCTCCACCATTTCTCTTCTTCTGCTTCCTCCTCCTTCTCCTTCTTTTCCTTCTTTTTCTCTTCATCATCTTTTTTACTCTTCCTGTTTTTCTTCTCTTTTTCTTCTTCAACGAATGACAACAGACGAAGGAATTCGGTCGCCATTCTCTCTCTCTCTCTCTCTCTCTTTCTCTCTCTCCCTGTCTGTTTGTCTGTCTGTCTATGTCTCTGTCTCTGTCTCTGTCTCTGTCTCTGTCTCTGTCTCTGTCTCTGTCTCTGTCTCTGTCTCTGTCTCTCTCTCTCTCTCTCTCTCTCTCTCCCTCTCGCTCTCTCTCTCTCTCTCTCTCTCTCTCTCTCTCTCTCTCTCTCTCTCTCTCTCTCTCTCTCTCTCTCTCTCTCTCTCTCTCTCTCTCTCTCTCTCTCTCTCTCTCTCTCTCTCTCTCTCTCTCTCTCGCAGGTGAACTGCGTCGTAGCGTTCGTATAACTATTTAAATAAGAAATCTGTTTTGTTTTGGAGAGGAGGCAGATGGACGTAAGCCTCACAGACATTTAACAACAAAGCTATACTGCAAGACATCTTTTCTCTTCACATTCACATTCACACTGAAGCATGATCATGTACAAGTCAGAATCAATAATAATACATAATATTCTGATTCATGGTTCCCAATTCGCCACAAACACCGACAAAAACAGAAGAAATTCTTGGTCAAAAATGAAATCCAATTCAAAAACTCGTTAGAAGTCCGAGCAGCAGCGAATTATCGATGAAATTCGCTGATGATGACAAACTATATATAATATATGTATATAGTTATACATATATATATGTATATATATATATGTATATATGTTTGTATGCGATGAATGCAGACGACAGAGAAATTGAACAATGTGAAGATGGCCGTTTATTGTCGTTTATTGTTATCCAGAGCCAGATTAAGAAATGTGGATTATGTGGGTGCCCTGTTCGAGAAATTGTTTGCGGATCTTCAGCAGAAAAGTCTTATGGTCTTTTTAGTCGTTTGGTCGAAATTTACGTAGAATATAGCCTACCGGTATTTCGTTGCCAAAAATACCTGAGGACCTTTTTTGTTGAAATTTGATCAAAATATAAAAAATTGCCAGACATTTTTTCGCGCATGTCTGGGGCCCCCTAAAGTGTGGGGGCGCCTGTTCGGCCGAACATGTTGAACATACTTTAGTCCTGTTGTTATCGCATAGCATCGTATAATTATAGCACTGAATTCTCACGCAGAAGAAGACATCTGAGATGATGTGATCATGTGATCACAACAACAGCATCGTCGCTCTAGACCAGACACATCACAGAGATTGCAATTTAAGACTATATATAGTGCTCTGCAGCAGAGTCACAGAGGTCGACTGTAGTCGTCGAAATTAATGAGCTGAGCTGAAAACCATAGAGTTCATTGTCACGCTATCAGACACTCAGACTTTGAGCTGAGGAGCAGAGGACCGTATACATAGAGATGGTCATTAAGGGTCATTGTTGTGACAAATGGTCAACGCTATAGATAATTAACGATCGGTAATTTAGACGATGCTGGCCACCACACGCACGCACGCACCCGGCCATTAACATCTCGCCCCGTGGAGTACACCGGTAGCGCCGATTCCATAATAAAAGCCATCTTTTACGTCTAATGAGTTCTAACGTCTTTTCGACGTCATTACTCATCTGCAGCCAATCTCTCTCGTTTGCGAAGGCTGCAGCCACATCGTCCCTCGATCCTTCTGAGAGTATAAGCTTACTGCTCTGCAACAATAAAAACATAAAATTGTACTCAACAGCTGCACTGTCATCCAGCTAATAATTATAGATAGTTGCCAATCTGAATAATAATAAAAATAATAATAATAATAATAATAATAGGTACTGTGATTTGTCAACCACATATGTGTAAATGTGGTGCCAGAGTAGAACTCTTAGGCCATCACGGATTCTCCTGTTCGAAAGGTCCTGGAAGACACCAAAGGCATGCTGCGATAAATGACGTGATATGGCGAGCGATGACGAGAGCCAAAATACCGGCCATCAAAGAACCTACTGGTCTTTCCAGAACCGATGGTAAAAGACCAGATGGAGTTACCATAATACCATGGTCCAGAGGTCGTTGCCTGGCTTGGGACGTCACCGTGCCGGACACGTTTGCAGCTTCGTACGTACAACTAACAGCGGAAAACGCAGGTGCAGCAGCGGAGAAAGCAGCTCGAAATAAGACCAGTAAATATGCTGTCATCTCGCAGTCGCATCACTTTGTTCCTGTGGCCATCGAAACCGGAGGAAGCTGGCACTCCGAGTCCTTGGAATTCGCTCAAGAGCTGGGAGGCAGAATTTCTTTAGCGACCGGTGACCAGAGAGAGACCAACCATCTGCTTCAGCGCATTTCAGTCGCGCTCCAAATAGGAAATTCGTTGTCTGTGTTAGGCACTACAGAACTTATCGGCCAAGACACTGAGAGGCCAAGGACTTAATGTTTGAAACGATTATTTACTCGTCTGTACATGACTGTCAGTTTTTGAAGAAATAAATGTGTTATAATAAAAATAAAAATAAAAATAATAATAATAATAATAATAATAATAATAATAATATAACAGTAGTTAAGTGATAAGTCCCTGAGGGATCCTAAATACTTCGGGGCAAAAAATTTAAAAATAAAAAAAAATAATAATATATCTAAATTAATTGAACACTAATTATATCCAGTAGGCTTATGTCTTGAGGAGCTGGTTATATTATTTATCCGATGGATCCAAATTCTTCTTCTTCTTTAGTTTTCTGCCGTCAGGCAGGTTCATATGTCCAATGACGCCACGCATGTCTGTTTTGCGCGTCCCTCTTTAGTCCTCTGTAACCGTCCTTTGTCATCATCCAGTCCGGTAGCATTGTTCTTGGTCTTCCTCATGTCTTTTCCCCCTCCATTCTTCCTTCGATGATATCTCGTAGCCTACTATGGTGTCACTCCTCATGATGTGGCCAATCCAGTATATTGTCGTCATTTTACATATTCCTCGGGATGAGTAGGGAGGTGGTCTCCCGTTGCCTTCCTCCCGGTGTTTTTACGGAGAGACACCATCTCTCAGCGTCGATGCCGTCCATCGTCCGTCCTTCAGCTTCTTCGCCCATGGGGAACTCGCTTATGCCGGCGATTACTCGGTCGTCCACCACGCACTCCGTTGAAACAGGAGGGACCCCGTGAAGGTGGCGTGGGTGGACACACACACACACACACACACACACACACACATATATATATATATATATTTATATACATATATATATTAGTTCGCTTCAAAACATCATTCAATAAGATTAAAATTGTTGCATCTGCCACAGTTAAAAGATTTCTTGAAATTATTTCTTTTAATGGATTCTGACACAGCATTTTTTATTTTTAAACCTCAATCTTTGCCGAAACACAGCGATTATAAACTAAGAGTGAACCTGACAGGGAGAGAGAGACAGGCAGACAGACAGACAGCAGGGAAGACAAAGACGGGAAACAAGCTCGTGAAATGGTGGTGATTGGTGGATAAACGATTGAAGTTAGGGTGTCGGGTGTCAAACTATAGCGCTATAGAAATTGACAACAATTATTGTATTAGCTGACCGTGTTTTGTTTGTGTGTGTGTGCATGTGTGTGTGTGTGCATGTGTGTGTGTGTGTGTGTGTGTGTGCATGTGTGCGTGTGTGATGCAGCGATCGGTTGTGCGGATCTGGTGGTGCCAAGCAACGCGTGGATGAAGAAGGTTGGCGATAACGTGATGATCAAGTGTAACAATACGATGGAGACGTGGTACTTCACTTGCCAGAGAAACCAATGGATCGGAGATTGGGGAAACTGTACTCACAGTAAGTACAGTACATGCATACTCAATTACTGATAGCCTATATCTGCCATCGTTAGCATTTATGGTCAGACATAGAGGCCTATATAAG
>OX243823.1:28719459-28894459 GCA_945859605.1 Lumbricus rubellus | reverse complement strand
GAACCGGAAATGCGCCAAATATTCAACTCTTCCAGCCACCCATGATTTTGTCCCCATCGCCATCGAATCGCTGGGCCCCGTCAACCGATCAGGACGCGAGTTCTTGATGGAGTTGGGTCGCCGCATGACCGCCGTCTCTGGAGACCCTCGGGAGACTTTGCACCTGTTTCAACGTTTATCTATTTGCACTCAAAGATTTAACGCCATAGCCTTCAGGGGCACATTTGCACAACTCACCGGGGTCGAGGACGACTGATCATACACTCATTAATGCATTTACATTTGTTGCACATTATGCTAGCGTTTTGACAGCGGTTCAGTGTTTTTCAGGGACAGCCAGTTGTGTTTGCACTGCTTGAATTGGAAATAAAAGATGATGTTATAAAAAAAATTAAAAAAAATAAAAAAATATATATAATAATAATAATAATAATAATAATAATAATAAATATAATAATAAATATAATAATAATAATAATAATAATAATAATAATAATAATAATAATAATAATAATAAATATAATAAATATAATAAATATAATAAATATAATAAATAAATGCTGCACATGCTTAGATGTTTTTCCTGCTATGAACACCCGCTACTGGAGAAATATGACGAAATACAGAGAAGAGGCATTTCTGCTATTCTAAACATCAACTGGTAGAGACGCTTGGTGCCATTGAGTGTCATTCAGACACTCAATGGCACCAAGCGTCTCTACCAGTTAAGATGGGAGGACTGGGCATACGTCGGGCTGCCTCGCTTGCGCTACCCGCCTTCTTGGCTTCCGCTGCGAGCACCCGCGCTCTCCAGTCATCTATGCTGGGCCAAGTTCGACCAGACCAGGACGAGCAGGAGGAACATATGCTGCAGCTATGGTTGGAAGAAAGTCAAACAATACGACCAGACAATCAGGCAGCATATAAACAAGCTTGTTGGGACGGACCACTTATAGAGAAGATGAAAGACTCCCTGACAGAAGGCTGCAACGACGAATACCATCAAGCAAGGCTGAAAGCAACAGCGGCGCCTCACGCTGGAGACTGGCTATTCGCACTCCCGATCTCATCATGTGGGTTACGAATGGATGATGAGACAATCAGAGTGGCAGTGGGTCTGAGATTGGGAACGATGACCTGCGAGCCCCACACGTGCCCTTGTGGGATGAATGTCACTGCAGAGGGTTCGCATGGCCTATCATGTAGCCTAGGCCCGGGCCGAATAGCCAGACACGCGACTCTAAACGACATCATAAGCAGAAGTCTTACACGAGCTGGAATGCCAAACATCAAGGAACCACCCGGTCTCTCACGCACAGACGGAAAAAGACCCGACGGGATGACTTTGATTCCGTGGCGAGGAGGACGCAGCCTCGTGTGGGATGCCACCGTCATAGACACGGTTGCTCCTTCCTACCTACATGCCTCGGCTGCAACGGCGGGGGCTGCAGCTGAATTGGCGGACACGAGAAAAGCTGTCAAGTACGACCACCTGTTGACCAACCACCACTTTGTTCCCGTGGCCCTGGAGACTCTGGGCCCAATTAACAACAATGGACTTGATTTTATTAAGAACCTTGGAAAACGTCTAACACTAATCTCTGGAGACATTAGAGACACATCTTACCTTTTTCAACGCCTTTCTGCCACCATCCAACGCTTTAATGCCATTGCTTTCCGTGGCACTTTTGCCCAACCAGACACTACCGAGTGAGCCGTTCCAGAACGACATTAGTAATATCTCCGGTTATTATTTGGCACACCTTTGATTATTAATAAAGATTATTGTTATAATAAATATAATAATAATAATAATAATAATAATAATAATAATAATAATAATAATAATAATAATAATAAGGATCTCTGGAGTGGCCTCCGGTCAAGATGGCGGCTTGTTTTTGTCGGGAAGCTAAACTTGGTTTTAATCTCACTTTTTGCACTGCTGGAAGTTGCTTTTGTCGTTGATTTCACGATAGGTTTTCTTCTCTGGCTCTATAGAGCAGACCTGGCAGTTATTTACACTTATGTCTCTATTTAGGGGCATCTCGCTAATAGTTCGAAGTTAGCGACCAGACAGACGGCCAGACACGCCCCCTGTTTGGCTCCGAGGTGTCGCGTGTCGTTTATGCCACTACGCTTGTTTACCGCGTTTGCTGTTGAATTTAAGGCTGGCACTCTTACACGTATTTCTTTGAGTTCTATTTGGGACATACACACGTTGCACTGCTCGTTTGTTTTCCACGTTTGATAGTTTCCACAGGTATTTCTTTCTTTGAATTCGGTGAGTTTATTAGCGTTTGCTGTTGAATTTAAGGCTGGCATTCTCACAGGTATTTCGTTGAGTTCTATTTGACGCATATACACGCTGCACTGCTCGTTTGTTTTCGACGTTTGATAGTTTCCACAGGTTTTTCTTTCTTTGAATTCGGTGAGTTTATTAGTGTTTGCTGTTGAATTTAAGGCTGGCATTCTCACAGGTATTTCGTTGAGTTCTATTTGACGCATAGGCCTATACACGCTGCACTGCTCGTTTGTTTTCGACGTTTGATAGTTTCCACAGGTATTTCTTTCTTTGAATTCTATGAGTTTATTAGCGTTTGCTGTTGAATTTAAGGCTGGCATTCTCACAGGTATTTCGTTGAGTTCTATTTGACGCATAGGCCTATACACGCTGCACTGCTCGTTTGTTTTCGACGTTTGATAGTTTCCACAGGTATTTCTTTCTTTGAATTCTATGAGTTTATTAGGCCATTCACGGTGCATTGTCTGTTTTGGGTCAGCTGTTTTTGACGTCTGAATGTCCGATAGATATTTCTTACCCGAGTTGCATTAAATTTCACGAGCGGTTTGCTTGATATTTAACCTTAATTATAAAGACTATGTGCGACCCAGACAATGATAAGTTTCGTTTCCGGGTCAGCATAAGATAAATGGATGGTCCGTCTGTGAGCGGGTCTCAATCTCAGACCGCTGATTCACAGAAGGCGAGGGGTACTTGTAGCATATGTGGGACCATTAGGCAGTTACACAACAAGGATGGAAAGGTCCATCTCCACGGCCCACGCCAGAATCCATGCCCGGGGTCTCACAAACCCCCTAGGGAAAACACTGCCACTGACACGGTCTCGGATGCTCGGAGTGCTCAGTCTGCAGATCCATCTGTACCTCAGCCACCCAACCCTGCGGAGTTGGCAGAAGATGTGGACGGCCTTGGGTCTGGGGGAAGAATCCCCCATCCAGTGCTGAAAAACAGACTGCTCAAGCATGTTCCTAAGGCGGCCAGACCAGCAGTAGGCAGACTGCTGACATCGGTCATCAATAAGATCATTTCAGACCCTCGTAACCCCCTCCACTGGAAAATTCTGATCGCATTTGGAGCTCTCATTTTAGAGCAGCCGGTTAGAGGCGGCAAACGTCACAACCTAACCTCAACTATTAAAGGTCGAGTCGAGAACTTCTCGACTATTTGGCCTCTCAAGATAGATGACTTGTTCGCACCAGACATGTCACACCCCAGGACCGCTGCCCAACGTGTTCATAGGGTCGATGATCAGGAAATAATAGCGGCAGCGGTATCTTCTAAGCTGGAAGATGGCAATATAAAAGCAGCGATCAGAATCCTGTGTTCAGAGGATAAACCAGTCCCAAATAACCTCGACACTCTGGAAGAATTAAGCTCCAAACACCCACACCATCCTCCTGATCGACCAATTATACCGATGGAAACCCCAGTACCTCCACTTCAAACCACTGAGGAGGAAGTGCGCATACACATCCGTTCCTTTCCAGCAGGTTCATCTGGGGGACCCGATGGTCTTAGACCCCAACATTTGCTAGATTTGACAAATTGCAAAGACATTGGCCCCGAACTGATCTCAGCGATCACAGCCCTTGTTAATTTGCTACTGGCTGGAATTTGCCCCAACGAAGTCCGTTCGACTCTTTTTGGTGGTACACTGTTTGCCCTTCGGAAAAAGTCCGGAGGACTACGACCTATTGTTATAGGTTATTGCTGGCGTAGGTTGAGTTCCAAGTGCGCGAACACCTTCGCGCTCCCAAGAGTTGCAACCTATTTCATAAACAAGTGGGGGGTGGGCACTCCTGGGGGTTGCGAAGCAGCTGTCCATACAGTTAGGCGATTCATAAACAAGATGGAAGAAGGTTCAATAGTTGTAAAACTTGATTTCTCTAACGCATTCAATAGCTTATACAGAGACCGAATGTTGTCCTCAGTACTTGACACTTTACCTGAACTTTTACCATACTGTAATCTGGCTTACGCAGAAACTTCTGACCTAAAGTTCGGTCGTTTTTCTCTACGGTCCGAAGTGGGCCCGCAGCAAGGCGATCCCCTTGGTCCGTTGCTGTTTTGTCTCCCGTTGCAAGCGATATTACTGAACTTGTGCTCCCCTATGGTTCTAGGTTATCTCGATGATGTTACCTTGGGAGGGGCGGCAGCGGGGGTGGCTGCCGACGTTGAGACTATCGAACGTGAGTGCATGGAACTGGGGTTGTCCCTAAACCATGCGAAATGCGAAGTAATAACGCACTACATTGACTCACAGTTACCTGAACCGCTCAGTCGCTTTTCAGTCACACCACCGGAGAAAGCCGTTCTTCTTGGTGCTCCACTTTCCACGTTGGACGCACTCACGGCCTGTCTTGAAGCAAGATGCTCCGAGCTATCTCTGGCACTGTCCAGATTGGTAAGCGTCACTAAACACGACGCTCTAATTTTACTGAGATGTTCACTCAGCTCCCCCAAGCTGATGCACATCCTCCGTTGTGGTCCTTGTTCGGACCATCCTCTTCTTGAACAATATGATTCTCTGTTGAGAACTGGTCTCTGTTCGATTTTGAATCTTTCGCTGACAGATGATCAATGGTTGCAGGCCACCCTCCCTGTCAAAGCTGGTGGTCTGGGTATCCGCAGGGTATCCTCGCTTGCGCTTCCTGCCTTTTTGGCCTCCGCTGCAGGTACCCTCGCCCTCCAAACCTCCATGCTGAGCAAAGTGAACATGGAAACAGACCAACATTTTTCTACCTCGTTTGAGCATTGGTGCTTAAAATATCCTACATACTGTACTGATGGAGAACTCTCTCACAGGCAGTCCTTCTGGGACAAACCGGTTATTGCAGAATCAATAGCCGAGCTTGACCACTTTCACACCAGTGATTACCACCAAGCACGTTTGAAAGCAGTCTCAGCACCTCATGCAGGTGACTGGCTGTTTGCCTTGCCCATAAGCACATGCGGTCTCAGGCTGGATGACGAGGCGGTTAGGATAGCGGTGGGCCTCCGTCTAGGCGCCGTCATTTGTCATCCACACAGCTGCCCGTGTGGCACTCTTGTGACCGCTGAAGGATCGCACGGCCTCTCGTGCCGTCTTGGTCCTGGTCGTCAGGCCCGACATGCGGTCCTAAATGACCTAATCTGCAGGGGCCTTGTTCAGGCAGGCATTCCGGCAGTTAAGGAACCACCTGGTTTGTCAAGGTCGGATGGCAAAAGACCAGACGGCCTTACATTGATTCCCTGGCGCTCAGGTCGTTGTTTGACCTGGGACGTTACAGTGGCAGATACTGTGGCTACCTCTTAACTAGCCACAACCTCCATTCGGATGGGTGGCGCTGCGGAACTGGCTGAAGCCAGGAAAAATACAAAATATGAACATCTGATGCAAACCTACCACTTTGTCCCATTGGTTTTTGAAACAATGGGGCCAATTAACGCCAAGGGACAGGCATTTCTCGCCGACCTGGGTCGTCTCTTGAGCCAAATTTCAGGCGACGCAAGAGAAACAAGCTTCTTGTTTCAACGCCTGTCTGTCACCATTCAGCGTTTTAATGCTGTTGCCTTCCACAGCACTTTTGTTCTTCCTGATCTTGACATGGATGGCCACTCCAGAGTTAAAATTGCTTATTAATATCTGACACCTGAGGGATTATAGATACCTCGGGTAATAAAAAAAATAAAAAAATAAATTAAAAAAAATAATAATAATAAATATAATAATAATAATAATAATAATAATAATAATAATAATAATAATAATAATAATAATAATAATAATAATAATAATAATAATAATAATAATAATAATAATAATAATAATAATAATAATAATAATAATAATAATCGGAAGAGTTTCAAAAGTGGTTGATTGGAAGTGGGTCGACGGAACACGGCGTCCATAATTGGCTTGTTCCGTATGTTCCAGCAACGACATTCTTCTTTCCAGCAAATGCAAAGTTATTATCTGTCGATTAAGCTGATTAGAAAATGGCAGATGATGATTTGCCTGATTTACTTTGAAGACACTTTAAACTTTAAAGCCAGCATCAATGGTTAGCTACACCGGTAAGCGAGAGCGGCATTCGTCTGTTGGTTGCAACGGACTGCGGTTCAAGCCCCAAGCTTGGAGTTGACATTCAGAGATTTTGATATCTCGGGTTAGCACGCTGCGGAGCGACCTTGGGCAAGTTGCTTACCCATCATTGTCTGTGGGGAAGGCAACCTCACTCATCTCATCCCCAGGGGCGTAAAGCCAATGAACCTGCCTTCGGGCAGAGCACTATCATCATCATCATCATCATCATCATCATCATCATCATCATCATCATCATCATCATCATCATCATCATCATCATCATCAATAATAAAATATTATATTTTTGCGTTGTACATGCTGCCGGCATTCATATGTCAGGGCTATGTGGATGGAAAAAGGGCCCGAGGAAGGCCGAGAAGAAGATGGATGGATGACGTGGAGGAGTGGACGGGGATGGCGATGGTGGACTGCGTGAGGACCGCGAGGAACAGAGAGCAATGGAGGAGGATGACGTCGTCGACTCTGATCCCCGATCCGCAGCAATGAGGATGGGCACGACGACGACATTACAACAGCCTTCAGATTGAAGTTTCCGGATTGGTTTCGCATTGATTCCGGATTGGTTCCGGATTGAATCCGAATTGGATCCGAATTGGATCCAGATTGGTTTTGGATTGGTTCCGGATTGATTCTGGATTGGATCTCTGCTTCGCATGGGATCTGCTGTCGCTTCTGATTCTCGAGACAAATCTTAAGTGGTCGCTGTGAACGATGACCCCGATTAACGTTGTATCAATGAAGATCAGTGTTGCCCTCCTTGTCTATATATATAAGGCCTGGCACCATCGGGAAAAAATGACAGTGACAGTATTTCGTGTATAGCCAGCTACAGGTGCCGTCGTTAAAATGTCTGTTACTTTTCCATGAGGTTGAATCAATTAGATGTGTACCCTCCTGATTTATCCAGGATTTGGACTGGCACGAAACTCACTGTGTGTGCCTACACGCTGAAAGAGTGCAATAGATGTTTCTGTTCATTTTGCGGCAGATGCAGTTTTTGTGAAACGAATCATACTGGCAACTGATTTTCATTTCGTTCATAAGCTTTCTTATGCAAAGGGTAAAGGCGGGCCTTGGAAAACAACCAAGAATATACTCCTAGAAACAGCAGAAGAAATAATAGGATATAAAAAGGGACCAAAGAAGAAACCATGGATTACCACTGAAACACTCACACTGATACAAAAAAGAGAGAGGCAAAAACAAACGACAGAGAACAATACAGAGAGTTAAAAAAAGAAGTACAGAAGAAAGTTAGAGAGGATAAGCAAAAGCAAATAGAAGAGACATGTAATGAGCTGGAAGAGAATAACAAGCAAGGGAACATGAAAAAAGTATACCAAACGGTCAAGACACTAACTGGGAAATTCAGCCCAAAACTACTTGGAATAAAGACAACATCAGGAGAACTGATAAGAGACAAAGAAGGAATTGCAGATAGATGGAAGGAATATTGCAAAGAGCTATATGATAACAAAGATGCAAGCACAAGGGAAGAGATAAGATACACAAGAGAACCAACTCCACTAAGATCAGAAGTGGCAAGAGCTATGAAAGAAGTGGCGAACGGGAAGAGTGCAGGGATGGACGAAGTACCAATAGAGTTATTTAAAGCAGCAGGAGAGACTGCACTGGATCGTATGCATCTTATTTGCAAGGAGTTATGGGAATCGGGAGAATGGCCAGAGGATTGGACGAATTCAATCTTTATACCGATACCTAAAAAAGGAGACCTGGGTAATTGTGGAAATTACAGAACCATAGCCCTGGTATCTCATGCCAGTAAGGTCATTCTAAGGATCATACTGGAGAGAATAAGAGGGAAGACGGAATCAGAACTTGCAGATGAACAGGCCGGTTTCAGAAGAGGAAGAGGCACCAGAGACCAACTAACAAATCTTAGAATTATCATGCAGAAAATGCATGACCACCAGCAACCGTTATACATGTGTTTCGTGGACTTTACAAAAGCGTTTGACTGTATATCACATGAACAGTTATGGATGACAATGGCCGAAATGGGTTTTCCTGCACATATCATTGATCTACTGAACAAATTATACTGCAAACAACAAGCTAAAGTAAAGGTTGCCGGTACACTATCAGGAGGTTTCAGAATAAAGAAGGGAGTGAGACAGGGATGTGTGATGTCACCTCATTTGTTCAACATCATGGCAGAGATGGTTATGAGAGAGGCACTGGAGGGATGGCAAGGAGGAATACGGATAGGAGGCAGGGTCATTACTAACCTAAGATACGCAGATGATATAGTACTATTAGCAGGGACAGAATTGGAGTTGCAAGAACTAACAGAACGATTACATCAAGCAGGAGAGAAGAGAGGTCTGAGGATAAACATGGATAAAACTAAAGTCATGACACAAAAAGGTAGAACGTGTAATATTGAAATTGGAGGGAAAAAACTGGAACAGGTAGACACCTTTCATTACCTGGGATCAATGATAACTGAAGACGCAGATAGCAGCAAAGATATACGAGAAAAACTAGCAAGAGGACTCAACACAGGAACAGCGTTGAAGACAATATGGAAAAGTCATAATATAAAAATGATTACCAAGATCAGACTTATGAAGGCGTTGGTATGGCCAGTGGCGACTTATGGGTGTGAAAGTTGGACGATCAGAAAAAGAGAAGAAGACAGAATAAATGCTTTTGAAATGAAATGCCTAAGAAAGATCTTGAGAGCACAATGGACGGGAAAAAAGAACAAACGAATGGGTATTGGAGAAAACTGGAACAGAAAGAACCTTATTGAACTCGATAAAAAGAAGGAAACTCATTTACTTCGGTCATTTGATGAGAAAACAGGGGGGCTGTATGGAGAAGGAAATAATACAGGGTACGATGTCGGGATCAAGGGCAAGGGGAAGACCAAGGATGGAATGGATCGCTAATGTCATCACATGGATGGAACTACCATTCGAGCAGATATTGAAGGAGACGGAGGACAGGAAAAAGTGGCGAAGGCATGTCCATGAAGCGACCAACCCTCGAATCGAGGAAGGTTAAAGACAAGACAAGACAAAGGCGGGCCTATGCTTTCGTTTAGGATAAGTATGATTATGTCCGTCTATCTGTCATGTTCTTGTATTGCCATTGCATGCACAAACCCCCCCCCCACACACACACATCTACACACACACCTACACACACACCTACACACACGCACACACACGCGCACACCCACGCGCGCACACGCACGCACAAGTAATGAGCGAGGCTGTTTGGCAAAGACGCGAAGAATAACGGAAGAGAGGTTTTTTAGTTTTGCACCCACCACCAAAGCCGATAATTAGGCTACTGTAATTATAGAAAAGCAGAATAAATCTACGAAATAACACAATTATAGTCATTGAATTACTTATAGCAGAGGTCTACGATTCATATAACAAATATTTATTATGCCATTGAGATGAGTTGAAAGTTACAACGACGAATGTTGAATTTGAAGAACGAATGGAAAAGATTGCGAGCCATGTTCTCATGATGTTCAGTTGTTCACATGATGTTCAGCTGTTCACATGATGTTCTCATGATGTTCAGCTGGTCTCATGATGTTCTCATGATGTTCTCATGATGTTCAGCTGTTCTCATGATGTTCTCATGATGTTCTCATGGTGTTCTCATGATGTTCTCATGATGTTCAGCTGTTCTCATGATGTTCTCGTGATGTTCTCATGATGTTCTCATGATGTTCTCATGATGTTCAGCTGTTCACGTCTTCTTCTTGCTTTTTTTATATCACTCGGACTTTTAGAAATGAAGAACCCGAGAAAGAGACACAAATGTTCATTTCCGCAACAGAAAATAATAAATTGCGTTTCTTTTTTGTCTCTGACATACAACAACAGATTCATTGTTCTTTGCTTTCGTTGCTGTCCTTTCTCTTCACGCAAGCGACTAAACACGCATACGCACACGCACGCACGCACACACACACACACACACACACGCACACACACGCACACATACGCACACACACACACACACACACACAAGTCTCCACACATACACAATTCCAAATGAAGGTTGAACGCCGAATCGTTGCAGCATGCATCAATGCCCATCATATAGAACTGGATGATCGTCATAATGATCATCATAATCATCATATAGAACTGGATGATGATGATCGAGTGAAGACCTGACTGTCATCATCGGTTGAAAAAGACTTTCTGCTCTTGTCATTGACATCATCCTGCTGCTCAAGGACATCAAAGGACGAAGGAAGGAAGGAAGAAGAAGGAGAAGGAGGAGGAGGAGATGGATGGATGAAGAGATTTGCATTTCTTCCTCCATTCTCCTCAGTGTACCACACATATTCTGGTTTCATGTCTCGTCGCATTATCATCATCCAGTGCGGTCTATGATAATTGTAATCAGCATCCTCATTCTGCTGTTGCTGCTGCTGATCTGATGCTTTGGTTGCAGCGACTGAGGATGGTACATTCTCGTCATCAGCTGAGTTGCTGGTGCTGGTCTTGGCGTTGCTCGACAGATAACTGTTGGATGATTTCTCATCGTCATCCACATTCCACGAATCACTCAACATTCCATCGACCCCGTCGTATTCGAGATGCTCATCTGACTTCGCCTCTGATGATGAGACTGATCGCCGATGTTCATCGTAGAACTGTCGAGGCACCGCATCTGCCGCTGCTGCTGCTGCTGTTTGGTAGTCATAGTAACCGATCGGAGTCTGTTGTTCTTCGCTCTTTGCATAGATGATGTGCGTGTGTGGTGATGCGGAGAACTCCGCCATCAGACTGGATGGATCGAAATGCTGCTGCTGCTGCTGATGCTGTTGCTGGTGCTGCTGAGGCTGAATCTCTACTGCCACTGATGACGAGTATCTTCCATCGAAAGGTGAGAAGAGCTGATCAACAGAAGCAGCGCTGAGCAGAGAAGAAGATGATGATGAAGAAGATGCTGATGATGATGATGCTGATGATGCTGATGATGAACGAGGATCTTGTTGTTGTTGTTGTTGTTGTTGTTGTTGCTGTTGTTGTTGTTGTGCTGGATGTATTGCTTGTCCATAGTCGTAGATGTAGGAGGTCGGCTGAAGACCAAACGACTGCTGAGAAGGAAGAGGATGAGGATGAGGATGAGGAGGATGTCTTGCCTGCAACCAAATGATCCGTTCTATGTCTGGTCTGTTATTGAGATGATCTGCAGATGCTGACGTCATCATCTGTAGCTGTGCAGGACCAAACCGAGTTTCGACAGGAATCGTCTGCTGCTGATGGTGGAAGACGACTGGAAGAGGATGCTGCAGCTGCTGATGATGCTGAAGAGGATGCTGAGGTGGAGGAGGATGATGGGGAAGAGGAGGATGGGGAGGTCTTCGCCTGTCTCCTCCCAGTCGGTCACGTGATGCAGTTGAATGATGATGACGTCGACGAGATCTCATTCCTCCTCTAACATCAGATGACCTTCTTCTGTTCGATGGCCTTTGACCTCTCACCTTCGTCAGGCGTGGCATCCGCAATCTGCGCATTTCATTCTTCTCCTTCTTTGTTCGACTCTTCTTTGTTCCATGTCTTGACCTCAGAGGTTCCCTCAGCATCTTCCTCCTCCCACTGCTCTTCCTCGTCGTCGTTGTCGTCGTCTTCCTCTTCTTCTTCATCTGCTGACGTCCTTCCGGTTTTCTTATGTGCACGTGACGAACGACCTTGACTGCCTCATTGTCACCATCCAACTCATACAGCTGTTCATTCACGATCACCGAAGGCCGACCATCATCATCATCATCATCATCATCATCATCATCATCATCATCGTCGTCGTATGTGTCGTAGTCGATCTCTCGTCCCTCTGGTTCTGTCTTATTATTATTCATCGTCTGATTCACATCATCGTTCGTCACCTCAGTCATCATCATTGTCGTTGTTCCATTCGCATCATCATCATCTTCGTAGTCGTTGTTGTTGTCATCATCATAAAACGATTCACCATCGACGTCACTTCCTTCCTCTTCCTCATCATATTCTTCTCCTCCTCCATCTTCTCCATCGTCTTCTTCAATATTATAGTCAGATGACTGACTGATCTTCTTCTCTTCTCCTTCTTTCGTTCCATTCATGTCCAGCATCTCAACGTTTATCTGCCTCTGCAACTCATCTGAAATAGATGATTCTATTGTTCTGTTTGACTCATTGTCTCTTTCTTTCTCAGCTATTGTTGATTGAACGACGTCGTCGTCTGGAGACAATGGATCATGGAAACTCTGTTCAGATCCATTGTTAATTAGAGACAATGGGTCATGGAAACTCTGTTCAGATCCATTGTTAAATGGAGACAACAATAGCTTCGTTCCATCAATTGTCTCGTTTAACGAATCATCAGCGTCAATATTTGCACGAAGAGAACGACCTGTCTCACCATCAGCACCAGCATCAGCATCACCACCAGCATCAGCATCAGTGTGGATGGAGTTCGAAAGAACAAAGGACAGCAGGGAATCCGTGGGATTCGGAAGTTGGTTGCTGCTGCTGCTGATTCCATCTGACAAAAGGTTCATCTGATCTCCATCTGATGATGCCACTTCCATCGTCTCATGCATCTCTGCCGATCCCGCAGATGACTCCAGCGGATGTGCATCAGCATCAGCAGCACGAGTGGTGGTTTCGTCCGTGCGAGGAAAGAATGGAGGCGCATTGGTTGGACTGGTCATAGCGGTTGGACTTGTCATAGTGATTGAAGTGACATCGTCATCATCCATCTCTTCCATCGAACTGTTCTTCTTCTGCATCTGGATGCTGCTGCTGCTGCTGCTGCTGATCGTCGTTAAGATCAGAATGATGATCGAAATTGTTTCGATGATGAATTTCCATCGAAATGAAGAATGCAACGACAGAAGACAACGACCGACCGACATCATCATCATAATAACAATAATAATAACAATAACAATAATAATTATATCAGCATTAATTAGCTGTTAATGAATGAGACGAAATAGGCTATAGACAGACGATACAAAGTCCTCCTCCACCGTCGTCTTAATTCATCTGATTATCTTCATCGTCTTAATTCATCTGATTATCTTCATTGTCTTAATTCATCTGATTATCTTCATTGTCTTAATTCATCTGATTATCTTCATTGTCTTAATTCATCTGATTATCTTCATTGTCTTAATTCATCTGATTATCTTCATTGTCTTAATTCATCTGATTATCTTCATTGTCTTAATTCATCTGATTATCTTCATTGTCTTAATTCATCTGACTATCTTCATTGTCTTAATTCATCTGACTATCTTCATTGTCTTAATTCATCTGACTATCTTCATTGTCTTAATTCATCTGATTATCTTCATTGTCTGTCTGCCATTCAAAACATCGATCGAATGTCTTCAGCGTCGATCGGATATCTACAGAAGAAGAACCACCGTTCGTTCCAATTGCTGTGTCTTCTTTGAACCACGTCGAACCCGACGACGATGACGATGGTGATGTCCAGCCTCTTCTTCTTTTCTTAATTGCTCTTTTCTCAATTCTTCTTCTTTTCTCAATTCTTCTCTTTTCTCAGTCGATTCAATTCTTCTCCTCCACTCAACTCATCTGTCGTCAACAACTTATCAACATCGCAACAATCGGAACAATGACTGCAGCAGATGAGAATAACCGACCAACAATGACTCCTGCAAGACCGTCATCAGCAGCTATAATAATTATAGTCTTATGACGCTTTCCATCTGTCCATCTGTCACTCTGCCTGTCTGCATCTGTCACTCTGCCTGTCTGCATCTGTCACTCTGCCTGTCTGCATCTGTCACTCTGCCTGTCTGCATCTGTCACTCTGCCTGTCTGCATCTGTCACTCTGTCTCCCTCTCCATCTTCTTCTTCCACTGCATCATTCCGCGCATGCGTGTGACCGAATTGTCTTTTTTCCGTCACACGTAGGGGACCACCAGCAGAGGACACACGTGACATGCCCAAGGACACACATCGTCGTTGTTGCTTCCATGCTGCATAACTCTTCTCGCTTAATTAATGATGAAGCCATAAAACTGATTGATTTGTATGCAACGAACTCACCAACTACAAATTATTATTTTTCTCTCCTTCGCAAAAATTAGCAAATCATCAAAAATCCATCGTCTCTACGAATGTCGTAAAGTCTTCTTCGTCGAATTGTTGCATGCAACTGAATAATTGATAATAATAATTATTATAATTATTATTTATTATTCGCTGCACGTCAGGAATGTCTCCGTCATCACATAATATCTACAATGATCGTCTCACAGTCACACGTGCGCATCATACATGTATCATGCATGTATCATACATGCATCATACATGTATCATACACACATCATACATGTATCATACATGTATCATGCATGTATCATGCATGTATCATACATGTATCATACATGTATCATACATGCATCATACATGTATCATGCATGTATCATACATGCATCATATATGCATCATACATGTATCATACATGTATCATACATGTATCATACATGTATCATACATGTATCATACATGTATCATACATGTATCATACATGTATCATACATGTATCATACATGTATCATACATGTATCATGCATGTATCATACATGCATCATATATGCATCATACATGCATCATACATGTATCATACATGTATCATGCATGTATCATGCATGTATGATACATGTATCATACATGTATCATACATGCATCATACATGCATCATGCATGTATCATACATGCATCATATATGCATCATACATGCATCATACATGTATCATACATGTATCATACATGTATCATACATGTATCATACATGTATCATGCATGTATCATACATGCATCATATATGCATCATACATGCATCATACATGTATCATACATGTATCATACATGCATCATACACACATCATACATGTATCATACATGTATCATGCATGTATCATGCATGTATCATACATGTATCATACATGTATCATACATGCATCATACATGTATCATGCATGTATCATACATGCATCATATATGCATCATACATGCATCATACATGTATCATACATGTATCATACATGTATCATACATGTATCATACATGTATCATACATGTATCATACATGTATCATACATGTATCATACATGTATCATACATGTATCATGCATGTATCATACATGCATCATATATGCATCATACATGCATCATACATGTATCATACATGTATCATGCATGTATCATGCATGTATCATACATGTATCATACATGTATCATACATGCATCATACATGCATCATGCATGTATCATACATGCATCATATATGCATCATACATGCATCATACATGTATCATACATGTATCATACATGTATCATACATGTATCATACATGTATCATGCATGTATCATACATGCATCATATATGCATCATACATGCATCATACATGTATCATACATGTATCATACATGCATCATACATGTATCATACATGTATCATACATGTATCATACATGCATCATACATGCATCATACATGTATCATACATGCATCATACATGCATCATACATGTATCATACATGCATCATACATGTATCATACACACATCATACATGCATCATACATGTATCATGCATGTATCATGCATGTATCATACATGTATCATACATGTATCATACATGCATCATACATGTATCATGCATGTATCATACATGCATCATATATGCATCATACATGCATCATACATGTATCATACATGTATCATACATGTATCATACATGTATCATACATGTATCATGCATGTATCATACATGCATCATATATGCATCATACATGCATCATACATGTATCATACATGTATCATACATGTATCATACATGCATCATACATGTATCATACATGCATCATGCATGTATCATACATGTATCATGCATGTATCATACATGCATCATACATGTATCATGCATGTATCATACATGTATCATGCATGTATCATACATGCATCATACATGTATCATGCATGCATCATACATGCATCATACATGTATCATACATGCATCATATATGCATCATACATGCATCATACATGTATCATGCATGCATCATACATGCATCATACATGTATCATACATGTATCATACATGCATCATACATGCATCATACATGTATCATACATGCATCATACATGCATCATACATGTATCATGCATGTATCATACATGTATCATACATGTATCATACATGTATCATACATGCATCATACACTTATGGTGGTCCCACGTTGATCGATTAGCATAGAGTACTTAGAGTAGGCTACAGTAGACACGCATGAGCAGACGTCGGATACTACAATCGCACAATAAAATTGGTTTTATGGATCTGGGTTCACTTCCAGTCCGAAAAAACATTTGTCTCATTAACAATGATGCCAGTAGAAGAGAAATTCTGAATAATAATAATAATTGCATGTCGGTCTAATTAACTGTAAGTCCATTAATTTTCAGCAGCAGCAGCAGCAGCAGCAGCAGCAGCAGCAGCAGCCGATGCAACTATTGCAAAGTATTATTATGATTGGCAAAGCAATGCTTGCAGCATTTCATTTACCAATGATTTTATCCAATGTGTTTAGAAGATCTGAGCAATAATTATTTTATCTAAAGGGATTTAGTTATACTGTATGCAATTATGCATCTAAAGAGATTTAGTTATACTGTATGCAATTATTTCATCTAAAGAGATTTAGTTATACTGTATGCAATTATTTCATCTAAAGGGATTTAGTTATACTGTATGCAATTATTTCATCTAAAGAGATTTAGTTATACTGTATGCAATTATTTCATCTAAAGAGATTTAGTTATACTGTATGCAATTATTTCATCTAAAGAGATTTAGTTATACTGTATGCATTTATGCATCTGAACAATGAGCATAGGCCTAGCTACATCATGCTACATCATGCTACATGGTCAGGAAATGAGGAGGAATAGATACGACAGAGCTCCACTGCATTCCGTAAGTGAGGGGCAAAGTGTTGGGCTTGACCAGCCAATAGGAGGAGAGCTGATTGCGGTTTGACATCTTCAGAGGTTGGATAGCAGAACTCTCGCAGCAGCAGCAGCAGGTACATAAGCCTACTACGTACGAGCCAAACTTTCCATACTGTCTATACGCCTTATGCCTATGGTTTGCTCAGATGCACTTTATTGCAGTCTTAAAACCGTCCTTATCTGCCGGGGTTGCATCGGGAGCGCTTCTGAGTAGTAATCTTGAAATGGCGCTCTGCAAAGCTTCACTCATCTCACATGACTTCACGTGACTTCACATGACTTCACATGACTTCACGTGACTTCACATGACTTCACATGACTTCACGTGACTTCACGTGACTTCACATGACTTTACACCGAAGAAAGACCTTTAAACGTTTCCTACTGCCAACAAATTATCTGTTCTTGAGCGGGAGCAAGAGAGATTCATTCGCCAAATACAATCCAATAACAAAAAACAAATGCAAATACAAAGCAAAGGAGTATTTAGTATTTAGGTAGGTAACAGAACAGAATAGAGAACAACTGAATTTAGATTTCCAACTGTACACAGTATACAAAATCGTAATCGTCATCAAAGTAATCAACCAGTCTCACAAGTCAACTACATAATTATTCACGTTGCTCAATCACATGTATACATTATTTCCATGTGACATGTGACATAAGCACATGAGACGACGACACGTTGTGTGAAACTGAAATGTTATATTGTCAAAGCAAATGTAACGATGCAGTTAACATACTGAAGAAGAAGAAGAAGACGGTCTTAATGGGTGTAGGCCTACTTTACATCATCTATAATATGTATATGTGTATATATAATGTATATATATCTGTGTGTATATATATATATCTTTACAGTTTTCCTTCATCACAGAATATCAAGGCTAGCAGTTGAATAGTTGCAAACAACGATCAACAAGAGGACACAGCACAACGACGACGATGATCTGACGACGACGACAGCAAATGATGATCAGCTAACAATAAAGTAACGACATGCAGGAATGTATTTATCAGACAATGACAATATTGCACACATCATTGTTACATCCAACAGTCATTATTCTGAGTAACAATATCAAATGCTGTGTAATGTAATACCAAACACTGTCATCATCATCGTCATTGTTGTTGTAACGTCGTAATGGTACATAAGACATTTGAACACAAATGCTATAATATTTAATTATTTATGTCTATTCACAAATAAATGCTCAGGTAATAATATTATATGCATGTATAGTATTATGCGTATATTATGTTAATGAACATTGCAACATGTTTGTCACATGCGTTCGAGTGAAGAGAGTCTTTTTTTTATCATGTGATGATATTCTCAACGAAATAAACCTGTTCATCATGATGCACTTCTCAGATTAAAAAACAAAACAAAACAAGTTAGATGATGAAGTCGTTTTCTTATCTAAGTAGTAATAGCTTCAGATCTTCATCAAAGTATGTCAACGTTGTTATATGTCTGATAGCAATGTAATCCGTCTGATTAATTAATTAATTGCCTGTTCAAAGTGTGTGTGTTGTCCATGATCAACTTAAACCATAACGTAGAGAAGGTGCAAGATAAAGCGAATCATCAAAATAATGGGAAAAACATTCATTTCAGTTCTTAACCACATTTTACATGTATACGAGTCATTTAAAAAGATGCAACTGAGACTGAAGGCAAAGAATCTGGACAGAAGCAGGCTGAGTTCTTGTGGATGGGGGTAGTGGGGAAGGGGGGGTGGGAGGTAAAAGGTGCAACAGCAAATATGAAAGAGATGATAAATAGTTAATGTGAAGAACAGATATTGCAAGGATCAATGTTGTTTAATATTTTACTGAAGAACTGTATTTCTTCACTGCCATTGTTGACAGCTTTAGTAGGATGCCACCATCTAGCATTAACTTGTGAAGGATATTTTAAATACAGTTCTTCAGCAATATATGAACGAAGTCAGATCAAAGTTCCTGCAGTCCATCGAAATGTCTTGCTCATGATGAGGCTTGACAAGAACAATAGAACATGACTTTAGTTGAACACAGTTGTTGTCGTATGAATCACAAAACTAAAGCTTCATTGTCTGGTTCGGCAGACACGCATGCGTACGAAAGCCACAGACTTTGCGACACTTGACCCACTCTAATTTCACAACCTTAACAAGCAGAACGCAATTCCTGTGGTCAGACCAACGACCATGGAATCGAAAGCCATGGCAACAGCAGCAGCAGACAATGCAGACAACCTGTTAGAAACAACCAACCATTCTCATAATTATACAACAACCCCTCATAATTTATTATGATCACAGATTATTGCCGTAATACATTCAAATCAATCAAACTATTCACAATCTGCTCACATCATCATTACTCGTTCTACAAATAACACACATCCGACACAACAACACGACTCATCAATTATAGAATGGCGACCATTAAGCAGCATGTACACGTAAGAAATTTATGAGCTATACATGCAATATCCAACTGTTTTGTCACTCATAACAGAGTGACCAGAGTTGAGTATGAGCTGATGAGTCATTTGATGAGTCATTAAATGAGTCATTTGATGAGTCATTTGATGAGTCATTTGATGAGCCACATTAGAGTAGAGCAAGTGACCAGTCGAAGAAATGAGCAATTCTACTATTTATTTAGTCATTGATATTAGTCAATGTTACGGCAATGCAAGTTCAAGTTGACTAACAGTTGAAAGTGTAACTGAACCCACTCACAAGTACCAGTATGTAAATATTCAGCTTACATGTAACAGTATGTAAATATTCAGCTTACATGTAACAGTATGTACCAGTAAATATTCAGCTTACATGTAACAGTATGTACCAGTAAATATTCAGCTTACATGTAACAGTATGCAGATAATAATCAGCTTTGCTAAAGTCATGATCTAATCTTAAACAGTTTCGTAGCAAACAGAATTTGATTCAACAAGATTTTTCGTTCAACAACGCTGCGGCGAGAAGACAAAGACAGAACGAACTGATGACGATGACGACGACGATGATGACGATGATGACGATGATGACGATGATGACAATGACGATGATGATGACAACGATGACGATGATGATGATGACGGTGATGACGATGATGACAATGACGATGATGATGACAACGATGACGATGATGATGATGACGGTGATGACGATGATGACAATGACGATGATGATGACAACGATGACGATGATGATGATGACGGTGATGACGATGATGACAATGACGATGATGATGACAACGATGACGATGATGATGATGACGGTGATGACGATGATGATGACGACGATGACGATGATGACGACGATGATGATGACGATGATGACAATAATGACGATGATGATGATGACAATGATGATGACGATGATGACGACGATCACGACAATACAATAATAACGATGATGATGACGATGATGACGGTGATGATGACGATGACGATGACGACGACGATGATGACGATGATGACGATGATGACAATGACGATGATGATGACAACGATGACGATGATGATGATGACGGTGATGACGATGATGATGACGACGATGACGATGATGACGACGATGATGATGACGATGATGACAATAATGACGATGATGATGATGACAATGATGATGACGATGATGACGATGATCACGACAATACAATAATAACGATGATGATGACGATGATGATGACAATAATGACGATGATGATGACGATGATGATGACGATGACAATGATGACGATGATGACACCTAAAATAACGCACAGAAACAGAACAAGTCACGAAAAACACATCTCACCACAAATGACGAAAAAAATACACAGACACAATAAACGAACCGTGCAGGATAAAAACGTTTGAGTGACAAAACAAATGTACGAGAGAAATCACAATCATCACTTCTTCGAATACTTGAACTGTACAAAAACAACAACAACAACAACAACAACAACAACAGATCTCGATCTTTACAAAGCGACGCATTCATGAACCTCATCTCAAAAGTCAACAGTAAACATTGTAATCTTAAACAACTTCTCTGAATTTTACAAAAGTAACTAAAACTTTAATACTTTTCATGAGCTTGTTGACCTTCATGCGTGTAACATTTTTTAATAATAATAAAAATAAAATAATCAGATGGAAATAAGATAGAAAACCGATTAATGGAAAGAAGAGAAACTGTACGAGACAAAGAGAACTGAAAACAACAACGACTGACTCTGATATAATAACGACCGACCGATCAGACGCTAGAGAGCACAGAACGTGGTCTACTGGCAGGAGCAGTACGTAGGTAGGAGCAGTACGTAGGTAGCAGAACAGGGTGGTTGGGTGGGTGAGGGACATAGATATATATAAATATATAATATAGCACGTTAAGCGAGTGGAGGTCTAGAGACAACGGCAGCAGCAGCATCTGAATGATGATGATGCTGATGTTCAGGACTTGTTGACTGTTGCATGTCATGGATGCGTTTGATGAGTTCATTCGAACGAACGGGTTTCTTCATGATCGGTGGTTTCGCTTTGATTGGTGGCTTCACAATCTCGCGACATTCAGCCGACGTCGACGACGACGACGAATGAGACGACGATGGCAGATTACTACTGATGCTTTCAGCTGACGACGGCTTAACTGTTGCTGCTGCTGCTGTTGCTGGTGTTGTGATTTCGTGGGATGAGGAGGATGTCGAGGATGTGGATGACCTTGGGGACGGGCAAGAAGCAGCTTCAACTCTCGGTGAATACGAATGACGCTGCGCTGGAGACACAACGACGATGGCGGACGACGATGAAGAAGACGGAGGAGGAGCGTTGGATGGTAGCGACGATTCAAACGGAGGAATGATTGAGCGCACGAATTCCATGTCAAGGTTGATGTCTGTAGCGTACGTCGCCCAACTCGTCGCTGAGATGCGTTCTGCAATCGCCTTAGACGATGTGCGAGGAGGAGGACTGATTGGCGCAGCAGGCACTGGCTGCTGATGCTGCTGCTGCTGCTGCTGGTGATGGTCAAAGGCAACAGGTTTATGCAGAGCATGCTGATGTTGTTGCTGCTGCTGATGACGGTGATGGGAGGAGGATGGTTGGTGGTGGTGGTGAATGGGGGCTGCAACATCAACATGTGCTGATGCGTGTGAATAGCTGCTCTCTAATGCAACGTCAGTTAAGTTCGATTTCATTTCTGCTTCCTCTTCAGCAGCCACATCACTCGGCTGATCAGTCTTCAACATCATCTCAGCATTGGTAGCATCGATTGTTTTAGACGCTGAAGACTTTGTTGTAGGATTCGTTGTCTGTGGTGCCGCCGCTGCACTGGTTCCCTTCTTTATCGTACACTGGTTGACGTTTGCAAAGACCTCGGCTGTTGTCAGAGTCGGACTTTCTTCGTTCACGTTCAGAGATTTTGGTGACGGTGGTTGAACAAAGTTGATCGGGAGATCGATGACAAGATCCGGCGTGTGCTTGAATTCCGTGCAGCTGCCTTTCATCAGCGCCATCGTAGTGTCTAGTTCGACTTGATGGTGTAGACCGAGGGACTTGATACCAGACATGACCTCAGCCAACGCGTTGTCTATATCTTGAGCGAGGTCTTCCGGTGTCTTATGCTCATCGTCGATCAGACTGTGGCTACGTCGGTCGAGAATCGGAGGAGGAGGAACCGTCGTCATGGTGATCGTCGTGCTCCTCCCTGGTGCGTCATCCGAAAGATCGATGTAATCTGGAATGCAGAGTGATGCGATATCTTCATCGTATCGCGAAGATGACGATGAACTCGCTGAGCTGAGCGGCCGAGCGACGATCGACTGAGCGCCGAGCGAAACATTCGGATGAGACGCAGACAGATCGGTCATCTCTGTTTCCGTGAGTTTAACGATTAGATGACTGAGATGAGGTTTCGACGGAAGAGATTCCGACGACTTGCGCTTCTCTTCCTCCTTTGGCTTCAAATCCATCTCGTCTTTCTCTCTATCCACAAACACACACACACACATCAATCGTCTCTTTGTAACAACAGCAACATAATTGTAATAATCTATATAAATAAAAATGAAACTTTCCAATAGTTTGTTCCCAGTGTTCTCGAAAACTGACGCACAGATTGTTTTGAAAATTTCACAAAACCTTCCATTCCAATAGGAGAGTTTCCAACTTTTTTAAAATCCGAATAAACGCAATATTTTCCCCAAAAAGTGAACTTTGCATTCCGCGCGACCGCCATTTGCAAATTCAACAAAACTGCACGTTGCCAGATTTCACAAACGCCTCGACAGTGACTGCGACCATGCATACGAAACATGAATGAGGTCGCGTGCCGTGACGTCATAAGCGATTCGCATAATTATTTTGCGGCCTTTGTTGAGGGAGGAAAGGAGCGGAGGGAGCGGGACGGAGGAAGAGGGGGAGGGGGAGGAGCGGAGGGACCGGGACGGAGGGGGAGGGGGATGGGTAGGGGGAGGGGGAAGGAGAGGGGAGGGGAGGGAGGAGGAGGGGGAGGGGAGGGTGAAGGGGGAGGGGAAGGGAGGGGAGGGGAAGGGTAGGGGCGAGGGAGGATGAGGAGGGGAGGGGGAGGGGAGGAAAGGGGAGAGTCTTTTCTGCCACAGCAACGCGTGGCCGGGTACAGCTAGTAATAATAATAATAATAATGTTTGTTTGTGCACTTGGTATAGCACCCCTTCAACTCTCTCTACTGAGTCTACCCAGAGGAGCTCCCGAAAGAAGCGCGAACACTGCTGAGCAATTGCGAGTGAAGGACTTGCTCAAGGTCCCTACACGGCAACTTGAGGTGGATTCGAACCTGCTACCCTTCGGCTCCAAGGTGACGAACATACCCACTACACCACCGCGCCCCGCAAAAAATTATGGCATATGCTAATAGTAACTAAATAAAAATCAACATAATAATTGTAACAATAAAAGAACTAGAAGAGCAAAAAGCAAAAGTTTGATAAGCGTTGATCCTCCCCCCAAACTGTGTGGCATGACTTTTTCTTCTTCAATTCCATAAGCAGACTCAGCACATAAGGTCATGCAACATCAGCCTCTATCTTACTATGTCTCTACATCTTCAATTTGCTTTAGCTGTTAGACTCCGAACTTCTCAGATTCGTTTCTCTATTTTCTTCAATTAAATATTTCAAATTCGCAAATGGCTTCTAAATGAACCAATGACAACATAGTTTCTACTTGCTCAAATGCAATGACTTTTTTAGTTTCGACCTGAACAAACGAACAAACGAACACTTGCTCAAATGCAATGACACGTTATTGTTTAACCCTCTTGCCCCGTATGGGCGCTATAGCGGCTTGGTGGTCTTTGACAAATACCCGTAAGGGCGCTATAGAGTTTTCAACATATAAACCGTATCCCCGTAAGGCTATTATAGTGGGTTTTGTATACACACACATACACACATACATACATACAACATACATACAACATACATACAGCATACATACACACATACATACACACATACATACACACATACATACACACATACATACATACACACATACATACACACATACATACACACATACATACATACACACATACATACACACATACATACACACATACATACACACATACATACACATACATACACATACATACACACATACACACACATACACACACATACACCATACATACAACATACATACACACATACATACACACATACATACACACATACATACACACACACATACATACACACATACATACACACATACATACACACCTACATACACACATACATACACACATACATACACACATACATACACACACATACATACATACATACATACATACATACATACAATGTCATACATGCATGCATGCATACATACATACATACATACATACATACATACATACATACATACATACACACACACACACATACATACATACATACATACATACATACATACATACATACATACAATGTCATACATGCATGCATGCATACATACATACATACATACATACATACATTTACTTTTTGCTCAGGGCCATCGGGTGGGCGTTCCGCTTGCTGTGGGGCTATAGGGGTGAGAGGGTTAAGGCAGAAACAATTGTTAGAGTCGGTTAATTGTTGACTGACCTTGTTCCGATCTGGATGTACTTGTCCGGAATGAGACCCTCTCGTTCGGCCACTGCTCCTTCCCACCAGTCAGTCGAGACTTTCTCAAAGAGGATGAGACTGTCTCCCTTCTTAAACGACAACTCACGCTCTGTTCGACCTTGGAAGTCATACAGAGCGTGCGCATCCTTGATGTCAGAGTCTGAAATGAGATGAGAACCAGAAATCATCAAATCATCAGATACATGCGGAAATATGTTCTCAGCATAGATTCACTTGAAAAATTAAAAATGATCCATTTAAAAACAGAAGAAGTCAATTTCCACAGATTGAAATCATGAGCAAACAAAATATTTAAGACCTTAGGTTGAAATTACTTAAGACATTCTTTTGAACGTGTTGCTGCAAACTTAAAAGAAGAAGATAAATTAAATTAAATGAATTATCTGCTGAGTCCAAAGTGAGACAAACTGATTACTCCTTACTCTAAATCATTACTCCACATAGTTTGTGCTGAAGTCGAGTAATGACACTAAGTTGCTGCTCTTTGAAAATTGAACAGGCTTTTCTGTAGTAACTCACATCTTTTATTCTTAGCAACAGTTACTGCCAAATGCAGGTGTCTAGAGTGGCAATGACTAGCACATTAGGAAGAGGTCTTTGTGGTCTGTCTTTACAGTCATTTGTCTCATCCTATCTCCAATGATAATTACACTTAACACGACATGTCTAAGTATCACACAAACACATGAACATGAGAAGGAATTCCGAAACCTTCCTCTTGTGTGGACAATCCAGTTCCATGTAATTCCACATATCATGCTGCCATAATTATAACTCAGTGGCATCAATAACAATTTAAAACTCTTCTATGCACGTCTGTTCCTGTATGTGCAAAGTTGTGCATGCAATCACATTTAAATGCGGTAAAAACAAAGGAACAAATAAGCAAACTGAGGTTGGTGACAAAGGAAGAAGTCTTGTGCTACAAATTTCTAACAAATTCAATAACAATAACAACTTACCATAAAACACATCTGCAAGAAATAACAAACACTTTAATTTAGTTAATATTAGTTAATATTAGTGATGGCTTTGGCTGGCAGTTAGTCAGACATTCAGTATGCACGAAAAGTCTATGGCTAAAAGTCTATGTGATTAAGCTTGTGACTTAAGTGTATGGTTAAGCGTATGTGATTAAGCTCTATGTGGTTAAGTGTATCGTTAAGCCTATGCGATTAAGCTTTATGTGGTTAAGTGTATCGTTATGGTTAATTCTATGGTTAATTCTATGGTTTGATGGTTAGAACGAATGCAGTGTCTAGCAGTGCAATTCTACTTAAGACATAATTAATCAACACCAGAATGTCAGTCATATCACTCAGTGACTCTAATGAATGACACTAGGCGGCTGTCATGCGAAGAATGCAGGTGAGCGATAATAATAAAAACATATCATGCATTGATTACATCATACAAGAACAAAATTTGAAATTCATCAGCAAACTTGGTGTCACATATCTCCATCAGCTAAACTGTTCCCTACTGAAAGGAGCCAAAGTTCTATTGTTTTTCTCTCTGTTAAGCAAAGCAAAGCACACAGAATGAGATGAACAAATCAAACGATGTGTAACGCTTATGATGTGTAATGTCGTTTGTGACTTAGAATGCGGTCTGCAACTGAGAATTATATTACTTACCTACTTACAAACTGAGGAAATGGCCATTTAATGCTATACCAACCAAAGCATAGTAAATGATAATGAACGTCCTATACTCTCGGTCAGTAATGGGTTAAAGAAAGGAAAAAATTAAATGGATACAACTGAAGTCAGTCTTTGTTTCACTCAGCCTTTAATCGAGAGTCACAAAAGCAACGAAAGCATTCAGTGCAATTAATACAACAAAAGAAGCAAGAGGCACACAGACAAACAGAGAGACAAACAGAGAGACAAACAGAGAGACAAACAGAGACTGCTTCATCATGACGTCATCATGCCTACCTTCCTCACTCGCTGTTTCTCCGTTAATTTCTTCGTCTTCCGATAAGTTATCCAAAGATTCATCAGGACTGAAACAAGCAGTGGAAAGGTCAATTTTAAGGCTAGAGGTCAGAGGTCATTTAGGTCATGATTCAGGCAATCAGGGCGAACAGAAAACTAAACGATTGTTTCACAAATTCACAATCTCTGTTTTTCCTAAATAACCAGTACAGGTGAATTTACTTAAAATCTACATCCGTCTTTCATTTCATTCACCCGTTCAATCACTCAATTACTAACCAAGCCCTGGATGTTGTCCTCCTCGTCAGATGATCTCTTAAATATATCGTCATTGTGACCACTAGACTTTTACGTCAGTTGCAATCAATCAAGAAGTAGGCCTATATCAGGAATCATGACAAATGATTTAGCCCATTATACTGAATAAATTAAAACGTCAAGAATGGTGGTCATGAGACTCTTTCTCCTAAGCCAGTCAAAGCCATCATAAGCCATCCAAAGCCATCATAAGCCATCCAAAGCCATCATAAGCCCTATGACTGAACATTCCCAAAACGCTTAAAACAAGCATTAACAGCTGCAGAACAGTCACCAGCTTTCAACAACCAACTCTCCATCCAGATTAAAATTCCAATCATTGGATGCTCCTCCATCTGTGCCCCTTCCACATTACAATCTTCTATTCTCCAGGTTTAAATCTCCATAATCATTAAGTAATCATTATTAATCATAATTACATGAAATCTCAATGAGAAAATATAACTTAGGTCTGACACAAATCTTGGTCTGGCATGTATTAAGAGAGAGAGAGTAAAAATACAGCATCAACCACTACGTGTGTGTTGATGTACAGCAGATGGCATAGTAATAATGCTATTGTCTCCACAGGTTTCATTCGAATCTACAATTTCGTCTTACCCATCAACGTCGGCGAGACATTTCTCGTAGAGCGTTCCATGTATATGATCGCGTGGAAAGATGTCTTCCTGGTGGATGATGATGTTCTTGATGAGTTCATTGACGAGGCTTTGGAACTGGTGAGCGTCATGGTCCGATGGAACCGGAAGAAGCGTTGGACCGAAACAGATCGACAAGTTATATGGATCCATCATATTCTCATCACTGAATTCGGACAAACTACAAGACAACAACAACAACAACAAGACACACAGTGCTCACTCAATAACAGAAAGTACATAGATACGCTGCATACAGTATATCAAGAGAATTCACTCAATTTCTAATTTCACTTGCATCTTTTATGACCAATCATTACATCCATCCATCCATCCATCCATCCATCAATCCATCCATCCATCCATTCATTCATTCCTTCATTCATTCCTTCATTCCTTCATTCCATCAACTTATATAGCATCCCTTCAAGAAACCTACTCAAGAGTGCTCCCTCATGCATTTAAAAACTTTTCTACATATGATGATCCTCATCTAAATTCACAACATTATTCTCTTTCTCTTTCCTTCATTTCACAAATCAGTGAAAACTTATCTTTTCCTCCACAACCTGTGCTCTTTTATTTGTAAATTAGCACAGCATATAAGCATCTCGTCAATAAGAATAAAAATAATACTTAAATATTGCAGTGAAAAATAACAAGAGTAGATGGTAGGAATGTTAATGAATTATGTGAAGCAACATCACATTGGAATGTCTGCTAATGTGAACCAGGATGTCCATCCAAAGTAAACATCACTCAACCATCGTCATAAAATACAACAGAACACAACGATGCACCAAGTAAACCGGCAAAAAGCAAAGCATCCAGCAGATGAAGAGGTAGCCGAAGCAGCAGCCAAAGCAGCAGCAGCATCAGTCATCATCTGATGTTCCTGGAGATGCTCATTGAACAAGTGAAGGTTTAATCAGACAAAAGAAATTTCACTTCCATCATACGTTCAATATTACAATTACTGATTCAAGATTACGAATGATTCATATAAAATGTGGAGCCAAAAACAACACTTTGCATCTATGAATCATTTCTCATTTGGCCATTTTATCAGAATAAGCGAATCTCATAAGCATACAGTCAGTGGCAGTCATTATAAAACTATAAGAAACATGTAATACTTGGAAGCTAAATCAGTCTGTATTCTGTGCACATATCTTGCTCCTCCAGTCAATGAAAGAAATGACACATGTAATGTTGCAAGTATGTTTAGTATTGCTATCACTTAAAGGACAACAAACATCATCAACAACAACAACAACATCAAGAACAGCAGATGACAACAGAGCAACCGGACACGACATGCAGTCTCTCCAATTGAAATAAGTTAATCTGAATAAAATATAAAATATTTACAATTTATTGTATATTCTTCCTTAGCTGCAGTTCTGCAAGAGAAGTTCTGCAAACTCTGCATTTGTTACGATGGTCTAGATTATCATTTCATTTGAGTCATATCCAGAATATGAGTTGAAGTAGGGCATTGTTGTGCTGATATGTACGCCTGTTATATAAAAGCACTTCATAGAGAAGGTGCACAGCACAGCAACCATGGCAACAGTTAAATCTGAGAGAGCAAGCAAGACCTTGATATATCAAGTAGCAGCAACTCTTCGGCATTTTCATTGAATCACAGTGGGTCATTGATTGAAGTCTTTGTAATTATTCAAACGATTTTCAGCATTGATTGTTCAACAACACAATTGTTTAGATCTGTCAGATAGTCATACGTGAAGCGCCTTTGTCAGGTACTTAAAAAAATGAGCTTTAATAAATATTGTCGATGAGCTATATAAATAAAGTCCTCATCTCATGCATGCGTACAACTGTATTGCGACTCACTGGTTGAGAAAGGCAAACAAGTATCGCATGACGATGAGAACTGTATTGCGACTCACTGGTTGAGAAAGGCAAACAAGTATCGCATGACGATGAGAACATACAACTGCATTGCGACTCACTGGTTGAGAAAGGCAAACAAGTATCGCATGACGATGAGAACATACAACTGCATTGCGACTCACTGGTTGAGAAAGGCAAACAAGTATCGCATGACGATGAGAACCGGTTGCGGAAGCGAAGTCAAGAGAAGATGACGAATGTGTCCAACGCTTTCCATCACTTCATCAGCATCTACAAAAGAAGAAAATCACTTACTAATGGAATTCATCAACTTAAGTATTTATAGAAATGTGAAAGTCAATGATGAATTCGTGAAGAGTAGAAATGAACTTTGGACATATAATGTTTAAGCTAGTTATTCGTATATATGTTATTCGTAAATATTTATGTTATTCGTATAATATACGAATAACATATATTATATGTTATTCGTATATATGTTTAAATTAGTTATTCGCATATATGTATATATATGTTAATCGTATATATATGTTATGCGTATATAATTATATATGTTATGCGCTATACTGTTGAACGTGTATTTGTTGGTGTAGTCGATGAGGATGTCGAATAAACGCGATGGAAACAACGGTTCGTGCAATTCACGGAAGTAGAGTTTCAGAACTCCAGCGACTGAGTTGATGTCCTTGCCATCGACTTTATCCGGCAGAGGATCTTTGCCTGAATGAATGAAAACAACGACAGATAACAGGAGGAATGGAAGACGAATGACGTTGACCATGTAGAGAGAAGTTCACAGCACTGTGGTCAATTGATATAAAAAAACTCACGGAACGCATCAATTGGTCAAATCACTTAACTAACAACCAACGGCATCTGATTAATGTGACATATTTTTTGTGGAAGAGTCGATTGGTAGAAGGAGTGCTACGCGTGTAAGATGAAGCGACCTGTCGGTCAAGTTCTCTTTTAGTAGACAACTGGATTATGCAGAAGCATTTTGAGCAAATCTAAACTAACGTGCAGTAAATTGGCTGAGCTGACTTTTCACAGATACAAAGAAGCACAAAGCAGCAGGCATTTTAATCTGACAACATTGGCAATTCATAGAACTGGTGTGAAATGGACCGACCTCTTTCGAATTGGTTCTTGAATTCATTGATCTCATGTTGCGCTCCAGGAACTCGAAACAGACCTTGGTGATGCTTCCCTGCACAACACAACATCAACAACTCTCAGATCACATACACATGATGCACCACCACCACCAGCACCACAACCACCACCACAACCACCACCAGCACCACCACCAGCACCACCACCACCACAACCACCACCTCCAATCACCAGCACCACCAGCACCAGCACCACCACCTCCAATCACCAGCACCACCAGCACCACCACCACCACCCCAGTCACTAACCCGTATGAGCAAATACAAAGCAAAGACACTTTCAAGAGGCACATCTATGCTAAAATTGCTTTATTAATTCCTCGTCAGATATATATCATAATTATATGCAGCATAATTGATAAGTATATTTGTACCATAGAGATTGAGGATGCGAACACAGCTTCTAACAACAAGAGGAACATCTTCACCAGTCGCCTTGAAGAAGAAAAAACACAAGACACAGAAGAATCATCACAATTACTTATCATCACAATTAATTATCATCACAATTACTTATCATCACAATTACTTATCATCACAATTACTTATCATCACAATTACTTATCATCACAATTACTTATCATCACAATTACTTATACTTATATGTTTTAAGCTACTTACTTACTAGCTGACCAACATCCACGTTTACCACTTGGTTTATCTTTCGCACGAAAAAGTCAAACAGACTGTTTACGTACAAAGGAAGTGTGCAATTGATTTTCCGCATGATGATGATGATGGTAATCATGATGACGATGATAATAATGAGTTAACTCATTTTCTACACTATGTACATTGCATGAAATGAAAGCTTTTAGAACAAGACGATTCAAAGTCACTGATCATCAGTCGAGGAAGGATAGCTGTGCACGTGTCTATATGAACCCAGACACTAAAGATGAGACAGCTGGATGCTGCAACAGTGAATTACATCTACGATCAATGAGAAGAGACCTCAATGGGTGGCAATGGTGGCAAACATAGTCTTTTATGTATGTCAATTGTTTTATGCAAGTCAATTGCATCTATAACATACCGGTACGGAGTGTTTTATGTATGCTATAGATGCAACTGACTGTTGATGTACCTTCATCTAGGAAACTCCACTGGATGGCGGGGGGAGTGGGGGCTCCCTTGGCAACAATCACTTTTCTAATTTACTCCACACTGCTTTGCTTGCTGAAGACATGTCTGGTTTTAGTGACATTTAACATCAATTATAACACAGACCAAAAAACAGTTCTCAAATTCTTCAGAATGCATTTATCTATGCTGCATATCATACATTCGCAATTTAGCAGCAGACGTGTTATAAAGTTGATTGCTTACTTCGACGTATTCTTCAATTGTTCCACCGAAAAGTCTTGGCTGACCGACAAGAGGCGCTTTTCCAAGCACCTTTCTTCTCTTTGGCTTCGGTGGAACAGAAGGAGCTCTGACCATGAATCACAACAATCACCAGTACAATCATGCGTGCGAAAATCAAACAAATCAGTATTGAAAGAGGAAAAAGATGCAATTTAAAGAATGCAAGGAAGAGGAAGGAAAGCTCGCAGACCGCTAACTTTTATGGCAAGCACAGACAAAAAAACTAATTATAGGGTTATTTATAATTAGGGATTTTTAATTCATAAAAATTGCTTGTACAGCCATTTGGCAAATTAAAATAAAGCACTGGTAATGTATGTTTGAAGTTGGAAACAGAGTTTTGACTAAATTTTGAACAACAACTCAAATAATTTCACAATTTTAAATATATAAATTAATAATTAGCCAATGATTTATATTTCACTAATGCTGAATATCTCAAATTATTTAATGAAACATCACAGTTTCTGTGTGCACCACATTAACCAATACTGTGTGACGTTAATAGCATTGGTTGCAATAACATCACTTCACATTGAGGAGAAGAATGACATATAAACGACAAGCAGTAAAAATGAGTCAAAATGTAATTAGGATTTGTGTCAATCCAGAGAAAGATGTTCAGATAAGGAAACAATGTGCAGTAGAGAAAGATGATGCTCAGAGAAAGGAGTAGGATGTGGAGAGGAAGTGGAAGGGAGAAGGACTAGGAAAAGGAGAGTGGAAAAGAGGAGGAGGCTGGAGGAGGAGATGTGAAAAGAGGTGGAGGAGGAAGCTGGAGAAGAAGGAAAAAGAGAAGGAGGAGGAGGCTGGAGGAAGCATTGGTCTGTAAGAGACAAGAAGCGTCTGTGCTCTGAGGCAGGAACTGAGTGCAGAGTGAGGTCAGAGTGAAGTGGTTATCATTAGGCAGACTGCTGTCTGCTGAGGTCTGGTCTAACGAACTCAATTCCTCTTCTAATGTAAACATAACATCTAACACTCGTCTTAACCTTTGAACTTTGCTGACCTTTAATCACTCAAAATGTCAGCAACTTTACTTCTGGAATCTAATATAAATCAATTTAAACGTTAACAGAAAATCAATTTGAACCAAAATTCAAACAAACAAATAAATTTTACCAACTAAAACAATACCTCAGATAATTATGTCATTGGTTGAAAGCTCTTTGAAACCATGCGGGTAAAATAAGGAAATACGAATAATATTAATAGAAAGGGCAGACACAACAACAACAGTCTGCATATCTGTTATGGAGAGAAAATAAGTCATGTGCTGCCATCAAACAAACAGATTAACTTTGCCATAAACAGAAATCTAATTTTCATTGTCTGCCTGCAGCAAAGACAGCAGTAGTCTTTCTATAAGCAGAGAAGTGATGAGTCTAATTCAGAGGTTCACAACCTTTTTTGACACGCAACACATCTAAATTTGCAAAAATATTTAACGACACACCATGCAATTATCACATGTGAATACCGTTCAAATTTAAGAATGTTAAAGTTAAAAGTCTAGGTCCATTTAAAAATTTGAAATTTGTAACAATTTTACTAATGAAAATGTCGACATTCAACGCCTTCAGGTTGCTAATGATTCTAAAACTAAATTCTACAGATCTAAATCTATGATTCACCTTTGTTTCTATGACATAAGTTTGATTTAGATCTAACTTAGTAAATTTGGTCCAATAGTTAACGTGATTTTTTGAGACTCCTGTATTTTTCTATCTTAGTATAATTATGATATACATATTTCAAGCAGTCATCGTTCCACTTGCGCACAGCAGATTTCTCCTTTCAGTCATAATGTGCAAATAAGATATCCATCATGGCCGCCAAAGGTTGCGATAAAATAAAGTAGAATATGGGTAAATAATGTGCGATGAATTTTGATAGCCGTTAATGTGTTAAACTGTTAAAGTCTACAGGCTAAGTATGTCAGTGAACAGACATACTATGTGAGAATTCGCGACACACCATTTCGTCGTAAAATACCCACGACAATCCATGTTTACGCGTCACACTGCACGTCGATTCATGACACACCATGTTTACGCGACATACTGCACGTCGATTCATGACACACCATGTTTACGCGACACACTGCACGTCGATTCATGACACACCATGTTTACGCGACACACTGCACGTCGATTCATGACACACCATGTTTACGCGACACACTGCACGTCGATTCATGACACACCATGTTTACGCGTCACACTGCACGTCGATTCATGACACACCATGTTTACGCGACACACTGCACGTCGATTCATGACACACCATGTTTACGCGACACACTGCACGTCGATTCATGACACACCATGTTTACGCGACACACTGCACGTCGATTCATGACACACCATGTTTACGCGACACACTGCACGTCGATTCATGACACACCAGTGTGTTGCGACACATTGGTTAAAAACCTTTGGTCTAATTGACAGTAATATGAACCTGTCGCTTGAACAAAGTAATTGTGTCAGTGTAGCTGCAATCAAATGCTTAAAGCACGATCTTAACAATTTAATAACGGTTGAATGTAAAGCGATAGCTGGAAAACAAATGCAGCTCAAGGGTTAAAGGCAGCTCAAGGGTTAAAGGGTTAAACTAAAGAACAAAACAGCAACACAGATGAACTGAAATAACAAGCATTTAAATACGAAAGAGGATTTCGAATTTACAATTTAATCACTTGCCTCTTTTATATGTACACGTAAAAAATACTGGCAACGATATTTGTAATTAAAACTAAAAGAGGAGGCTCAACAACGAGAGGAGTGGTGCCAACGAATGTATGAACCTCGCAATTGGCAGAGAACAACATGATGATGAACATCCAACACATCAGTTTCTGGCTGCAGATCACAGTGATCTTTGATTTCAGTCAAAGAATATTCAGTTGGCCATTCATATTCTACTTCTTTTTTACTTCTTTTCTCACTGCAAGTGTCTGATCATTAGACGGCCCGGCCCGTGAGAAAAGCATTTCCTTCATAAAGGTTCAGATAAAAAAAATCAACAATATATTGACAAAATTATTTTGAGTTTAATTATTGAAAATTTAGGCAGTTTACATCACATGACTGATGATGTAAGTCACATGATCTCAAATAAAGAAACAGAAAACTCCAATGAAAAGAAAAACTAAACAAGTAAACAATGAAAGAAGAGTCTAGTAACAACAACAACAACAACAACAACACACACACACACAGACCAGTGCAGGCATACATACCGTTTGGAATAGAAAGAAGAAGGGCTGCTATGAACGAATGAACAATAAGAAACAAACAATTGAATAATACAATTCATTAACAGTTTGAAAAGAACAAACACACATCAACTGATTAACATAAATTATTCAGCAACAGAATCAGATGAGCTTTGTTGAATAATTATAAGTATGGGAAATGAAGACTGTCTCTAAGTACAGCGGTAAATTACAAACTATGAAACCCAATCCATGGAAGGACAGAGCAAGATATCTGTTTCAATGTTTCAAAACTTTGCTATGAAAGAAGTTTAAACTGTCACAAGGAAGATCAGAAGCAAAAGACAAGTCGTCACCAAAATTCCAGTGCCAAAAACAAAATCCGGTAACTTACAATTCATCTGCATGGCTTGCCTTCTGCTTAAAAGACGTTATTCTTATGTCATCATGTTCAAACAATTAATAAGATGATGATGATGATGATGATGATGCTGCTGCTGATGATGATGATGATGATGATGATGATGATGATGATAATGATGATAATGATGATGCTGACCTTGAAGCTTGTACAACAAGGCAGTCGGTGTCAGTCAGCGACTTTTCAATGCAACTGTATTTCGCTTGAAGTCGAGCGATGAGGTTGCTCGTCGTCTGGAAGTCGTGAAACTTCTACAACGACAACAAAAGAAAAACCAGACTTGCAATCTTCTCTACATCCACTGACATCCTAACCTTTGACCTTGAACAAGTGCATATGAAGCTGCATTGCAAAAGCATAAATTAAAAAGTCAGAGCAATCATGAAAGTCATGCAGCAGCAGCAGCAGCAGCAGCAGCAGCAGCAGCAGCAGCAGCAGCAGCAGCAGCAGCAGCAGCAGCAGTAGCAGCAGCAACCATCTGTCACTGAAGACCAAGTGACGATAAGTTGATCAGGAACAATAATAAAGCATTCATCTGTAATCAAATAATCGTCAGCTATAGAGCTCTAAGTAACAAATGATGCGCTATTGTAAACATATAAAGTCTAACTAACAAAGTAGATTCATCCAAGTTAACAATTGACAGAAAACAATCCCAGTTCCTCGTCCATTCTCATCTGAATGACATCTGAATGACATCTGAATGACATCTGAATGACATCTGAATGACGTCAGTCGAACGAATTCAGTGCAGAACTGACCGGCATTCGTCCACATTCATCCTCACAGATTGCAGAAGACAAAGCACCAACATACCCCTTCCTCATTTCACCCCCGCCCTAGCAGCAGCAGTCAGCTGATATGGTTGTAGAGCATCCTCCTGACTGACAATCAATGCCAATCGAAAGATTCTTTCTTTGTATCACATGTGGCATCACCAAATCCAAGCTTTTGTGTTTACAGATGACATGCCTTCGTCCAAACTCTTCCCAGAGCAAGTCAAACTGTTCAAGAAAAACTCATTCAGAATAAATATTGATTGAATATCTACTAGAAGATCTAGTGGTCACAGTGGCCAGGCTTTGCTGATATGTTGTCATTCTAAACTGTTGACTTGAGTTACAAGTTCTGCAAGTGCAGCAAATGTGAAGAACACGTACGTTCAGATAGAACTCTTCTGTTTCCAGTCGATCCGAGCGAAGTTTCTCGCGCTCCAACGTCGACCGAGGATGAGCAGCCGACGTCTGGCATTCATCGAGGAACTGTCGTGACACATCGTAATCCTTGCGTGTCACCATCTCCAGCAAACGATTGTCCATCGTCTCCAGCGTCTTCCACACCTAAGACAAGAAGAAGCAAACGTGAGAAGCCAGTTTCCTTTATCATTTGGATAAAAAATAAACACTTTTGCTCTAACTAGTTCTTGAAGACTGTCTGTTTTGATCGTGCTGGATGACTCGGGATCATCTATGATTAGTTGCCTTGAAGAAGTGCTATATAAATACTTGAATGAATGAATGAATGAATGAATGCAAATGGGTGCAATAGAAGTCATCAGATCAGTTCAGATCAAATCAAATCAGATCAGATTGCTCTTGACGTCAGGTATTAGGTAAGCTTAGCTTCATGACACACCATGGGATTCCTAAACACGCTCTTGGGACAACATTTGCTTAAACCACTTCTAGATGTATCAGGGTGATTTAAACAATAACAGATTTTTAAAAGTCATAGAATTATCATTTTTATGCACATGCACTCTTAATGAATTTCACGATAAAAATAATCAAATCTAAATTTTGTGACCTAAGAAAAGTTGATTTTATCATAACACCAAAGCCATGCTACGGCATCACATTCATTATTAACAATGATATCATCATCATTATCATAATCATATATTATTCATTATTAATTTTTAATATTAATGTCATAATCAGCATACGGGTGAGAATTGCTGTTAGAAAGGAAACTTCTTTAGAAATTTGTACACTCCACACACGATTCGGTTTTAGGATAACATTTGATGATTGCGTGCAGCAAATCTCCTTCTTCCTCTTCCTCTTCTTCTTCTTCTTCTTCCTCTTCCTCATCATGTCTTCCTCTTCTTCTTCCTCATCATCGTGTCCTACCTCATCGTTTTCAACGCGTAACGAGTTGAGTCGTTCAGCAATTGTGTTCAGCCGATCGACGAGATCCTCTTGAACGGACTTCTGAGCGCTCAACTGACACACCTGAGAAAATTGAGAAGAAACAACTGACATACCTGAGAAAATTGAGAAGAAACAACTGACACACCTGAGAAAATTGAGAAGAAACAACTGACATACCTGAGAAAATTGAGAAGAAACAACTGACACACCTGAGAAAATTGAGAAGAAACAACTGACATACCTGAGAAAATTGAGAAGAAACAACTGACACACCTGAGAAAATTGAGAAGAAACAACTGACATACCTGAGAAAATTGAGAAGAAACAACTGACATACCTGAGAAAATTGAGAAGAAACAACTGACATACCTGAGAAAATTGAGAAGAAACAACTGACATACCTGAGAAAATTGAGAAGAAACAACTGACACACCTGAGAAAATTGAGAAGAAACAACTGACACACCTGAGAAAATTGAGAAGAAACAACTGACATACCTGAGAAAATTGAGAAGAAACAACTGACACACCTGAGAAAATTGAGAAGAAACAACTGACATACCTGAGAAAATTGAGAAGAAACAACTGACACACCTGAGAAAATTGAGAAGAAACAACTGACACACCTGAGAAAATTGAGAAGAAACAACTGACACACCTGAGACAATTGAGAAGAAACAGCTGACACACCTGAGAAAATTGAGAAGAAACAACTGACATACCTGAGAAAATTGAGAAGAAACAACTGACACACCTGAGACAATTGAGAAGAAACAACTGACACACCTGAGAAAATTGAGAAGAAACAACTGACACACCTGAGACAATTGAGAAGAAACAGCTGACACACCTGAGAAAATTGAGAAGAAACAACTGACATACCTGAGAAAATTGAGAAGAAACAACTGACACACCTGAGACAATTGAGAAGAAACAACTGACACACCTGAGAAAATTGAGAAGAAACAACTGACATACCTGAGAAAATTGAGAAGAAACAACTGACACACCTGAGACAATTGAGAAGAAACAACTGACATACCTGAGAAAATTGAGACGAACAGAATGAACAGAAAGGTACTGGTCAGAAGAACAGAGTCCAAGAGAAAGAAAGTGACAAAGCAAAGGAGAGGCAGTCACAAAAAAACCAGCTTGGCAGCTATAAACATGTGCAACCCTCTCCCACCACAATATCACTTCGCTATGCTGGCCTTTGAAACTCTGAGACCATTTAAAATGCTGGGCTTACTTTTATCACAGATCTTGAGCATTTTCTTATGCATGTATGACACAAAAGAAATGGATGTCATCTTTTCCAGCGTCTATCAGTGGCCATCCAAAGCTATAAGGCAGTCGTCTTTTGCAGCACTTTTACTGCCGGAACTTAAGTGAACCCAGAAGATAATTACTTGATATCAGAGTATGCAAGAGATCATATCTACTGGAGCAAATAATAATAAGAATAATTATAACAAGTGGCACTTGAGACCCTGGGTCCCATCAAGTCCCAGGGCTGGGAATTCTTATCAGAACTAGGGTGGCAATTGACGAGGGTTTCGGAGGACCTGCAGGAGACATTACACCTCTTTCAACGTCTTTCTGTTTGTTCATAATGCTTTAATGCTGTTTCTTTCCAATGCACTTTTTGCACAATCGACCAGTGACAATGTCCGTTAACTCCAGAACAACACAACTGCTCTTTGGAGAGTTTCTTAGAGCCTGACAGATTACAATTGCTTTGGACGATTTAAAAAACATTTAAATAATAAGGTGTGTCAGTTGTTCCTCTCCGGAACATTGCCACCGCTCCCCGAGCTGTGAATGCGATGACGCATCCTTCTTGACACTCATCAGCCACTTGATATACTGTATAATAATAATAAAGTAGAGTAGGGTCATTCTGGACTGGTTTTTATACTGTAGTTAGCAATAAGTCCCTGAGGGATCATAAATACCTCGGGGCATTTAAAAAAAAAAAAAAAAAATAATAATAATAATAATAATAATATAAATAATATTATTATTATTATGATTAGTTGCCTCTGGTATATTTATATAACGAACTAGTAAAATCCAAGCAAATTTTGGTGATGACAGTGGAGGTATTTGATAGTGGATTGTGGCGCAAGAACTTCTGTAAGTTCTTCTTACTTCATCTCCTCTGTGTGGCTGGAACTCGAATTCTTTCGGTTGTAGAAAAGGTTGGTTGAAGAGGTCAAGAAAGGTTTGCTTGTCGACACGTTGGTCAAGGTTCCGAACTCTCTGGTTGATGAGATCAAGACAACCCTGACGTGAGTTGATCATGCTGTTCTCACCCGAGATGTGCATCATGACAGCTCGACCGAGGCTGCTGTGATAGCCATAGTCCATCGTCTAACAATAAGATGATGATGCCATTGTCATTACTATGATCACAAGAAACAAGGGCATAAACAAAGAAGCAATCAGAATTCAATCATCATCACCATCACCGTCGTCGTCATCATCATCATCAGAAAAATTCCAACTATCAAAGCACTAAGTATTCCACCATTCTTCTTCACAATTCATTTTCTATTCATCACGCTTGTGAAGTGATTTTTGTCATAAAGATTATTCTAAATAAATTGTAAAATATTTGACACAGCTGTGTCAAAATGTCAGCAGCAGCAGCAGAAGAGAGAGAAGTAATTGAGAGTAGAAGGTGACTTACATTGATGAGCTCTTGAAGGTCCTCCACAAAGTACTTGCGCATGGCAGCATTGGCCGCCTCAAGACAAAGCACATACTCATTACGCGCCTTGATTGCCTTCAGTTTGCTCTCCATGTACTTGAGTTGCTTCTGCAAACAGGCAATGATTGCAAACATTGTAAATTTCTTCAACCACCTGCAACAATGGATCTCTTTATACATATAAAAGACAAAGCAAGATGTAAATCATCTGAGCTGTGAAGTGACATTCCAGGTTGGAAGCCTTCTCTGGAAGAAGAAGAAGTAACTCAGAGAGATTCTGACAATTGTAAACAATCTCATGTCTTGCACTGTAACACCAATCGATGCTAATGACAACATTGATGATCATCACTAGATTAATATCATCACTTAAAGTCTTAACCAAACACAATTGAATCTCTTCTCAGGTGGTCTGGAAACCAACGCTGCAAAGATGTCATAGAACTGTCTCAATCAAACTTCTAAGGAAGAATACAAGTGCAGTCTCAGTATAAAATGACACTTTATCGTTCGCATTGAAACATATCGTCAGAGTTGTATCCAACTCACTTTCTCTGATTGCTTCTCAAAGTTTCTGAATTTCCTCGTCAGTCCCCCACCGCCTTTGCCCGCCTGCTCAATCTTTACCCGCTGGCTTTCGACATGTCGATACTTCGTTTCGGCTTGAAGACATTCGCCGTGATACAAATGATACGTCTTCATCGACTGAAATGCAGACACGAACATCACCAGTCGTCATGACAACATGAAACGAACGATCCAGAAAAAGCAAGAGCAATGAGCGAATCAAGAGACCGATCATTATCTGACATTCAAAATTATATCATCTGGATGACAATCAGAATTGTCACTCGATAGCATTCCTTAGGATGACTGATGATCAGTCATGATGATGATGATGATGATGATACTGGCATCAAATTAAAGTTATTGTTACAGATTCCTTTCTCTATCTGCCAGTTTAATGAAGCCATTGTGGTACAGATGTTTAAAAGAAGTATTACATCAGACATATTATGCTGTCAGTGTCTTTTTAAAGGTAGAACACACCAACCAGAAAGTGTCTCATACTCTCAATTCACCTATCTGTCTACGATATATATATGAGTAGCCCAATCTCTGTTTCTGACCATTTCCTTCAATCAACTAACTCTAATGCCACTTAAGGTCAAAACGATACATTTCTACTCTATCGCTAAAGTACATTTGGTTCACTTGCTTTCTGGTACAGCATTGACAGAATTTAATCAAAAATAGACATTTGATTTACATAGCAAACTGATTTTTCCCACCCTCAGCAACTTCTTAAAGTTCCATTCTCTAAAATATAGGTACTACATCGATAGTATAGCAGTAGAGATGAAAAAGGAGAACGATTAGGACAAAGCGTACAATCTCTCTTCCATTTCGTGCATAGCCTTCAAAGGTGCAACAGTAATGTCTGCTAATAAAGTCAATAATGTCTGATGTCAATCGTCTGATATCACAATCATGTAAGCCACAAAGTATTTGAGATGCGCGGTCTTCTTACACTTTGTAGTTCAGTCAGTACTTTGATGAGTTCGTCATGACTGTGTAGAGCCATTTCTCGACACTGTCAGCAAAGAAAAAGCAACTTTAGAGCAATGAAGAAATTGCACAGAAAGCCAGTGTATCAGACACACAAACAGACACAGTCAGACAAACACTAAGACAGACATGCAGACAGATAGATATGCAGACAGTGCAAACCCACAGACAAATAGACCAACAGGCAGACAGTATAAGGGCATAAAAAGCAAATAAATGTGTCTGTTGATTTACATTAAACAATGTTTAAACAACAACAGCAGCCGCAGCAGCAGCGGGTGTTGACTGACTTAATTAACATCATATATATATATATATATATATATATATATATATATCCACTATATTAGGAGACAAAAACCATTCCAAAACAACAGATGGAACAGATGTTCTGCACCAACCAAATCGTCGGTTGAGAATTATAAGGCTCTATGTCCAAAAAGTACTATTCCGAGATATTGCAATTTGAAAGTTCAACAATCTAGCACTCAAACACTAATGAAAATATTGCAAATGCAAGTAAAGAATTTAGTTCATTAGTCAATTAAATAACATTGTACATTGAAAAATTATGTGAATAAAACGTTAAAATATTTTAAAATAATTTTTTAAAGAAAGCCCTAAGGCCCAAAATTGGACATAGAGCCTTATAATTCTCAATGCGAGGGCTGAACATTTTTTATTCCAGTTTGAAAGTTCAGCATTGAAGCACACAAACAATACAGAAAATATTACAAATTTAACTAACGGATTTAGTTCATTTGTCAATTAAGTAACATTGTACATTGAAAAAAGTTGTGAATAAAACGTAAAAACATTTTTTATGAATTTTTTTAAGAAAGCCCCATGCCCAAAAATTGGACATAGAGCCTTATGAAAGTTATGACACTCAATGTACAGAATGCGTGGGTCCAATTATTATTAATAGATTGAGATCACGTGACTTCTGTGCAGCGGTCTTATTTGCTGCATACCTAATTTATTCAAATCACGTGACTTGAACGCAGCGGTCTTATTTGCTGTTGGACATAGAGCCTTATAATTCTCAAAAAGATGAAAACTTTGCAGCGTAGACGTCTGTTGAAATGCATGGGACATAGAGCCTTTTAATTTAGTAAATATCTCTTTTACTATTGAAGATCCCGCTTAGATTCTCACATGACATGATAGCCCTGAACAAGATCTACGTCATGGTACCAATAACTCAAAAATTTCAAAAAATGGACATAGAGCCTTATAATTCTCAACCGACGAAATGTAGAACAGGTTTCTCTTCCTGTTTCTAAACAGAAAGAGAGACCTGTCACCCTCTGATACAGAAAGCGATCTTAAAACTGATCTCCTTGTCTGACTTTGTACAACTCGAATATGGTTTGCAAACAAGGAAACGAATATCAACCCTTATGCAAACTGAGATATCTGAAGAAAATATGAAGACAATATGAAAATATTTTACAGCTGCTCCTGAACTAATTGAGGGAGAAACACTTAAACATGAAGATTTTGAACATTTGGAATAATGCTCAAAACAAACATCACAAATAAAACAAGTGCTGAAACAGCGTCAAAATAAACTACGGATTCTACACACTCAACGATGCATTATCTGATTCGTAGTATCTTTACTTTTTAATTAATCCAGAATTGACATTTTTGATAACATGGCTTTGGTGATCAACTGAAAGACATTGGAGTTGGAGCCTAAATCACAATTAATACTGTCAAAGCAGATAGTGATGTAGTTTCAGAAGTTAGTTCACATTTACATGCATGCACTGTCTGTCATCTGCATGACCTTCGGTTGTCACGCAACCATGTTTAACCAGATATGGTTAACTCTCATTTCAAGTAGACAGCATGATAAATCGGCATTTGTAATTTAGCAGAAAAACTAAAAACAAAACTTAGCAGCATAACAGCATAACTCAACGGCAGTTTGTTCAACATTCAGTTCTCAATTGACTGTTCAAAGATTTCTGAGAGCAAGTATAGAGAAGATTAAGTACAATCATCTGCGTGTATTAGAACTTTCAATCTGGCAGTTTCAAAAGGAGCAACAAAACATCCCAATTGCCACCACCTCAGCTTTGTAATTCAAAACAATTTTTCTTTTGTTATAACTGCCACTCTTGCCAAGATTTCTATGATAACAAATCACAATAGATTTCATTTTTCGCTTTCATCTTCCAACCTTTTTGTAGACTCGCTGAACATCCTCGGACAATTCGACAAGTCTTGCGGACATCTGCGTGTTGTAGAGGTCACCAAGTACTCCGTGATCTTTTCCCATCTTTCTCGTCGTTCCCAGCAGCGTCTGCCAAATTGTGTACGTTGAATATCCAGGCCAAGTGTCACGTCTGTGTTTGACATACAAAATAACATGTCGCCATAAATGCCATCAGGGCAACAAAACATCTCTAGGTTAACACGTTAACACATGTGTCACCCTCTACATCACACCACAAACAGACTGAAAACCACCCATCCATTCAATCCAAACATTTATCTTATTTCAATCTTATAGATGCGAAATGTGCCACATCCCAGTCAATGACAAAGTTCTGTTTATTCACAGGCACTAAACAAAACACAATCCATAAAAGTGAAATCATGACAACTCAGTATGATTGAGCATTGAAGACAGGATGAAATACATATTATGCAAAAGAAGAAATTGCGTTGCATAAGTTGGGAGTCTCTGTAGAATCCAGGAAGGACAACCTTATCATGAATGGAGGAAACCAGATAATCTATTAATTGAGAGAAACCTTTGAGACGTTTGTGCAGTTCAGTCTAAAAGAAAGGTGCATGATAGACTGAAGATCAAAGTTGGACTGAAGCAAAAGAAATGCGAATAGGTGGACGAAGCTGCAAAATATGTCTAAAACTTCAGATAAAAATTGATAAAGCAATAACCATCAAAACTGAAAGCATGCTAATGTAGGCCAACACAATCAAAGTAAATTTAAACATTCATATATCATTTTTGCAGTAAATCAAGTGCTCTAAAACAGCTTGATAATTAAATAAGTAAATAATCGATAAATATAAATAATCTGGTGGTTGAACAGACTTTTGTTTGTCGTTGTGTCTCGTCATGATCTGCTTCACCAAACGATCCATGTTGCGTGAATATTCGAGCTCCACTTCCGATCGCTTCTTGTAGAAATCCTGCAGTTCATTGAGCATCGAAACGTGATTCTCGAGACGAAAATCCAACGACTTCAGCTGCTCTCCCAACTGCTGACGAATATCTGCAAGCAGCAAACAATTTACATTTAATTAATCTAAATCAATAGTAAATAAGTAAGTATATTCTTATTAAACCAATTGCCTTTCTACTTTCATGTACATGCATCAGAATAAACATAACATTCCAATAATGAACGACTTTTCGTCTTCCTCGGGATAAAATAATCACGTGGTCACGGAAGCACGAGAATTAATCTCAAAAACACTCTGTAACATATTTATGGTGCTTTTAAAACCTGTCACATGTCTGTTTCTGACCTTTTTATTCAGTCGTACACAACAATGGTTCTGCTTTAAAATGCTTTTACTGAATGAAAATTATTTTCTTTGCTGACTAAAGTTATACTAGTTTTATTTTTTTATTAGTTTACAGTGAGAAAATTGAATAAAAAGTTTAAGGATATTCGTGTCATAAATTTCCATAGAAACCATTAATGGATTATTTTGCAATTTTTATGGACAACAAAGAGAATCAAATAACGCAAACGGCATACATATCGGTTTACTACTACTTCATAATTTATCACAAATTCATAGCCGTCTGCTGAATTGCAGTCTAACAATTTACAATCTTGACCCTTTTGCACCTATTTCATCTTCTAGTGCAATATCTAGGAAGCAACAAGCTTCCTTTTCTCAGCTATAGTGCATGAGAGTGGATGGTGAATGGTCATCTCAACAGCAGTGTCATATGAAGTCAAGACATATATGGAGACCATGTGACAATATCTCCATATGGTCTTGGGCCTCATGAGTCATACCATATTGTCTGATGAGGTCAGACATGCATATAAAGCTCACATTAAAAATAGTCACATCAGCTTCACATATATTTTACATAGATGTTGATTGCAGTTCCATTGCCCACTCTCTGCTCTTCCAATCCACATCTTAGTTTCAAAGCAGGCTTCTCATGCAATTGCTTGGAATTATTAGCAGCTCTATCTGAAGCAATGGACCAGACAATTCAGGCAATGTTGGTTCAGGTAAAGAAAAAAGAACAATTATATTATTTATAATGCCTCTTAATTAACATGGAGATAAGCCACTTCTAAAGTGGCTGCTAAAAGTCAAGACATATATGGAGACCATGTGACAATATCTCCATATGGTCTTGGGCCTCATGAGTCATACCATATTGTCTGATGAGGTCAGACATGCATATAAAGCTCACATTAAAAATAGTCACATCAGCTTCACATATATTTTACATAGATGTTGATTGCAGTTCCATTGCCCACTCTCTGCTCTTCCAATCCACATCTTAGTTTCAACAGAAGATCTGTAAAGGCAGAGCTAAAAGGCAATTTATACATTGCAGGAGATGGCAGATGACAAAAGGCAGATTGTCTGGTCTTGTCGACCTCTTTCTTTGACTGGCCTCTAATGAGTGTTGCTAAGCCCTTCATTCCCTCAGACATCTCCTACACCTGTTTAACTTCTCTACACATGTGTTTGCAGATGCAAACAACGGCTGCTTACTTACTTACTTAATCTTGTCTGATTATTACCATTTCACTTTATCATAATGCGTCAGTTATGTCAATGTAAAGCTACAGTTGAAATGAAGTCAGTTGTTACTGACTTTAACTGACGCATTATGATAAAGTGAAATGGTAATAATCAGACAAGATTAAGTAAGTAAGTAAGCAGCCGTTGTTTGCATCTGCAAACACATGTGTAGAGAAGTTAAACAGGTGTAGGAGATGTCTGAGGGAATGAAGGGCTTAGCAGCACTCATTAGAGGCCAGTCAAAGAAAGAGGTCGACAAGACCAGACAATCTGCCTTTTGTCATCTGCCATCTCCTGCAATGTATAAATTGCCTTTTAGCTCTGCCTTTACAGATCCCTTGACCCCCCCCCCCCTCCCGATCACCTCTGACATTGATAACACTGATGACCACAATTAACAGACTGTACCTCAGAGTCAAGGAGGTCTGGATAAATAACTATTATATAGGAGTCCTTGCTCAGAGTTCATCCATTTCATCCAAGGAACCAACACACACACACATGCACACATACGGTACACATTGTGCAGTATAGGAAGAAAGTGGTAAGCACTGGAAAAGCCTTTCCTTATTCACAGGTCAATGAGTGCTCTTCTTTTAAGAGATGCAGTCGATAAGAAACATACACAGCATACAATTTATGTCTTCTGTTATGATTACACAAAGACTCCCTTGTGGATTCAAAGGCCACCAAACTGCTTTTTCAACCTGTAGCCATTACCACCTGGCAATTGCACGATATGTATAATGCAAATAACTTCAGGCAATTCATAAAATTGTCAGTATTAAAGCAAGAGCAAAACTGCAAAGTAGTTCGCCAAACACAATCTTCCGCAGGGGCAGACACCAAAAACAAGAAATGGAGGAAATTGATAACTATGGAAACTAATGGCACTGAGAACAAAACAGAGCAACATTGCAACAAAACAGACCGACATTGCAACAAAACAGACCGACATTGCAACAAAACAGACCGACATTGCAACAAAACAGACCGACATTGCAACAAAACAGACCGACATTGCAACAAAACAGACCGACATTGCAGCAAAACAGACCAACATTGCAACAAAACAGACCGACATTGCAACAAAACAGACCGACATTGCAGCAAAACAGACCAACATTGCAGCAAAACAGACCGACATTGCAACAAAACAGACCGACATTGCATCAAAACAGACCGACATTGCAACAAAAACAGATCGACATTGCAACAAAAACAGATCGACATTGCAACAAAACAGACCGACATTGCAACAAAACAGACCGACATTGCAACAAAACAGACCGACATTGCAGCAAAACAGACCGACATTGCAACAAAACAGACCGACATTGCAACTAAACAGACCGACATTGCAACAAAACAGACCAGCATTGCAACTAAACAGACCGACATTGCAGCAAAACAGACCGACATTGCAACAAAACAGACCGACATTGCAACAAAACAGACCGACATTGCAGCAAAACAGACCGACATTGCAACAAAACAGACCGACATTGCAACAACCTCAAACAACAAAAAACAGCAACAGGACACACTGACAATCTGTTGAGGGTAAGCAAGAATTTTTCAATCCAATCAAGGCCAATGAGAAGAGAAATTATAATTTTGTATTTACATTTTTGCCAAAAATCATGTCTTAACTAATCATGTTGAACCTTTTATCTGTTGACACAGACCAGCTACAAAGCAGAACATCTAAATCAGGGGTTCTCAAACTGTGGTACGCGTACCCCTAGGGGTACGCCAGGCGCCGGTAAGGGGTACGCAAAAATTTTCAGAAATATAACTTTTTCGTTGAGTTTATCGATTTGTGCTCAATTTTCTTTTTGAGTATAAGCAATGATTTTTAACGTTGCTTCATCTAACAGCATCGTCATTTATTATTTTCAAAATAAGCGATTAGACTAACACAGGCCTATACTAAGGTTATAGTCATAGGCGTACGAGGCGGGGGTCCAGAGGGGGCAAATGCCCCCCTCTCAAATTTCGGGCAAGTCTGTTTTTTCGGGCAAGCAGACCCGGGAAAATACAAAAACATTGTATTTTTCACGACATATTTCAACTTTTTTGTATGGGAAAAATAGTATTTCCAACCACGAGATTTATTTTTCGGGCAGAAATAAATTTTTTGACCCCCCACTGATGAAATCTTCCGTACGCCTATGGTTATAGTGTATGCAACATGTCTATGTTTAGGCCTGTCACTATAAATTTGAAACAAAATGATGTAGGCTGTAAATGGTTGAAAAGAACCAAAGTCAGAAATTCTCAGCGACGCGTTGGCTATTATAGATAAAGCTCAGAAAGGATAGCTGAATAATTGTTCTAAGGATTAATTTATCGTCGAGCTTTAAAATTTGTGATTCCTTTCAGCACGTCATGTAATTATATATCTGTTTGAAACTAGTTTTTAAACTGTATATTCTTGCTATCAAAAATAAATACGGGATAAATTTGAGTTTGAAATTGACAAATATTAAACCACGTAATTTTTTTTAAAAATCCGTGCTATTCAAAACAAACGCACAGCAATATAACGCTATAGGTTGGCTCTTTCTTACAGGGATTATAGACCAATTTCTCCTCTTTGTTGATATGATTGCATGATTAAAACTATTTTCGATTTTGCTCCCTAGCTGTAGCCTAAGCCAGCGGTTCTCAACCTTTTCACACTCACGGACCCCTTTTTAATTCTTGGTTCCGGTCATGGACCCCCAACGAAATTTGGCGATTGTGACTGTGCGACTGTAGCCTATAATCCTAAATAATAGTAGGCCAACATGTATGCTATAATATAGCATAGATATGCCCCTGCACTCCTGTAGTATAAATTTATATTACTAATAAGATGAAATTTATAGAAAAAACTGTATTTTATTTTAATGTAAGCTTTGGGCATGCACATTAATTCCGGCTCATGAGCAGTTAACTCAGTTTATCTGCTCGAAACACTCATGCATCAAGCTCTCTTTTGCATGAATGCAACGTAGGCGAACTTGTTACACACAGACCCATCTAAAACAGATGAATTTGTCATTAATCATCGTATCATTAGTTTCATGTCGCCATTGAAAAGAAGATATATTGAAAAATTGACAAAGATTTTTCTGTTTATATGTTTTTAACTAAGAAATATATAATTTTCAGGACTTGCTCGCGGACCCCCAGGCAGATGGCCGCGGACCCCCAGGGGTCCGCGGACCCCCGGTTGAGAACCGCTGGCCTAAGCTATATGACTCTAATTTTAGGCCACACCATGCAATGATTAAAATTGGACTTAACCCTCGGGCTTTCTTCTTCTTTCTTTCTCCTCCGTCAGGTATTCACCGACGATGAGGCTCTAACAAAACTTCTCCATTTCGGCCGGTCTCTTGCGAGTTCCATTGCCTTTCCCAGCTCCATTCCTCTGTCTTCTATGTCCTCCAGTACGTTGTCTATCCATTTCTTCTTCGGTCGTCCTCTGCTCCTCGTTCCCTCCACTTCTCCGTGCAGCGCTTTTGCCGGCATTCTTCCGCTCTCCATCCTGATCACATGTCCATACCATGTTAGTCTTCTTTTCTTTATTCTTTCCACTACTGTTTCCTTCTGGTCTAGTTCTTCTCGTGTCACCTCATTCCGTATCTTTTCTCTCCGTGATCTATTCAGTAGACCTCGTAGCCATCCCATCTCCGCCACCAGCAGTCCCATATTCAATTATAAAAACCCTCGGGCTACCAAGCTTTTTTGTAACACTGACTACCAAGGGGGGGGGGGGGTGGTTACCACCCTCCCTGGATTTTGGGTTTGGTTTGAGATATCATAACTTGTAATACACCTCTGGATTCAGCATTCATTTCTTCACAAAATGATATATTTAGGTTTAATATATATAAATGCACCCCGAAGTTATGAATTTTTTTCCATGAGCACCCATAGCTTCACAAAACATGTACTTGCGCATAAGTAAAATGTTGGATTCTGTGTGTGTAGAACATGATATATATAATTTATATTTAATATAGTCATATATTCAATTATAAAAACTAGTTATAAGTCTTTTTTATGTACAATAAAAAAGAAAAAACATGGATATCTATCGAAAAATCAATATAAAACACGAAATTATGCCATTGTCGGTTTGCGTCGAAAAAAAATCGACATTTTCACGCATTTTAATTTATTTTGAGCACTTTCGGTCATCAAAAGACAAATTAATTGGTATCAAAAAATATCCCTTAATCTCCTCTATAGAATGACATAATTTATTTCTCTTAAAAAATAAAGTATGGATATTTTATAATAGAAAAAACATGTAAATTTTACAAAAATAAAACACCTTTTTATATATTTTAATTTATTTTGAGCACTTCCGGTTGTCAAAAGACAACTCCGTGACCACCAAAATGTAGCCCCACATTCCTCTATAGAATGGTATAATTTGTTTCTCTTAATGTTAATTGACGGATAAGATATAAACGAAAATCTAGGAGGGGTGGTATCCACCCCCCCCCCGGTGCCTCGGGTATAATGGGTATAACTTTTGAATGGTATGGTATATCATCACACATTTTACCTCAAAATGTGTGCAAATGAACCCCCTACAGCTACCTAAAAGGTCAAATTTTTATTTCATACGGAAAAAGTTTGAACTCGAAAAAACCTAGGGGGGGTGGATACCACCCCCCCCCTGGTAGCCTGAGGGTTAATGGACTTAATGGCATTTTGTTTCTGATCTGACTTTGCTGGGGGTACGCCACCATTTGATTTTTTTACTTGGGGGTACAATAAAAAATAAAGTTTGAGAACCCCTGATCTAAATACCATATGCAAATGCACGTAGGTAAGAAGTATCTCAAACAGCCTTATCCTGTGCCTCCCGCTTTCAACCCAATCTGCTCAGACGAAGAAACAAATAAATGCTTGTTATTTATTTACTTAGAATCAGAAGCATAGAGAACTAAATGTGGCAGACCATCAACAACAGCTGTGTTCAATTGCAGCACATCTTATAGACATCAATATCACATCTCTCGGTTAGGTCAAAATCATCAAGTAGAATACATTCTGTGTGTAAGTGTGAGTATGAATGTGTGTGTGTGTGTGTGTGTGTGTGTGTGCGTGAACATGCATTAGAAATGTTTACATAAGAGTATAAATAAATGAAGGTCAGTCTAGCACATAAACTCCAGTTTATAATATTAGTCAATAATAGATGGGAGTGGGTGATTCAAATTCACTACCTCAACTGAGTGCATTGCAAATGAAGGCAGACAAAGAGTGCATTACGAGTTCTACTCACACTCAAATCTCTCACAATTCTGTCAAAAGACAGAACTACAGTGAGAGATTCATGTGGCGCATATGCAATCTATATATATAAAAATGAAACTTTCTAATAGTTTGTGTAAAGTGTTCTCGAAACGTACCGCACAGATTGTTTTGAAAAATTCACAAAACCTTCCATTCCTATCTGAGAGTGTCCATTTTTCTTTTTTTCCGAAAACACGCAATATTTTCCACAAAAAGTGAAATTTGCATTCCGCTCGACCGCCATTTGCAAATTCAAAACCGCACGTTGCCAGATTCACAAACGCCTTGACAGTGACTGCGACCATGCAGACGAAACATGAATGAGCTTGCGTGCCGTGACGTCATAAGCGATTCGCATAATTATGTTGCGGCCTTCTTGGTTCAGGGAGGAAAGGAGCGGAGGGAGCGGGACGGAGGAGGAGGGGAGGGAGGCGGCGGGGGAGGGGGAGGAGGAAGGAGAGGGGAGGGGGAGGGGAAGGGGAGGGGGAGTCTTTTCTGCCACAGCAACGCGTGGCAGGGTACAGCTAGTGTCACATAAAATGTGACATCAGTTACATCCATTCACCTTTATCAGACATTGATCATCAGTGTCTGCCTGTTGGCTAAACACTGGCTAATGTCTCAGAATTTGTAATCAACACTTTGAAATGTATCTGAGTATTCTATCAACAACTGTGTTTGGGTCTGCCAGATATCACTTATTTTTCAAGTGTTGTGTAAGAAGAAAAGAGATTTCAGGAAGCAGACGTCTGCAACCTCCTTTCTTGGTTCTTTCAACTCACCCATCAGATGCAAACAGTCTCAATGTCTCAATGTCAGCCATGTAAACATGGAGCAGAAGAAGAGAAGGACAGAAGTCTAGTCCTCAGTTTGCTGGATTGTCAAGCAAGAGGACAGAGATGAGGGGAGGGGGTTCAAATCCATGTGAGAGCAGAAATTAGTTTCAAGATTTCTGCTCCACTCAGCCCCCCCCCCTCTTCCAAGCCAACTCAGCTATACAGAATGAGTCGACTGACCACATACTGCTTGTTGGAAGATCAACAACAGTGAAGGACAGGACTGGGTGCACCACATCCTCATATACATGTATACTAAGGTTAAACAAATAAGTGGCTAATACTTCTCCACTCTCCAGGGATAGCTGCTCTTCTTCTCCTATGTTACCTATTGTGAATACAGTTGCATGTCTGTGTGTGTGTGTGTGCGCGCATCTATGCACATGTATATACAGGTGTAGTTGTATAATGTATATATATATATATATATTGTATTATACTGTATATAATACTATATATGTATTAAAACATTTGGCAAAGTATCTTTAATAGGTAAACCATTCAGAGGTGCGCCCTTGGCTAACAGACAAAAAATAGGGTTTGAGAAAAGCAAAGAAGGAGGAGGAGGGATTACCTGCTAGAATTTGAGACAGTGGAGAAAGGAACAGTGCCTGTTCCAAACAGAAGATCAAATTTCTTTTAAAGTAAAGTAGAGAAGTAGACGATGTGAGGAGGCTGAAAGAGGTTTTACATCAGGTAGATATTTCGGGACAAGACCCCATTGTGCTTTGGAGACCAAGATGAGGATGTAGATGAGTGTGTGTGTGTGTGTGTGTGTGTGTGTGTCAGCAGGTGTCAGTGACCCCACTTTGAGTGATGGCTGATAAAAGAATCAATTCCATTGGTGTCCCCAAAATTTCTCCTGAAAAAAATGCATCTTCCCAGGTTGCAGCAGCTGAGAGCGTCTGGTGGGAGACAATTACACAGCGGTTGAGTCAAATGAATAGCATTGACAATTCTCATGAGTCTCTCTCTCTCTCTCTCTCTCTCTCTCTCTCTCTCTCTCTCTCTCTCTCTCTCTCTCTCTCTCTCTCTCTCTCTCTCTCTCTCTCTGTCAGTCTGTCTCACTCTGCCCTCTGTCAGTCTGTCTGTATGTGTGTGTCTCTGGCCACCACTAATTGCATCCACACAGACAAAATCCATACCAGGCACAGTATATATGAATCATCAAAAGAAGAAATGTTTTAATGTGCACACATCTGACTGAGTTTGTTGTTCAAATTCTTCTCCTGAGAAATTCTGTCATCACATTTTGTCACCACTAGGTGCTCGGCAATGGGAAAGCTAAAAGCATCCTAAACTATGACACACAGGCATCATTACATCACATTACATCACATTCTTCACTATATCACATTTAACCTTAGAACAAATGGCAATGTACACAATTCAAATTCACCATAATTATTTGCACAGTTTGCTAGTGATTGATAAATTCTAGTTTCAGTGCTGTCAATTGTTTATAAAATACACAAAACTATGAGCTGACCATTGGCACACTCTAGAAAAAGGCTTTAGCTGCAATTCAGCACAGGCCTTTCGTGCAACCATTGCACTACTTTTTATAGCTCACCGTAAACAGGATCAGATGGAAAAATTGCCTACAGTTCTATACTAATCTGAGATCAGTACATATAAAACAGGAAGTTAAGATTTCTTTTCTTTCCTTTCCAATATGTATGTAATTCTGATGCTTCTGTAAAGTTAATCAACAAACTTTGATGTCTGTCTATCATATTATTAGAGTATTTAAAAGTACCTACGAGAAATAAATATGTCTCTTCTTGCATATCTTGACCAGCTTTCTTGCACTGAAAGCTGTTCTTCTTCTGACCAGCGCCTATGCTACTCGCATAATTATGTGATGATGAGTTCACATAAGTAAACAACTCTACATAATTAATACACAGTCCACTGAGTTCATCCATAGACTTATGTAGCATGCATGCGCGCATATCAGTTCATCCTTAACTGTAACTGGAGCATGTAAAAAATGTAATGTAATTGCATTCGTAAACTTGAGATTTCTAGGCTGCAATTTCAAAAAATGTGAGACACATGAGAGCTTTTTCACAGGCGCTCAGGGCTGTCCAGATTATTGTGTATGCACGAAGGAGGTCACGAGATTTAGACGATTTGCGTACGGGTGAGTACGAGGGAAATCGGCAAAATATATGTACGTAAAATAAATGTCTAATTGAGACGTCCTTTTCAGCTTTTTCCAAACTCTGTATTATCCTATAGCCATCCAATGGCATTTGACTGCATTAAAATTATATTCTGTTCAGATTTAAACAGTAAATCAAAATGTCAGCTGACACATTTTAGCTGCAAATATTCATTCATTCAAGAATTTATATAGCACTTCTTCAAGAGACTACTCAGAAGCGTTCCCGACTATAGCACAACAAAAAAGAACAGCTTCAGTCTGGCTTCTGAGTTTCGGTCTGGCTTTGATAACAATTATTTGCCATTATGACTAAAAAAACACGCGTTTTTATTACTTTTTGTCACGTTATGTTTTTGAATCGTCAAAAAACTGTGGGTTGCATCACTAAAAGTGATATAAACTTTGTTCTCTTTGAAATATTTTAGTGAAATTTGGCCATTGTACTTAAATAAAAAATTGCCTTTAACCCTTTACCGGTTCATTTTTAAATTTTTAGCCCGTCTTCAGCGGATATTCTCGGGCCAAACGGGTAAAAGATTAAGCCTGTCAAATTTCATTTAAAAATTCTTAATTCAGGCCAAGATATTGGCGAAAACCTTAGGGGTACATTTTATGGCCCACCCTGTAGATCAAAGAAGATGCCATAGGCACAGTGAGCAACAACAACAAAATGCTGGGCTAAAAGGAACTTTATGAATGAGTTGTTACTTTACTCCACATGTTTTGTGTATTTGTGGGTCGATGCATGAATCACATAAATTCAATCACATAAATTCAATCACATAAATTCAATCACATAAATTTATATAGCACCTTTTCAAGATCTCTAGGAGCTGTAAGTTTGTATGTTGGTTTGCTGAATGTTGCTGCCTGTCAACTGAACTCTTCTTCCTCTTCCTCGCCTCCTCCCCTCCTCTTCTTCTCCCCCTCTTCTCCTCCTCCTCCTCTCCTCCTCTTCCTTATCTTCCTCATCCTCCTTCTCCTCCCTCAGGCACCACTGAATCCACAGATCTCGATAGAATATCAAATTAGAATCAAAGCTGTCAAAGTAATGCATTTTTACATTCATTCATTCATTCATTCATTCATTCATTCATTCATTCATTCATTCAGAGCATTTGCATAGCAACCTTCTGGACATCTACTGCAAGCCATTCCTTTTGCAATCTAAAACCATATTAAACAAGGACAAAATCAATATCAGCTTCTTCCTTGATCTGTAGTCATGGATGGCATATGACCAATCAAGCATATTGCATAATTTTTATCTGCTTATATCGTCATCAATAATATCGGACAACATACTATTCTATTATTGAGTTTTATATCTAGTGCACCTTCAAGGTGATCTACTCAGAAGCGCTCCTAGTCCAACCACAGCTAAATAAGAACAACAGGAAGCTTCACATGTATGGCACAGAAATAAATTCTTCTTTTAGTCATAGAATTTTGGATCAGTGATAACTTTTTGCCGCCAAGTCTACCACAGGAAATACTAACTTCACCAAGGTTCGAGCACTTTAAAACAGGAACTGGACACTTGGATATATGATATAAGTAATGCAAGTATGTAGATGTATGTTTTCCTTGGCCTATTAAAAATAACTGTACCTAAAATTAAGCACAGGCAAAGTGTTTGAACAGAGCTAATATATTGCATGTATGTTCTTAGTAGGAGTTGTAAGTTTGGTAAACAATCTCTGAGTTGCTATGACTTCACCATATTTAAATAAAGCTGTTTACAATAACTAGGTAAATCCATTTCTTTATATTCAATGCTGTTTATAATGTCAATTACATAATAATATATCTCTTTCTCTGCAGACTGCTTAGCTGGGTTCAACAATTGGTGTTTACAATGGTGTTTAAACTGATGGCACAAAGGATACAATACACTGCTGCTGCTGCATTCACCATCCTATGTGTTACAAGCAACTTCTACATAATTTATCCTGTCATAATTAAAAAGTTATTCAATGAGCAAAGTACAAACAACTCTTATATATTATGTTGTTTCTGAGTGGTAATAGAAGTCAAGTGCTACCACCCACCACCACTACCACAACCACCACAACCACCAAAGCCACCACCACCGCCACCACCACCACCACCATGGTTCACTGCATGACTGAAGACCAAATCTCAGTTGGTGCTGCTCATCAGAGGGAGGGAGAGAGAGGTTGCCATGTAATAGTATTAACCCAGTGGCAGCCGGAGGGAGCAGTTCAAACACTTGGCTGTCTACTTATATTCAGTAGCCTCAAGGGACTGACAGAGTAGACCTACATGGAACATTCAAAGGACCACCCCCACCCACCCACCCACCCCCCCCCCCCCCCCCCCCCGTCTCCTTCCCTCTCGTAATTGACTAATGATTTGGATCTTCTGGAGACAGAATGTCAACACGAAACAAACCAGACAGTAGACACACATGTCCAAGAATCCAGGACGACCATTAGCCAGGAAAAAATCATGGCAAAACAAACAGAAAAACTCCATGCTGCATAAAGATTAAAAAGGATCAAAAGAGAACTGAACACTACTCAAGTAGCAAAGATCTGGCAGCAGCAGCAGCAGCAGCAGCAGCAGCAGCAGCGGCAGACTCATAAAATCTCTGCAAATGGACATAAAACCAAAATGAGAAACAACTGCTAAGGACAGAAGATCAGAGATTTTGTGATATTAGGCACATGATAGAAACTACTTCCTCAGTCACTGGCATCAATTCCCCCACACCTGGAATGAGAGAACAACAACCCCCCCCCCCCCCATCCCATTCTGGCAGACATATATATATATATATACATATATATAGATGCTTCTGCTCTTGATAAAAAAAAGTAAAGTCCTATCCCGTTCCATGAGGAACATAGGGAGGCGCTCATCTCCTTTTCCATAGCCCTGAGCCAGCAATCCCAAGGTCCTGGACACGGGGCCAGTGTATCGCAGGACTTGCTGTTTACTTCCCAGCTTACGCCGGTACCAAATTACTCTTGATAGCCCAGACAAAGTAATGTTCTAAGCATGAAAAACCCCAGAATTTACATAAATTTAGCCTACAACCGATTTGAAGACAGCAAAGTAAGTCAATGATATTTTCAGTTCTCGTTTTACATTGTATTTAAAAGAAACTGAAATTGCGAAAGATTTTGAACATGTAACAAGTAATTCGATTTCTTATTTTATCTGAATTATTCAGCTGCACACATCTAAAGTTTTCAATCAAATTTCTTAGACGTAGAATTTTGTGTGTGCACGCCATTCCACTACATTCTCTTATGCCACAACATCCACTTAGTAATCTTTCAAGTATTGATATGGTTAGCAATGATTAGATATGACTAATCCTATCCTATCCAATACAAACACTCTCACCAACAAATTAGACTTAAGTAAAAAAAATCATTAAACTTTTAACACTGCAGTAATTTGAACGTTTTTCGTCCAAACTGAAGACCAAACTATGATGACTGGAAGTGCAGCTAAGACTGAAAGATTTCTATTAACTATTTGCTCAGATTACCCTATACAGTATAAATATTATCTTATGAATGCATTAGCAAGGGTACAAAGCCGTTTTAATAGCAACACAGAAGAGGAAAAGCTGTTGCTAGATTACTTCAAAGCCCAATTCATATTCAGCTCAACTGTTGTCATGGAAACCAATCAGCCAGGCATAAGGCTCGGCAATGAGCACAATTGCAGCATCATGAGCACTGCTGATGTGACAGGCAAGACAATTATATTATATTAAAGGCAAAATATGATCCAAGAAGGAAGCACTGTAGCAAGGTAAGAAGAGTGGGAGGTGTCTAGTAATATAAATGAAACAAGACAGTTTGACAGCTGTAGGACATAATCTGTTTAGCACAATACAAGAGCAGTTCAGTAAGTTTTATGGTTATGAAGGTCAGACAATGGGGAACTTAGAGCTCTGTGGAGTTACCACATAATTATATGTTGCAAGTATATAATATCAATAAGAAATAAGTATCTGTCACATAAAAATGAGGCACAACCAACAACCAAATCATGTTGCATGCATGTGTAGTTGGCATGCGTAGAAGCTGCTAAAATTGAGCAGGTCTACCCATGTAGATCAGTTTCAGATCAATTGAATCTAAAGAAATTTTCTGAGAAATGGTCCATAATTCAACTCCAAAGTCTTCTTTTGCAGCCCCCGCTCCATTAAAATTCCAAATAGATTTCTACCAACTGTCTCAATGTGTCCACAAGAACCTAAAGCAATCTGTTCTCCCATGTTCTTGAGATCATCTTTCAAAACACATCTTTGCACATGAACACAGGTATGCATAGAGTGCTATAAGAACCTCACATAGCCAGGTTTTGGTTTCTTCTCTAATTGCAAAGAAACTGCAAAATAATGAAGACATTGAGGCTTTTTATAGATGTGCCTCTAATGTGCTGGCATCTATCTACAAGCTTATTGCAACATGCCCCAACTCCGTATTGATTGCAAGAAAACAAATGCATTTTTTGGCAATAGAAGAGTGCAATTCTCTGGTTTGTATTAGCTCAAATGTGCATTAATAAATTAGTCCGTGGCCACCACCAACACCCACCGTCCCTCGTTCCCACCCCACCCCCCGTCCCTCCTACCATGTGACCAACTCAGACTCTGAGACAGCCTGTGTGTTAAGTCCACACTACAGACTGAATGACATGTTGCAAAATTCAATTGATAGAAGCAGAAGAAAACGCAACAAATCTGGTCAATAAATCTGATCGTATGGTTTGCAAAAGACAACAACACCTACGAATCATTTCTTACCATCTCTTGCCAGCGAATAGATGGAATCGCAGTTGAAAGCAGGTCCTGAATGACACAGCATCATCATCACCTGCACCACCAGCACCAGCAGATGATCTGATAACTTCTGTCACACAGTCAAGTGCTTCGAAACCAAATGATGTCTTCAGTCGATAATCTCATAATCCGCAGCTTAGTCCTACAGTCGTCACGAGCGATGATCAGCACGAACAGCTCGTTCTTTCCACTACGCACCAACCAAATTGGTCAACTGACCAACTGACCGACCGACCGACTGCGCTCGTTCTATGATGCAGTGTGCACTGATGCTGCTGATGATGGTGATGATGATGGTGATGATGATGGTGATGATGATGGTGATGATGATGGTGAAGAGAATCAGTGAGTCCACAGTGAATGAAGCAGAGGTCCTTTAAATCTCAGTCAATTTTATACGCAGCAGTACACAACCGCAACACGCACATTTGCATCTGCTACTAAGATTACATTTAGCGTCAGTGTTCCAGCTGAAAACGACATTGACATTGTCGATCGTTTTTGTGTGTCGTTGATTTGAAAAAAAGCCTCAGTGGACTTTGTCAACTCTTTCGCCTGGCTCCATGATTCTCCATCCAGCCTCAAGCAGTACTGCTCAGCCAACACCAGACCACCTCTCCTCCTCCTCCTCCTCCTCCTCCTCCTGCTCCTCCTCCTTCCCCTCCACCTCCTTCCCTCTCCAACAACTTCTGCTGCTGCTACTTCGTTACAAGCACACTTAGCAAGTTAAGCCAACAGGAATTAGATGTCGAGTATAACCAGACATAAAATGTCCTCAGTCCACACTCAAAGCTATATGTTGAACACGCATAAAAAATAAGAAGGAAACCATCAGACATCAGCAACACAAAGACACCGATCGCAGTCCACACCCACACCTCCTCCTCCACCGCCACCTCCTTCTCCTCCTCCTCTTCCTCTCACAGATGCTCGTTTATGGCAAGCGAGCACAACAACAAGAGCAAGACACAATGTAGACACATGCTTCTCAGGAATTGTAAGACAATAGATCAAGACAACAGACCTACAACTTGACATCAGCAACCTACATTTCCGCCGCCCCCCCCCCCCCCCCCTCAGTCACACCTCCACACAACATACATGCAAAGATGCAAAACATACAACATACACAACATACAAGCATACAGTACACAGGTGCATTCAAGCACACACACACACACACACAACACACACACACACACACACATGCCTCTGCTGTTGCCAGGTCTGCCAAACACAGAGTCTAAATTCAGTGCACTCGAAGGAAGGCGTCCAACATAACAGAAATCAATCAGAAATCTTTCATTCTTTTCACTTTAATCTATTACCCTGTGCAATACTCCAAACCAATGCTTATCCTATATTTCATGGTATAAACAGTGAAAGCAATCAAGCACTCATGGAAATTTGGCCAAGGTCTGAGCTATAATTATTCTCATAGGTAGAACTCTCTGCTCACAATTTAACACACTGGCAATTAATTCATATTAAAAAATTACATTGAGAACAAGTTACAAAATAAGTAAGAACAATAAATGACCCTTACAACAAGTATGCCAATAAGGAAGGGCAATAAATGTCCCCAAAAGCAAGTATGCTAATAAAAGAAACAGGTATAGAAAGCAAGTGATCAAAATAATAGCCGGTTGTCAATCGAAATCTGATGTAATTGGTTGATGTATAGATGGTGTTAAGTGCAGCAAGGCATCATGGGAAGAGTGACTGGTGGCACTGAGTGACCATCAACTGGTAATTGTAGATTAAGCAGCCAAGAAGTAAGTGGAAGCCATCAGCTATAATAATAATTGTCAGTCTATACAGGCCTGGAGCCATAGAAATATCTCGGCAGTCAATTCTCCTTCTTAATAGAAGTGGGTGAAATTGAACCAAATCATACTATTCTGCTGCTGTACGAAATCTGGTCTGACAATGAAATTGGGACAAATTTCTGTGACCAACTGCACAAAGTTATGTCAGAACAGTTTTAGTGGCTGTATTCGAGGACTGGCTATGACCTGGTCACTCTGGTGGTGGTAGTGGTGGTGGTAGTGGTGGTGGTGGTAGTAAGTGAAGGTCCTTGATATGTTGACAGGCGGGCATTGGTTGCTCTGACTAATGAACGTGTCTCACAAGAACGTTCAGCTGACTTTGACAAGACGAGCCACTTCTGCTCATAACATGCTCTTCATTGGATTGACTGAACAATAGTTTTGACCATGAACGAAGTTTGTAAGTCTGCACTTGTCTTTCTTTTCAGCAAATGCTGGTGAATTTTGTGGCACAATAGCTCTGCTGTTAGTGAGAGAAACCTATTGAAGATGGCACTTGATGGCAGGCGGAGGAGGAGTAGGAGGAGGAGGAGGAGGAGGTGGAGGAGGAGGAGGAGGAAGAGGAGGAGGAGGAGGAGGAGGAGAAAGAGGAGGAAGAGGAGGAGGTGGAGGAGGAGGAGGAAGAGGAGGAGGAGGAGGAGGAGGTGGAGGAGGAGGAGGAGGAGGAGGAGGAGGAGGAGGAGGAGGAGGAGGAGTAGAAGGACTGGCACCAATGGAATCTGTGGAACGATTGCTGCACAGCTCTCATCCAGTTTGATGGTGCTAATTGGACACGCCTCCTGGGGATGACAAATGCATGACCCACATTACGTTGTCTGTCCTTACCATCACTACGATCATCATGGAAGCACTCTGGACATCTCAAGATCGTCAGTGCAGTACAATCAGAAAAACTTAAGTCTAGAAATGATTTCCGATCCTCAAAACTGTAGAACTAGAATGCATTAGTCTCAGACTTTCAAGTGGCATGCAACTTTTTGCAGACTTCACAAACTTTATTATATTTAAAAGCAGACATCATCATGAAACATATACTGGAGGCAAATACGACAGGCTACTCCCCACCACACATAATGAACACTTTTTGTACACTTCTGATTGTGACAGAGTTAGTACAGACAGTCATGCATGTCTGACCAAGAAATTGTTCTCTGTTAGGATAATATACGATACAATGAGAAAAATAAACCTATTTGTTAATACTGACAAGAATAACATTTCTTAACAATAACCAAACAGGAAAATACAAATATTGATAAACTTGGCTGACATGAAATCAATTTTTTATTTTTATAAGCTCTATGAATTAGAAGTTGAATTGTGTCCAATACTATACGAAGAAAAGCGGTTTGAAATTGGCATTCCAATAAATAAGTATTCTAGTTATCTATCTGTCTAAATGAATAATGAGAAAACAATAATACTCCTGTACCTAATGCAGGGGCGGATCCAGGGGGGGGGCCAATCCGGCCATGGCCCCCCCCATTCCAAATCTCCATGGGACGTGGCCCCCCCCCATTCATGGTCACCCAAAAGATTTTTTGCAGGGGATCAGTCCTGGCCAGGAGAATTAATATATAAATGTATTTAAAATCTAAGCCTCTCAGACAATTGCATTGTCTTAATATAAAGCAACCAAAAGAAATAATCTTTCAACAGTATCCGACTATAATTTATGGCATACAATGTTTGTTATTCGTGTATATATTCATAGTAAAATGTAAAAATATGAACACCAATAAACACAATTAAAACCAATAGCAACTAACTATTAATTACAAAGCAAGTTAACACTAACAATAGTATTAGGAATTAATTTAGTTTTTTCCAAATGCAACTTGTTAAGTTTTGAATTTAGTCTATATGTGCAAGAAACTGCGGTGAATGATCACACATGTTTACTTCTTGTTCTTATTTATTTCTTACTATGTTTCATTCAGTGGTGGGACGTATTTTATTTACTGTAGTCTTAAAAATAATATAATACAGTGAGGTCTATTCATACTTTAACTTGGAAATGTTTTGAGCATTCTGTGCTTCATATTATAAATACATAAATACTTTTTAAAATACTTTTGTTTGCCATTAATAACAGCTAATAGGAGCAATGTTGTATGCTGTATGCAGTAGACCTACAATAGCTATTATTCACTATTATTATTTATCGGGAAAGTCTCTGGTTATGGCCCTAAGCCAGATATAACATACATCCATGATCCATAACATAGCCATAATGTCATGGATAATATATATATATATATAATAATTATTATATATGCAGTCTACCAGGCAACATTTGCAATGCAACTTGTCAACCAACTGTCCACTGCCAGTGTGTGCCTTCACTTCAATCTGAGACTCAAATGTAAGCCTCTTGCACAATTGCATTGTGAAATAAAAACTTTGGAAACCACTTTCACGAACAAGAGTTTGATCTATGCTTCTAAAAAACCTTAATTTACCTATTTTCTCAAGAAAGGAGCACTCCTGGCCCCTTTTTTCTACAAATTTTCTTGTGTCAGTTTCAAAATCGATTGTTCTAGCAATATTATACTCAAAGGCTTCAAAGGTCAACCTGGCCAAATCCACAAGATGTTAATTAGATATTGTAGATCTTCAAACATTTAAATCTATCATTTTGTGTTTGATAAATGATCTCTTTGCAGAAGCTACCGCTGATGGAATTGTCAACAGTAAGCCCATGCGTTACCTGACACACATTTGGAAATAACTTTGAAGGATTTTTTTTGTATTATGTTAAAAGTTCAACAGGTTCAATGGGCACATCAAAAAGTTGCCTGTTATAGGCCTACCGATGGTAGGCTAAATGTTCAATTTATTTTCAAAATCCTGACCATTATGGAATGCAGGATAAAGCTAGAGCTTTTCCTGCTAAATTACATGTAGGCCTAGGCTTATACATGATTATTTAACTCTGGGTAAAGGGTTTAATTCTTGTGCAAATATCTAAATAAAATATGCAAAAAAATAGAAAAAATTTGATTGCAAGCTCCTCCTAGCCCCTGAAAATGTACGGCCAATTTTTAAATCTGTGGGTTCTTGGGGGGGCCTTAGCCCCTAGCCCTGATAAACTCCGTGCATGCCTATAAGAGTGCATTCCTTGTATTATAGGCTACATGTATAAGCTTACTGCATATACTGAATTGTTTTTAGCAATCTGATACAATCCTCTGTTAAAATGAGTGTTACTTACTCTTAATATTTGCACAAATACTATTTTTGTTCAACCGAATAGCTTCTCTCCAGCGCTATCTTTCAAATTTTAAACTCAAATTTAAAAATGTTTTGGTTCTGTTATTTGAACACCTGGTAAAACAACATCGTTACTACATGACTTTCAGATTTTGACCCCCCAAATTTATTAGTTCTTGGCTGGTTTGTGTACCATTTGTTATTATTTAACTGCAAAGTGTGTTCTGGTAATTCAGGACCATCTTAGAAAACAGGGATAAGCTGATACTTGTGCTGAAAAGTCAGCTTATGTAATATAATTATACTCATGTCTGACGTTATTCACTATAATAACCCAGCAACAGCAAAACTGAGCCGCTGAACTCGATACATAATATAGATATTATTAATATTGTAATTATATATATTTTTTATTAGTACTGAACAAATTGAGTAATTCTGTTCAAATGACATCTCACAAGAGCACTGTTGCAGTGTGAAAATTAAAAAAAACTATTTTTAAAGTATAGTCTATATTTATTGAGATTTTGTGGCACTCTTATAAGCACTGAAAATACAGCTATTTTGCTAAGAAAACAGCTTAAAATGCTACAATTGCATGTGAAAATTCAAAAAGTTTCTGGTGGGGAGGGGATATCCCCCTCCCCATACCCCTCCCTCACCACTCTCACCCCCATAGGGGGGGGGGCTAAATTAAACTCTGGTTTCGGCCAAACGACAAAAAAATTCCGACCCAGGCCCAAAATTTTTTGGCCCCCCCCTTCGAAAATTCCTGTATCCGCCCCTGCCTAATGCACTTCATTTTGTAAATCTCTGTATCTTTGTTTTAATTGTGTACAAGTTAAAATAAAATGCAATTTAGACATAAGACGTATACTACTTCACTAGAGAAGGCAACAGAAATGGCTTGGCTCAGATAAAATCTTAATTTCACCTACGTTATGTAGGCATCAAAAACATCTGTTGCTATAATTTACACAAAACAAGGATTAAATAGCAGTCACTAACATACATAGCATATCATTACCGTAATTTGCCAAAATAGACACTAAAACGAGTAAGCAAAAATATAAAATTAAGAGAGTGATCCCAAATCAACATAGCTTTTCTTATTTACCATTTCTGCTCTGTGAATAAGAAAATTACTTACTAAATAATAATAATAATAAAACTGTTATATACTTAGATCCAGAACAACACAAGAATCGAATTTGTGAAGAACGACCTCATAATACCACACTAAAACCTGGTTTTCCCCCCCAATAAATAGAGACCTTTGGTTTTTGGTACCTCTGCTACCCACTGCATGTCACAGATCATGTTCATTGGTCCATTTGCATGAAAGTGGGTCAACATAAAATGTCACACAAATGACCCATCAGACCACAAGTAATGAGGAGAGAATATCCTGTCCGACTACCAGAACATTAGCTGCAGATGAAGAAGGCCAGATATAGTGCTTGGTCATCTGTGACATAATGGACATATATAATTGTATGAATCCCATTTGTGTCCAGTCATTCTATGTATGAACGAATTGTGTCCACATATTATAATGAATTATGCATCAGGAAACTTAGCATACAGAGTCGGTGAAGAACCCAACAGAAGAAGACAACTTCTGTTTAGAACAGGAGAAAGCAAACGATGAAAAACTTGTTTTATCTCATAAACTTGACTCCACATTTCGTCTTTGTAATTATCACTCACAAATAAGAGTTCCAGTTACATACGTTAGATTAAATTACATTAAAAATATCAGAATTCTCTCATTTGAGAATCAACATAGGATTCAATTTGTGAAGAAACAACAGTTAATTAATTGCAGCTGCATAACTTCTCAGCTTAGAATTGCATGTAGATAATATTATAATTATAGACACATTTGTATAAAATTTAAGAGTGAGATCTACAAAGTCTTGATCCCCAGTAATAACTAAATGAGAGCATCATCTAGAATTATAATACTATGGATGCGTGTTGCTACATCATGTAGTATCTATTAGTCTAGTATTAGAAGACAAATTATGACAGGACAAACCAATAATTTTAATTATGTCTGTTGAGCACGTCATCTGCTTAGTCTGGGTTTTTGTCTGTGGTACTGTGCTGCTATTGTTCACCAGTCTCTTCGCTGGTCATACTTTCTACTTGAGTGGATAATGTTTCGTTTTTTTATCAGCTGTGAGGTTCTTTTTGAGTTGTCTTCTGTCACCAGCAGCTGTTGATGGATGATGCAGAACTTTGTGCTTTTTTATCTGAAGTTCCTCTTTCCTTTTTCACAGTTGCCTGAAGCTGATGTCTTGTTACTTGTGAGTTATGTTTTGATTGTAAACAGTTAAGAAACTGAAACCATATTTCTTCACAGGACAGCAGGTTTCCTACAACATATTTCTCAGAACAACCAGCAACAAATCATGTGTCTACGTGTTATATGTTGTGATGGTTTGCCTTAATTACATCCTAGTAATTGGTTGGAAAATATCTGATCTGGAGGGTGCACAGATAATTCTTATTTAGTGACAATGAAGCTGTCTTTCCATTACAATGAAAACTTAATGTTATACACTGAAAACTTATCAATCTACCAGTTTAAGGATGTTAAAAACTTTGTTATGAGGGTCCATTAATAACATTGCTATGTTCACAATAATTGTTTGTTTCAGTCGAATGTACTTTGACATGTGACTGGGTGCAGTGTGTCACACGGATTTGTTTTTTTAAATTAAATAAATGAAGATTATACAAATATATAATATCTACAAAACTTCAATGTTATATATACATTCACAACAGTTCAATGATTCACAAATTCAATCCGATGCTAACTACCTACATAATACCAGCATCACTTAAACTTGTGTTAATTATTTTTGCCAGAATTCAGCTACTTTTCCTGTTTCCTTGAGACTATTCACTATTCAGGAATCAGTATAACAATTGGAATTTTTTGTCTGTTTCTCTACAGAATTCGCATTGGAAGTGGCAGACGTGTAGCACAAGTAGATTACATGCACAACACTACCTGTCCAAACCGATTGTTTTCAAACATTGTACTACACAAATCACAGACATTTGACACAGTAGAACTGCAAATGCCGCAAAAAACACAAGTGGACAATCTCTGGATGAAGGTTTTTACCAGCACAAACCTTGCAGCCAACCTCTGCAGCCTGTCCTACTAGAGACTCTGCCAACATGGTGCACAGTTTGTGAATTGCCTTCATTTAACTATGACTGAACTAGTCTCGTTCCACAGCACTAACAACACTTCTTCTAATGAAAAGAATGGCCAGAAAAACAGCCACTTGCAAACAGATTAAATCTCTCCGAAGTCCACCAGCATGAAGCATCCAAGTGCAATGAAAGTTGCACCAAAAACCATGTACAGTTATATAAAAAGACGATATGACACTTGTAAGCTTACGTAATGAGAAAAGAAAATTGATAAAATGAACAGAAATACAATTATCATCATTAAAGATGTCAATGGTCATTGCTCAGAGGCACTCCCGACTCCAGCACGGCCAAACAGAGCAGTTTTTAAGTACTTCTAGAATGTGTCAGAGAGTTATCTAGGGAACATATTTAACTATTGCTGATGCATTTGATTAGTTCTTATCCACCATAATTATAGAGTGTAACTCCAGATTGTTTTTCTGTTTTTCACGAACAATTTTTACCAAAAATAATTTCTATTAAGATTTCAAAGTGATCTGAATATAAAAGCACTAAGGTTTCAAATACTTTGATCAAAATTTCAGATAAGTGATATTAGATTCAACATGACTGACATCGTAAATCTATAAATTCAAAGGGGTGGGGAACTTCAGAGTTACTCAATGTGCTGTCCTTAACACTGACTAATAATGTAAGCTAGCAATGCCAAACAAGGATGATCAGACTAAGGCTGAAAAGGAAGATACTTCACGGATTGTGACTGTTTGTATTACAAAATCCAGGCCAGTTAATATGTCTGTTTACTAGAAGTTCTGGGCATGGATTTGTTTACTCCTGCAGCTGTGCTATTTTGTCAATCAGCAGGTTGTAGTTCAACTGGAGAGAATTGGTTACAGCCGTTGCCACATCTGTCTGTCTATATATCTATCTGTCTATCTATCTGACTGTATCTCTATCTGTCTGTCTGACTGTCTATCTGTCTGTCTACCTATCTATCTGTCTATTTATCTGTCTATCTATCTGTCTGTCTCTCTATCTGTCTGTCTGCCTGTATGTCTATCTCAACTGTGGCCAACTGATGAATATCAGCAACACTGTTTTCTAACAGGCACACGATCAAACAAGGTTTAATAAACTAACACCAGAAACTTCATTTAAACAAAATGTGGTTTCTACATTTTAGTCTAAATTTTCTAACCGTTATTTCCCATTTAAGAAGTAAGTCTGTGAACAGAAAGAATAAAAATTGCAAAAGTAAATTCTAAAATGCAAAATGACATGGAGAGGAAGTATTTGCTGCCCTGAGGTGCATAAACATTATGATGAATCCATTTTGCAGTGATGCAAAAGTCCAGACTACCAATTAACATGGGCAGAAATGACAAAACAGACCTTGGAAAATACCGGAAAAGCCAAGACACTGTCGTAAGTCTTGTACAAGGATTCAATGCTGTAAGTATTGTATTGTATTTAAACATTTATAAAGCGCCTCTAGTAGGGTGAACCGTTCAGAGGCGCTCCCAGTGCGCAAGGCCCTGCGGGAAGAAACAAGTTTTGAGAAGAGACAAAGCAGAGGAGAGACTACCAGAAAGAAGTGTAGAGCAAACAGAAGGAGAAAGGGCATTGCAAAGAGAAGGACCAATTGAGACAAATGATCGAGACTCAGCCATAGCAGTTCTAGAAGATTTAAGAAAGCAGATCCACTCCAACCCTGCGACTGGTGCAACTGATTTCATCATGCAAAGGTTTTAATAGACTGAAAAAACTGTTAAAGTAGATCCAGATCAGATAGACAGACACGGTTGTTTGTCGTTGTCTAAGCAGCAACTCATCTGTTTCACAATCATATCTTGAATATTTCAATTGAATGTCGTTTGCTGTTCTCACTTACAGACACTGAATGACTTAACATTAGTTCTGTATATTACTTACAGACTTCTATCGCATCAATATCTCATGTGACATTCACACCATCTGAAGGCTGTCCACGGGATTCCGTTGGATGATTCTACATGTCTGCAAGGGATCGCCAGATTCGCCACTGATGACTGTTTCTGTCTCACTGTGACTTTTATTTTGCTAATTGATTAAATTTTCTTGCTGTTATGACACTTAACATCACTTCGGCCAGTTAGCACAGAGAGTGCCTCTGAGTAGAATTCGTAGAAAGGCGCTATATAAATACTCTGAATGAATTAATGACATCAATCAATGCAATGGCATAATATTTTAAAACCTCCTTTCCCATCAAATATCTATTTTAGTCAGTGCACAAAAAAAAGTGCCATACCTTTCCATGCTGTGCTGGTCCTACAGCCGTCCTTTCTCTATTAATTGACGCATGGTGTAGAATGGGTTCCCTATCTATATACCTTATGCTGAGGGTTTGCTCAGATGCCATAAAACCATCTATTTCGGCCAAGGTTGGGTCAGGAGTGCTAATGAATAGTAACCTTGAAGGGACACTACAGTGAACACTGAACAGTTGGCCAAATTAATAGAAATTTGTCGGAACTGACCATTTCCGTCGTTGCTTCACGATACTACAGTATCTGTAGTATCTATAGCTTTGCATAGAATAGTATAGTATTTAGCATACATGTAGTATAGTATGGAATAGCATATTATAGTATGGTATAGTATGGTTATACTATACTACACTATGTACCGTATACTATGCTATGCCGAACCATTCCATTCTATACCATACTATACCATGCAATACCATGCTATACCAGTCTACAACATACCATATAATCCATGCTATAATATACCATACTATAGTATACCATACTATACAACAATATAATATACTAAACTATACTATACCATACTATACAACAATATAATATACAAAAACTATACCATACTATAGTATAGCAAAGCAACAACAGAAAATGGTCTGTTGCAATCAATTTCAATTAATTTGGCCAGCACTGTATATGAATCTCCATAATGAATGAATGAATAAATGAATGAATAAATGAATGAATGAATAAATGAATGAATAAATGAATGAATAAATGAATGAATGAATGAATGAATGAATGAATGAATGAAGTATCAGGACAGCGTTCATGTTTTAAAATAAGTGCCTGGATGCCATTCATGATCATCCATCCAGTCTCACTCAAAGCGCTGATGTTGGATGAATAGATTGAAAGCTGACCTCGTATTTTGTGGCCTCAGCAGTCGTCATACAAATCATAAGAATTCATTTGCTTTCTTAAACTGAGGTAAACTTTGCCTCTCACTTGACGAAGCCAATACTTGACACCAATCCATTTAATCTGACTTATTACATTGCTATACTTTCCTGTCTCCACCAATAGCAAAATCTTTCATAGATAAACAACACAATGCAACAAAATATCACACTTCACTGACCATAAATACATAAATAGAATACTTATTTGTTGGAATGCCAACATAAAGAATCCATCACATGATTGACCAATCTGCACAATAGCATCTAGTGGTCTCCCAGAAACTGATTAACACTAAAAGCCATGAAGAACCTTAAACAGAGAAGAAAGAGTCTAACAGAGAGGAAAGAGTCCAACAGAGAAGAAAGAGTCCAACAGAGAAGAAAGAGTCCAAGGCAGAGAGCTTCTAGTGGACAATGACAGGATTGGCAGCAATGGCCCCCCATCAGGAACCAGGCAGGCAGGCAGGCACATAGTTTCAAGGGATGGCCTTTTTCTGGTTTGCAATTGATGGAATGCAGAGAACAGCAGCAGCAGCAACAGCAGCAGCAGCAGCAACAGCAGCAGCAGCAGCAGCAGCAGCAACAGCAGCAGCAGCAGCAGCAGCCGTCATCATCTGTCTTTATATACGAATTACTATGATCTGACTGACTGACAGAAAACTGACTTCATTCAGTCAGACCACAGTCTGTTAAAAAACGATCAATCCACCCACACAACAACACAACTGGCTGCCAGCACTAACTACACACATACACTGTGATACACATACACCAGGAACCAATAACTAAAACTCATCTCAATTTGAATCAGATGGTCATGATAATGATGCTGCCGTTGATGTTGATGATGATGAAGATGATGATGATGATGATGATGCAGTCAAAGTGGAATGGGTGAGGAGGTCAAGTATACTGTGGGGCAAATGTTTTAACACTTTAACAGATGGCACCAAAAGCAACGGGGGGGGGGGGGGGAAGCAAATGCAGATGGCCAGGGCTGTTAAAGGATGAATTGTAGCTGCACGAGTATTAAACATGAAATGGTTTGAAATTTGACTGCTGAACAATGAAATCTTAAGAAGCTGGACTGGAACTGAACGTCATATATGTTGAAGAGGACAATCAAGGTCTTGCACCTTTAAGGTTTTTGAATATTTCGAAGATGACAGCCTGCGTGTTCCAACATTGCCTTTATTCACTCAAGTTCTTCCCTCAAGAGATCAGCATCATAGGGATGACAGATGGAGTGGGGGAGGATGACGATGACGTGATGACACGAGGAGGAGGAGGAGGAAGAGGAGGAGGAGTAGGAGGAGGAGGGGTTGGTACTTGGTCGTGACCATCACATCAGTCATATACAAATCAATCAATCAATCAATCAATCAATCTCTTTCACATCAACTGATTAATAATCAAGAATAATATAAAAACAGAAAAACACAACAATGACATCAAGTTGCTGAGAAGCAACCAAACTGACATCAGCATGCATACCTATGATATCATGTATGCACCTGTCAATATAAATAATACAATGCGTAGTAGTATGTGTGTGTATGTGTATGTGTGATTGTGTGTGCATGTATGTGTGTGTGTATGTATTCCCATGTGTGCTTATCTTAAAGTCTGTTTTACATGCTCCACTATATATCAACGACATGGGAATGCTTCTCCCACAAGATCCATCACAGCACCTGTGAATTTGAAATGTGGGTGCCATCAGACCACTTTACGTTCCCCCCAACCCCCGTGGAAGTACTGGACTAAAACTAAACGAAGACAGACAATCACAGACTGGCAATGACGACATGAAATATTGGTGAGAAGAGTAAGGAGACGAGTCGGATGTGATTGCTACTCACTCTGTATCCACAGCGGTTCTCGCTGGCGTCTCAGGGAATTGCGGAAAGATGAAGACCTCGCGAGTTCTCCAATGCCACACGAAATCGTCGTGCTTGATTCCCACACCATGTCATGGTTCGATATCCGACCACCAGGTGTCAGCATCATCAACACGCGATTAGAAGTAAAATATGCGAAACCTTCTTCAATGCACGACTCAGATTTCAAAATTCCATTGCAACGAAAAAACAGCACGATGTTGTTGAGTTGACTGCATGTCACGTTGAATTCACTGCATGTCACGTTGAATTCACTGCATGTCACGTTGTTGAGTTGACTGCATGTCGTCGTTGTCGTCGGTGGTCACATCTTTGAGCAATTCACTGTTTCCATGGACGCAAGTTACATCAGTTGCAGACTAATGAATGAGATCTGATTGACTGTCTATCTACGTACTACATACGTACGTACTACGTTGTCATTATTCTCCTCATCTGAGTCTCATCTGAGAGCAGACTGAACATGAACACGCTCTGTAGCTGCCACCTGTGAACACAGTCGATGATTCCAGCGCTAATATATGCAACACATCCGTTGCATCCGACGGACACAAGAAACCCGAACGTCAGCAGCAGCAGCAGCAGTGGCACCAGCAGCAGCAGCAGCAATGGCATCAGAGGCAGCAGCAGCAGCCGTAGTCTGAGAAGCAGAGCGACTGATGAGTGCCTCGAAATGGACGAACAGCTCTACTGTAGTCAGTCACACACCAAAAAGAGAAAAACCAAACGGGTCGAGAAGGAAGGACGAAGGGTCGGTCGATCAGTTGGTCCGTCGGTGGGTCGGTGGGTGGGTCGGTGGGTGGGTGGGTCGGTGGGTGGGTCGGTTGGTGGGAGGCAGGTCTACGCTGACATACACACATCTAACAGGATGCTGCACATGCAAAAGCGGATCTGAGGCAGCGGCCGCAGACTACACACGAGACATGACAATGACAAGGAGATGCAGCACAAGGACAGGGAGGAGAAGGATAAGGAGGAGCAGAGAGAGAACTAGTAAGAGGAAGAGGAAGTGCAACAGATCGAGGAGGAGGAGGAGGAGAACGAGGAGGAGAAGGGGATGAGGGCAGCCAACAGCTTTATTTGAAGGCAATTACAATGGACATGCAGACAGAGAGGTGGACGGATGGACGGAGGGAGGGAGGGAGAGATGTAGTGAGAGAGGGAGGGAGGGAGGGAGGGATGTACAGACAGAAAAGAAGACATATCAGCCAAATTGAAACTTGAGAAGTCAGCCAATGTAGTGAACTGTGAATGGTAACACACCCATGGGGCAAAACCACAATGATTATCTCGTTAATCAACACAATTTTATGTCACATGATGTCACATGATAACAGAACATGTTATTCCCCCCCCCTTCCCCCCTCACACATAGCAAAAGATACAAAGCGTCAGAGTAGAACAGCTGAATGGACCTGTAACCAGTAAGCAACCAACAACAACACAGCGGTCAAATGAACTTGACCACACTTCAAGTATGGTACATTTTCAATCAAAGGATGATAATTAATTATGATCTGCTGGAACAGGCAAGGCAAATGACAACCTCCTTCCTTAGTTAGCCTACTGTTCATTGACACTGTAGCCTCGTTCTGCTCCACCTGCATCGCATCCAAATCAGCCATAATGAGTATACACACAGACAGTTAACTACTACTACTGTACTGTCTCTGGTAAGATGAGGTGGTGAGGAAATGGTTGGCCACCCACCATCATCATCATCATCATCATCATCATCATCATCATCATCATCATCATCATCATCATCATCATCATCATCATCATCATCATCATCATCATCATCATCATCATCATCATCATCATCATCATCATCATCATCATCATCATCATCATCATCATCATCATCATCATCATCATCATCATCATCATCATCATCATCATCATCATCATCATCATCATCATCATCATCATCATCATCATCATCATCATCATCATCATCATCATCATCATCATCATCATCATCATCAAATGCTGAGGCTAAGAAATAAATTGAAGTTGCTAACATAAACATGGAGCTGCCATAGGACTTCTTCTGTATGTGCTTCGCAGCTTCATACTGATTGATGACTCCTGCCAGGCAACTGCTTCCACCACGCTCTCCTGTCTCCAACACGCCGCTGTTAGGTGAGTCTCCAACACGTAAACTGGAAGACTGCAGGTAGGTGCATTCCACTTCCTGCATTTTACTTTTGGCATATATATATATGTCGAAATACAACAGAACGCAAGTCACAATGGTACGAAACAAAGGCAGACATCAACATTGATTAAATACTCCTTAGCAACGGCAAATCAGGCAGAGAATGTCGTGAAAAGAAAAAACTTCTGATAGTCGTTTTTCATGGAAATGCACATATGCATTGTACATACAAGCAGGTGTAGTAGACACAGAACCAACTGGACAGAGAATCTGATAGAGAGAGATCTAGAGACACTAAGGAAAAACAGTGAGATGCAGATGAAGGTGATTCATTGAATGCTGGGAAATGCAATCTGATCAAAGCAGAATTTAGTTGGATATGGAGAACTGCAGGTGAGTGTCAAGACTACAGAAATGATGACATCAGACATCATGACATCGAATATGATGTCATCGTCATCGTACATCAGAGCTGTCCAACCTGCGTTCATTAGGAATTAATTTCTTCCCATCCATCGACACCAATAATTACTAAATTATATCTCACTCTGTACGATTATATGTCTTACGTTGTTGAAACAGCTCTCAACACATAACCTGTTCAAACAAAGTTATAATTGCCTTGTGCTAGCTCTGCCTGTAAACACCATGTGGTATCCTGTGAACACAACCAACACTAACGATAACATCCTTGTAACTTAATAATTAGTAAGGCAGCGTGTTAATCGCTGTTAACGTCCATAATTAATGCGCCAAAATATATTGCGACTAAAATTTTTTAACGCGATTAATAAAATTTACGAAACGAGTACTCAGTAGGCCTACTCAAGTGCAGGAGAGGAGGGCTCAGATGAAGGATCATGGGCAGAGGTGAAGCCACAACCGATGTCATTGCAAAATGGAATAATCCCTCAAGATCATAACAAATATCGGCCTGCAGGACGTCGTAAACCATCGCAGCCACTTACCAGTCCTCTATGTTTCCTTCCCCTGTGCTGGCTGGTGCTCAAATCGTCCAAGTGCAACAATAAATCTACCCTTCTGTCTTGAACCTAAACTTCTGTCTTAAGATCCTATTGGGAGTGTCATCTTCAGCCCTTCGCTGCTTGAAGTCTTTTTTATTTCCTTGGGGCTGTCACGCTGAGAGCACCTCTGAATAGCTAGTCTGTAAGAGGCGCTTTATAAATGCTCATATACCATACCATACCCTTCTGTCTTGAACATAAGTTGATGTTTTATTTGACAACTAGCTGTAACCGACCACGCGTTGCTGTGGCTGAAAAGAGCGTCCAACCATCCCTCCCTACATAATTTCCTCCTTCCCTCCCCTCCCCTCCTTTCCCCTCCTCTCCCCCTCCCCCTGCGCCCTCCCCTTCCATCCCTCCCCTCCCCTCCCTCCCCTCTCCCCTTCCCCCTCCCTCCCCCTCCCTCCCCCACCCCTCTCTCCCCTCCCCTCCCATTCCCTCCCCTCCCCATTTCCGTCCCACCTCCCCCTCCCCTTGACCTCTTCCTCCACCCTCTCCTCCTTCCCCTCCCGCCCCCAGTCCCATTCCCCTCCCGTCCCTCCCTCCCTCTGCCTCACTGCATCCCTGCCTTCTCCATCCCTCCCCCCGGTCCCTCCCCTCCCTCTTCGTCCCGCTCCCTCTTCCTTCTTTCCTCCCTCAGACCGTTCCTTCCCCACAGTGATAAAGTTGGTCATTCACGACTTTTGGGCGACATTGCAACGTGATTTGGCGTTTCCGAAATCTCGTGACTTTTGGGCAACTTTACAACGTGATTTCGGTACAAAGCATTTCGCAAATCTGGCAACCATGTGGTTTTGTTGAATTTGCAAATGGCGGTCGAACGGAATGCAAACTTCACTTTTTGTGAAAAAGAGTGCGTTTTTTCGGGAAAAATGCATCATACAACAAGGTCCAATTGGAATGGAAGGTTTTGGTGAATTTTCAAAACAATCTGTGCGTTACTTTCCGAGAACACTGGGAACAAACTATTGGAAAGTTTCATTTTTATTTATATAGATGTGAATACAAAATCAAGTGGGAATATGCATCCGTCATGATTTTGTTTAGTAAATTTTAGTACAGCTTATCGATTTACATTAGATATATCATAATTGTTGCGTCCCTCGGCTTCAAGAAAAGTTCTATGGCGGCTCGCGATGTCAAAAAGGTTTGACTTGGACTGTAATACTCTACAGCATAGAAACTTGTCTGGTAGCAGGCCACGTGATTTTGCAGAGCAATTGCCCCATCTGTTGTTAATTTACTGGTTAGCAATGACGCCTCAGTAAGCAGTGGCTATTGGTTGAATTTAGTTGATGACCTGGAAAGCCTTAACTTGGGAAATGATCTATTCTTAGAAACCGGATTTGCTCTATGAAATAAGTGGATAGAAGAGCAGCAGAGTCTCTGAAGGAAGATGCTAGAAACTGATGGACGGACGGACGGACAGAAGGAAGAACAAACCGACAGACGACAGACAGTCTGTGAGTGCAGAGACAGGAGCTGATCACATCAGATACACAAGAGCAGGAAATGAAAACTCATACAATACGACAGCAGTCCAGCATCGCATCTCAACAATCAATAGCACACACTAGGGGTCATTGCATATTTACGTACTGCTCGAGGAGAGGAGATGTAATTGAAAACGTTACAAAACATTATGCGGGTGAGTGGGTGTGGGGAGCTGAGTACAACGCCTTTAAAAAAGTTAAGCCACAAATTAATTTTAAATTAACATTGAGGGAAATTTTAGACACGATGTGATCGAAGTTTAAACTTTGTGCTGTTGATTTAAAACTTAACTGAAGTATACAGTAGGTCTACATCCAAATTTCGGGCCAACAATAGTGACCTATCTGTTCTGTTTGTGTAGCCATGTAGTCAATAAACCCGAAACCGCTGTCCGAATTGTTTGAATCTCGGAACAACGTGGTAATTCTCCTTGGATCCCTGGCATTGAAGAGCCACTTTAAAGCATATTTTACTTAGTGGACATGAATTTAAAACATTTAAAATAGATGCCTAACAAAAACCAAGCAATATTTGCATTAATAATAATATAATCAAAGTGCTCAGACTAAGCAGATAGTTAGTTCATCTGAATTTTAATGAATTATTAATGAGTATTGAGCAATTTAGTCCGTAACACTTTTCGGCAGTGCATAAAACTTTGACTCTTGACGTGAAACTCTAAGAAATGCATTAAATGACTGTCATTTATATAAATAAAAATCTGCATATTTAGGCCTACTGTAAACGTCTAATTCACATACTATATTAAATTCACTATAATATATGAATCACTAGCTGAAGTACCTGGTTTTGCCTGGGAAATTTTGGTTTTTCGTCCCACCACGCCTCAACCCGCTCCCAAATCTTCAATAAATACGCAACGCTCGGGTAGGTCAAGGGAAGCGCTACGAAACGTTACAGGATGGATGGGTCGAAAATGGTCATTTTCAGCATAACGTAATTATGCAATAAACCCCTTAGTAGTCGAGTCAAATCCAGGGCTGAAAGTGGTTTCGAAAATTTGGCGGACGAGCACGCCTTTGCCTTGCAAATTTTTCTGACGACTTTTTATTCAATCATTTGCCCAAAATTATCAAAAATCCTACCATTTTTACCTACTTTTAGCGCCTGGCGATCGTTTTTGAAACCCGGCAACAGCAGGTCTCGAAAATCGATGCCGGGTCACAGACCCGGACTGACCCGGCTCACTTTCAGCCCTAGTCAATTAAATACAGTGGAATAAAACACAAACAATACAAGATGCTGTAGCATGTCACAACAGAAACCTCTATTGATGTTGTATTGACAAAGCATCTGTAAACAATATTAGCTGGTTCCTGAAAATGATCTATTGGTGCACTGAAGCATTCTTTAAAATGTGATTGCAAATACAATAACCAGTCCAACACACACACACACATACACATGCATACACACACATACACACACGCATGCATGCATATGTTGTTATTATATAAAAATGAAGTCTCGTATTGCAATTTAAGCAATAAGTAGTGTGTGGATGAGACACAGGAACAGATTGGCTTCTAAAGAAAAGGTCTAGCGTCTGTATTTTGTACGATAGAAGTAGATGAGGCGTAAAAAAAATTTTTTTGTGTTTCCGGTAACGCGACCGACCCATTTTTACGGCCGCGACCCAAATATTTTTGAAAAAAAATTGATTAAAAAAAAAAAAATTTCAAAAAAAATTTTTTGAAAAAAAAATTTAATTTTTTTTTCTTCAAAAAATATTTTTTTAACATTTGTATTGACATAACATAAGAGACGTCAACAAAATGAAATTAATAGGACTGTTTCTAGAGCAGTTTTAGGTGCAGACAGTTGGGAAATAGGCAGTTTATACTTGCTTAGAACACGTACTTTGATTCAGCGTGCAAAAAAGACTAGTGGGGTATACTTTTTCGGATAGTCACTGCATAAAAATATTTTACAAAATAAAAATATTTTCCGACCTACCTACCCAATTTTTTTTAGCTCTGTTACCGGAAACACAACATTTTTTTTTAGGCCTGAAGGAGCTGTGGCCTTTGTTGGTGCTTTGATGTTAACATGTTGACCAGTAATTTCAAATGAAATGGAGAAAAGCAGACCAGAAACTGTTATCCATACATCATCATAGAGAATATCGGTATTTCATGCTAGATTGGAGATAACCCCCACCATATGATTGGAGATAACACCAACCCTATAACAGATCGGCCAGTGCAAAGCTACTCAAGCCCTCAAGGCTCTACAGACACAATTATTTAAATGAGGCAATTATTTCTGCACATACCAGACACTGATAACCATTAACAATTTAACAGGTCACCATGGGCAACCCCTCTAGAGACAGCATTGCCTGCAAAACCAAATAAGCCAGCAGATGAGGGAGATAGAGATAAGAACCAGTTTAATGGCAGAGAAGCAAAGTAATTTTCCCAATGCAATGACCAGTGCTAAATGTAAGTCAAATGGATAAAAAGAGCAGAAGATGGAGTAACTAGGGAAGAAGGAGCAGCACAGGGATGAGCAGGAGCAGCAGCACAGAGCAAAACAGCAGGAGCAGGAGCACATGGAGGAACAGCAGGAACAGCACAGGGATGAGCACCACAGGAAGCAACAGGAGCAGAAGCACAGGAGACCAGAAGGAGGAGCATGGGGAACAGACGATTGTTGTAGATAATTGAGGCACCTGGGGTACATACCATTCTCATCCTCACTATTAATTCAATGGAAAATGTAACTATCTGACATCCATACACTCTCTCTAGGGACAGGGAAGATGATCCAGATGAAGATGATCCAGATGAAGATGATCCAGATGAAGATGATCCAGATGAAGATGATCCAGATGAAGATGATCCAGATGAAGATGATCCAGATGAAGATGATCCAGATGAAGATGATCCAGATGAAGATGATCCAGATGAAGATGATCCAGATGAAGATGATCCAGATGAAGATGATCCAGATGAAGATGATCCAGATGAAGATGATCCAGATGAAGATGATCCAGATGAAAATGATCCAGATGAAGATGATCCAGATGAAGATGATCCAGATGAAGATGATCCAGATGAAGATGATCCAGATGAAGATGATCCAGATGAAGATGATCCAGATGAAGATGATCCAGATGAAGATGATCCAGATGAAGATGATCCAGATGAAAATGATCCAGATGAAGATGATCCAGATGAAGATGATCCTTGGTATCACTATTAAAGGAAACATCGAAGAACTACATGTAGCTCAAAACTCATCGTCTGTAGCATTAAACAAAACCCGTAAATTATAAATATCAGCACATTTAATACACTCAAACTGCATTCAGTGTATTGGCAGACATTGAGCAAAGAATGAAAATCTGCCGTATTATTGTTTGTTCGCAAAGTACTCGATTTTTAACTCCAGTTGAAGCATATATCTCTGTGCCATGCTCTCTCCTCCTTTCGTCCTTTCATACACACAGACTCGATCAACATTCGATCAATGGACATTGTCACCAATGATCAGAGACATTCGACTTTTCTAAGCCTTCAATTCTACCGACACGACCAATTCAGTGAGTTCCATCAGTTCTTTCATGTAACATTCACTTCCTCATAGGAAGCGAATGGAAGCTCTGAAGTGACTGGGATTGATGTCTTGATATGAATGGAAAGGCATTAGACATCAGAAGATGGACAATGGACATCCCTCTTCCCAACCACCTGATCTTCCCACTGACAGAGCTTCCTCATTGTAAGGCCTAAAAAAAATGTTGTGTTTCCGGTAACAGAGCTAAAAAAAATTGGGTAGGTAGGTCGGAAAATATTTTTATTTTGGTAAAATATTTTTATGCAGCGACTATCCGAAAAAGTATACCCCACTAGTCTTTTTTGCACGCTGAAACAAAGTACGTGTTCTAAGCAAGTATAAACTGTCTATTTCCCGACTTTCTGCACCTAAAACTGCTCTACAAACAGTCCTATTAATTTCATTTTGTTGACGTCTCTTATATTAAGTCAATACAAATGTCCAAAAAATATTTTTGAGAAAAAAATTAAATTTTTTTTTCAAAAAAAATTTTTTTTTAATAAATTTTTTTAAGAAAAATATTTGAGTCGTGGCCGTAAAAATGGGTCGGTCGGGTGACCGGAAACACAACAATTTTTTTTTACGCCTAATCATGATAGACCATTCAACAATGACTGACCATACGGCAACATATCTTTATTTACCTTACGTTACCATGACACTTTACCGGATCTGACTTACTGACTTTGAGCACATAAGAAGTGCTATGTAAACAATTACAACAACGTAAATCTTTTATGTTAACTTAGAAACCTCTGTTCTCCCATAAAATTCTGATTGAATTAAAGCCATGGCTCTGATTCTGTGAGTCATGCATTTTGCATACAACAAAGTCAACTGGTTGGTTGGCTGGCTGTCTGCTTGGTTAGAACTTGTGCTATTCAAAAACCAGGTACATACTGAAAATATGGAAGCATATGCATAACCCAAATCTAGTTTTCCCGTCGAGCAGGTAATTTTCTTGGAAACTGGAGGACATGGTCAAACACAAAATAGGCAGAGAATAGGTCATCAACATCATCGTCATCAACAACATCATCGTCATCATCATCCACGAGGTAGATGGATGCTGCTGCTGCTGCTGCAGGTATATAGCAGAGGGATGAAAACCGGTAGTCATGACAACCAGAATCAATAAGATTCATCAGAAATATGTAAAGTGAAGTATGAACAAGGTGAAAGGGAGTTGCCTGGCTGGTTGGCTGGCTGTCTGCTTGGTTAGAACTTGTGCTATTCAAAAACCAGACAGGGAGATTCTGACTTGATTTAAGGCTGATGCACAAAATTAGCTGTGAGAAGAGTTAGCCTGTACAGTCAAAGGCAGCTAGCAAGGATTTTGGTTAGACAGGTCACCCACCTGAGGCGTAGGCAGTCATAACTGCAGTCTCAACTCTCATTCCACCTCACAGAGATACACAATGACCAAACAATGAATAGACAAGACAAGACAAAATAACAATGTGGGGTGGTGGTGTAGTGGTGGCGTCGTTGCCTTGGAGCCGGAAGGTTCGAATCCACCTTGCCGCGTAAGGATCTTGGGCAAGTCCTTCACTCACAATTGCTCAGCGCTTCGGCGTGAAACTCCAATGCAGTGTCCGCTCTGCATTCGGGAGCGTCTCTGAGTAGAGGGAGCTTGAAGGGGCGCTATAACAAGTGCACATACAAACAAATGTATACATGACAAAAAACAATTCTTGAGTTATCAACGTCAAACAGTGGACAGGATGCTGTTCGGCCTGCGTATTATGTTGCATCACTGGCACATTTTAGCCTAGACCTCTTAGGCTGTTTTTCAATTAACCAAGACTAATCAACATTGGAATATCATGACTGTAGTCAGTTGGTTGGTTGGTAGGTTGGTCTGTCTATTCACAAAGACAAATTAATGCTGGAATAATCTGGTTGGTTGATTCAAATTCATAAAGTAACAAAGACGCAAAAACTAACAAAGACAAGAATCTTTGTGGGTTTTTTAGAAGGCAGACAGTGTTGCAACAGTGTTGCCATCTGGCCAATGAAAACTAACAGACCTTCAGAATCTGTGGGAGGCTGTTTAGCTGCCGTGCTGCTGCTGCTGCTGTCTGCCTCTGCAACATCTGCATCCGATATTAAGGAGTGCGTCTGAGTGCCACAGAAAAGGTTCTCTGAGCGAAGAGGTCAGCAAGGGTCACACGTTAAAAGGTTGAAGCAACATTAACTGCTGAAGGTAAGCAAAGGCTGCACTGTGTTGCATGCTCCAAGAAAGCCTGAAATTTTACAACATTCATTTATGTTATAAACACAGAAAATGAAAGAGATAAAACAGAGAACACTTGGTAAGACAGTGAAAGAGGAAATAAGTTTATTATGCTAATGATACTGCACACACTGAGTTGTAATACTGTACGAGAAAAGATTCAATTATTGAAATGTCACAGAGTTAATAGGCGATGAGTCATTGCTTTTGGAGAAATCATCCAATGAGCACTATCTCGCATCAATCTGATGATGAGAGGTGTACGCAAGAAGCTGAGAATCAACCAACAGCAACAATAATATGGTCATTCCAACCACTTCTAGTATCTCAGTTTAATCTCTTCCACATTCACAGTCTCTGTTGGGAGGATGCCTGATTGCATATCCTCCCCCAAATCCTCATTCAACCATTCATGATCTTGGCCATTCCCTCATTTGCTTTGGTTTGCTAATCCTCATCAGAAGTGAGCACCCACCTGTTGCACTCATTCCATTGATTACTTCACATCCACTATCATCTTCCGATTCCCCTTCCCCATCCTTAGGCTGTGACTACGGCACATCACAGACACAGCACTTACACAATCAGCTTCAAATATCCTACCTATGCCTAGCAACTAAAGCAGAGATGTAAAAATCCTTCTTAATGCCATCATTAATGCCAGTGGTAAACTCTGCCAGTAAGTGGTCGACCAGTGTACCAAAGGTGCCTGAGCACAATGTAGTGATTTGGGACGAGGAGCTAAATCTTAAAAGGTGCATTTTAGCATACAAGCAATATTAACTTTGCTCTTCATTATCAAAAACCTTGCAGCTTGTAGCTTGAACAGAAATTTGAATTCGCCTACGACGCAACGAAAAATTAAACATTTTTTTCTCAAATTGTTTACTGTTAATGTTTAGCCAAGAGCCAGAAAAAGAGCGTTGGTCAGCCAGATGGCTGGCATAACTGAACGAAAGTATATGCATTTTATGAAGACTGATCAAAGGTTATGTAACAACCAAAACGCACAAGGCTTCTCTAAGCTGAACAACATCTCATTCATTTATATTAACAATTTACATTAATAAACATTTAGACAGTAACTAGCAGCGGCTCACCAACAGAGAGCTGGCCCCAGGTGTGCCACTCCCTAATGCTTATGGAACAGGTAGGCCTAATAGAAAGATTGCAAACCACTGTAACTCAACGCAGCACTCGTGAATAAGCCGGTGCCCTGCGCTCGGCTTTCGAGTAGTGCTTCAGAAGTTTAGAGATTATGATTACGATTAAGCGTACTGTTTAAGCGAACATCAGACAAGTGCTCTTAGATGAAAGTTTAAGGTTGGAGTGACAGCAGAAAAGCAAGTCTACATGACTTGGTGTTACCAGTTACAAAGGTCTATGTTTAGAATTGTGCACATATCATGAAAAACAAGTTTTTATCAATGTTGAGATGAAAAACAACATCTAGCATACATACTGAAGCCACACGTTGTAGCAAATGGATTGCTTGGGATATGTTTCATGACTGACATCTTTGTGTTACAAATTTATGAAAGCCTGAATTTTCGCACAATGTTAATTACGGTAAGATACATGCACAATATGTTTGAATGATTCTAACTGTAGACTGAATGACTGGATATTATTAGCAGCAGCATCTAGCATATTATTATATACACCAGCAAATGAAGACGATTTTATGGCAGGCGACTATATCTATGTGCGACAGTGTCACTTAGTCCTGAAATTGCCATATCAGTTACCCTGGATATAATTCACTCTTCAATTCAACGCAGCTCTACAGTGTATTGTGAGAAAAGTCTGCCATAAAGTGCATGTATAATAATCGAGCTTCTGATTTACATGCACCAATGAAAATCAGATTCAGTTTATACGCGAAATAGTGCACATCATACATGGCTATAAATGGCCCTGACAGCCTTGAGCACTAATTGCTTGATTCATACCATTCAATACAATTGCATTTGTCTTATTTACCATGTTATACTAAACAGGATGTACTGCCTCCCAGGATTGTAACGCATCAGTAATAAACCCCTACAAACAATGGCCAACTCATCCATTGTCAGGTTTGAAATCTATGAAGTGCTCTCCAATTCTTATAGAAACAGCTTTTATTCCTTACCATGAATACTTTTGCACGAAGAGGATAGAAATTCATATTCTGGAATCTTGATTTGGGCCAAAATCTGACAAATCTGACTCGTATTCTGAAACTCTGGAATCCATCGGCAGGTGCAGGCCAGGAAAAAATATTGTCAGTGAGTGAGAAATGTCCCTTGGGCGAGCTCCTTGACAACCCTGCAGAAAGGAGATTGCCAAATAGATGACTGACGTGGGAAACAGACAGTGATGACCCTGACGACATAGCAGATGCCCTTTTTCCTCCCCCAACCCCCACCTATCCCTCCACACCTGTGCATCACCTCTGAAGGTATGAAGCTCAATCAACTGACGAAACAATTAATCGGAATGCAACATCTGCTTGTAATCCTAAGACTGATGGTTTTGGAAACTGTGCAGATATCAGGAGAATGCGAACTGATGCTGTAAGCACGATTCAAAGGAAATGGAAAAAAAGACTAGAGACTAAGACTACGGTGCTGCATTGATATAATATCAATATAAATGAGGACATAATAACATCACTTGGACTTACATTAAGAGGAGTAATGGGAATAATGAATATCTGTTGAATTCATTGCCATTGCTATTAAATTGCTGGCATCAGGAACTACTGCTTAATTGTCTTGTGTGCTATGAAAACAGCACAACACAGAAGAGTCTCCAAGGACATTTGAGAGGATCAATGAAATTAGACAGCTGGCGAAGCACAGCTCTGACTCAATGCAGGCCACAGGCTCTTTAAGCCAACTCAACCCTGTTGTCTCTAGACAACTGGGTCGAGTGAGTTCAATGACACAGGACCGTCTAAGCCAATGCACCAATCGACCAATCGACCAAAAGAAGACAACAACAAAACATACACAGTACATACACACAGAACATACACAGTACATACACACAAAACATACACAGTACATACACACAAAACATACACAGTACATACACACAAAACATACACAGTACATACACACAAAACATACACAGTACATACACACAGAACATACACAGTACATACACACAGAATATATACTCAGTACATACACACAAAACATACACAGTACATACACACAGAACATACACAGTACATACACACAGAACATACACAGTGCATACACACAGAACATACACAGTACATACACACAGAACATACACAGTACATACACACAGAACAAACACAGTACATACACACAGAATTGCCTTCAAAAAGAACAAGAAATAATTTCGACAAGCCCAGTTTAATATACAGCTGGTTCTCACCCGATCAATTCAGTGAAAAATGAGACGTTTTGAGACCATGTATACAGCCACTATATCGACATAATTTGCTTACATGTATGCGTACATGCAGCAAGCATCAAATCAAATCAAATTTTTTTATTGAGCCAGAGAAAAGCACACAAGGTACATATCATCACATAAAAATAAAACATGAATGTTATTGGCAACAAAAGGAAACCCAGAAGGGACTGCAGAGTCCCGCTGGTTAGGGCCACCTAAGCACATTTTCTGGTTCTAGGCGTTAACAAATTCAGCACAATAAAATTATATTCTATTTTCCATCATATATGCAATAAATCAAAAATAAATCAAAACTTAACTACGAAAATTAAACGTTCCAAATTTTAACATCACGATATTACATAATATGATTATCTAAACATGATGTTAAGCAAACACGTCTTAATTTTAAAAAATAAATCAATACCAAACTGAAAAAAGTAAGAAAACCTTAAGTAAAAAACATAAAGCCTTAACTAAGTAGGGAGAAGGAAGTTTAAAGTATGAACCCGACTAACAGTTCTGGTTAATCAACCATAAACCCAAGCAATGCTTAAATGACTTAAGAATTGGGATACTGCGAAGGTTTAGAGGTATTCTATTCCATTCAATAGGACCTGCATACTTAATGGAGAATTTTCTTGAGTTTGTTCGGGCGCGCACAGTTCTATATGAGGCTAAGTTTCTCGTGTTGTATGAGTGTATATCTGAGGCTAGAGTAAAGAGATTGGCATGGGAGATAGGCAATGTGTTATATGTATATCGATGCATGAACTCACACATCTGCAGTTGCTTGAGAGTACTATACCACTTTAATAAAGTGGAAAGGAAGTCTACTTGAATTTTCTGATAATTTAGATAAGCTTATGTCAATGCCCACTTTCCTGCTGGCAGTTCTTGATTTAAGTCAATGAAACATAAACGAATATACATATAAAATGCAGACCACGCTTACACAACTCTGGTCTCTATCCAGTGCTAAAAAACGTTACGTTGGCACTGAAAGAGCGTTTTGTAAGTTACTTAAAAGACACTAAGATGTGGTAAACCTATCAATGCTTGTTTATTTCAGAGATTTAAATCTCGGCTAGCACGGTCTGAGCATGTGGACCTTAAATGACATGGTACCCTCTCATATGGGTAGCAGGGCATGGTGAAGGTCTCATCCGATCAAGTCTGTGAAGAACGAGCAGAGTTAAGGACAATACAGTGTAATGCTTTCAATACTTAATTGATGCAGTCAACTTTCGTCATTGTATATTAAACCATGCTTCAAAACACGGACATCCGTACTAAACTAAGATACCTAAATCCTCTGTGAAGAGCAGCCACAGCCAGTCGCCTGCTGACATCTGGCGATTGACTGGCAGTCAATACGCCATCTAGTGAATGAAACAAGTGTCACGTAGTTTTCCAGTCATGTATTCCACAGCCATGAAAGAGAAAAGTAAGAAAGTGTGAATAGTCACAAGATTCTGCAGAATTTAAAGACCAGACTTTGGCAGATTGGACAACACAAACACAACCAGATTGGCCAACGACTTTCAAAGACTGCATTCCTGAATCTCACTTGCTGCCATGGGCAGAGTTTCTCTGGGGCTAAATGGAGCTAAGCCCAGTGATGTAGGACTCGAGTCCGGCAAAAGACTCGAGTCCGACTCGAGACCGATTTTCTGCGGACTCGGACTCGGACTCGGGCTGTCAGGACTCGGACTCGGACTCGAAGCCCTGGAGTCGAAATTTGACTCGGTGACTCGGTTTCCGAGTCACGAATTCTCCGTGGAGCAGGCCATTTTGTATTGCCACAACCAATTAAGACATTTCGTCTGCTTTCTTGATCAATCAAGTGACTCAACTCAAACAAAGGAACCCTTGTAGCCCGCGGGTTTAAGTTCGTAATGAAACAACCTGACATTGAAATTATGTCACGGATGGCTGAGCACCGCTGAATATAGGCGAGGGAAGGTAATTACAGGTTTATTTGATGTATAGTCGGTGTTGGGTTACGGCAGGGGCTAGTTGAAATATTTGAACATGAGCCTATAATAAGCTTACCTATATAATAGGCTTGCACAAACAAAACCAGGCATCCATGGCATGCAAAGGGTCTATATCGAGTTTGATTTTTTGACACCTCAATTGACTTGGCATTTATTATGCTGATCTGATCGAACATAGACTTCTAGTCTATCGAAACGTTTATGGTAAGACAAATGAGGATAGGAGGTTGGACGTGTCTATTGGCTACTTGTGGCTGGTGGCTATTAGAACTTCTCTCTTCTTGGAATCGGGCACAGAGGTTTAGGCCTGCATCGCCATTAACAGATCAGATAGGCTTTTACATAATTGGAGGATTGCAACGTGCAGGCAAGGTCGTAGCACTTAGTTGGCCTGTGTTGGGGTATTGGAGTAGCTGATATTATCACAGTGAATAGACGCCATTTCCCAAAACCACAGATTCCGAACATTTACTAGAGTAGAAAATCTAGGCTTAGAGGCATTGCTGATGGGTGGCAGTTTTTTGGCCCCAAATCTCAACATAAGAGATTTCACAAGATGCGCTGTTGAACTTAATTGTGTTTTGTCAGTGGAAGGATATTTGTATCCATTTCATTGCGCCAGATTATCAAAAAAGTTATCTAATTCAGTATTTTTAAAGTTCAATTCTGATAAAAACACTAAAAATTCCATTAGCATAATTAGTGTTGATATTTTTTATGTCATTAAGTTGAGTGTTTCAGTGGATCTTGATGTCACTGGACTCGGACTCGGACTCGATCCTTAGTGACTCGGACTCGGACTCGAACTCCTTTGGACTCGGACTCGACTCGGACTCGGCTTAGCAGGACTCGGACTCGGACTCGGCCCAGGTGGACTCGACTACATCACTGGCTAAGCCCCTACAAGAAGATCCAGATTAAACTTTTTACCATGAAAATGGTATTCCTTTTCGGGGTTAGCCCCCCCACCCCCAATAAGGCCCAGACTCGGGGTCAGCCTCCCAAGAACGGAAACCAAACTCCGCCCATGCTTGCTGCCCTTAATGAAGCCCAACAGCATTGAGCTATATGAATGATCTAGTGACTGCTGAAGTCATATGAGAGAGTATCTGCAAAGAAGTGAAGCGTGCCTCCCTCTGAATTGGGTGTTTGAACGGAATAACTTGCATTTTCAAATAAAGTGTTAACTGAATACTGTTGCAATCATGGGAATGATGAGCTGCTAGAACAAAATAGAACAGCAGAAACCATTGACAGACTCTATAAAGTGCCATTAAATTATGGCATTAATTATCAAGAATTTCAATCTCTCTCTGTCTCTGTCTCTCTGTCTCTCTGTCTGTCTGTCTGTCTGTCTCTGTCTATCTCTGTCTGTCTGTCTGTCTCTGTGTCTCTCTCTTCATGTCTTTCGATCTGATGCTGGTCACATCAACAGTCAGAATGTCTACTGATAGAAATCTTAAGGGTAACATCTATTTGTAAGAAGGGCAAGCACGAAACAGAAATAGGTTAAAAGTGCAGATCTTCGTGAACTGTAATGCAGAATAATCTTAAATGGATTCTTTGCTCCTCAACGAGAGTCCGATGCAATGTCTGCACGATGAGCACAACAAGCTGACCTAGCTGAGTAGCACTTTACTTTGAAGTCTACATCAGTCATCGCTATCATAATAATTATCATTAAAGAATTGCATCACTGTTTTTCGAGAAACATGTTCAAACATCTGCCTCCTGTGCTTCCTTGCTACGGTTTATAAACCATAGGCAAAACTAGAAAAAGTTCAGCAACTCTACATTGTATCAACCTCCTATCTATCAATCATCAACATCATTATTCCAATCATAATTATCGTTATCATCGTCGTCGTCATCATCTTTACTTTAAGTTCTTGCAGCCAGCCATTAAATGTGGGGATGGTGTGTTGTTAGAATCCATGTGTTTCCAGCGAAAACTGAGATTGTTCGGACATATAACTGCAGAAAGAAAGATGACAGAAAGATCAAGACTCCGATGTTTGCAACAATGGAACGCAACAACAAAAGAGGAAAGTCGCATCGAAAGTGGACGGATGACATTATGGATTGGTGTGGAAAAGACCTGCAGAAGCTTGGACATGCGGCTCAGGACAGACTCGAGTGGAGACTGGAGAGACATTGGGAGGAAGGCATCGAACAAATACGGACATTGAGCTCACAGTTGTTGATGATGACGATGATAATGATGATGATGGCCCCAGCCATTGGCTTAGCACTGTGCGAATGAGTGAACTCAACTTTCCCTGGTCACTTTTCCATGTTCAATGCCACACATCCATTTTATAAGTTTAACTATGTCTCAATTTATATTTTCAATCCAATCAAGTTGTCTTAATCTGATCACAAATGTCTTAATAGACTTAAATGCCTTTACTATCAGAGCAGCACTAAAGCTTTTCAATAAAAGTTTCTGGTCTGCTGTCTTTGAAGGTTTCAATCAGTAACTAAATTTCATGGATAGATTGTGCTGCAAGGCTAACTGCCTGTTTCTTAGTTGCATGCTGCTGGATGAGTGCTACAAACAGACTCTAAACAAACGTTGAATTACAACTCCAGACGCTAGATGTCACTACTGTTTCTTTCCCTTTGTTTGGACAGTTCAGGAATTAGATCTCTATCCAGCCGATCAACAATTCAAGCTACGAACAAGATGTCAGCCTTAAACTCATAGATCAATGCTGTAACTTAATCTCTAGTTCCATTCCACTCAGCTGTTTATTTTGATTTTAGTAACTCAGTCCACAAACCTTCTGGTTTAACTTTCACCAGTCATTACTACTTTATTAAATGTAAACATCATTCTTGCAGCAGCTGCTCTTAGACACGGGAACTCCTAAAAACTTCAGGTCCATTCAATCAAAACTGCAAACTTTCTTCTTTCAATTTAGACTAATAGACCTTAGTCTTGAAACTGTTATAAATGCTCTTGGTTTCACTTGTACCGAGTGCCATAGAAGTTACACTTTAAAACTGAGGTTCATAACTTTTCTGCAAACAATGCACCTAAACTTGAAGAAAATTTCATGACCAACCATGCAAAGTCTGTCATATGTGAATATTGATAAATTGACAAAATTTTGAAGTCAAAATGGTTTCTTAACATTAATTAGCTAGTACCCAGTATGCCTTGCAGTGAATGGAATTTTTGCACCTGGATTTTTCTTTCGGTCAAATTAAAAATTTTACTCCCCAGTTTTTACAAGTACAAAACATTAAAGCACATGCTGAGACCAGTTTGTTCTGTTTCTTGTTCATTGCTACCAACATCTGATTCCATATCATCATCAGCTACATGTGACATGTAATGTACATGTAAGATAAAGATCATGGCCACACCAGATTGTGATAAAATAGAATAGATAATTAGAGTGCTACGGATTCTCACAGCTTATATCAGCTAAACTAAGTAAGTCGGTGCAATGCAAACAAGACAAGTTTTTGCGACACACCAACGACCAATTTTACGTGACACCAGCGTAATGATCATTGAGATGCATAGTACTTTTCATGGTATAAACGGAATGCCGAAACACATGATATTTTGACAAGAACTCTACTTTCCCTATTCTAATTCTGTTGCACTGTGAATATGCTTGATCCTGCGACTTCACTTCTTGGGTGCTGTAGAAATCTTCAGATTATGCCAAATTTACAATTGTTGCCTTCAATTTAGCAAGATTGAGCCGGAATATTCCATCAAGAAAATGCAAGAATGAACATCAGATGCTGAAGAAAAGATGGCAAAGTTGTCATCTTTTCTCTGCATCAAAAAAGGTAAAGCAACCGTATGGAGGCAGAAAAGAGAAATCAGATTTAAACCAAAGACTTGTCAATTCACAACAGAAGCCTCACGTGATCCTTCTGCCATTCACCAAAAGAGCTTTCAGAAAAGCATGAAGGATTAGATACTAGTACCTGAGAGAGACTTGAGATTAGAGAAGAAGAGAATTGTCCTCCAACAATTATCTGATCTCCAGAATGATAATCAGGTCCAGACAGGTTGATGAGTCTTGAAAGCACATGAATTATCTTACCCACCCCCCCATCCCCCCTCAGTCAGTGGATTGAATTTCACAGGCTATGATGTTCAAGATTCATCCACTGAATGTAAAGATCTGTTAAACACCGGTTTCCATTAGATGCGACGGCAGTGTAAATTGAATCATCAGATTTCCTGGAAGCATTTCCCTTCCTCCCACAGCACATAATTTTTATATGCATCTCTCCTGTCGACACCCACTCGTAAACAAGAACAAGAAACACTCTCTCTCTCTCTCCTCTCTCTCTCCTCTCCTCTCTCTCTCTCTCTCTCTCTCTCTCTCTCTCTCTCTCTCTCCTTCTCTCTCTCTCTCTCTCTCTCTCTCTCTCTCTCTCTCTCTCTCTCTCTCTCTCTCTCTCTCTCTCTCTCTCTCTCTCTCTCTCCGTTTGCATCACTCTGTCTCTCTCTCTCTCTCTCACACACACACACACACGCATATGTGCATGCACATTGCACACACACATTTCAGCAGAGGAAAGACTAGAACTGGAAGTAGACGTGGAAGAAAAGAAGGAAGAGTAGAACAAGGTTGAAATGGAGAGAGGGTGCATGGAGGATGAGGAGAAGGAGCAGAAAGAGAGTCAATAGCAGAGTGTGGGGTGAAGCCGATCTAAATGTGGATGAGCAATGAGCATTGGAAGCAGCAGAAGAGCAGATGTAGTGAGGAAAGCAGCACAGGCCATGCATTGCAAAGTGGTAATAATTATGGCAGTTGAAGGCAGAAGTCAAAGGAAATACAAACGAGAAAGCAGAGCTCAGTCGACTAACTGCCACCTATTTATTGCCTGGCTTCATGCAAATGACATCATCTACTCATGCATTTCATATGACATTGCACGAAGGTTTCAGGCCAAACATGGAATGCCTACTTACCAAGAGCGTCTACAATGAAGCAATTTCAATGGTTTCCATTGGAATATGGCCACATTTTTTAAAGAATTAACAAACTTAAGTAATTCTTTATTTTTGGGGTCAACCGTCTTTGCTAGGACCCAAAAGTAACCCAAACACCAGATAAATCAACGTCTGCCCCCTCCCTCCCCAGTTATTTTCTACAGTTTTCAACGACTGCTCTAAACGACATTAAGCTGATAAATTAATGAGGGGTCTTTCCTGCAACTGACAGCAGACATTTATTTTAAAAGTTAATCATTCATGATGGTGGACAGAGTCTGCCCAGAGTCATGATGACAACCCTTATGACAATGATCGTGGAAAGGCATGTGTGTGTGTGTGTGTGTGTGTGTGTGTGTGTGTATTGTGCATGCGTGTGCGTGCGTGTGCATCCCTCATCTGCTGCTGCTGCTGCTGTGCTCACTGTGTCAACAGATGCTGAACGGAAGAGAGGCATAATTGGCGTCGTTTTGTGATAACAGAAGTGGTACCAATTGTAGCTGACCGAAGGCTCAGAGCAAATGGCAATTAATGATTAGGACACACACAAAATACATGTGTACTTCTGTAGGATGATGATAACATTATACACAATGCAGACAAATACTTTTGGTTAGGGACTTTCTCAAGGAAGCAACACGCTGAGTCAAGGAAAAGGCAACACTTTAGAAGAGGATTTCAACTCAATTCGAATCTGCCATTTCCTATGTCCAAAGATATTGAAGGTTTTTTGAAAGTTTTGTTTAGATTTTCTAAACATGTTTTCGTTATTATTAGCCATTAATTTTTTTCCAGTTATGATTTTTGGCTGATTGCGCTAGTGTCAGTGGTTATTTCATTATTGTTTTCCTCAGATTTCAAATTAGGTCTAGTCTCAGTTAACTGTAACCTTGAGTTTTCCCTAAGACATGTTTTCTTTAGTTTAGCTAACAAAATAGCGCTAGTTGAATCATGCTACATTGTTATCTTTCTCAAGAAACATATCACATTGCTACAACATGAATCAAAGCAGTATAAAATTAATATTCAAAATAAACCAATTCTAAACTATGATATGATTGATTTGTGCAAGCAGTCTCATCATCACACAACAATATCCAAATGAAATGATGGTCCCAACATCAACATCATCATCATCATCATCATCATCATCATCATCATCATCATCATCATCATCATCATCATCAACATCATCATCATCATCAGTCACACGTCTGTCGAAAAAGAACGCTGGTCCAAAAGAAAAGTCTGTTGGCATTGAGCAGAATGAAGAAACAAAAAAAATTAAAACAAGAGTGGACGATGATTTGAATGAAATCAGTCTGGTGCCACATTGCACACTCAATGTCACTCATGTACAAATGAGAATATGGGGGCAGACTCAAAAGATGACAGATGCGCCTGGCTGCCCGGATGCTGCTACTGCGAACAGCCACAACCACCACCACCACCACCACCACCACCACCACCACCACCACCACCACCACCACCACCACCACCACCACCACCACCACCACCACCACTACCACCACACAACCACCACCACCACCACCACCACACCACCACTGCAGACGATAGGTTGTCATCTGTCTCCCTCTGCCAACAGACTGCCATCATCATCATCACCGTTATTAACAGGAAGACCAACTGTCGGGCGCCACATAATGAGACAAAAAAAACAGATGGATCAATAACAGCCACCACCACACAACTACATAGAAGCTACACCACAGTTCACGTCCACACACATCTGCACTTCTAATGTAAGTATCAAAATGATTTAAGCGCCTGATCACAACAATAATCTAAGAACAATGAAGGCATCACAAAAACCCTACAGAAGATTCAAGAAGAAGTATATACACTGTGTCCGGATAAATTCCAAGGCTCTACGGAAAATATAAAAATAATTAGTAAACATTGATGGATTTTTAAAATTCCAGAAACAGTTTAATCCTGAAATATTTTGGAACTATAATTTATGTTCGAAATGTCCGCCATTGGCTTCCACGCATGCTTCGAGACGTACACGCCACTGACTAACAGCAGCATCGACGACCAGTTGATCAAGTTCATCCCAAGCATTAACAATTCGCTCGCGGAGTTCTTCGATGTTTCTGACCTTTGTCTTGTATACTTTTTCCTGCATTACTAATAAATTACAAAGAATTTTGTTGGTAATTATGTACGGATCAAAAAGGTTTTAAAATTTTCTAATTGATTATTATCTACTATAGTTTTTTCATTCATATATTAGAGCCTTGGAATTTATCCGGACACAGTGTATATATATATATATGTATGTATATATATATAATTATATATAGTCTATAATACCGCTAGTCATTGTGATCCACAGCAGAACTACAAATAGCCAAGAATGGAAAAGATCAGCCCCGCACTTCCACCCCCTCCTGCGAGGACCAGGTTCATTCTGATAATTTATCATCTTCTCTGGGGCACCAACATGAAAAAACGATGTCATCTTAATTGTCAAAGAAGGGAAAATTGCTGTCTTTATCTCTCACAGAATTCCACAACAACACAAGTAAAAATAGGAATATATAATATTTATATAAATTATATATATATATATTATATATATATATATTGTATATATATATATATATTCAGCTCAATCTTCACAATCTAAATGTTATTATTTGTTTAATACTCTGTAGCTTCTGTCATGCCAGTGTCTAAAGCACATTGCACAAAGCATCAAACCCCACACTCAACCCAACCACCCTTTCCTACTTTCTAAATTGAAAAAATAAGAAAGGGAAAAGCATTCATGTTTCTCTTTTAAAGTTAACACTTTGCAATTATTTAGTTACAAAGTTTTTTCAGTTTCTATTACAGTTACAGTTATTCGGCATTTTTCAGTTTAAGTTTTAGTGACAGTTAGCTGCCAAACATTTTCCAGTTATTTTTCTATTTCAGTTACAGTTTCAGTTGATGTAAATAACACTGTCTCTGTTTCTGTGTCTTTAACCCTTTAATGCCGGAGGGTATAGGATTTCCCATACATTTTACTACACTCTCAGCATCAAAGGGTTAATGCTACAATCCTACACCGTGAGGCATAAAAATCAAAGCTACTAGAAAAATTGCTATAATTTTAACAATATTCAAACAATGTCAATGAAATTCAGGAAAATTATAGCCAAATAGCAGTCAGTGTAAATACATTTACCGTTTTTTACTCTAACTGCCCGCCTTTTGCTTCTACGCATGCGCGAAGTCGCTTGCGCCATTCACGCACCGCCAAGTCAATAATTCGCTGGTCAAGATCGTTTCAAGCTTGCATTAATCGCTTACGAAGATCTTCAATATCACGGACCTTTGTTTTGTACACCATTTCCTGCATGCATCCCCATATTTTATAATCGACGGGATTCAGATCTTGGCTGTTAGGGCCATGTTGCTGGAAAGAGAAATATTGCAGCCGACCGCCTTTTACGCACACGTCCGACGTTTAGCAAATCCCTGATGGAACCATTCGGTGTTTCTTCTCTGAGGCGCACGTCAATTCACTTTGTTGAACCGGGGGTAAAAATCAACGGCCAATACTACAGAGATGTTTTACTGATGGAATGCCTTCTACCTGAAATTCGAGAACTCTGAATGTTACATTTTCCAGCAAGGTGGTGCTCTAGCGCACGGAGCTCGAGAAACGGTGCATGCACTTCTGACGAATGAAGCTCCTGACTTCATAATTATTACGCTATGGGCCCCCTAACAGCCCAGATCTGAATCTCATCGATCATAAAATAAGAGGATCCATGCAGGAAATGGTGTACAAAACAAAGGTCCGTAATGTTGAAGATCTTCGTAAGCGATTAATGCAAGCTTGGAACGATCTTGACCAGCGAATTATTGACTCGGCGGTGCGTGAATGGCACAAGCGACTTCGCGCATGCGTAGAAGCAAAAGGCGGGCAGTTAGAGTAAAAACTGTAAATGTTTTTACATTGACTGCTATTTGGCTATAATTTTCCTGAATTTCATTGACATTGTTTGAATATTGTTAAAATTATAGCAATTTTTCTAGTAGCTTTGATTTTTATGCCTCACGGTGTATAGTTTAGTTTACAGTCAGTTTGCTATGCTTTTTTAACTTCTGGCTCTTTTCCATTTTGTTTTGTTGTCGTTTATTAATGCTGATACTAACCGTTAAAAAAGGTGACGACTATAAGAAACATTTTAAGCAAAGTAGCAGCTGAAAAGCAGGAAGTGGTGTGCGGAAATATTTTTTATGAAACAGCAGTATATGTTGCTTGTTTATAATATGTGTACTTGTTATACATGTAGCGTCCCTTCAAGATGAGTAGCGCTCCCGACTACAGCATGGACACTGAATCGCAGTTTCACGCCGAAGCGCTGAGCATTTGCAAGTGAAGGACTTGCTCAAGGTTCCTACACAGCAGCTTGAGACAGCAGCTTGAGGCAATGTTGCTGGCAATGATGGTGAAAAACATGAATGTGGCAATGGATAGGGAAATGCGACAAATTTTTGAAATCATTGTATAGCAAACATAAAGATGCGCGTGCGAGTCTGCTGTTGAATGAGAAGCAGAAGAGACAACGTGATGACAAAGTCAAAGCCATTCAATCCAAGTGCTTAAAGTGACGAATAGATATGTAATACTTCCCCTTCCTGTGGAAATTAAATATTAAATTATCTTTCCATTTATTCGCGGGGAAATCATATAATTACGTGCATCACTCTACATACATCTGGACACTGAAAATAATCACCAACTGTAACTGAAAAATTATAGCTGAAAACTGCTGGAAAATTAGGCTGCAGTTAATTGTAACTAAAAAATCAAAAATAAAGTAACTGTAACAGAAACTGCAAAACCATAACTGGAATAACACTGCACAGCGAGACAGTCTATGTTTGGCAGATAGACAATTTTAAAAAGGTTAGTTTATAGCGAAATGACAGTACCAAATGAACAGAAAGCAGAACTTAAAAACTGGGTCCAGAGGCTGAAATCTATACTAAAACCCTCCAAATCATCACAAATTCATCATATTTTTTATCATCATTACGAGCTGAAAAATGTTAGAAATTACTGAGCAAATTCTGTGGTTTTTTAAAATTGTTCTCCGAAATGATGATGCAGCAAATTATGAGGCTGGTGAGATTTACGGTCGCAAGAGCGAATGCAGATACGAAGGTTTCTACAGCTGCAGTCATCTCAACATAGAAATTAAACATGTAGTATTCACTCGTTCAAATAAAACGAAGTTTTGAAGTCATCAAAACAAAGTTAATTGCATTAAGGACTCTAAAAAACTTATGTCCATACAGTTCTGAAGAGATTCCCAACTTTACATCCATGAATGAGAGCTCTGAAACAAAGAAGCAGGTCTACACAAATTCTACGTTATTTATACATAGAAATAATGCAGTAGCTACAGCTGCTCTCATCCTCAATACACACACACATACACACACACACACACACACACACACACAACAGATGTGTGTGGATCATGTTCTGGAAGGCCATACACAACAGACTACTCATAAGACCACGACACACACACTGTGGTTACAATATCTCTTATCAACTCTACACATTGCTAATACTCTTCTGACAGCCAGCAGCTGATGCATAAGCAATCACAGCAACAGCAGCAGCAGTAGTAGCACCGACAGCAGCAGCAGCAGCACTTGAAAATAAGCTGCACTCAGCCTACTAAAATGTTGTGCAACAATTCTGATTATGATTATCAGCATTCTACAAACATCTATGGCAAACTTTAAGGCAGACACACAAGTTCCAAGCAGTGGCATAAATTCAAATGTTCGGACCAATATTACCGGTATATTATGCAGATTACTTCAATTATGCATAAACTATGTTTGTACGGTAAGTTGTACTTCATCATGTTCTAATTCAATAAATCTGGAAATTTTCTATGGAATTTGCTATTACAATGCACAACATATCAATCAGTACTTGCTCATAAGTAAGTCACATTTCCAAATCACAATCCTAGGGTCAAGATGATTGAAGACGCAAGTCTGGAAGATGATGTGCCAGAGAAAAGCATTTTAAAACAGACATTGGACTTTACTCCTGACCTAATTGACCAGCAGAACAGACACAGACTGGCAGCCAATTACAGAGATGAGAAACAAAGGAATAAAGAAAGACAATGGAGAAATGTGTTGCAACTTGCGTACTTTCATCAAAGCCCGCTTCAATGACTTATGAAGCAATTGCAGCTGATGCAAATTTATCGTTTTATGCCATTATTAAAGTTATCAAGATGACAAATATAGAGCATTAGCTAATTGAATCAATGCCTTCTTCAATACATCGTCTTTTATGCATGGAAGCATGTATGTATGTATCAAGAAAAAATAATATAATATAGAGCATTTTATTTTCAAGTAACTTGCATCATGTCCTGCATGTGAAAATGAATGGATCTGTAGGTTGCTTGAGAATGAGAAACTGGAATGCAATATGATAGGCAGCCCCAACTGATGTGATGAGTCAGTTGAGTCAGAGCCATTTGACAGCAGCTACATATCCAGGTGAATGGAAGTAAACCAATCGAATTAGTGCAGCTGTTGGAGCTGCCCTTGAGCTTCTCGTTTTAGAGGCACTCAAAAGAAGCTCATGATCGAAACCTGCCAAACAGTTGAGCTGTAGAGCAGCAACCGAGAGAGATAGAAATGAGAAACAATTTTACAAAGAAATTTGATTTGTAACTGGTTTTCATTTTCTTAATTGGCTCTATAGAAAATCTCGCTAATTTTAAACTGGCATTGTCAACAAAGATGGCAGTCGCTCAGATTCCGTGATGTTTCCCACATCAAAATTGCTTATGAGGTAACATTGAGGTTCCGTAATTCACTCGTCTCGTTCGTTCGTTTTTCATTTTCACCGCCATAAAATGTTAAAATTTGACAAAATGCACGACAATCAATGTTGCCCTCAAAGTGCTGCATGTCGATATCTATCATATCATGTCGATATCTATCGTATCATGTCGATATCTATCGTATCATGTTGATATCTTTCGTATATTGTTGTCAACAACCTCGTGTATATATAACGAGCAGTATGGTAGATAACAATTATTTCTTGCAAATAGTTTGCTCTCACTGCAATCGTTAAGTCAGCACAAATGCATAAATCATCCATTATAATTTTCAAAACTAATTTTGTTAATGAATTCGACTATCGATTAACATCCCTAATCTGCGTGATAAATGTCCACACACACATCTCTGTAATAATTATTGTCCTGTAGACCTTGATCTGGTCTTAATTGAGATCCCATTCCTTCAAATGTTGCAATTATTGGTGCACTGAGATTAGCTTCTAAGCAGCATGCTAGATAAACTACAGAACTTTACAGTCTGTGTCACACACATAGAAATACAAAGGAGCACAACTGTAAATGTGTGTGTGTGTGTGTGTGTGTGTGTCATTGCAAATCGTTCCCAGTGGATGCTTCATGTACTAAAATGCTGGATAAACCAGCAGGACATTAGTCACAGCTGCAGCAGCAGCAGCAGCCACACAAAGGAGGTAGCAGAGGATGATGCATCCTCACAGGCATCCTCCAACTCACTCAGCATCCTTCAATGCACACCTGATGCTGATTGTTCATCCCATCATCATCAGCAGCAGCAGCATTGTCCTCATCAACAGGACCATTAAAAAGTCTTTAACATTGTATATTGCATACAAGTGACCAAATTATTACATCAACAGAATTTATCTCATGAAAGTCGATGGGGGCAGAAATGATCTGATGCAGCGGTTCTCAACCGGGGGTCCGCGGACCCCTGGGGGTCCGCAGCGACGTGCTTGGGGGTCCGCGAGCAAGTCCTGAAAATTATACATTTCTTAGTTAAAAACGTAGAAACAGTCAAACAGATAAATATTTGGGCAATACTTCGATATTTCCTCATTTCAATGGCGACACGAAACTAATAATACGCTGATTAATGACAAATTCATCTGTTTTAGATGGGTCGGTTTGTTTCAGTCTCTAGATAATATATAGGATAATAGAGTCGCACAGTCGCGATAATGCGCCAAAGGCGCAAAATTTTATTGGGGGTCCGTGACCGTGGCCCAAAATTTAAAAGGGGTCCGTGAGTCTGAAAAGGTTGAGAACCGCTGATCTGATGAATGCTGTTTAGTGCAACTGTACATATGGATGATGATAAAAGGACAGGAAGGCAATGGGATCGTCCGTCTTTTTCACCTGGAAGAAACTGATCAATAAATCAGACAGTGGTCGGCTGTGCTGCCTCGTCACTGGCTGCAGCAGATGCACGACGACGATAGACAGCAGCAGCAGCAGCAGCAGCAGCAGCAGCAGCAGCAGCAGCAGCAGCAGCAGCAGCCGATGCGCCTCACAAGAGGAACAGCCTCTGCAGCTGGAGGAGACGACGTGGCTGCTCAGACAGGCTTAATGGATACAGATGATACAAAGAGGTTTCATGTTCTCCTAGGAACACTGGCTGCTTCTTAGTACATGGAATAAGTGCATACAATGCACAACTCATAGTGATAAGAGGACAGGAACCCTGTGGTCTGGTCAGTGTCTATTCCAGAGGATCATATACTGAACAGACCAAATCATAATCCCAACACATACAATTCCACCACAACAACAACAACAACAACAACAACAACAACAACAGTGAGAGTTGGCCTATTACTGTGCAACATCTGCTTTTCAAGGACCTTACTCTGCACCACTAGCATATCTAGGCAGCAAAATTTCAAGCGATGCGACGTGTTCAGTCGATGTTAAGTCCAGGCTGGCCATGGGTATGGCGGTCATGGTGAAGCTTACGAAGGTCTGGAAAAACAAGTCCATTAGTACTCAAACCAAGCTTCGTTTGATGAAATCCTTGGTCTGGTCAGTCGCAACCTATGGTTGCGAATCATGGGTGCTCAAAAAGGCGGAGGAAAAGCAGATACAGAGTTTCGAGAACAAATGTACCCGTAAGCTTTTGCGCATTTCTTGGACGCTCAAGCTTACCACAGAGCAGGTTTATCGGCTTGCCGGAACTTCACCAGAGCTCTTGGGTTCCATCAAGGCTCGCAAACTCTCCTATTTCGGTCATATCATCAGGATTCCCCAGGATTGCGTGGAAAAAGCCATTATGCTGGGTCACGTGGAAGGTTATCGACGCAAGGGTAGACCGCGTATTTGCTGGATTGACAACATTCTTGCTTGGTCCCGTCTTTCCAGATCCAATCTTCTCGCCGCTGCACGCGATAGGAGGCAGTGGAGAGCTTTAGTCCATGCATGTGACCAACCGTCGCGCAGCGACGTCGGTGACTGACATGACATGACTCTGCACCACACAGAGGTGTATGTCAATAGACAGCGTACCTTTCAACCAACTTTCGGATCATAAACAATGATTCCCACTGATGACTCTTTAACTCTTAGGCTCCTTAGAGTGTTTCTGACACTAAAATGAATCTCGTCATGACTCATTAAGCAGATATATTTACACAACTTCTTGGCATTGGATGGCATCAGATAAACTGGTCACAGAACTTGGTGAATGTAATTTTACGATTGAGTGGAATCAATTTTTCATTTGAAGACTGACATTGCAATACACTGCTGGTCCAGTGCTGCATCACCCAGAAAGACGAGTGCTGCTGCTGATGCTGCAGAAGAAAGGCGCATACAATGACCTGACCAGAATATATACATGCAGTACACCTTCATCGTGTCATCTGAAGTGCCACTAACAATGAAGAAGCTAACAAAAGAAGCATTTGAGATTGCAGAATCTATCAGGATCACTCATGATGGATACACATCAATGGCCATCAGCCATTGATAAGAAGAAGAAGTCATGCAATGTCAGCTATTGTACATCATGAAGAGATGAGGAGGAGGAGGAGGATTAGAGGATAGCAGACACTCGGAAAGCCATTCTATTATTATCTGCATGAGTGTCATAGTTCTAAACAAGATGACTTCAAATGGCTTTAGATTTATACGACAGACTATACCTATCATTACCTCAAACGACTCTCATCTGAACATGGTCAACCGGAATGGATTGCGTGCAAAGGGTCAAGCAACTCCCAAAGCAATGACCAATTGGTGTTTTGCAACAGACTGCATATATTGTGTACATGACGTTGTAGGCTCAACAGACAACCAATGTTTCCTCTAAGTTAAGCAATGTACGGTAAGCAAAGCAATCCAATGGAATCAGTGGATTCAACATCCGATCAGTGCTCAGTATCACATCACCTACCACCTTCCCTCCTTCCTTTCTTCAACTCTTCCTCCATCCAGCACAGGGGCGGATCCAAGGGGCTGATCCGGCAATTCCAAAAGTGCATAGGACATGGGCCTTCCCCCACCTCCATTTGGTTTCAACAAGCTTTGAAATCAATGCAGCTAGATAAGACGAGAGAGAAAAAGTAGCATACGACTAGAGAGGTCATAGTATATTTCCAAAAGATTATGATGAGACGACTAAAAGAAAAAGGTCATCAGTTCTTTTGTCAGGAAAAATTGGTATAGTTTCGAGACATTTCGACCAAATAAATGACGAAAACAAAAAAAATCATCAGATTTTTCTGACAAAGATGACCGAAAATGTTGGCCTGCCCCACAGTGCATGACAGGAGGGACTATATAGCTGCATCCAGTAAATTGATGTCTGGCATCAATGCTCCTCACGTCATCCCATGATAACACGACATATATAATGCAACAGAAAATGACCAGCATTAGTAAACGAACTCAAGATGTGTGAGTATTGTGTATTATGCTCAGCCACAAACTCTTGTTCAACACAATGCAATACTGTTTTCGCACAAGCCATTTACAAGTCTGCTGCCAGGACTGTTTGATTCTGTGCAGTTGATCATCAACTGAAGCAGGCAGTCATCTGCAGCAGCAGCAGCAGCCCAGCTAAACCAGCATCCCATCAGAATCATCAGCTTCTAGAATCAACATCATCACAGTCCGCATCAATCTGTTTTATTAAGCCAGAGCTCAGTAAGGCCAGAGAAGCAGAAGGACAAATGGATGGAGGAATGGCTGGAAGGATGGAAGACAGGACAAATGGATGGAGGAATAGCTGGAAGGATGGAAGACAGGACAAATGGATGGAGGAATGGCTGGAAGGATGGAAGACAGGACAAATGGATGGAGGAATAGCTGGAAGGATGGAAGACAGGACAAATGGATGGAGGAATGGCTGGGAGGATGGAAGACAGGACAAATGGATGGAGGAATGGCTGGAAGGATGGAAGACAGGACAAATGGATGGAGGAATAGCGGGAAGGATGGAAGACAGGACAAATGGATGGAGGAATAGCAGGAAGGATGGAAGACAGGACAAATGGATGGAGGAATAGCGGGAAGGATGGAAGACAGGACAAATGGATGGAGGAATAGCGGGAAGAATGGAAGACAGGACAAATGGATGGAGGAATAGCGGGAAGGATGGAAGACAGGACAAATGGATGGAGGAATAGCGGGAAGGATGGAAGACAGGACAAATGGATGGAGGAATAGCGGGAAGAATGGAAGACAGGACAAATGGATGGAGGAATAGCGGGAAGGATGGAAGACAGGACAAATGGATGGAGGAATAGCGGGAAGGATGGAAGACAGGACAAATGGATGGAGGAATGGCTGGAAGGATGGAAGACAGGACAAATGGATGGAGGAATGGCTGGATAGATGGAAGACAGGACAAATGGAAGGATGAAAGACAGGACAAATGGAAGGATGGAAGACAGGACAAATGGAAGGATGGAAGACAGGACAAATGGATGGAGGAATAGCTGGAAGGATGGAAGACAGGACAAATGGATGGAGGAATGGCTGGAAGGATGGAAGACAGGACAAATGGATGGAGGAATAGCTGGAAGGATGGAAGACAGGACAAATGGATGGAGGAATGGCTGGAAGGATGGAAGACAGGACAAATGGATGGAGGAATAGCTGGAAGGATGGAAGACAGGACAAATGGATGGAGGAATAGCGGGAAGGATGGAAGACAGGACAAATGGATGGAGGAATAGCGGGAAGGATGGAAGACAGGACAAATGGATGGAGGAATAGCGGGAAGGATGGAAGACAGGACAAATGGATGGAGGAATAGCGGGAAGGATGGAAGACAGGACAAATGGATGGAGGAATGGCTGGAAGGATGGAAGACAGGACAAATGGATGGAGGAATGGCTGGATAGATGGAAGACAGGACAAATGGAAGGATGAAAGACAGGACAAATGGAAGGATGGAAGACAGGACAAATGGAAGGATGGAAGACAGGACAAATGGATGGAGGAATAGCTGGAAGGATGGAAGACATGACTAATGGATGGAGTAATAGCTGGAAGGATGGAAGACAAAAGAAATGAAGAAATAGAAGGATGGACGAAGGATGGAATTATTGATTCAAGAATACACATAATCAGCTGTTAAAGTCCTTTGAGTAATATCTGCTTTCCTTATGATGACTGCTTTGGATCAGCAACAGACACAATAATCATTTCCTATTCCACATGTTTCCATCTGCAAGAAACTCATTGCTCATATTCTTCCTGGCTTAGATATCATTATTATTACTATTATTAAATAAATTTGCAATGCACGCAAGGTCACACCGAAATGTGAATATGAGGCGTGGATATAGTCAGCCACCAGAGGAAGATGCAGTTAGAGATCCATGTGCTTGAAAGCCAAGGAGAAATAGTGAGTTTTGAGCCACTTTTTGAAGAAAGTGAAATTGAGCTACGAAGAGAGAGCGAGCGGAAGTCGATTCCATTCCCTGGGTGCAGAGGCATTGAATGCACATGAACCCATAACTGTTTTACATCGGGGTTCAGCTAAAAGACTTGTTTCCGATGATTGCAGGCAACGAGGAGGAATGTAAGGACTGAAGGTATAGGGAGGTGTGTTGGTACTGAGAGATTCTTAGGTCAAACATGAAAATTTTAATCTTATCCTGTACTGAATAGGAAGCCTATATGAAGCTAACTTAGATTAGATAACTTAGCTCTTTCTTGCTGTTCAGCCAGTTCATACACTGAAAAAGCTTAGACCATAAAGCTCTCTAAACATTCATTTTCTACAAGCAATGATCGTAATGTAATGTAATTAGAAATTTCTCTAGCGCCACTCTCAGCCGAGGCCATTCAGTAGCGTTCTCAGTGCGATAACCTCTAGAGAAAAAAAAGTCTTAAGAAGAGAGATGTATAGATAGTAATCCTGAAAGTAGGGTCCCATGCAGAGTGGGGGGGGGGGGTAGATAATTGTTATTCCTAAATATTTTACTGATTTGTTGTTGTTTCTTTGTGTGAGATATATTTTTTACACGGTTTGCTAAATTGCGATTTAACTTTACAATTATGAGTCATCATGGTCTACACCAGGCCGGTGGGATCGCGTGATTTCTGCTGCAACATCTTGGGGACTTTCTCGTAATCGGCCACACATACTATTTTTAGTTCAACCAATCACAGCCGATATAGATGGTCTATTTTTAGCTCAATCAATCACAGCTCATGAAAGAACCACCAATCCCAGAAGAGAAACTATAGAAGTTCAGGCTTCAAAAAAAGCTCAGACAACATGCGTAAATACAAATTACATTACATCATTAGACAGTAAACCATATGGACATTTAATTTAACTGTTCGGCGTGTTTAGAGACATTCTCGATTAAGTATTAATGGTGCAAATAATTGGAAAGTCGTGATCATGTAAAAATTATTATTACTATTTTCAACTGACGAACGTAAATACGATGAATCATCTAAGTACTGTTCTTTTATGACGTTTCATTGGTTGAGCTAAAAACAGACCTCAAACCCACAGATAAAATTTCATGTTATACTCTTGTTTCTCCGCTGTTTCAACGTCACTGGGCAGCTCAACATAAGAAGCTCTGTCTAGGAATATACACTCTGCATGCACAATAATTTTACTAAGCTCACAGACCCTACATCTATGACATGATTTTAAGTTGTCTCCTCTAACTGCGTCGGTTTGCAACTTTGCACCGGCGACTGTTATTCCCACCAGGCAACTGGTAGGCAGTTGTAGCTATAGACCACACTAGCCTACATTTAGATAGATTTTGTTGATTTCAATTTTTATGAACGATTCAGGGCTGCTTTCTTTTATCGCAAACATCCCAAGGACTTTCGGTTCGGAGCTGCTTAACCGCAGCAGACGATGATGCTTTGCCTCGCGGCGATAAAGCAGTCTTCGTCCGTCAGGCGGTCTAAGAAGGAGAGCGGCCGACCGACCGACCTGGCAGGCGGCGATGCAATTGCAGCTCGGCGGAATCCGTCTGCTACCGATACGGCGGGCGATGCAAAGCCACGACTGGTCGGTTGGGCAAGACCGAAATCGATGATGAGCAGCAGCATCAGTGTGCGGCAGAGGCAGCAATGAATAAAGTCTTACCTTTGACATGACTGTCTATTTCGACGACGTTCTCCTTGTCTCTTCTGTTCCAGCGCTCCATGCCTATCCACAGCCGGACACGAGACCCAGATGCGGACTATTGTAAGTCTGTAACTATTACAACAATCCAACATTTGCAAAACGTATCAACGAAGCAAAGCCATTGCGTTTTCTAGTTGCCGCTTGGTTGCCGCACGACTCCTCAGACCAAAGAGATTTCATCGCGGAGGAGGCAGCACCACCTAACGACTAATGAATGAACTAATACACACTGCTGCAATCTTTGGCTGCAGTCATGCAGTCAACGACCTTATTATAATAATTATTATGACAAAGATATTAGAGTCTTTAGAATGGTACTCCAAAGACCGAGCGCCTCTAATATCTTTGCTTATAATATTATTATATTACGGCTGCAGTCAAGTTTCCTCTAATAATGAACCATTTAGTGAGTAAATCAGAATCAAAATCATATGATATCAGAAATAATAATTATTATCGCCACCGTTAGGCCTACGCCCTAAGAAATATTATTTAGTCATTTACGAATAATTTGTTAGATTTTTTCAAACTTGAACGTAAATGCTTTTCGGCCGCCCTTAGAAGCCTGGATGATAACAAATCGCTCTCGGTTGAAGCCGCGAAAAACAATTTAGGCTATCTGGTTTTGCACTTGATCGGCAGCAGCTGCTTGCAAAGCTGGGCTTAAAGCCGGCCGTTAGGCTATTGTTGATTAAGTTTCCCATTTTGGTCTTTCCCTATGTAGTGCGTGACCTTGAAATTACGCTGGATCAAGAGCTCACCTTCCCTACTCATATTCACCGCCTCTGCCAGGAAGCCCATGATTCATACTACTACGGTAGGCCTACTACCATGCAGTTGCGCCAGTTCCGCAATGCTGCTCGGTCACTCACCTCGGACACCGTGATCATAATAATTTATTATGATGGCATATGCGCTGCTACACTCATACTCTCCTTCACCACACTGCCCAGCTAGGCTATAGCTAATTGGGTCTAGCCTACCGCTGCTCACTGATCTATGTCGCCCTCCCAGCTGCTAGGTTAATTGGTTTGCCACGACTTAATTGGTCCAGCGCTCTGCCGCATTCATGGTAGGCTATGCGCCGGACCGCCGGCCGGTGCATCCAAAATTTGGTGATGTTTTCGAAAATTTCGGCTCTGGTAATCGTAATTTGCAATTTTCTAAAGCGCTAGGCTACTCAAAATTAAGCCAATTAAGCGCGGGGCATCAGCTATAGCTTATTAGCCTATATATCCTGTAGGCATAATGCTGGATGTTCTTCACTGGCTCCCTTCGACCAGTGTTTCTCGTACAAAGTCGTACCGCATCATCTCTTTGGTCTGGCGCGGTCCTAATTGGGTTTTGCTTCTGTCTTCCCAATCTCTGCAGCCCTACCCTGAGTCAGGCTGAGTGCGCTGACTCGTCACTCTTTCCGTTCTAGGCCTACTTATAGCAGGGTGTGACGCTGATTGTGACCATCGTGCCTTTCCCCAGTTTCGTTACTTTCGTACGCGTTCCTTCTCGAAAAGCCTAATCAAAGCAAACAATGACGTTGGTCTTCTAATAATCATTAATTTTGGCCACGCTTAATAATAATGTTTAGACCTATAGCCTATAGCCTATATAATTGTGTGTAAATAGCAGTGGCGGCGCCAGCTCTAAAATTTCGGCAGGTCGCATCGGGGTCATGGGAACTATTTGGCAGGTCGAAGAAATTGATGATTGAATTTGAAGCACATAGACCTTAACTCTTTTCTTCTTTAATTGAGTTCTCTGCCCCTCGGCAGGTTTCAACTTCCAACGACGCCATTCTTCTCTTCGCTGTGCTTTTCTCTTCAGTTCGTTGTAGGCCTATCCGTCAGTCATCATCCATCCCATCATCATCTGTCTCGGTCTTCATCTCTTTCCTTTTTCCTCCAATCTTCCCTGTCAGTTATCATCTGCAGTTATCTTTTTTTCTCCCACTCTTTGCGGCACCTTCTCACTCGTCACTCGCTCCGTCCAGCTAACATCTCCCATATCATTCTCCATATCCACATCTCAAAGGTTTCCAATCTCTTGATATCCTCTTTTCTGATGGCCCACATCTCCGATCCATACAGTAGGCTACCACACTCCATACCATGGCAGGTACTTTGACGATTAAGTCTATTCTTTAGATCTTTGCTCAAGCCTCTTCTCATCAACTTTCCTCTTTTCGTAAACGCATCTTTCCCAATACTATTCTTCGTTTTCACTATGGCATTTAGCATCTGTTGTTATCATACTTCCCAAGCAGCAGAAGCTCTTGACCTGTTCCACTTCCTCTTCATTTATTGTTATTTTCATTGCTGTCTTCTCCTCCTCTCCTCCACTAATCCTCATAAAAAAATCTTTGTCTCTCCGATTTATCTTTAAGCTTAGATTGTATTTTATTAAGGTCCTATTAACCTATTTAGTTGATCCATCAATTTCTTCAGCCCTCCCGTGTAGTCGCGAGCATTGCTTGGTCGTCGGCAAATCTTAGGGCTACTGGGCTATTACAGTGTATGCGTTTTCAACCCACTTTTATACCCTCTCCATTGCGTTTTTATTAGTTTTTTATGCATAATTAAAGAGGAGTGGTGATAACGCGGGCACCCTTGCCTCATCCTCATAACTGTTACAGTTAGGCCTACTTCTTCCTCCTATTCTTATCATTTCTGTTTGATTCATATAATTATATAATAGGTTTCATATAAACCTCATATCCCATAGACTTAGACTCTTTACCTGCTAGATAAGATCAGACGAAAATTTCAATTGGAAATAATAATTGCACCACAACACTACTGACCTTTTTGGCGAAGAAAAAAAATTAATGTTGATTTTTCATCTAAAACTCTTAAATAAAAGAATGTAAAATATATTAAAAATTCCGAAGTTTTTTAGGCAGGTCATTAGGCAGGTCGTGAGCAAAATAGGCAGGTCAAATGACCTGCCGCGACCTCCCGTAGCGCCGCCACTGGTAAATAGTGTAATAGAAAGTTTTCGAGACTAGCCTAGCCTATATAGGCCTACATCCAAGGATATCAGAGTCTAACTCTAACATCTTTGCTATATCTATATAGGCCTATATTAAATATATTAGGGCCTAATATTAGGCCTATTTATTAAATAAATTTTATTTAATAATAATTTTATTTATTTATTCAAATAATAGTAATATTTCGTTTATTCAAGACAATCAGGTTGACAGACCCCAATTAGGCCTAACTTATTACATGGTTTAATTTGCACTAGAAGAAAGCTAAATAAAAAAAACTGTTTGGTAGCCCTACGTACAGACGGTACGGTATTATAGGTTGAGCACCTTACTATGCATATAGGCCCTACATGTGACAAACAGCACTCACTAGGCCTGCATAATATGGAGCAAGGTCTTATGCCTGCAGGCTTTGTTTTGTTAGCTGTCGACAAAAGTTATATCCATTTTTAGCTGTTTATGTGTCAACTGCTTGCGAACACGTTATAACCGCGTTCAGTGCGTAGAGAATCTCTACTAGAGATTTTGTACTAAATTTTAACGAGGAAGAAATTTTTAGTCATCTGCTGTGGAATACCTGGGATTAAAGGCAGGACTTTAGGGTGGAAAGATCTCATTTAAACAATTAAAACTTAGCATTTTTAAAGTAATCGGCGGCCATAAACATAAGTCGAGATGTCCGTCCATACGAGTGTGCTGAAAGACGGCTTTTATCGGGTGGAGCTGAACAAGACCATCTGGGAAGTCCCCACTCGATACCAAAATCTTCTCCCGGTTGGATGTGGGGCTTACGGACAGGTTTGGTAAGTCGTCGTCATCAATTTTGTTGAGATGAATGGCCAATGCCACTGCAGAGTAAGGGCGGGCATTAAGGTGATCGCTTGTAATATGCGAAGGTTGTCGGTTTGTTTAGAGACCTCATATCGTCGTTTGTGCGTGATGAGGGCATATCCTGCATGTCATGGACGGTAAAATACCGGAAACAAACTGCAGCAACAACTGCACGTCGTGTTTTTTGTCAGTAGCTATGGAAAAGCAGAGGAATATTTGAAGTATCCCGAAGACTATCTGTGCATACATGTAAGCTTAAGCAATATGGCCACCCCAGACTTTGATTGGATAGAGCACTGCACAGCCACATCCCATTATACAATGCACTCAATATGTAGGTATTCAACATGCATTTTAAACATTATGAGGAATTTTTAATTAAAATAGACTAACAGTGGAAGTCTCTGAAAAGATTACAAGTCTGGGGTAGCCATATTGTTTACATGTATCCATCGGCGCTCGGTCATTCTATTTAAGGTGTCAAGTGAATTGAATTATATGCCTTCTGTATGTATATGTGTGTGGGTATTGAAGCACATGTATTGCATGAATATTGTAAGAACCTCACATGGTCATTGCATCTTGCATACATGTCTACAAAGGTGTACCATGAATTTAATTTTCCTCATTTAGGAACATTTCTCATATAGAAATATGCAGAAATTGTACAGGCTATAAACAACTAGAGCTGACAGATTGACACTTCAGCAGGCCTCTAAGGACTGGATTATGTTAGTCCCAAGTATGACTGACATTCATTGGGGGGGGGGGGGAATGGCACATTGGATAACATACTGGCATGGAGATCAGTGGACCTGCTGAATTCGATTCCTGAAACCCTCGTAGGATAGACGTGCTTTATAGGCTGTTATTAGCACACTTGTATTGCAGGATGTCTGTTCTGTTAGTGGTTAAGATTTATGTTAATTATTTTCATTTTACCAACAAGTAAAAATTGGATGCATGATTGCGGGTGTACCACCAGCAAAACTCGTATTTAATAGGTGTTCTTTCTTTTTAGTGTATCCTTTCTCTCTCACAGCTCCGACGACATCTGTTATGTTTTGTAATTGCTATGATCATTTGTGATTTAAAAAGTATCCGAGTGGCTGACCCTTCCCCTGCGAGGGATTAATTGGACTCAGCCTTCTTCAGCGGGTTTCAAACCTGCTGTCTTCTGCTCTCCTTGCCAGTATGTTATCATTCAGCTATCACCCCAGTATCACCCCGCCCAGACAGCACTGATAAAACACACATTTTACTGGAAGTCAGACCCAGAGCTGGTTGCGGCAGGACCTAACATTGTGATGATGTGATCTAGACAATTTAAAGTGACATAATTTAAATCTATTCTGCTTGAAATATGAAACCACTCAAATATAATCACAATTTTCATAAAGTTTTCTGTTTTATGCAACTTCTTGACTGTTATCTGTAGGCTATAAATAAGGATCTTTGAGCTTTTAGCTGCATATGAATCGATGATGCTGTTTGCTTCACAATACACACATGCTTTGCATGGCTGCAAAATAGTTATAGTTATGTGTGACTCTTGTGATCATCCATTCTACTCTGAATTGTTATCATACTGAGGTGTGTCTGCTGTAATTAAACTAAGATTAAATGATAAGAGTGTTGCAGTATACTTATCATCAGTGCTTATTCACACAGACTGCTGCTACAGAACGGCAATGTTGCGAACCATTTTTAGTTTTTAATTAAGTATTTGATTAATTTAAACTATTAATAATTTTTTACTTTAATTTAAGTGATTTAGAAAATATTATTTCAATTTCCAGTTTTAATATATTTTAAAATAAGAGACTAATACTTAACCCTTTTGAACCCTTCAGCGATGTCTTGAACTTATTTCTAAAGTTCTGTTCAAACTTTTTTTCTGGAAAGGCAATGCTTATCATGTAAAGTATGTAAATTGTGTAAACCCATCAGACTGAAGTACCTGAGTTTTGACTGCTGCAGACACCAAAACCTGAATTTCTAACAAGCTCTGAGATTTGCGCACCCTGCTTGGTATCAGTTAGCTCTGCGTTCTGGTCTCATGTTATCTGGGCCGGCTGCACTCTGTTGGCTGTGGAGATAGGCAGGTGCCAGGCTTGTGGGTGTTATCTAGAGCCTGTCATGCCTTCTTATGTATTAGCCATTGTGTAATAGCTACTGCCATTGCATTTATGTACTGAAGCATTGTCCAGCAAAGCTTCTCAAACTGTCTCCGTGGCCAGATAAGACAGATAAGACATTGTGGCTGAGGGTTCTTCTTCATTTGACAAAGGCCATCAGACAGACCACCGCTGCTCCATAAGTAGATGGTGCACGCTGCACTGACACACGAATAATTATGGCTACTATATACTGTGTGAAGGTGTCATAATTAAGCAATTGGTGGTAGAGGTACTATTACCACAGCGACTGCCACCTGTAGTCAGCTGGTTGATAGGATTAGTCATCTGATCATCTGGGACCTAGAAGGGATAATAGGAGCAAATAAAGACAAATGCAATTGATATAGTTGAATGCAAGAAGAAAGCATACATTTGTGAAGATAACCGACTGAATTCAGTTCAGTTCTTCATTTAATCTTTTACTGATTTATATGGTTAAATATGGTGGCTATGTTTCATTGTTCTGATTGAATGTGAGAAGTGTATGTGCAGGAGTGTATGTGCAGGAGTGTATGTGCAGGAGTGTGCATGCATGTTGGATGTGGGTGTGTGCAATAGATGATTATCTGTGTCAACATTATCATCAGTTTTGTCTGGTGGGTTGAGAGATACTAAAATAACTGAAAACAGCAATCCTGGGCAAGCTTCTCTAAAGTTGTAAGTTTGGACAAGTTGAAATTAATTCTGATAGTCTGGTATATGAATGCCAATACAATACTTGAGTCACCCTGGCCCACCCAATTCCGATTATTCTGCTCAGCTCACATATTAATGTGTGTGTGTTTGTGTGTTTGCGTTTGTTTTTTGTTTGGATGTGTGTGTGTGTGTGTGTGTGTTTGTGTGTGTTATGAATATGTTGCTAATACGATTTACAATGTTTCTAATTCCGATTGTACATTTCTTTCTTGCAGTTCAGCGTTTGACTCACAGCAGCAGATGAAGGTGGCCATTAAGAAGTTGGCCCGACCATTCCAGTCACCAATTCATGCGAAGCGCGCCTACAGAGAGATACGCATGCTGAAGCACATGTGGCATGAAAACGTAAGAGATGATCATCATCAGTTCTATTCACTTTGTTTCCCGGATGATGGTTTTATCGCAACAGCCAATTTATTCGAGCAAACAATGAGCAGCGAGCGCTGTGAGGCACGTGCACTGCCAGCCGTCATTTGACTTTATATAAATTAAAAGGGAAAAGCTCTTACTCATGAAAACCTTGAACCAAACAAAACTAAAACTAATTTTAAAACAAGGCCAAAAAAATAATGGTGTGTTTCCGGTAACAGAGTTTTAGAATTGGGTAGGTAGGAAAATATTTTTATTTTGGTAAAATGTTTTAATTCTGTGACTACTTGAAAAATTTTGCCGCTGCCCTATTTTCGCACAAAGATACACGAAGCAATGAAGCGAGTATAAAATGCCTATAATTTGTAGAATGTCTCTACCTACAAACTGCACTAGAAAACGATCTTATTAATTTCATTTTGTTGACGTCTTTTCTGGCAAGGTGGAGTGGGAGGGGAATGGGAAGATGAGTGTGAACAGAACATGAGTGTGAACAGAACATCACCACCTAAGGGTCGTTCAAGACTGGCAAAGCCATTGAATATGTACCACTGGAAGTTTATAGATTCCCCAGTCACTGTTAGAGGTGGCTCAAGTGAGAAAGACATCGCTAGAGGTCTCTCGAGACTGACAGCCAGGTAGTAGTCAGTCACCCAGAGAATTCACAAGATTTCTCTGTTAATCAGTATGTTAAATCCTTCACCGAAGGGTGCTCGATTTCAAAGTGAACTACTCAGTGAGCAGAAGAGAGCAGAGTTAGTAGAAGAGAGCTCTGTAAGCACAAGAAAGCCCACGAAAGCACAGCAAACACGCAATCACAGTGAGCAAAAGAGAGCCTATGCTATTGTGATTAGAAGGGCACAGTGAGCAAAAGAGAGCCTAGGCTAGTGTTATTAGAAGGGCACAGTGAGCAAAAGAGAGCCTAGGCTAGTGTTATTAGAAGGGCACAGTGAGCAAAAGAGAACCTATGCTATTGTGATTAGAAGGGCACAGTGAGCAAAAGAGAGCCTATGCTATTGTGATTAGAAGGGCACAGTGAGCAAAAGAGAGCCTAGGCTAGTGTTATTAGAAGGGCACAGTGAGCAAAAGAGAGCCTAGGCTAGTGTTATTAGAAGGGCACAGTGAGCAAAAGAGAACCTATGCTATTGTGATTAGAAGGGCACAGTGAGCAAAAGAGAGCCTATGCTATTGTGATTAGAAGGGCACAGTGAGCAAAAGAGAGCCTAGGCTAATGTTATTAGAAGGGCACAGTGAGCAAAAGAGAGCCTAGGCTAGTGTTATTAGAAGGGCACAGTGAGCAAAAGAGAACCTATGCTAGTGTGATTAGAAGGGCACAGTGAGCAAAAGTGGGCTGTCGTAGGATGGACAAACAGCTAGACTAAGCGAAACAATAAGCTTGAAGCAGATGACAGCTGTCTAAAGCCATCATCTGCAACAAACAACGACCCTCTAGGGAATACCCACAAGGAGTTACAGTGAGAGAACTGGGCTGTCTAAACTAAGTAGAGGAATTCTCCAGCCATCATTAAATGAGTTTGTAATGTCAGGTCACACCGAAATGTGAATCTGAGGCGCAGATAGTCAGCCGCCAGAGGAAGATGCCGTTAGAGATCCATTTGCTTCAAAACCAAGGATAAATAGTGAGTTTTGAGTCGGTTTTTGAAGAAAGGAAGTGAAATTGAGCTACGAAGAGAGAGCGGAAGCCGATTCCATTCTCTGGGTACAGAGGCACGGAATGCACTCGAGACCATTACTGTTCTTTGTCCCTTGGGGTTCAGCTGAAAGACTTGTACCCGATGATCACAGGCAATGTCAGGAGTTAGTAGTGGCTGAGGGACTTGTAGGTCAAACATGCCAATTTGAATTTTAATCTTTACTGAACAGGAAGCCAATGCAGCTGATGGAGTACGACTGAGGAACTCGTTCGTAGTGGGACACCCAACATTGCCTAATATTGTGTAAAAAATTGCTTTTGATGCATTAACCTCTTATGCATGAATATCTTGAACTTTTGACCTGTGAAACAACTGCCTCTGAATTACATAGACTTCCATGACTCATTTTCTTATATATATGTCATTATGTCTGAAAACATAACTTATCAACTTGAGCATTGTGTACATAATTTCATTGTGTACATAATTTCATTGTGTACATAATTTCATTGTGTGCATAATTTGTGTATTTATGGTTGTGTCATTGATTGATGCTTGGTTCCCCTATAATACAATATCAATGACCAGCTTCCTCCATTAGCTGCTGTGTGCTGTGCCCTGTATGACTTCCACATATCTGTGGACTGACTGTAATATGTCACCAGACGACTTTTGATGTCCTTCTACTAGATAATGGATTGCTTCTATTGTTTAAAGCGACAATGATTACACTAGGCATGAATGGCACTATATCAGACCAAAGTTGCACAGTTTGGCTTCACTTGTTGCTCATTGCAAATGACCACATTTCGTGCTGTAGCTACATTGGAAGTAAGAGGCTTAGAGAGATGGTTAAGTGTTCCACTTTGAGTCAGAGTCTATAATTGTATCACTTCTTTGCAGTCTGTTATCAAGATATCGTCCTTTGATGTTGATTCTGTAGAACACTTCTTTACTTGTCATCATGCATTCTTTCTAGCGTGTCCATCTCAGTAGCAAATTTATGTCTGTGCAAATTTTAAGTAAACTGTGCAAACCACTGTGACTCACTCACAATTCATCTGTTTGTAAAACATTATCACAATGGATCTGCAATTATCGTAAATATATTATTAGTTAATTTTGTAGGCACAATATCTGACAAGCAATGCATATCCTGAATGGTTTTAAATGTACATCATTAAGAAACTATGTCACAAGCAAAACATTGTACAGATAATTATTTGAACAGCAGTCACAAGTGCTTGTGTCTCGTCAATGTTCTCATGCACACACACACATCTGCAGCTCAACCTCCTCCAACAGATTCCAATCGTGAGTTGAGTGGTGACGAGCTATGTTCAGAGTTTCCATTTCAAATTGTGTCAGTAATGTAGTGTTTCACATTACGTGTCTTTGTAGCTCATGAGTCATTCGCTTCTAAGTCGTATTCGTCTATTCGAAACGTAGTTCACTCTGCCATTGTCATACGAATGATTTACTCCTCTCTTGCTTGGTGGCGATTTTCTAATTTGAGTGAGCATGAATGGCTTAATTCTGTGATACGAAAATTCATAAAGCTTAGCTTCTGCTCTCCAAACTCTTCTACTTTTGAAGAGTTTTGTGTCAATGCCGACTGCATTCTTTTTTCCACTGTTTTGGCTAACCCTGTGCATGTCCTCCATGATGTACTCCTTCCAGTTCATGAATCACAATTCACTCTTTGCGTCCACATTCATGTAACCTTACAATTTCATGTTCTAACCTTCTCACAAGAAAAAGTTTCATTGCTAGAATGTTTTACTCTAACTAACATTTGTTTTACATTACTTTTCATGTATAATACTATACTTTATTGTTATTTCTATGTGTTATATTGCATTTATTTGTCGATGTGCCATTGTGCATTTGCAAATGGAGTAATAAAGCAGCATTACGTATCCAAAGTATTAACCTACTTACCGTACCTCCCTACTTAGTTACTTACTTACTTACTTACTTGTGACAAGGTTGCCAGTGAGTTGTACCAGGGTTGGGAAGGACTTGCAGCAATCCTCCTTAACTGAGCAGTCCTGAATGTGTTTATCTGTTTATCTATGATTTTTGACAGCTAGTTAAGTTTAGTTTGATAGCTGTCTGTGCTGGGCACAAAGACAGTCTAAGCGGAGGGGTAAGGATGTCCGCTTTGAAGTATTGAGAATTTTCCATGGATAGTAACAGATGAAACGAGTCAGTGGTGGAAATAAGCAGGTTGTGTACACATAATGTCAGTAATCATTGATAATATTTAGCAGAGTATGGTACGACAAATCGTGTGATTTACAATGATAGACAACTAGATTGGGTTTCAAGTAGATTGATATATGTCATGCTTTGGAAAAGAAATGTGCTGTAGCAAGAAATAGTTCTGAGTATGATGGTGCCTATGTTTGAAGTCATTTATTATGATGAGTTAAGAAGGAGAAGAATGCAGGAATTCAAAGGGTGAATGAAATTATGGGACGGTGGGAATCAAAGTGAAAGGGATTGAGGATGTTATATGTACTAAGAAAGAGGAAGCACAAGTGTGTAGGTTAACTATGATTCTATCAGACTACTTTGGTGTTAAAATAATTAGAGGAAAGCAAGCAAGTTTCAGGTATGAAGTTACCAGCTGAAATAAATTTGATAAGTTGAAGGACAGAGGAATTTTGTCAGAAATGAAGGAACATGTTAAACTAATTTTTTAGTAGGGCCCCATAAATGTGCAATCTTGTGCCGCTCAAATTCTGCGCAAATTTCAAGGTTTCGCGCAACAGCGCAAAAATTGGCAATGCGCGCAATTTCAGCGCAAAATTTGCCAAAATCGGCATGCTGTGTAACTTGGTGATTGATTATAATATAGAAATATACTTTCTTAAAGTTGTATTTGCAGACTTTGATAAATATTGTGTGTACTGTTGTTTCAGGTGATTGGTCTTCTTGATTTGTTTTCTCCGGCTGAAGGCATCGATAACTTTGAAGACATGTAAGCTCTTCTTCAGATCAATAATACTTTTATTGCTTTTTTAAAACTTTCTGTTAGACATGTTGTGTTTAAAGACTTTGAGATGTACATGTAGGTCTGGATTTTATATGTCTAGTATATTTAGATGAGTCCTTGAGGACACTGTGCTGCTTGGAGGAACAGTGAGGTGAAAGTGGCATCATAATCATTACACAATTAGTAAAACTTGCATCTGTGACAATGTGGCAATTGCCAATATTAAGAAGTTGACAAATTTGCCAAAGTTCCTTACACCACTTAGTAAACATACTTGAGGTAGTTTTGCTAGAAAAGGTGTTGTCTGTTAATATTACAGCTGTGCACACTAGTGCGTAGATAGTCAGCTGCAAGGTCTAGAAGAGCACAGATCTATACAGGTTAAATGCAGATCTGTGCTGACAGTGCACTTGACTGCTCCATGAACTTGCAAAATGAATTGTTGAATTTATTTACAGATAAACTTCTGACGTCATTGACTGGGGTCTGCATCTCATTTATTGCTTGGTCATTCTGTTCTGACTGTTTTAAACTACTTTAACCCTTTAATGCCGGAGGGTATAGGATTTCCCATACCATTTACTACCATCTCGGCATTAAAGGGTTAAGAAGAACTTTCGTACAATCACTTTTTTTAGTGAACAGAATTCTTCTCTTCTTCTTCACAGCACTGAACGTTCTTGCATCGGTTCTCAAAGAGGTCGTGTGGTCTTAGCTTCACTTGTAACTTTGACATTTAATGAATGGATGAGAAAAGAGGGCCTTTAATGATGTCAGTCAGATTGAGCTTTCATTTGGAATGCCACAGAACTTAGCAAATGTTTTGGTCACATCCTACCTCTTGCATCTACCGTAAATCGACCTCAGCAGACAGTGCATCCGCATTGGTTGAGAGAAGTGCACAGAATGCAGCACACACTCGAGATGAAGTCTACCACTCTGTCCATAGTTGGCATTTCAGTGTAATTCACAGCTCAGTCAGTTACTTAGTTTTCATAGTCTAGTTGAGATGTGAGATCATCGCCTTCCAAAGCACCTTTGCTATGCGAGGTTTTGACGACATCTTGCCCAGAATAGATATTTGTATTCCACAGCAAATATTTTAATTCCTGAGGTATCTGAGGAACCTCAGAGCTAAGAAATAATTACTAATTATAATAAAAAATTGAGGAAGACATTGTTTTTTTTATTTCAGTCAGAACCAAGCAAGCCTCCTCTGAGCAGATCTTCTTTCTATAGAATAGATGCAGTGCAACATATTATAATTTATGTGTGCGATTCTGATAGGTTTCGTTTATTTTGTTAGCTATTGGAGGTATTGATACCATGCTGGATAGTTGATAAGCATCTTCACTCAACCTCTATTATCGTAGAAATTGCATCAGCTGTGTCACATGACTTGCGACATCGCTTCATCTATTTCTGCAATGTTGCAATGTTGACCTTTTCTGCTCTATTCAGTCTATATTCATTTTTCGTGTTTCGTGACGATGATGATTTATGAGAGCTATTTTATATTTTTTGATCATTTATCAGTTCTTCTGTATATGCCTGTTTAGTGTTTATATTCATGTGTAGTTGTGTACATAAATGTGGCTGTCTGGCAGATACTTGGTCACGCAGTTGATGGGTGCCGACCTCAATAACATTGTAAAGACGCAGAAGCTGACTGACGACCACGTTCAGTTTCTCATTTATCAGATACTACGTGGACTGAAGGTGAGATGATGGTCGCCATCCTCCTCCTCTTCCTTCTCTCGTTTTGTTCACTATCAATGACAAAACAATTCTGTAATTTGTCAGCTCATAAAAGTAATAATAATAATTTTCGTTTATTCAACAATCCGGTTGACAGACCGCAATAGTTACAGTGTACAATTATGCAGTTGAAACAATTTACAAGAACTCAGATGACAGAATACATAAATCCTAACTACCGTATTTTCGCGAATATAACACGCACACGGGTATAACACGCACCCGAATATAACCCGCTACTTTTTGCGATTTCAGTAAAAATTGATTTATATAAGACGCACCCGACTATAAGACGCACCTATTTCCGTGAGTACTCGAGCGTGTACGCTAACGTTAATGTGACTCGTGCATTATATACCGTATTTTCGCGAACATAACCACAGAGTCGTAACTGGTTCAATTAAACACAAATTAAAATCATGTATTTTATAAACAAATCGTTTTGCTAAAATTAACATTTCAATAAAGTCAAACATATAGAATTTTCTATATAAATATAAAAACTTGTAAGTGGAAATTACCGTGTTCCTGATTCTTTAGCCTACTTGCAGCTTCACAAGGCAAGGTCATCATCGTTTAAGGATTATAGCATTAGTGAAGTGAATAAGAATGGACAGTCTTGCTTAAAACCGGTATAAACTATTTTGGCAAATTTCGGTATGCGCTCACTGTAGCATTATTTTTCTATCAATAGAATATAATTGAAATTATATTGATGCAAGAATTCTTTTTATCAATCCCATTTCCATATGATATCCTTAAATAACAAGCTTAAACTATCGTACTATGGGGTAATGACGGGCGTAGGCTACACTTAGCAGCTAAGTACCGGCGTAAGCTGCTCTTATAATGACGGTCTTGACCTAGAAAATGATATATTTTTGAAATGTTACGTGATTTAGACCAAGATAGGCCTAATATAAGTAGGAGATACTTCTATATTTAAAATTGAAACCTACGCACGTTATTAAACAATGAAAACGGACATCACGCACATGTGACTGATCCAATATGGCCGCCAACGCGATGGGTTGGATTGGCTAATAAACTCGCGATTTCCTTGTAGAATTAGGTTCAAATGATGACCGTTTCAACAAATCTGCCCGTTAATAATTATTTGATATAGCAAGTGACGAAAATAAACTATGTTTGTCCAAAGGAAATCCTGACTTTGACACGAGTTCTCAAAGGGAATTCACCGCAATTGGCATCTGTTGCTAAACGGAAAGTGGGATAACAATATTTGGTATCTGGCAAGCTATTCTGGAAAACTGAACTTAATTTATGATGCCATTGATAATATGTACATTTGTGATATGGAAGAGACAGTGGAGGACACTGAAAAGGAAGATTATCTGGGCTGTTTAAAATTCGCAAAATTATGCGCTATATAAATTAAAAGCCTAATTTTCTGAGCTTCATGCGATAATACAAAATAACGTCTGTGTAAATTCGTTTGCTATTTTATTGAAAACAACAGACAATTGCAATTTATTTATAGTAATATTTAACTTTTTGTATTTAAGGTCATATCATAATTTGTTAAACTTTAAATTGTAACTTTCTGCGTCTATGATGTTTCAATGATAATAAACGAACTGAACTCGGACTTCATGTCTATCGATTTCGTCGACGTCCATGTCTCCGTATTGTAAGAAAACATCTTTTATAGTAGTTTTGACCATGTCCTGAAAATAATCTGGCACAAAATTTGACTATGTAAAAAATAATTTGTATAAGACGCCCCCGAGTATACCACGCGGGTAGGGTGCGTGGTTTGTAAAACTTTGTATAACCCGCGTGTTATATTCGCGAAAATACGGTACCAGCAGAGCAGACAGCCTGCAATAATCGAAACTAATAGCAGCCTACAAAGCATGTCCACCCTGTTGTTGATTCAGTCAATTTCAGCTAATTAATGTAGCACTTCTTCAAGATGCCTACCTTACTTAGAAATTGCTTACAGTGCATATGTTTTGGCAAATTCTGTGCTCTGGATAATGTCCAAAAGGGTATAGCAGAAGATAAATGGATGGAGTTATATGCATCTTTATGGTGCCATAGTGTTGAGCATGTTGCATTTTTGGTCAATTACAATCAAGAATGAGGGGCAAAGAAAAACTTGAGGTTGCACAATTGATTGAGGAGATTCTGGATGATTCATTGCATGCCAAAATATCGAATAAACTTGTGAGAGAGTGGATGAGAGATGAAGATAAGAGAGAGACCAATTTAAGTCAGAGAAGATTGATATCATGTATGGGTCAGACATTTCTGTATCAGTGGTGAAAAACCTCAGATCATATAGATGTTGTTTCTGAGATGGAAACTAAACATGTTGGGCTGGAGCTGGACTCTTAAATGAGTGGGGTGGAGCAAGGCAAGCCAGTGCGTGTTATGAATATCTTGTTGGTATATGTCTGAAGAGGTGACTGTGGCAATTGGAGATGTAGCAGTGCTGCAGATTGGCTGGGTCCTGTCCATCATGTACAAGTCAAATCTGCTGAAGAAACACAGATGAGAACTACGATGATTCTGTTGGGATGTGGGCTTAGACTGGTTGGAGGAAGAAGGTCATCTGTTATGACCATCATGTGCTGTTACTGATGGTGAAGTGTTCCAGCAAAGAATGAAGGTAGTGATGCAGAACGAAGCCAAGTGATGGCCCCTTAAGAGTCAATGACCCATGAACTGAGGAGCAAATGAAGGTATTAAGCAAAATCTCGTCAAAAGATGCCAGTCTCCATTTCATGTTGTGTCGTTGTTTTTCGTGGTTTATCAGTTATTTAACTAGCAGTTGGTTTGATTTCACTGATATGCGCTTCCTACGAGCAACGACAGGTGCTCATGACCTCACTGCAGACGCATCCAAGGACCTTGAATCTGAATGCTACACAACCATATCCAATGAATCTGAATGTTACACAACCATATCCAATGAATCTGAATGTTACACAACCATATCCAATGAATCTGAATGTTACACAACCATATCCAATGAATCTGAATGTTACACAACCATATCCAATGAATCTGAATGTTACACAACCATATCCAATGAATCTGAATGTTACACAACCATATCCAATGAATCTGAATGTTACACAACCATATCCAATGAATCTGAATGTTACACAACCATATCCAATGAATCTGAATGTTACACAACCATATCCAATGAATCTGAATGTTACACAACCATATCCAATGAATCTGAATGTTACACAACCATATCCAATGAATCTGAATGTTACACAACCATATCCAATGAATCTGAATGTTACACAACCATATCCAATGAATCTGAATGTTATACAACCATATCCAATGAATCTGAATGTTATACAACCATATCCAATGAATCTGAATGTTATACAACCATATCCAATGAATCTGAATGTTACACAACCATATCCAATGAATCTGAATGTTACACAACCATATCCAATGAATCTGAATGTTACACAACCATATCCAATGAATCTGAATGTTACACAACCATATCCAATGAATCTGAATGTTACACAACCATATCCAATGAATCTGAATGTTATACAACCATACCGTGGTTGGCTCGACGTGATCGTCACCAGGGACGATTGTCAGGTGATGGACATTGACGTCCATCCTCCTATAATCTCCGACCACGGTCTAGTGATCGCCTCCATTCCTTTTATTCTAGAACAGCCACTCCTCATTACAAGACAGATTCGCCATTGGAAAAGCTTGGATCGCGCCGCTTTTCGAGCAACTATTCAGGATCATCCTCTCTTCAAAGATGTTGAATCAATTCCTACGCAGTCTGTAACTGAACTGTTCAATTCATACGAAGCTGTGATGACCGAGATCATTGACACCTTCTTACCTTTGCGCTCCGTTAAGACTCGTCATCGCCCGCTGTCTCCGTGGTTCAACGCAGAGTGCAGAGCGCTCCGTCGACGCGCCCGCTGCCTGGAGAGGATTTACAGACGAACGCGCTCTCTTCAAGATCAAACCACGTGGATTCGTTTCGTCCGGAAGATGCACACCGCTTACAGGGAGAGGGAGCGCGAATACTGGGAGGCGGTCATCACTCGCCAGTCAACCGAGCCAAAGAAGTTGTGGTCGACATTCAACAACCTCCTCGGTCGTCAATCAGCCAGCCATCAATCGCAGTCACCGCCGCCGTTTACTGCGGATGCATTCCTTGAGCGCCATACAGCTAAAATTTCAGCCATACGTGACGCTACCTCAGCTTCTACTCCACCAGAATTCTCTGTCACGGATCACCGTCTATCTACCTTAAATGAAGTCACTGAACTAGAGTTGCGAAAGCTAATTCTAGCATCTGCGCCAAAAACGTGTGAGTTGGATATTGTCCCTACATTTATCATTCAAGAACTCATAGACGACTTTCTGCCGTTTCTCACTACGCTCTGCAACCGGTCTATCCAAGAAACCCATCTTCCATCTTCTCAAAAACAGTCAATCCTGCTTCCTGTTCTGAAGCGAGATGGTCTGGACCGAAATGATCCAGCCAACTACAGGCCAATTGCAAATGTTACTTTTTTATCCAAAATTTTAGAACGAATTGTTGCAAACCAATTAATGGCATATTTAGACATGAATGGGTTACTCCCCTCTCAGCAATCAGGTTTCCGTAGAAATCACTCTACTGAAACTCTTTTAGTTCGCCTATTATCTGACTTCTATGGTGCCATCGACCGTGGCCAGGTCACTCTTTTAGCTTTGTTTGATGTCATTTGATGCAGTTGATCATTCTATCCTGCTCCAGCGTCTTTCTATTTCATTTGGCCTAGCTGATGCTCCTTTGGAGTGGCTTCGTTCTTTTCTGTCTGGGCGCACTAACTGTGTGGTATTGGGTGCCTCGAGGTCATCTTGGGTCCCAGCCCCTTTTGGTGTGCCACAGGGTTCTGTGTTGGGCCCTTTACTGTACATTCTCTACACAGCTGGTATTGGTTCCTTGTTGTCTGCATGTGGCCTTCTGCACCAACTCTATGCTGATGACGTTCAGGCCTATGCTCACTGCCTTGCCACTGATGCAGTGTCCACTGTATCGTTTATGTCCAATGCCATTGATGCTCTTACATCATGGATGGCATCTAATCGTTTGTTACTAAATCCCTCTAAAACTCAGTTTATCTGGTTTGGTACTCGCAGGCAATTGGTATCCATTGACCTGCACTTAATAACAGCAACTTTCCCTGATATATCTTTCTCTCTCACAGTCCGCGACCTTGGAATTACTCTGGATCAAGAGCTCAATTTCTCTAAGCATATCAATTTGGTCACTCGCAGTTGCTACTACCAGCTTCGGCAACTCCGAGTTGTCTCAAGATCTCTCTCTCATAGTGCTACTCTGACACTTGTCCATGCCTTTGTCACCAGTAGAATTGATCACTGCAGTTCGGTACTCATGGGTCTGCCACTTGGACTAATTGGGCGCCTTGAACGAGTTCTTCGTTCGGCTGCTCGCCTCATTGGCCGCATTCCTAAATATGCCCCCGTCTCTGCTTATATGCGTGATGTTCTTCACTGGCTCCCTGTTTCACAGCGCATCTCCTACCGAGTTGCTGCACTTGTCTGGCGTTGCCTTACTGATTGTGCTCCATCATACCTGTCTATTCTTTGTCGACCTGTCTCTGACCTTGCAGCCCGTCGAGCTCTTCGCTCTACGACAACGGGGGAGCTTTTGGTTCCTCGAGCTCGCACTTCTACAAGACAGCGCCGAGCCTTTTCTTCTGTGGGTCCCGCTATCTGGAATGGCCTCCCACTAAACTTGCGACTTATGCCTAGACTAAATTCACCTGCTTTTTATAAGTCGCTCAAAACCTATTATTTTAGCTGTGGCTGGACTGGGAGCGCCTCTGAGTAGTTTCTTGAAGAAGCGCTATATAAATTCACGAAATGAATGAATGAATGAATGAATCCAATGAATCTGAATGTTACACAACCATATCCAATGAATCTGAATGTTATACAACCATATCCAATGAATCTGAATGTTACACAACCATATCCAATGAATCTGAATGTTACACAACCATATCCAATGAATCTGAATGTCACACAACCATATCCAATGAATCTGAATGTTACACAACCATATCCAATGAATCTGAATGTTACACAACCATATCCAATGAATCTGAATGTTACACAACCATATCCAATGAATCTGAATGTTACACAACCATATCCAATGAATCTGAATGTTATACAACCATATCCAATGAATCTGAATGTTACACAACCATATCCAATGAATCTGAATGTTACACAACCATATCCAATGAATCTGAATGTTACACAACCATATCCAATGAATCTGAATGTTACACAACCATATCCAATGAATCTGAATGTTACACAACCATATCCAATGAATCTGAATGTTACACAACCATATCCAATGAATCTGAATGTTATACAACCATATCCAATGAATCTGAATGTTACACAACCATATCCAATGAATCTGAATGTTACACAACCATATCCAATGAATCTGAATGTTACACAACCATATCCAATGAATCTGAATGTTACACAACCATATCCAATGAATCTGAATGTTACACAACCATATCCAATGAATCTGAATGTTACACAACCATATCCAATGAATCTGAATGTTATACAACCATATCCAATGAATCTGAATGTTACACAACCATATCCAATGAATCTGAATGTTACACAACCATATCCAATGAATCTGAATGTTACACAACCATATCCAATGAATCTGAATGTTACACAACCATATCCAATGAATCTGAATGTTATACAACCATATCCAATGAATCTGAATGTTACACAACCATATCCAATGAATCTGAATGTTACACAACCATATCCAATGAATCTGAATGTTACACAACCATATCCAATGACTCTGAATGTTACACAACCATATCCAATGACTCTGAATGTTACACAACCATATCAAATGAATCTGAATGTTACACAACCATATCCAATGAATCTGAATGTTACACAACCATATCAAATGAATCTGAATGTTATACAACCATATCAAATGAATCTGAATGTTACACAACCATATCCAATGAATCTGAATGTTACACAACCATATCAAATGAATCTGAATGTTATACAACCATATCAAATGAATCTGAATGTTACACAACCATATCCAATGGCATAGTTTACTCACTCATATTAATGCTGCTCTGCAACAGAGATGCAGAAACTAGAAAGAAGAATTTTTAGGCTGCATAAATTGTCACTTCTAGTGAACTGGCCAAAGATTTACTGAGATGTTTTGTTGTTGTTTTGTAGTATGTCCATTCGGCCGGTATCATACACAGGGTACGTTCAGTTTAGTCATTGTGTGTGCATGCATACGTGCGTGTTTGTGTGTGTGCCTGTTTCAAACAATTGGATAAACCTCTACCACCTGATCACACATCTATAGGACAAAGCCTTCAGTTCATTGATTTTATTAAACTTTCGCTATGCTTGAAATATCCTTAACAACATTTTACCAGCAAGTTGCACCGATTTCCAATTCAGTTTTATTGCAGTCTCTCATTGCTAAAGTTTTAAACGATATTCTCAACACGTTTAGATTTTTATGATACAGCTATTCTGTCTGCCTTTATTTGTCTCCTTTTCTTCTGTTTTCTGTCTATCTCTGTTTATAATTATACTTTTATTCGCATTTTTAAATTTCTTTTCGGTGCTGTTCATGTAGTTTTTCTTCAATCTTTACTCTGTGATCTGCTGATTGTTTGGATATGGCAGAACTTCTGTTACCAGTCAACTTATCTTGGCCATTCCAGATATGAATTGTTGGAGAAGGTGTGAGTGAAGGGGTGAGACGATAGACATAAATTTGTTTTTAGTAAACAATGAACAACCAATTCTTATGTGTCACATAATGTCAATCCTAACATGGGACATAACTCATAGCTGCCGCATTATCACTATGAGAAACCTGAAAGCACTTATCTGCAACCCCATTCTGGACTAATTGTGCCCTATTCACAATCACTGGTTGCAGTAAAAAAATGACCGTCTAATGTTGTATTATGTTTGGATTGTTAGGACTTGAAGCCGAGCAACATTGCCGTCAATGAAGATTGTGAATTGAAAGTATGCCACGCATCTCACTCTGCAATCAAACACTAAATATTTCGTTTTGTTTCAACACAATTTTTCTCAACTACTGAGTATTTAGCTTTCATAGTCCTGCACAATGCACATGATGAATTTTGATGATGTCATGATTAAAGCTAGCCGTGATAGGGATGACCAAGGTTTGCAGGATAGTTGCTGTCAGGAACGCATATTTTTAATACAGATTTTTTGTTTGTCCTTTTTACGAAGCAATTCATATGAAGCTTTCGGTTGAAAAGCATGGAATAATAACGACGACACAAGTTCTTTGCGATGCAAGTTCTGTCAGATGGCAGCACTCACAATTAAGCGTAGAAATGTTTTTAGCGAAGAAGTTTTGCAGTTGCTGGACGTAGATGTTGAAGCTATGTTCTTGTTTCTGTTGCTTAATTCATTTCATTGTCAACTGAAGACTTTTCAAATTAATGATCGAACGAACGATGGGTTGCCTCTGTGTCTTATCATAATTGATGTTGACCTCATTTCGTTTTCGTGCTTCGAGTCCAATGGTGACATGCTTATAGGACACTGCAAACCTAAGCAGACAATGACCTGATGTTTTATTATTTTGCTTATTTTTTCATTGTTTTCGTTAGAAATTGTCTTATTAGGACATCTGATCATTTTCAGCTTTGGCGGTGATGATGCGGACAAACAACAACACAATTTGAGAACTATGATTGATAGGATAATATGTAGTAGAAATCTATGTCTCGTAGACTCTTATGATCACAAGTTCTGCCGTCTCTGTTTACAGATTCTTGATTTTGGATTGGCACGACAGACGGAGAATGAGATGACTGGATATGTGGCGACGAGATGGTATCGAGCGCCAGAAATCATGCTCAACTGGATGCACTACCGACAAAATGGTATCAACTAATTATTAAACACCACCAAAAACTAGCACTTGTCAGCCTTTCATGTACAATAGAAAATGATATCAGCATGCAGCCATAAATGCCATGACAATAACGACAATATTCATGCATGTCAAACCCATTCATGTATGCTTGCTTGGATCCAAAGCTGCACAACCATGCGTTAATGGACCGCATCTAGTTGGCCATTGACGTCACCTTCAATTGATAGATGGCCTTATTACTCTACGAAGACACTAGAAGTAGCAGTAGAGTGTTCAAAATGTTAGTACAAAACGTCAGTGCTTGTAGGCCTATATTTCATAAGTGAAATAGAGTGTGATGATTTTGATGATCAGTGTTTAGCCTGTATGTCTCTGGGGAATCCCCTCCCCTGAAATGAGAATTAGTGTCAAATACTATGTTTGTACAACTAAATGGATTCTCACAAACTTGTGCTATTTTTCAAATATCAAACTGTCAAATTTAAAAATGTTTTGTTCCTTGAACACCATTAGTAAAACAACATCATTACTAGCCTACATACATCGCTTCCCAATTTTTGTAGTTTATTAGCTTTTGCTTGATGTGTGTACCATTTGTTATGATTTCTTCTAATTGTATCCTGGTCAGCAATTCAGGACCGTCTTGGACAACAGTGATAAGCTGATTCGAGTTCTGCAAAGTCAGCTTACATAATTATGCTCACGTCTGCAGTTATTCATTATAATAGCCTGGCAGCAGCATAATTGAGCTGCTGAACTCGGTACATAAAGAAATTATGTTGTAATCATAATTATATATATTGAAATCTTGAAAAACTCTTTTACGAGTACTGAAATAATTCAGTCATTTTGCTATTTAAATTACATCGTAATATGGTAGCATTACAATGTGGAACTCAAAAAGAAATTATTATTGTAAGTATAGTTTATATTTATTGAAATCTTAGACCACTCTTATCAGCACTGAAAGAGTACAGCTGTTTTGTTAAGATGACAACTTAAAATGCTCTCGTTGCAACATGGAAATTCAAAAAGTTTCTGATGAGGAGGGGCACATTCCCCTCCTGTACCCTCACCCTTTCGGTGCTGCGCGCCTCGGAGATCGTCCGCCAGACAATCGATTGTCTTCCCCCAAGAAACCTGGATCCCTCTCAGAGGAGGTGGTCTAGATTAAGCACTGTATGATGATGATGATGATGATGATGATGATGATGATGATGATGATGATGATGATGATGATGATGATGATGATGATGATGATGAACGACGACGATGGATGATGACGACGACGACGATGATGGACGCTTGTTTGTTTTATGTCTAGTTGACATCTGGTCAGTGGGATGTATTATGGCAGAACTGATCACTGGACGTCCACTCTTTCCAGGAACTGACCGTATCCTTTTCTCTCATCAAATTGACCAACAACAATTGATTATAATTATGCAAATGCATATTACGTGCTGATTATTTTCATCTATTATTATTTTCATCTATTATGTTCTGAGCTCCTTCATGCGATAATCATAGACTCTATTATAACTAGCCAGATGAGTCATGCATATATCTTCACATGAAATAATTATTGTTCATGCAAGACAAATCAGATACTGTTGTCTGTGTCGAATCACTCGAATGATGTCACTGAGAGCGCAAGACTAGCAAGCTTGTTGCAGTGTTCTGCAGAACATGACATTCGTTGCATTGATTTGTCGTTCGTTGCGTTGATTTGTCGTTCGTTGCATTGATTTGTCGTTCGTTGCATTGATTTGACGTTCGTTGCGTTGATTTGACATTCGTTGCATTGATTTGTCGTTCGTTGCATTGATTTGGCTTTCGTTGCATTGATTTGTCGTTCGTTGCGTTGATTTGTCGTTCGTTGCATTGATTTGTCGTTCGTTTCATTGATTTGTCGTTCGTTGCATTGATTTGTCGTTTGTTGCATTGATTTGTCGTTCGTTGCATTGATTTGTCGTTCGTTGCATTGATTTGTCGTTCGTTGCATTTATTTGTCGTTCGTTGCATTGATTTGTCGTTCGTTGCATTGATTTGTCGTTCGTTGCATTGATTTGTCGTTCGTTGCATTGATTTGTCGTTCGTTGCATTGATTTGTCGTTCGTTGCATTGATTTGTCGTTCGTTGCATTGATTTGTCGTTCGTTGCATTGATTTGTCGTTCGTTGCGTTGATTTGTCTCGTTGCATTGATTTGTCGTTTGTTGCATTGATTTGTCGTTCGTTGCATTGATTTGTCGTTCGTTGCATTGATTTGTCGTTCGTTGCATTTATTTGTCGTTCGTTGCATTGATTTGTCGTTTGTTGCATTGATTTGTCGTTCGTTGCATTGATTTGTCGTTCGTTGCATTAATTTGTCGTTCGTTGCATTGATTTGTCGTTCGTTGCGTTGATTTGTCGTTCGTTGCGTTGATTTGTCGTTCGTTGCATTGATTTGTCGTTCGTTGCGTTGATTTGTCGTTCGTTGCATTGATTTGTCGTTCGTTGCGTTGATTTGTCGTTCGTTGCATTGATTTGACATTCGTTGCATTGATTTGTCGTTCGTTGCATTGATTTGTCGTTTGTTGCATTGATTTGTCTTTCGTTGCATTGATTTGTCGTTCGTTGCATTGATTTGTCGTTCGTTGCATTGATTTGTCGTTCGTTGCATTGATTTGTCGTTTGTTGCGTTGATTTGTCGTTCGTTGCATTGATTTGTCGTTTGTTGCGTTGATTTGTCGTTCGTTGCTTTGATTTGTCGTTCGTTGCATTGATTTGTCGTTCGTTGCCTTGATTTGTCGTTCGTTGCATTGATTTGTCGTTTGTTGCATTGATTTGTCGTTCGTTGCATTGATTTGTCGTTCGTTGCATTGATTTGTCGTTCGTTGCATTGATTTGTCATTCGTTGCATTGATTTGTCGTTCGTTGCATTGATTTGTCGTTCGTTGCATTGATTTGTCGTTCGTTGCGTTGATTTGACGTTCGTTGCGTTGATTTGACATTCGTTGCATTGATTTGTCGTTCGTTGCATTGATTTGGCTTTCGTTGCATTGATTTGTCGTTCGTTGCGTTGATTTGTCGTTCGTTGCATTGATTTGTCGTTCGTTTCATTGATTTGTCGTTCGTTGCATTGATTTGTCGTTTGTTGCATTGATTTGTCGTTCGTTGCATTGATTTGTCGTTCGTTGCATTGATTTGTCGTTCGTTGCATTGATTTGTCGTTCGTTGCATTGATTTGTCGTTCGTTGCATTGATTTGTCGTTCGTTGCGTTGATTTGTCGTTCATTGCATTGATTTGTCGTTCGTTGCATTGATTTGTCGTTCGTTGCATTGATTTGTCGTTTGTTGCATTGATTTGTCGTTCGTTGCATTGATTTGTCGTTCGTTGCATTGATTTGTCGTTCGTTGCATTGATTTGTCGTTCGTTGCATTGATTTGTCGTTCGTTGCGTTGATTTGTCGTTCGTTGCATTGATTTGTCGTTCGTTTCATTGATTTGTCGTTCGTTGCATTGATTTGTCGTTTGTTGCATTGATTTGTCGTTCGTTGCATTGATTTGTCGTTCGTTGCGTTGATTTGTCGTTCGTTGCATTGATTTGTCGTTCGTTGCATTGATTTGTCGTTCGTTGCATTAATTTGTCGTTTGTTGCATTGATTTGTCGTTCGTTGCATTGATTTGTCGTTCGTTGCATTGATTTGTCGTTCGTTGCATTTATTTGTCGTTCGTTGCATTGATTTGTCGTTCGTTGCATTGATTTGTCGTTCGTTGCATTGATTTGTCGTTCGTTGCATTGATTTGTCGTTCGTTGCATTGATTTGTCGTTCGTTGCATTGATTTGTCGTTCGTTGCATTGATTTGTCGTTCGTTGCATTGATTTGTCGTTCGTTGCGTTGATTTGTCGTTCGTTGCATTGATTTGTCGTTCGTTGCATTGATTTGTCGTTTGTTGCATTGATTTGTCGTTCGTTGCATTGATTTGTCGTTCGTTGCATTGATTTGTCGTTCGTTGCATTGATTTGTCGTTCGTTGCATTGATTTGTCGTTCGTTGCGTTGATTTGTCGTTCGTTGCATTGATTTGTCGTTCGTTGCGTTGATTTGTCGTTCGTTGCATTGATTTGTCGTTCGTTGCGTTGATTTGTCGTTCGTTGCATTGATTTGACATTCGTTGCATTGATTTGTCGTTCGTTGCATTGATTTGTCGTTTGTTGCATTGATTTGTCTTTCGTTGCATTGATTTGTCGTTCGTTGCATTGATTTGTCGTTCGTTGCATTGATTTGTCGTTCGTTGCATTGATTTGTCGTTTGTTGCGTTGATTTGTCGTTCGTTGCATTGATTTGTCGTTCGTTGCGTTGATTTGTCGTTCGTTGCTTTGATTTGTCGTTCGTTGCATTGATTTGTCGTTCGTTGCCTTGATTTGTCGTTCGTTGCATTGATTTGTCGTTTGTTGCATTGATTTGTCGTTCGTTGCATTGATTTGTCGTTCGTTGCATTGATTTGTCGTTCGTTGCATTGATTTGTCATTCGTTGCATTGATTTGTCGTTCGTTGCATTGATTTGTCATTCGTTGCATTGATTTGTCGTTCGTTGCATTGATTTGTCGTTCGTTGCATTGATTTGTCGTTTGTTGCGTTGATTTGTCGTTCGTTGCGTTGATTTGTCGTTCGTTGCATTGATTTGTCGTTCGTTGCATTGATTTGTCGTTTGTTGCGTTGATTTGTCGTTCGTTGCGTTGATTTGTCGTTCGTTGCATTGATTTGACATTCGTTGCATTGATTTGTCGTTCGTTGCGTTGATTTGACGTTCGTTGCATTGATTTGACATTCGTTGCATTGATTTGTCGTTCGTTGCATTGATTTGTCGTTTGTTGCATTGATTTGTCATTCGTTGCATTGATTTGTCGTTCGTTGCATTGATTTGTCGTTCGTTGCATTGATTTGTCGTTCGTTGCATTGATTTGTCGTTTGTTGCGTTGATTTGTCGTTCGTTGCATTGATTTGTCGTTTGTTGCGTTGATTTGTCGTTCGTTGCTTTGATTTGTCGTTCGTTGCATTGATTTGTCGTTCGTTGCCTTGATTTGTCGTTCGTTGCATTGATTTGTCGTTTGTTGCATTGATTTGTCGTTCGTTGCATTGATTTGTCGTTCGTTGCATTGATTTGTCGTTCGTTGCATTGATTTGTCATTCGTTGCATTGATTTGTCGTTTGTTGCATTGATTTGACGTTCGTTGCATTGATTTGTCATTCGTTGCATTGATTTGACATTCGTTGCATTGATTTGTCGTTCGTTGCATTGATTTGTCGTTCGTTGCATTGATTTGTCGTTCGTTGCATTGATTTGTCGTTCGTTGCATTGATTTGTCGTTTGTTGCATTGATTTGTCGTTCGTTGCATTGATTTGTCGTTCGTTGCATTGATTTGTCGTTCGTTGCATTGATTTGTCGTTCGTTGCATTGATTTGTCGTTCGTTGCGTTGATTTGTCGTTCGTTGCATTGATTTGTCGTTCGTTTCATTGATTTGTCGTTCGTTGCATTGATTTGTCGTTTGTTGCATTGATTTGTCGTTCGTTGCATTGATTTGTCGTTCGTTGCGTTGATTTGTCGTTCGTTGCATTGATTTGTCGTTCGTTGCATTGATTTGTCGTTCGTTGCATTAATTTGTCGTTTGTTGCATTGATTTGTCGTTCGTTGCATTGATTTGTCGTTCGTTGCATTGATTTGTCGTTCGTTGCATTTATTTGTCGTTCGTTGCATTGATTTGTCGTTCGTTGCATTGATTTGTCGTTCGTTGCATTGATTTGTCGTTCGTTGCATTGATTTGTCGTTCGTTGCATTGATTTGTCGTTCGTTGCATTGATTTGTCGTTCGTTGCATTGATTTGTCGTTCGTTGCATTGATTTGTCGTTCGTTGCGTTGATTTGTCGTTCATTGCATTGATTTGTCGTTCGTTGCATTGATTTGTCGTTCGTTGCATTGATTTGTCGTTCGTTGCATTGATTTGTCGTTCGTTGCATTGATTTGTCGTTCGTTGCATTGATTTGTCGTTCGTTGCATTGATTTGTCGTTCGTTGCGTTGATTTGTCGTTCGTTGCATTGATTTGTCGTTCGTTGCGTTGATTTGTCGTTCGTTGCATTGATTTGTCGTTCGTTGCGTTGATTTGTCGTTCGTTGCATTGATTTGACATTCGTTGCATTGATTTGTCGTTCGTTGCATTGATTTGTCGTTCGTTGCATTGATTTGTCTTTCGTTGCATTGATTTGTCGTTCGTTGCATTGATTTGTCGTTCGTTGCATTGATTTGTCGTTCGTTGCATTGATTTGTCGTTTGTTGCATTGATTTGTCGTTCGTTGCATTGATTTGTCGTTCGTTGCGTTGATTTGTCGTTCGTTGCTTTGATTTGTCGTTCGTTGCATTGATTTGTCGTTCGTTGCCTTGATTTGTCGTTCGTTGCATTGATTTGTCGTTTGTTGCATTGATTTGTCGTTCGTTGCATTGATTTGTCGTTCGTTGCATTGATTTGTCGTTCGTTGCATTGATTTGTCATTCGTTGCATTGATTTGTCGTTCGTTGCATTGATTTGTCATTCGTTGCATTGATTTGTCGTTCGTTGCATTGATTTGTCGTTCGTTGCATTGATTTGTCGTTTGTTGCGTTGATTTGTCGTTCGTTGCGTTGATTTGTCGTTCGTTGCATTGATTTGTCGTTCGTTGCATTGATTTGTCGTTTGTTGCGTTGATTTGTCGTTCGTTGCGTTGATTTGTCGTTCGTTGCATTGATTTGACATTCGTTGCATTGATTTGTCGTTCGTTGCGTTGATTTGACGTTCGTTGCATTGATTTGACATTCGTTGCATTGATTTGTCGTTCGTTGCATTGATTTGTCGTTTGTTGCATTGATTTGTCATTCGTTGCATTGATTTGTCGTTCGTTGCATTGATTTGTCGTTCGTTGCATTGATTTGTCGTTCGTTGCATTGATTTGTCGTTTGTTGCGTTGATTTGTCGTTCGTTGCATTGATTTGTCGTTTGTTGCGTTGATTTGTCGTTCGTTGCTTTGATTTGTCGTTCGTTGCATTGATTTGTCGTTCGTTGCCTTGATTTGTCGTTCGTTGCATTGATTTGTCGTTTGTTGCATTGATTTGTCGTTCGTTGCATTGATTTGTCGTTCGTTGCATTGATTTGTCGTTCGTTGCATTGATTTGTCATTCGTTGCATTGATTTGTCGTTTGTTGCATTGATTTGACGTTCGTTGCATTGATTTGTCATTCGTTGCATTGATTTGACATTCGTTGCATTGATTTGTCGTTCGTTGCATTGATTTGTCGTTCGTTGCGTTGATTTGTCGTTCGTTGCGTTGATTTGTCGTTTGTTGCGTTGATTTGTCGTTCGTTGCGTTGATTTGTCGTTCGTTGCGTTGATTTGTCGTTCGTTGCGTTGATTTGACGTTCGTTGCATTGATTTGTCGTTCGTTGCATTGATTTGTCGTTCGTTGCATTGATTTGTCGTTCGTTGCATTGATTTGTCGTTCGTTGCATTGATTTGTCGTTTGTTGCATTGATTTGTCGTTTGTTGCATTGATTTGTCGTTCGTTGCATTGATTTGACGTTCGTTGCATTGATTTGTCGTTCGTTGCATTGATTTGTCGTTCGTTGCATTGATTTGTCGTTCGTTGCATTGATTTGTCGTTTGTTGCATTGATTTGTCGTTCGTTGCATTGATTTGTCGTTTGTTGCATTGATTTGTCGTTTGTTGCATTGATTTGTCGTTTGTTGCATTGATTTGACGTTCGTTGCATTGATTTGTCGTTCGTTGCATTGATTTGTCGTTCGTTGCATTGATTTGTCGTTTGTTGCATTGATTTGTCGTTTGTTGCATTGATTTGTCGTTCGTTGCATTGATTTGTCGTTCGTTGCGTTGATTTGTCGTTCGTTGCGTTGATTTGTCGTTTGTTGCGTTGATTTGTCGTTCGTTGCGTTGATTTGTCGTTCGTTGCGTTGATTTGTCGTTCGTTGCGTTGATTTGACGTTCGTTGCATTGATTTGTCGTTCGTTGCATTGATTTGTCGTTCGTTGCATTGATTTGTCGTTCGTTGCATTGATTTGTCGTTCGTTGCATTGATTTGTCGTTTGTTGCATTGATTTGTCGTTTGTTGCATTGATTTGTCGTTCGTTGCATTGATTTGACGTTCGTTGCATTGATTTGTCGTTCGTTGCATTGATTTGTCGTTCGTTGCATTGATTTGTCGTTCGTTGCATTGATTTGTCGTTTGTTGCATTGATTTGTCGTTCGTTGCATTGATTTGTCGTTTGTTGCATTGATTTGTCGTTTGTTGCATTGATTTGTCGTTTGTTGCATTGATTTGACGTTCGTTGCATTGATTTGTCGTTCGTTGCATTGATTTGTCGTTCGTTGCATTGATTTGTCGTTTGTTGCATTGATTTGTCGTTTGTTGCATTGATTTGACGTTCGTTGCATTGATTTGACGTTCGTTGCATTGATTTGTCGTTCGTTGCATTGATTTGTCGTTCGTTGCATTGATTTGTCGTTTGTTGCATTGATTTGTCGTTTGTTGCATTGATTTGACGTTCGTTGCATTGATTTGTCGTTCGTTGCATTGATTTGTCGTTTGTTGCGTTGATTTGTCGTTGAGGAGATGAAGTGACAGAACTGACATAATAAACATTTTCATGCAACATTATTTATTGAGTTGTATGTGCTATTGACATTGTTGTTTGTTTGTTTTAATGTGAGTTCTTCCTTGAAATGTAATCTCAGATATCGATCAGTTAAAGAAGACGATGAACATGACAGGTACTCCAGGACCCACTCTTCTCCAAAAGATAACGAGTGAAGAGGTAAGATAATTATGAATCTCAATGAGCTCTCTCCTTTATCCTTCTCCTTTATCCTTCTCCTTTATCCTTTCTTTGTATTTTCTTTATAGAGTAACACTTTAGAAATTTTGCATTTACAATTCATAAAGAAGCCAACAACTGTGCCAAAGAACACTGGTGCAAATCGGTTCAGATGATAGACTGGTTACCATAGTATGTACATTCAGTTATTTCCCCAAAACAACAGGCAGAATGTAGCTAAACATTTAGAAAGATTACCTTTCTGCATGCATAGTAAATTATGAAGCCATTAGACTACAATCATCACCTATGATATGATGTTTTTAGTTTCACTCAATCACTAGCAGGGCCGTGTTTAACATAGGTCCATTCGGTGCGGTGCACCGAATGCCCCTGAGCCGAGAGTTTTATTGCTATTGGCCAAATGTATTTTTGCAAGTCTCAGTGTTACCTAAACCTTTTGTAAAATCAGTTAAGTGTAAGAAACCAATTAATTTCACTAAGTTCACTGACGTTGCGTGCTTGGTTACTTACCCGTCACAGCCGACAAACCACGTAGACTAGCCTATCGAACAGCAGTTTTTTGTAAAAAATAGTGACTAATTTTTTAAGATCAGGTTTGTTTCAGAACATAAAGTGTTAACGGGTTATATGAAGTCTATTAGATCTATGTCTACTCTTAATCTCAAAACAGTAGGGCCAGTTACTTTGGGCCTTCTAGTAGCCTGTATTAAGTAGGCCTATTTGAGTATGACCAGGGATAAATCATAAACATAGGCGTAGGAGACGGGGGTCCAGAGGGCAAATACCCCCAAATTTTGAGCGTCTGATTTTTCGGGCAAGCAAACCCGGAAAAATTAGAAGTTTTAAAAAATTCGGACAAACGTACCGGATTACTAAATAAAAAGGTCGTCAGAATTTTTGGGCAAAAAGTAACGTGAAATTTCAGAAGATTTTGGTCGGATGACAACAGAAAAGTCAAAATTTTCGGGAAAACGTAACGGGAATTTTTCTTAACAATTTTGTGGGGGGGGAAGCAAAAGTCTCATTTTTGCCCCTCCCCTCTGTTGGAATGTCCCTTATGAGGCTACGCCTATGATCATAAGTGGAATATGAAGAAAAACTTCTTGACTCAGCGAACAGGTCATAGTGACCGTCATACAGAGAGTAAAAGTGTAGCTACCATAAAAGCCATATAATAGAATGATATGAATTCCTTTATGATAGGCCTTATTATAGGCTATACTTATTTACACATGGCCGTAGATATTGGCAAACCAACGGCCGCTCGAACGACACTATGCCCCTGCGGTAGCATTTTGCACCGACACTCGAAGAACCTTAAACACGGCCCTGATCACTAGTGCACCTTTTGAATATCATGGATGAAATAACCATTCAGTAGACTAACCAACTTCTCTGATCGAAATAGTTAAGTGTTTCTATTGGTTTTTATCTCTGATCCCATATAGGACTAGTGACGTTGTAATCGACATTAAATGAGTATAGAGTTACTATAGACTGACCAAGCATTTGAAAGTAGGCAAAATTCCTTGCAATTTCTGAACTTTCTTGAAGATAGTTTTGTTGTTGTTAGATCTTTTGGTTCAGATGCATTTATTGATTGTTGGGTTGACTGTTGACGATCTGTTTGACTTTTGCAGGCAATTCGATTTATTAAATCGCTTCCTGTTACAAAGAAGAAGGACTTTAGAACTGTTTTCCAGTCAGCCAACCCTTTAGGTATTCAAATGTTCAATGTCATTTTCTTCGTTTGCCATTCCGTTATGATGCTGTGTTGATAGATCAGTTGAAACTTGTGAGGTCAGAAGAAAAAAGCGCTCGGTATCTTGTGTATCTGTTATGAACTGAATTGAAATAAGACAAGTTATCAGCTTTTATTTTGTCGCACTTTCAGTAAAATCTCCTTTGCAAGGACTTCAAATGCTCTCCAAAGGTTGTCAATTAAACATCAGCAAGAACCCTAGCACAGATTTATAACCAACTGCCAAAAATAACTTTGTGTTCATTTAATTTTAAGATAGATCGGTCTGTGGACTGTGGGCTGTTTCAAGGAAATGTAAGAAATTGTGTTTATGTTGTGCACTAATGGAAGCATCGGCGTATGCTGCCAAAAGTTCTGTTCAATGGTGGAACATCATCCGTAGCACTAAGACTACTAGTATCATCTTTACTATCATCTAGTATCATCTTTAAAGTAGTTTTAGTCGGTTGGAGCTGCACGATGTTATTATCATTGTGTGTGTGTGTGTTTTAGCGATTGATCTTCTCGAGCGAATGTTAGATCTCGATCCAGACACGAGGATTACAACTGACGAGGCTCTCGCTCACGACTATCTCAAGCAATATTCAGATCCATCGGACGAACCGATTTCTGGTCCATTTGATCAATCGTTTGAAGATCGTGACGTTGACATTCAGATTTGGAAGGGTGAGGTCACATCACGACAGCGGCAGCAGCAGCTGCATTGTGACATTGTCAATCTTAGCAATTTGCTTTAAAGCTAACAATGATAATTAGCTGATAATTATTGTTGCATGCGATGAGTCTGTTTTGTCATCTTGGCCATTTGTTTTTGAGACTGGTGCCTAATAAAGGTTAGTTATGTTTGATTTTATTTCAGTTAGTAAAAGGAAAAACTTTGACCAGCACTGTGAATCGTGGCTGCCTCTATCAGAGATCGTCTCTTGTCTCTGACTGTTTGTGCGCCTATCCCTGTCAGCATGCCCTTGTTGCAGCATATGCTGTGTTCCATAGAAATTGTCGTCATTACATTTCATAGATTTGAAAATAACATAACATCTTCTTCTATGTGAAATGTCGAATGAGAGTTGAATTAATTTTATCGATTATTTGCTTTTCTCATTGAAAACAGACTTCTCTGTTTAGATGCGGTGGTTCACACGGTCAATTGATTTCTAATGCAGAATGTTGATTAGATCTGCACTAAACCCTTTAAAAACAGTAACTTATACCAAATGTTGGTTTATTTTCAGAGTTAATTTTCCAAGAAGTCATCACATTTCAGCCACGAAATGTTGAAAGTATGGAGACATCATAGACACAGAATCTTCATAACGAGGAAATGAATTAACCAGACTCTGCTCATTATATATAAGTCTATTGAAAGTGATTTTTGTCTGAAGAGCTGTTTGCCAAGGATCATCCCAGATTTCTCTGTGAATTGTTATCTTCATCCTTATTAATCGTGTACATTGTGTTTTTAATCATGCTAATTAATGAATTCACCTCAAAATTGCAGCTTCATGGAAATAATTATGTCGAAGCATCTTTGTGTGTCTGCAATATTAGAGATGAGAACGTTGTGAGCAGTCATGACAGTTCACTCTGACCTAAATAATTATTATAGACCACAGGGTTGTCTCTTGAGGTGATGAATGAAATGAAGGCTGATAAATTCTGATGCTGCTGCCTGACTGTGTGTATGTCTGTCTGCTGAGCTGTCTGTCTAACTGTCCATGGCTACTGCCTGCCTGGCTGTGTCACTGCATTACATAAAGCTGTAGCCTTGGTTACATCTTTTGCATTTTCAGTCTTATTTGTAGCAATACATCCAGAGTATGCGTGTGTGTGTGTGTGTGTGTGTGTAGTCATGGTAACAGGATTAGTTTCTTCTGGTCACTGCATTTCAATTCAACGTCGATCTGTTTGCACAGTACAAACTTCATTTGATGGTCAGTTTAGTGGAGTTAATAATAATTAGAAGAATGTTGAAGACAGTGTTGATTAGGAAATGAGTCGTTAACTGTAAGAAGAAGACGAACTCGTCGTGAGCTCACCATGCGTCTATTTATATTTAGTGCATTCAGATGTCTTTCTTACGTTCGTTTATCTTCTACCATATCTCTGCGACTGTCACTAGACTATGCATGACCAGTGCTCCAGTAAATAATCATTCGTTAATTTATCCCAGGCTGCTGCTACTGCTGGTGCTGCTGCTGCTTGGAACACTACAGTAACTGAGTAAATTGAACTGGCTCACCTCGATACTTTTCAACAACTGTCAGTAGAGTATGAAGTAATTTCTGCTTGAAATTCAAGTTTGAGATCAGAGCTCTATTATTATAGAAACGACGTGAATGTTCTAGTGTTAATTGTGTTTAGGAATCCTTATCACATCTGTAGCACTTTAATGATAGGTGAGTGAGGGTGAGAATATGACTGGGAAACGAATGCAGCTCATCATTGGAGTGTTAAGAGAACTGATCAGAAATGATGCTGTGTACTGTTATGAGCCTAAATGATGCTGTGTACTGTTATGAGCCTAAATGATGCTGTCTACTATTATGAGCCTAAGTGATGTCAACAATCACCAATCACAAGAAACAAAAGGTACAGTAAGCAACCAGTATCCAGTATGTATGTATATTATTGTATACAGACATTTGATATAATGCCTTTTAAGTATGGTACCTATGAAAAGTATTGAGGTTACTAGTGCTCAAACAAGTAGAAAGGTCCCCATTTGCTGAGCTGCACAGAACTGCAACAGCTTCCATCCAAAGCGTACACCATATTCAGAGTTTCTGGACTGCGTTGTGCCAGTGTTGAGGAACCATGACAGCCAATAAAGGCAATGACAGCATATTATAATATAGGAGTTGCTTCACTTTCCAGTGCAGTCCCTTTAGATCATTGTAGAGGATGAACAGCATTTCGTGTGTAGGGAAGGTGTTTGTCAGTTGATTGTTTCTGTGTAAAGTGGATTATTGTAAACTTGGATATTTATGTAGTGTTGCTGCTGCTGCAAGAGAAACTATGATGTACTGTACATGTAATCAGATTGTCTCCATGTTTCACAGACTTTGGCACCCAACCAGAAGAATGTGTGTGTTGCTTAAGTTATCCATAGTTTCTATGACAACCTTGCAGTTTTCGTAGTTGAACTTTTTCTGACGTCACTAAGAACAATGCTGTTAAATGTAAAAAAGAGCACTTTTATGAAACTGTATTATTATTTGTCATCTGTATGATAATCCAGACTTTCATGATTTTTAGTGATGATACTGGTTTGTGTATAGATATATTTGTATAGCATGACATTGTAAGATGACATGTACTGCATGGTTTAAGTGGCCATGTCATTTGTAAAGTCTGAGTGAAAATGACAACATCAACAAGTGCACTCACATTACAACTCTATTGCAGTTGCTATTATATACACATGTGGTTAGTCGTTGAAACCGCAATTCTAGACTCTGGTGGGTTGTGATTGCATTGTATTATATTTAAACATTTATAAAACACCTCTAACAGGGCAAACTGTTCAGAGTCAATCCCAGTGTGCAAGGCCACAAGAGAAGAAGTTGGTTTCAAGAAAAAGAAAGGATGAGGAGAGGCTACCAGCTAGGTAAGAACCAGCAGGACTGACCTACCACACCTGTGCTAGTATGAGGAACTAGAACAGTGCTGTCCAACGTGCGGCCCGCGGGCCGCATGCGGCCCGCGGAGTCATTTCAAGTGGCCCGCCAGACCATGCTGAATTCTTGCACTGTGTGCAAAATGAAGTAAAGGACAAAGCCTAGTTGAATTTAACGGTTATTTTTATTTATATTCTTGGGTTTATAAAGCCACCACAAAAGCCAATTCGACAATATAAAATTAATCTTATTTATATCTAGGGTTAGGTTAGGTTGCCGTAGTCTGTGAAAAGACTGAGAAACGACTTCTAGTTTTGAACAACTTTTAACCCTGTATACTAGGACGTGTAGGCCTATACTCTTCTAAACTGCCCTCACATACCGTCTAAACCATTCATTTCTAGTCAGTTTCTTAGATGTGCACAGCGTTTCAGCACGTCTGTAAGTAGTTGCAACAGTTCGTTTTGAGAGATTGTCAATTTTGAGTTCTGAGGGTTGAAGGGAAACTATCGATGAGAGTCCCCAGAACCGACGAATGGCGATGTCTTGGGTTTATTATCAACCGATGACTATGACTCTTCCTTAGACCGAATTCACTCTGGTTTCGGCTCGGTCACAGAGTGGAGATGAACCCAAAAAATGTAACTGGGCGACGAAATGAGGAGCTGATATAGAGTTCGAGTTTGTCAACTCGTGGCTGAGCGACAAACTTAAAAAGGAGCTGAGCGCACCTAATAATTTCGATGCTGATCTATATTCAATCATGTCAAACGTAGCTTACGTGGCATATAATAGGCTATTCATGGTATTAAGCTACACTATTCAATTATCTATATACAATACAGTAATTCCATAAAACAGTTGATAATTATCAGTAAATTTTTGCCGCTGTTTTTGACCTTATTATTGCGGCCCTCGGCTTCAAGAATTATGCTTCTGCGGCCCATGGGATCAAAAAGGTTGGACAGCACTGAACTAGAAGATCATGTCTGTTTGCCAAAGACGGAAGGTAGCACCATATGTAGGTGGTTCATTGTATACAGAAGGAAACATAAACTTATGTAAGGTATTAATTCAAAACCAGATTACGTGATGATTGCAGAAACCACCACAAGACATTGTAACACCAGACGCCTAAACTTCATAGCATAATAACTTAGTCATAGCTGTTCCTCCCTCAGCCATAACGGCTGGCCTTCTGTTGCTTGATTCCAATTAATTGAGTAGATTTTCAACTGATTGAATACTTGACAGATTCAGATTCAACTCAATGCTTATTCAGCTCACAGGATGGATTAGAAGGACAGTGCCATCTATTGCCAGCATCATATTCATGAGGGACGTGGGATTTGAACCCTCGTCACAGAGCTCAAATATTAAATGCCGTACTGCCTACTCAGTTCCAAACATGTCATTGTCAACTGACTCAACTCTGAACTCTCACACCTGATTCCTTTCTACCAGTTCAAATGTAGAATTCTTTCCGGATTTATGCACCTGCCTATGACAGTCTTGTAACGGTTAGCACGGCAAAGCCAATGAACTTCCAAAGCTGACTGCATACCTAGTGTACCAACTCTACCTTAATTAAAAACTGACTCAGTACCGTAGTCTAATAGCAGTGTCTTGGTGTGTAATCAAAAGTTACGAAGAAGGAATAAAATCTTGCATAATTATATGGTAGGTGATGAATATGTATGTTTTTTTATTTCTAAAGCATCTTTAAAAACTTCACAAGATTAATATAGTTGCTTAAGATGTCAATAATTGTTAAAGCGTGAGACATGTGAAGTCACTAATAGGATTCTCTTGAATATTGGAAAGGTCCTTACGCGGCGACCTAGGCGCAAAATCAAAAAATCCATGTATTTTCTCAGAAATTCTCGATCTAGCCTTTTTTAGCCTTTTTCCGGTCGGATCTGACCTTTTTTAACCTTCAGAAAGTGTGGCATCCCTGCTCATAGCGCTTGTCGCCATGCGCAGGAAACGGACATTAACCTCCCCCCGGACAACCCTCCCCATTTAGCCTAGGGTATTAACCTCTCGGACAAAAATCCCCTCCCCTGTGCAAATAGCCTATTTATTTCTATAGTTAATTGATAAAACGCGTTTCGTCAATCCATCTTCTATTTCAATAGCAACAATTGTCTTTAATCAATACAAATTCTATTTAGATAACAATTAATATTCGTCATTCCAGCTTCCATTTAGGCAAAAATTGTTTTCATCAGTCCAGCTTCTATTTAAACAATTGTTTTTATCAATCCAACTTCTATAGCCTATAAATAACAATTATTTTTCATCAATCCAGTTCCAATTTAAGCAAGAACATTTTCATGAATTCAGTTTCCATTTAAGTAAAAATTATTTTGTATCAATCCAACTTCTATTTAGCGAGAATTCAATTCTTTGCTTCAATCTTACTTGTGTACGACCAACACGTATTTTGAACTTAGGACCGCGTTTCGGAGGATTAGCCTACTTGGGAGCGCTTCTGAAAGGCTCTTGCTTCAAGTCCAAGAAGCACTTTATAAATGGTCAGATACAATACAATACCACTTAGCCTATACGCAATTTATGTTCTATCCAGTTTTTTCCCCTCCTACCCTGGGGTGGGGTTTGTCTGGGGCTTTTGTCCGGGGAATTGATGTCGTACACCCGCTATGCGCACCGTCCTGAGCAGCTCTATTCCTTGGCTTTGGCTTGAGCCCTGGAGATGGTTGTTATGCGCTCGTGCCTTCATCAGTCATCGGTGCAGCTGTCGATATTTTTAGACGAAACAAATGTGATTTTGGGAAAGTTTGAGCACGACACATAACATTAACATTAAGAGTAGAATTTGAACCGGATGTGTGACTAAAGTTTTCGTTCTTCATGCAGGTAATTCGGCGTTTTGTGTCGGCATTTACCTATCGATTCTTTCTACTCTGAACTGGTATTATTTTAAAGTTAAATGTCTGATGAGACAGTTTGCGTGCGCACAATGGGGGACTCGTCGTCGAAAAGGACTAAAGATGGATTTTATCGGGTGAATCTGGAGAAGATGTACGTTGAAGTTCCGAAACGATACCAGGAAATAGCACTCATCGGATCTGGAGCATTCGGACAAGTCTGGTAAAAGACCTTGTCACCTTGCTATTCTAAACGAAAGTTCGAAAGTGCTGCATGTGTGTTTGGCATGCATTTCCAATCCCCATAACAGAGAACGCAATTTGTGATCCCCTTGGGTCAAGACCACAGGTTAGGAAACACCAGCATATGAAGCATTTTTAGAACAATGAACCCTTTGTTTTGATATTGTTCTATCACATTTCTTCAATCCAGTTAAACCCTTGCTTAAAAAACTGAATTGTTGCAGCTCTCTTCTGTTTTCTGTCTGTTTTGTGCTGCAGCTCTGCATTTGATACTCAGAACAAGAGAAAAGTAGCAATTAAGAAAGTGTCGAGGATATTTCAATCTCCCATCCATGCAAGACGTGCGTTCCGAGAGATATACGTACTCAAACACATGCTCCATGATAATGTAAGTGTCAAATCAATCACTCGATTCTTATTGGCATTCATTGACCTCTCATTTCGACCTCTGCTTCTTGGTTGCGTAAAATATATTCTTCCTAGAAATAACCGACGTAGTTCATTTAAGGAATACGGGTTGTATGGTTGGTGGATTGCTGATGTCATGTCTGCATGTAACGAATTTTCTAAATTTTCCTGTGGTATGAACTTTCAATGCAAATATGAATATAAAGAGCATTAAAATAACTGTAAAGCACGTCTATTTTAACAAAATAAAAGAGAAGAAAATTTTAAACATTTTTAGATTAAATTCTGCACAAAAACCGAAAAACACAAACATATTATTCCTGACGTGTATTTTCGGACATAACTGATTTTTGGTCTGGATCGCCACAATTGTAAGCATGTTTGACATATGAGTATTCCTTAATTTAAGGAACATCCCAGACTTTGTATTCAGCAGAGCCCACCATCGGTTGCGTGATTTGCCTGTGGCAGCTAATCCTTAAATATTATGTTGTGAGCGGTATTAAACAATTACGATGATGATTATGTTTTAGGTAATACGTCTGCTCGATATTTTCATTCCTTGTGAAGACATGAAGGATTTTAATGATGTGTGAGTGTGACCAACATTTTCATCAGTTTAATGCATTGTATAAAAAGTTTCACAAGCCACGCACCCTGGCCAATGTGGCCATGTGGTATATTCGTGGGTGCATTATATGAATAACATTTTGCACAACAGAAAATCTGTTATACCAGATTATTTAATTTTACAGGTTATGGACAGATTGCAAACTGCTATAAAAGATTTAAATTACATACAATACGACGGTGGAAGCATTGACGACGAAATTGATGAGACATCAGCAGTAGTTTCTGTTTATTGCTATTACTATCAAAATATCTTAGCCAATATAATAAGCAGCAGGAAAATTACAATCAAATGTTCAAATAATTATGATTTGACTTTAAATATAAAAGTCAGATATTATTGTATAAAAATTGTGATTGTTTTTCAATTTAGCAGTAAACGAATAATATTCACATTCAGTATTGTGTGTTATCGCTCACATAGCGCTAGATATGAAGTTCAGGGAATCGAGACGTCGTCAGGAAAGAATAGCTTATAATTGATATAGCATTATAATTGATATAGCACCTAATTTTGCAATTTTTAAACTATCTAGTTTATCCCCTTTTTCTGTGTCTTCCACACTGCCTCTTCCACATAAGAAATGCAAATATTGTCAATGTTATATCCATGAAAATATGGTAATAGTTTTCATTATTTTATTTCTCTGATTGTTAATTACTATTCTGTTGTCAAAGAATGCAGACAACTACCCCGGTACAAAAATGAATGAAAGAAAGTATTGCTGCTCTTCTTGACCTTAGAATATTATCTTGTCACGAGTCAATGTTTCGATTTCCATTATATTTCGATCTGATGACATTCGCTGACGTTGAAATTCGTGAACTTTCTTCTTCTCTTCTTCTTCTTTAGTTATTTGGTGACAGATTTCATGGAAGCGGATCTGAACAAGATTTTGAAGACCCAGCGTCTCACTGATGAACACATTCAGTTCTTCATTTATCAAATACTACGTGGACTCAAGGTTAGTTCGTCATTGAATGATAGACACTGTTGTGGAGATCACTGCTGCTGCTGCTGCTGCTCATCATTCACAGAGCTCGTCAGCAAATAACTCATCTGCAGTAAATATCTAATTGTAGAGAATATTCTAAATTTATGCAAAAACAAATCAAATGTTCTAAAGTAAGCAAACTAATCTAACTTCAAATATAATCTATGTAAATATAAATCCAAGTATGAATGTATTCTAAATGCAGAAAAACAGATTAAATGTGTTAAATATTAATACAAATTAAATATTATGAGTGTAGAAAGTAATCTAAATACAAAAATATTCCAAATTCAAAACATAGTCTAGATGCAGGACAACTGCTAAATTAGATTAAAATGGGCAAATGGTAAAAATGTTAAAAAAATGTAAAAAGAGTCAATATGCACGAAATATTCTAAATGCAAGAGCTACTAAAAGTTGGAAATATTCTGAATGCAAGAGCTACTAAAAGTTGGACATATTCTAAATGCAAGAGCTACTAAAGGTTGGACATATTCTAAATGCAGAAAGTAGTCTATGCAGAAAATATTTGAAATGTGAATATTATAAATGCGCAAACTATTTTCATTGCGGAAAATATTCTAAACATGACAAAAAGTCTAAATGCAGCAAATATTCTAAATGCAGCAAATATTCTAGACATGTGTTCTTTGCTCTGCATTTGTTTTATGTCCTCAATTAAATAAACTAGAAGTGATGCATGCGTAAGTTCATGTTGGTATCTTCTAATACACTTTAATGGTGTTAAAAGGAGAATATGCCATCTGCAAATATGGCCTGCTTTGTAATCCTCTAACCTCTTGTCAGCATTTGGTATTATCTGCCCACCCCAACTACTGTAATATTTTATTCAGTTGTCGACTTACTTACTTAGACTTAGTTCCTCCAGTTCCGATCGGAACATTGGTCGACAAGTCCTCGCCACTCCGCACGGTCACCAGCCACCTCTTCCGCCTCGTCCCAGCCCAGTCCCATCCGATCCAGGTCCTTCCTGAAAGCGTGTCTCCAGGTGTTTCTTGGTCTACCTCTTTTCCGTTTTCCACCCTCTGGCACCCAGTTCAATGCCGTCCTCGCAATCCTCTCCTTTGGTAGCCTAAGGATGTGCCCAGCCAACCTTCTCCTTCTCCCCATGATTATATACTCAAGATCCTTCGTCCCCGCCATTTTTAGCACCTCATCGTTTCTGATGTGGTCCTTCCATGAGATGTCAAGGATAGATCGTAGGCATCTCCGGTGGAAGACATTTAGTTGTTTTGTTGTCTTTGCTGTTGTCTTCCAGGCCTCACTTGCACAAAGCACCACAGGCAACACCAAAGACGAGTACAGTCGAAGCTTCGTGTCTCTGCTCAACGCTCCTGATCTCCACACGGTTCTCATTCTTTGGAAGACCGCTGCTGCCTTGCCAATTCTTGTCTTGACATCCATCTCTATGCTCCCATCCTCTTCCATATAGCTTCCCAGATATGCAAAATTGTTGACATATTCTATGGTTTCCTGTCCAATCTTGATGCTCGGATGATCTATGTCTCCAATCTTCATGGCTTTCGTTTTCGCACTGTTGATGTGCAATCCCACTCCCTTCCCTAACTCCTGCAGTCTCGTAGTCATCCTCTGCATGTCCATGTGTGTTTCGCTTAGCAGTGCTATATCGTCAGCAAAATCCAAATCCTTCAACCTTCCCTGGTTCCAAGCTATGCCAAACGTAGAATTGTCCATCGCTCCTTTCATGATGAAGTCACTGATAAGAGCAAATAAGAATGGGGACAACACACACCCCTGTCATACTCCCGTTTCTATCTGGAACATTATTGTGTTGCCATTCTCTGTTCTGATGCAACAACTTGCGTCCTGATAAAGTTGTCGAACTGATTATTATATTAATTTTGATATCAGGATGCCATGCTGCTATTTCAGTTGGTTAGCATTATTTATTACTATTATGGTTTAAATTTTTCTGAAATATTACAGTAATATAATAATTAGGAAGTAATTTTTGTGTAAAATGAGATGAAAATCATATAATTTTGTTTTATTGACCTTCTGGCAACGATGATTAGCATTTAGTTTCAATAATTCATACGGCAGAGTTATTTGTATAATTTATCTATTTTAATTGAAAAATAACTTGATTGTTGATGTTTCTCTTATTTTAGTATGTCCATTCGGCTCATGTCGTTCACAGGGTAAATATAGTTGTAAATCACGTCTCAGTATATTCACTGATTAGTGATTAGGTTGAGTTTTTCATGCAGAAGCAAAATCTTTGCATATCCAGTTTATCCACAGACCAATCTACTTGCATAAATTTGTAAGCAACAAATCACTATAAGAGTAGGCGTACTTTAGACTTTTAGTGACGCACACACACATGCACACACACACACACAGTCGTTTGGTTCCATAGGAACAATGGTAGCATTACAATCTCCTGAGCATCTACAGATATCTACAGCTTTTTCTGCCTTGGATGTAGCTTTATTCGAAATTGTTCTGTATCTTCTAGCATTTTCGGAGTGAATGAATGAATCAATGAATGAATTTTGGTAAAGAGGTGGAGCAATTCTTAAATAAAAAATTTATATTATGCACATAATGCTGTATAAATGTTGAAGCTGTGGAGCACCTTCAAAAAGGGCGTCTGCAAACACACTGAGAATGTGCTTCAGTATTATCTTCTTATTAATTGTCATAGTATTTGATATTATATATGTAATTATGTATATGTATATATATATATATATATATATATATATATATATATATATATATATATATATATATATATATCGCCTGCTTGTAAATGATGGTAACACATTGCCCGTGCCATATCAAAGCTCTTAAAGGCCCTTAGAACAATTGATTTACTGCCTAGTTACGCTTACAGTTTTCTTTGTAATTGTTTTAAAATCATTTTACGTGCCATGAATTCTGGCCTTTCATAAATTTGCTGTTTGTTTCCTGGAGCTTAAACATTCTCTTGTTTTAGTGTGCAGCGGATTCCATTGTCTTTGAGCTTTCATTCTAATTCTTCTTCTCTTCCTGCTAACAATATAACCACTGCTTCCCTGGTGATTCCACTTGTGGCTTGATTCATTAATCATCTTGAGTGGAAAAAACATCTGATCGAAATGAAACTATATATTAATTTTGTTTTTGGATTTGTTCTTAGGATCTTAAACCAAGCAATGTTGCGGTCAACTCAGATTGTTTGATTAAGGTGAGACACTGAGACTATTATCAGAATACAGAATATTATATAGTGATGTATTGTAATGACAATCATAATATCTGAGTTCAGGCGGTCATCAATGCTGCTGCTAGTCATGCGATTGAAAAATTTGACCACATTTCAAGCGCGATTTCGGGACCAGCTTCAGTGGCTCAGTATAGGTGACCGCATCAAGTTCAAACTTTGTATCCTCATGCATAAATGCCTCAACAACTGCGCACCATGACACAACTCGCGAACAGCATCAAACCGCTAGCTGACGATCCAAGTAGGTCCCAGCTGCGATCGTCCAAGAACGCTGATATGTCCATTCCTGTGACAAAAACTAAAATGGGTGATCGTGCCTTTCGGGTCGTTGGCCCACGTGCCTGGAACAGTCTTCCATGAACTATCCAGGAAATCAAGACTGAATCAACTTTTAAAAAACAATTGAAGCTGCACTTGCTCTCGAGCTCATGACATTTACTCTGACATTTGACATTATGCGTGTAAACTTGTAAAGCATCCTAGAAGTGGCTTGCTACTGACGATGCTATGTAAATTGTCTGAATTACAATTACAAGATTTGGCATAAATTATTGTTTGACAGCTATCATAGTTTGATTTCAGTTGGTTTGTCCTGTGATGTGCTGCCATCTCAAAGACTTTACAACTGGAAATGAGCGCCTCTTATTCTCTGCATTTTACAATCGATATGAGAGTTCTACAATACATATTAGCAACATCTCATTAAATATTTTAATTGTCTTCACTGTTTTCATTATCATCTTTGCCTTTGTTTACTTTGTCTTTGATTCTTAATATCTGAGGGAACTGTCTTCTGATTTTCTTGAAACTTGTCTTTGTAGCAGAGCTGAATGTAATTCGTTAGAACTATTGTGAATCATTTAGATATTGGATTTTGGACTTTCCCGAGAAATGGATGCCACCATGACGGGATATGTGGCAACAAGATGGTGGCGAGCACCAGAAATCATTTACAACTGGACACATTACAATGAAAAGGGTAACTCAGAGCTTAAATTGTCTGTTTCACGTAGCAAAGCTATGCAGCAACAGCAGCTGCTCAAGTAAAACGAACCGAATCAGTTTGAATTTCTGATTAGCCTGAAGTTGATCTCACTTTTTTCCGTAGTTACGTCAATGACGCTGAAGCTGAGCGTCATAATTAATCTGCTCTAGTTGCTTGTAAGCGATGACGCATGTAAGTTCTATCAAACTGATTCAGTTCTTTGTTTCCTATTTTACTTGTTCATTGCTAACAGTTCTTCTCGTAATGTTGGCATTAGACGTTGTGCATTGTTGCAGGCAAAGGCAGACAGTCAGTCCATCCAAATAAACACATTTACAGTCAGTCGATCCAAATAAACACATCTTATATCTGATGATTTGATGCATCAATGTTGAGCACTAGCTCTGATTTTAGTGTTATTGATAAAAAAAAATTAATACAAGATTTGAAACAGCTGTGCTTTTAAGAAGCAACTTTCAATTCTGCAGTGAGTCACTTACAATGTGCTGTATGAAGTATCGTGATACATAATTATTAATTATACCATTCAATGTTCAATCCAATTTCCTCTTCTTGGTTTTCTTTATATAATTATAGTGCTTGATGCTGTGTTTTTGTACTCGATGACGTTTAACGTGGTTCTGTTGACTTGTGTGCAGTTGATGTTTGGTCGGTTGGATGTATCATGGCCGAAATGATCACAAGTCGACCTCTCTTCGAGGGAAAAGATCGTATCTCTTTTATATTATAACGATAATTATATCACACATCCAGTTTATAGCATCTCTTTTATATTTTAACGATAATTATATCACACATCCAGTTTATAGCATCTCTTTTATATTATAACGATAATTATATCACACATCCAGTTTATAGCATCTCTTTTATATTATAACGATAATTATATCACACATACAGTTTATAGCATCTCTTTTATATTTTAACGATAATTATATCACACATCCAGTTTATAGCATCTCTTTTATATTATAACGATAATTATATCACACATACAGTTTATAGCATCTCTTTTATATTTTAACGATAATTATATCACACATCCAGTTTATAGCATCTCTTTTATATTATAACGATAATTATATCACACATACAGTTTATAGCATCTCTTTTATATTTTAACGATAATTATATCACACATCCAGTTTATAGCGTCATATTTCTACAACTAGTCCATACTATGCTTCTCTTGAATATAGTTTTCTTGTCGAACTTTTCAGTGTAGCCTGTGCTGCTCAGACAGTGTAGCGTACAGTGTAACGCGCCATTTTCAATTGTGCAATCATCATTTCCTTGTGACTGAGCGCGAAGCAGTTTTCCTCTGTAACTTGTATTCTTTCATTGTGAGATGGGTCTACTTTCTGCTACATAACATTAGAATATTGCAAATCATAACAGGCTGATGTCAGAGGTGATGTGGCTAACGTCATAGTCGTGTGGTGTGGCTAACGTCATAGTCGTGTGATGTGACTGACGTCAGAAGTGATGTGGCTAACGTCAGAAGTCATGTGGCTAACGTCAGAGTCATGTGATGTGGCTGACGTCAGAGTCATGTGATGTGGCTGACGTCAGAAGTGTCATGTGATGTGGCTGATGTCAGAGGTGATGTGGCTTAGTGCCAAGCATCAAAGTAGCATGGCTGAGGCCAGAAGATGTCATGCACAATTCTTTTGAGGCCATGTGACATTGAGTTCAAGCTGAACAATTGTACTTGTAGCCTTGTAGAGGAAGTTGTTCTATACTGGATGAAGTAGAAGAGCATTTGAAAGCAGCAGTTTAACTTATGTGTATTTGTAAGATTTCATTTACTATGAATGTCTTGTCATTTGTTTCTCAGAATTTCGTTCAGTTCTTATTAACCAAACTTGTGGCTTTTGTGTGTGAAAAGTCTGCAGTGAATTAATTACATTTTCCATTGAATTCCTTAAAACAGATTGCTTTAGAAATCGATCAATTGGATAAGATTCTGAATTTTACAGGAACACCAAGTCAAAACCTGATGGCAAAGTTTAGCGAAGATGTAAGTTGTCATGACGTCACTCTCATCACAATGACATCACAATGACATCACAATGACATCATAATGACATCACATGCATTCAAATCAATCCATTCATTCCTCTGATATATTCACATGAACTCACGCAGAACTTGTTTCGACTATCAAGCATTTCATTTCTATCAGACTCATTGCAAACATCTTCCTTTCACAGAATTCTTTCTTTGCCTTCTTTTCTTCTCAGTCATTTGTTTCTCTGACATTGCCAATCTTCAACCTGCTCGATATTTCAACTGACGATTTTCTTTGCTTGTGGTTGTGGTGACCAGCTGCGTATATTTTTAATGGAACATTTGCCAATGCATTTCAAAGAAGAATAGTGTTGACACAATAACTGTTGCTCATGTTTTAGGCAAAGAAATACATTCGAAGCCTCGGTGTGAGAAAGAAGAAAGACTTTAAAACAGTATTTAAAGGAGCAAATCCTCTGGGTCGGTTACTTTTACTGTAATTAATTGATATATTTCTAATTTATTATTCATAAATGTCAATGTCATAATTATGTACAGAAACAGTCCTGTCCTGTCTTCAGCCATCCTCGATACCAGGGTTGACCGAATCATGCAAATTTTTTTCCATTGCTCAACCCTCTTTATCAGATCTGCGATTGAGAGTTCAGTGCACATTCTGATGTTCAGCCTCATGAACGTGAACTTGTTATTGTGCCTTGAATTATCATGTTGTGTTGGATTCATGAATGTCACATCTTCCATCAGACTTTCAAATCACATCGATAACCAAAGAGAACTTACTTGCAATGGCAGCTGATTAAATGACTGATGCTGCTTCTTGTGTGCATGTTTCGTTGTTTATAAGCAATGACCAAAGAAAACAAGTTTCTAAAGAAAACAAGTTTCTGTTGTTGTAGCTTTGAATCTTCTCGACCGTATGCTGGATCTTGATCCTGATACGCGCATTTCAACGGATGAAGCGTTAGCGCATGAATATCTTCAGGCGTATTACGATCCGTCAGATGAACCCGTCACTGGTCGGTCAGATCACAGCTACGAGAAGCAGGAATATGATTTGCCAACTTGGAGACGTACGTTGAAGACTGAATTCTTCTCTTTATCTAATTCCTTCTTTTTTTCTAATTCCTTCTGCTCTTAACGCTTTCACGCTTCAACAATGAGAGTGTGCTGAAAGTGGTAGGGAAACCAATGCAGTTCACCCTTAAAGATGCCATCTTCGGAAAACATGAACGAAGATAGAAGCACATCGTATTGCCACGCAAGCTGTGTGCACAGACGGAAGAAAAATGATTTGTCTAAAGACATTTCTGCTGTGCCCTTAATTTCAATGATGATAACATGAAAGACAGAGATATCCAATTATACAGAATTTTTGGCATACCATTTTCTAATGATGACCCTAATCGGCCATCAAGACATCAACTGATAGGTGTTAAACTGTCTACATTATCGCATGTCAAACACTCCAGCATTTCAAAATCTTAACAAAAGTGAAGTTGATGTGACTTGTCTTAGCCAACATCACAACAGGTGTAGATGTAGTGCCTGGGTTCGACAAAACAACTGTGCCATGAACGGATCCAATTCAGTATATTTAACAAAAGGTAGCATGAAAAGATGTCCTCTCTTGTACAACTTGACCTCCTGCACCAAATTGTCCTGTCACCCATTACAATAATTTTGGCAAGAAGGTTCATAAAATGCATATTTGAAAAGCACTTTGGAAAGTATTTGAAATTTTCCAAAATACTTTTCAACAGTATTTTGAAAATACAAAATAAAATAGTAAATTTTCTATTTTCAAAATTCTATCATGCTCATCACTGCTTGGCATTGTTTATCTTCACTGTTCTTTCACTGCTTCTTGCTCCATCCATGTCTGATGACATTACTCAGCAAAGATATCTTCTGTAATGTATCATTTAAAAAGCCATCATGTTCGCTTCCTGCATTAGTTAGTACTAGAAGAGATTTTGACGAAATGACTGCAGTCAGATGACGTGTGGAAGCCATGGCGCTATGGACAGCAGCTGTCTAGTTTTGACATTTTTGTTTCTTGTTTTTGATGCAGAAAAAATCTATGAAGAGGTGATGAGCTTTTCTGAACCAAACGTTCCCATGGACTGATGATGATCCACGAAAGTTGGTCTGTTTGGTCTCAACGACATCTTCATACAGTGGTTGTCATCTGCACTGTTCACATACGTGGGCACTAATTCAAGATATCGTCTGCTTACTTTCATTGAGGATCATTTCTAGTGCAAGGACAGAAGAGGCTTCAGTAGCACTGAAAAGAACCTTTGGTTACTTGAGAATCTGCAGTCACTGGCCTTGACTCGCCTTTTTTAGACAATTGTTTTGTTGTTTACTGTTGTGATCAAAATACCGGTACTGTTTGATGGTCTAACAGGGTTTGAAAGTGCCTTACATTTTGTGACGAAAATTCATTTAGTTTAATATCCTGGAGGTAAGAAAAGGCAGATGTGTGTGATTAGGCTGTATTATTCTCATAAAAACATCCTACAACTAAAGTTATGGGCATAGTCAATTTTTACCCACATGCTGACTTGTATTTTCTTGTTATGCTTCTCACTTGAAACCTACTACACTATTTTTAAGAAAATCATTTCCAACTCTTCCCTCATTTCCTTAATATCTGCATTTGATGCACTTTGATCATTCACCTCTCCATTAAATTTAAATTCTGAACCGCTGTCCACAATTGCTCCATTTAGTTTCATACACAAATACTCAACTTAATACATGTGCGGACTTTGCTTTGTGATTGCCAGAGAAATGTTTTTATGATTAGGATGACGCATCAGCTGTGCATGTGCCTTGTAAGAGATTCTGTACATATCTTTCTAGCAAAATGACTTATTGTGTCTAGTCTAAATGTCTAGCAGGTTTGAAGGAAAACATTTCGGAGGTTGTGTTAGGAAAAGATTATGGCTTTGGTTGTCAGGCGACTCAATCTTCAGTGTAAGTCTTTTACTGATGTGATAATTTTATTATTTTTCTACAAATTGTTGAATTATGTTAATTGTGCAATGTGACATGTTCAGTGTTACACTGATTTCCATTTAAATTCTTTGCTGTGCATCTGTTTTAAAGACTCAATTAAATAAACTAGAAGAGAAACTACTGTAAGTAGGATGTTGGTTTCTGCCAATTGTTGGTGTTTGACGGACAAATAGGGGAAGTGAAGTCATTGCACCAGAAGACTAAGCTGTTGGGTGGGGCCATCCATAAAGGGCATATATCTGCAAATATGATCTGCTTTGCACCATTCCATCCCATTGTCCGCATTTGCCATTACCCACCCCAATTAATTTTGTTATTCAGTTGCCAACTGATTATTATAATGAAGGCCTGTATCAGGATACTATGCTGCTATTTCAGTGGTTAGTATCATTATTATTTATTGTAGGGGAAATAATGTAGTCATGGTACTGTAAAAAGGTCAAAATCAGTACATGCCTTTTGTAGTCTGACCGAAGTTGATTATTTTAAGGAACAGATTGTAGCGATAATAAGTAAGTGAAGTGGGGCACGGTGGTGTAGTGGTGGCGTCGTTGCCTTGGAGCCAGAAGGTTCGAATCCACCTTGCCGCATAAGGACCTTTGGCAAGTCCTTCACTCGCAATTGCTCAGCGCCTCGGCGTGAAACTCCGATGCAGTGTCCGCTCTGCATTCGGGAGCGCCTCCAAGGGAGCGCCTCCAAGTAGAGAGCTTGAAGGGCGCTATAACAATACAAAGTTTAGATGTGGACATTGGCCATAGTTCCACATTTGGATCAACCAATCTGTAACAATGACTCTTCACATATTTAAAAAAAACCTCCAGACTGTCTGTCTGAGACTTGAAAAAGCAGCAAGTATGTAAAAGCCATTTTGATATCTCATCAATGTCTCGTGCTCATGTGCAGTGGCTCAAGTAAAGCCTACCCCTAGATATCTTACATTTACAAAGTCTAACAGAATTGTAAACACACAACATGCATGGCTTAAGTTTATGAAGCTTTCAAAGTAAAAATTAATAAACGACTTATAACTTCGTAAACTTAAGCCACGTGTGTTGTGTGTTTACAATTATGTCAGATTCAACAAAATAATGTAAAATATCTAGGTGCTGACTTGACCCAACCGACTACGCATGCTTGTTGAGAATGGTCAGGGCCTGCCGAGTCACTTGGCTGTTCTGCAAAACAAAACAAATCAGTAATTTCTTGCTTACTTGTGTAATGACGGATGACCTGACCTTCAGAAACATCACACGTTTAGTGTTCAGTCATAAAACTGAAAGTGAATTTTATCCTGATGTATTCATCTGCCAAACAAGGCCAACCTACTCTTCCTTGAGCATATTAATCTAACTTGTTGACAGCAAGCTACAATTTACTCAACCTCAAATATTTCATATGATAGTTACTTTGAATTGTGGTAATTTCTTTTAGAAACTACGGTATAATGCTGGTAACCTCATTAACTACTGGTATCATCCACAACTTTCCAAAACTTGATAAAAATCTAAACAAGTAATAATCGTCTACAGTCACTCTACACTGTTTGTGTAAGCTGGTATTTTTGCAATATTTATCTTCCAAGATCTCTCGAATTGCTTCACCAACACCTTGTCACTGCCAAATCAACTAGATTATAATCGATCAGATCAATGCAAAACTTACATCGTCAGGAATAGTTGAGAACCTTAGAAGATACAGCGTAAATAAATATCAGATTACACATCATTGCTGTGGCACATCAGCTAAATCAGAAGTTTGGCCAGGACTCCATTTGGAGTTAAATTGTTCATCCAGGTGTGGCAATCTCCAGAAATTTTTAAATCTAAAGCCTAAGCATGTCTGACAAATCTATAACTGATACTTTATATTCTTTATTTGGAAAGCACGCAAAATGTGTGAAGCAAGAATCATAGGATTCATCACTGTAGCAAAAGCACATAATTAGGTGACCAGTCTTCTCTTTTAGTTTCTCATATTTTGTGTACATGATCTGATATCCGGCTAAATTTTCACATTATCGTGGCTCATAGCCAAACTTAACCGTGATTAGTGAATTGTATATAAGCATTTATAAAGCACCTTTACTCCTTTAGTAGGATGAACCGTTCAGGAGTGCCTCCAGTGTGCAAGTCCCCGCGAAAAGAAACAGGTTTTGAGAAGATAGAAGGAAAGTGTAACCTAAGTTCAGACAATGATCTACCTGCACTGCTCAGTTGCCTGTGTGCTGCCCAGTCTGAACAACTGCAGCACGTTTTATGGTGGATATGAAAGCTTGCAGCATGTTCGCACAGCCTTATATTAGGCAAGATTGCAGGAAGCTATGGCAGACAATTAAGCAATTACAATGTACAAGTTAACACCCAACATTAATTTTATTATTACGCTTTGGTTTCCAGTATCCTTTCAAACACAATTTAGTAGATTATGAAACATCCCAATTTTTTAAATTCTATTTTGTTAAATTTAAGCAATTGTGAATAAAATCAGTTGTCCATGAATTTATATCTTAAATACTCAAGAACATTTATAATAAAATTTACTTCAATAATAGTTACAAATACTTCAGTTTGAGTCAATGAAAGTGAAAAAGATTGATCAGATAAAAAAAATGAAATATTTAACCATCTGTTTTACTCCGTCATTTAGAAACTAGCTAATCATGCATTGTGACGTACTAGTCATACAAATGTTAAATATGCATCATTTCACCTGCTCACCAAACTGTGGCGATTTACATTTAAAAGATTCGGATTCAACAGTGAGTGTCAGCTTCATTTGAGGAAAAAGATGGACAATACTTAACAAAATCAGATACAAGTCTGAAGAAAATTTTAGTCTCTTTCTAGTCTGTGGTATAATCATTGTATTCCTACAGATACTGAACACAAGAACCCGATAATACACACAAAGTATCTCCAAATGCTAAACGCTGTAAGCCCTTGTAAATTGCCAGTCAACAATTTTTCTGTACACCGATATCTGTTCAGTTCCACCAATCATTAAAAAAACTGTTCCGAGATGTTGAATTCCATCACTACGATGTCCATATCACCATAACTCGCCATCCTTATCCTTAGCTGGGACTTCAATAACTCGTGGCTTATCAATGATCCTTGCCGATCGATTGCCCTTCTCCACTATTCCGATGATCCACGCCTGGTAGCCTTCCTGCTTCTCGATGTCTTTGCAGAACGCAGCTGCTTGCTCACGTGGCAGCGAAATTAACAGTCCACCTATAGTACAACCAGAACAACTTGCATAAACAAAACTAGGTAACACAGTCCACAAAGTATGAATTATTTATCCACATCAAACTGTACATAATCAGTTGTTGTTTTCTGTGTTGCCAACACATTGCTGGAAACAATCAGCACACGCATGTTATGGCAAAATACCATAGAGCATCGATGTAAAGAGAAGTCATAGAAATAATTATAATCAAACATTTTGTCCACAAGAAGGCACTAGAGATCAGAATTTAAATACACGACACAATGGTAAAAAAACGATCAGAACACTTCATTTCAGTTAATTCTTTAACTTTATGACCAATTCTGCAAAGAAATCAATACCAATATTTGCAATTTAATATTTATAAATGAATGGTGTTAAAAAGAGGTTTTCAAACATCTAACTCCACTCTCTAAAAAAATATGAAGCACGAAATCGGTCTGAGGCACTGACCTGATGTTTCAGCAGAATGGCCCTGCAGCAAACCAAACATATTGCCACAAGCTTTGCTGACAGCAGCCATCTTGGCAATAATAGGAAGGTTGTGAATGACGAATCCAACCTCATTCTTCTGAATGCTTGCCAGTTTGTTAGCATGACCAAGCAGACCATAGCCACCAATGTCTGTAGCTCCATGAGCATTGTATTTGTGCATGAGCAGAGCAGCTGAAACCAAAGAAGTGCCACGTTATGTAGAAAGGGTGAGTACAGTCAGTACACTCTAACTGACTAGGAAAGACTGAAGATTTAATCAGATCATGCACTAAGGACTGAGCTGCTCTCCTTTGAAGGCATCTGAATACACTGAAAGAGCTTAAACTTTATTCCTCTACCACCAGATAATTTTTAACGAAACAACACCAATTCCATTTCTCATCACTTTGGCTTTTTGAAAATTGCATGACAAATTAATGTTAACTATTTCCCAAACGCAACTCTAATTTTAACACGTTGACCGCCAAGTACGAGTTAACTCGTACTTCAGCCAGTCATTTACCGTAACATGGCGTGTAGGCGGTCATTGTGTTAAAACATTGCAGTGCTCAAATTTACTGAAGAAACGTGTTTTCATGCAATAAAATTCATGCAAACCTCAAATTACTGCATTTGAGGTATGAATTTAGCATACCGAATCATCTTTGTGGTCTGGAGATCTGGCCTATCCTTGTCACCTCTGCTGCCCTACCCGGTGTGCACTGGTTCGTCACTCTCCACTCTACTAAGAAGGGTCTGCTCATCGTCGTCCCTTCTGCCCGCACAGCATGATCATGCCTTCTCGGTGGTTGACCCTTCGCTTTGGAAAGGGTTCCATTTGTCACTGCACTTTGTTCGCAAGGATTCACTCTGGTTCTTTCAATGTGCATCGTAAAACTTTCCTTTTTAGCTGAGCTGGGAGCATTTTCACCTTGACGAGTCCACATTAACATAATATTAACTATGCATGACATTGCATGTGCATCCTAACTTTTGTACACGTATAAGACTGCACCAAGCAACCACAACAGCCGACTCCATTTGCCTAAGTGTATTGTCTCTTTAGTCCTAGGAGCGCTACATAAAATCTGGAAACAGACATACGGGAAACAACCATCAAACTAAAACCAAAGTTTGTCACAGAGTTGTGTTCACGATATATTTCTCATCATATCTGCATTCTGCAGTGTACATAATTGTGGACAAAACCTGCTTGAACCAACCTGTTCGGTTAAGACGTGCCATGGAGAACATTGCCCTTTGATAAGCTTTTCGAACATCATCCTCACTAACAACGAGTTTGATGCGGTTCCATTTCTCTGACAAATCCAGCCACTGATATGCGTTGGCTGCCACCTGCGTTCCGAGGGGTTTCGTCAGAACCAAGACATCACCAATCATTGCATTATCTGGCCTGAAAAACAGAGGATGCAGCACTCTTTGATATATTTACACAAATCAACTCATTCACATCAATATTTCGCACTTCAAGAAAATTTGATGTAGTTTAACTAAAAGAAACTTAGACAAATATTCAATGCAAAAGTCAAAACAAACGTAATCCCCAAAAAAGTATGTCACAAAATAGAACAAAAGGAACTAAACAACATAGAATTATCAAGAAATATAAAAACTCATCTTTCTGACCGTCCTACTGATTATATGCATGCATTGTTCGCAATATAACGGGCTGCAATTTGTTCCAATTCCAGTAATAAACAAAGATATATCTATATAAATAAAGAGAAGATTCTGTGTGTGTCTGTTTGTTTGGGATGCATTTTGACAGTTTTCGAGCTTTTTACTCCAGGGACGGAGAGAGGGAGGAAGTGAAGGTGGGGAAGTAGGGGATTGGCTGGGAGAGGGGTGATGGAGGGAGGAAGAGAGTGAATGGGGTGAAGTGAGGGTGGGGAAGTAGAGGACTGGCCGGGAATGGGGCGAATCCTAAAATTCCCGGGCAACGCCGGGTACCCCAGCAAGTATAATTCTATATGTATATGTGTAGCAAAGGCATGTCCATACATGATGTACTCATTTGGCTGGCAGATGCTTGTCGCTACACCTCCGATTGTCATCCATGGATTGATGATGGTCTGTCCACCATTTACACTCGTACCTGTCTCCTCTGCAACATCCTACAACACGCAACCAAACGATCACTCCGATTCAACCAAACGATCATTCCGATTCAACCAAACGATCATTCCGATTCAACCAAACGATCATTCCGATTCAACCAAACGATCATTCCGATTCGTCAATTTATCGAACTAAAAAACCAGTCAGATGCTCATTGATTGTTGAGCTATGTCAGTCAGGTCTCTCTCTCTCTCAGTCTCTTTTTAGGGAAACTCTAATAAGTGTAATCACATCTGTAATATTGCAGTATCCCTCATGTCTCACTCTATTTATAACAACAAATGTGCACAGATCTGCACATTATGTAGTCTACACATACATTAAGTTGTAAATGTGTCCAAATGTCCTTTCACACCTATTCATATTTTACTTTGCTTTCACACCTATTCGTATTTTACTTTGCTTTCACACCTATTCGTATTTTACTTTAAATCACAATTACAAAAAAAATCCATAAATTCAATGCAACTCAAAATAATTTTATCCTTTAACTACAAAAAGTATTGCTTAGTAAGTTTTCACAGTAGCTTTTAGAATGCGGTCATCTCTGAAGAGTTAAACAATAGCCTGAAACTTATTTCAATGTTCAAAGTAATGCATGCTTTCTCAGATCTGTCCAAAAAGTGTTGTACCTTGAAACCACTCATAATGAAAGGCATGACAACGTCACGTTCCTTGTCTGTCATCTTTTGACTGATGCTAAGCAGCATTAACATGTTGTCACATTCCGTTACTCCCATTGCGTACATGTTACTCAGGACAGCAGAGCACGTCACTTTGCCCTACAAGTTTAACAAATCTGACCCATAAGAAAATTTCAGAATATTAAGAAACCTTTTAATCCAAAATTTTCTCGCACACACACAAACACAGCGCTCATAAAACCTACATAAGATCAAAGTATAAGTTAAAGCTAATGCAATCTTAGCAAGATAAGACAAAGACAAGTCATTCAGATTTTCACACAGTTGGATGAGGCAACAGCAAAATCACAACCAGCCGTGGTCAGGGTTGACAGATCATCATGAAGAGCATATTGGGCTACTTTCAATGCAGTTGATCCTGTAAATTTCGTCCATGTGATATTTGGGCTACTTTAGAGTTGTTCCAGTCACTACGACATTATGAATTCTCAAAAATTGACAATCGTTTGAGGTGGGGGAGTGGAGAGGGAGGGGAAGTGGAGAGGAGAGGGAGGGGAGGTGGAATGGAGGTAGGGAGGAATGGTTGGATGCTTTTTTCAGCCACAGCAACGCGTGGCCAGGTACGCTAGTAATTATATATAATGTGATGTACTAAAACAAAACTTGCTTAGCTGTTCACTGTTCAGCTCACAACTTTTGGGTTACTTTTTGATGTGAATGGGTGGTCAAAAAGTTCTGGAATCTGGCAACCCTGGTCATGACAACAAAACACTGTATACCATAGGAACAGGTTTAACGAGTCCACCAAAATAAGGAACTAAATACTGCAAAGGAATGCAGAGCATAGGCAAAGTGCATCCAGTTTTCACTTACATTTACTGTTTACTTCTGAAGTAAATAAAAATTTCAAGTTAAAGTCATTTCTGCAGTTTCTGTAGAGTAGTCGTAAGCAATATATGCACCACTTACATTAAATAGAGCTCGGCACAAATGTTTTCCATGAATGCAAATTTTTTTACATTCATTCATTTTAAAATTATACTCATGGTTCTGATGTAAAACTGAAATTCACAATCACAATCTCATTTTATCACAGGTACAGCCAAGATTACCATAAAGCAAAATGAACACTGCAATCTATCGAACGTACCAACATATATGGATCATCAATGATTGGATACAAGAAGCTGGCAGTTTGGACAAGTGATAGACCGCCATTGCGAATAGGAGTGATGCAAGAGTCCATTCCTATGCCTGCAAAACGCACAGAACATCATCAACAACTCTCAAACAATGCACAAATTACCAGAAGCCACTCAAATGGTCAGGAGACAGTATACACAGCATACACCACCAGAGATTTTCAATCTTACTAAATACTTTGCATTTTAACAGCAAATCAGCATGATTAATTAATTCAAAGTATGCATTAAAACTGCATAAAATGTATTAGAACAATATGTAGCTTAAGTGGCTAAGGCAAAACAGGGAGACTCACTAAAATAGTATTGTACAGTCAACTGTAGAACAAGTGATTACATCAGGCTAGAAGCAGCTTCTGCACAAAGTAAATGACTTACAGCGCATATATAACGCAAATGGAGTTAGAAGGGGCGCTATACAAATTCTGTGGATAGATTGTTAGATATGATGTATGTGCAACAAATTCTTCACATGGTCAGAAAGATCCAGCATCGCACCTACATTAAATACAGAAGCAGAGGAGAGGCATTTGTAAAGTAAAGCTGAATGAGCTTTGGACCAAAACAGATCAGTTGGCTTTTTCTAGACTGAACCACAGACATTTAGACATTCTGTAACTATTGTTGTTTGATAGTGCTCATATGCTTTATGTGCATAATGGGTAAACATGAAGACTGGCTGCCCGTACTCCAAACAATATGGCCGTTAACGAATGCAATAAAATTAGAGCGCGACCTACAGACGACATCGCAACGTGAGGGTCGGTTAGGGCTCAGGTTAGGCGTCGTGAGGGTCGTTTAGGGTTAGTTTTAGGGTTAGTGCAGTCATTCTGCTGAAATTGAAGCTGAATTGATGAACAGTGTCGTCGATGGTCGCGCTCTAATTTTGTTGCATTCGTTGGCAGCCATATTGTTTGGAGTACGGGCAGCCAGTCTTCGTGTTTACCGCATAATGATTAACAATAAAAGCAGATAATAAAATTGAGGATTATCCATGAGTATGCCAAAAGCTCATGTGAATGATAGCAAACTAGGTGTCAATCTAGTTTACAATGAGTAGATTGACTTTAAGCTTCCTTAGTTGTGCGCAAAACCAGAACTTAAAACTAATCTCGAGTTGGCAATTGGGTCTAGTGCCAATGACTGAGTCAAGACTAAATTTTATTCTATTAGTTAGCTCTTCTATGCTAGACTCATCCGCCGACAATATGGCCGCCGCACATCAACTTACCAATGCGTGGAGAAGGCGCCACAAACTGAAAATGCACCTGCTCCTGTTCCAGCTGGCTTTTCTCTTGCTCCTTAAATGGTTCCAGCATTTTCGTCATGGCATCGTGTGAAACTTTGCATCCAAGTCCTTTCAAATCGGAGAATCGCGTCAGTCTAAAGTTCGGATCTAGGTCATGCACAACGGGATCGAATGGACGGCGCATAGGTGCCGCCATCGCCATTTCTTTCATTTGCTCCATGCTAAAGCAGATCAAGTCGACGGTTCTAATACATAAAACAAATCCGTAATCAGTTCAACGCTCTAAAAAGGATCAAAGCGGTTATTCTACATCTTCTACGACAACTCGCTCGCATGATTACAACAATATTTGATCAGAACGTGAAAGAAAACTCACCGTTGCCTTCGATGACTTTTGGAGGCCTCCCTGACAGTCTCTAGCACAGTCTTTGTCTGTTTGGCGCTCGGCAAATACCCGGATAGTCAATGATTTCGCAGCGACGCTCATGAATATTCATCAGGTGAAATCTCTAAACATGAATCGCAGATCTGAGAAGGGGATCCTGCCATAATTGACTATTTCGTTAAGCAGTACTGTTGTCATCCGAATTTGCTAAAGTTTGCACAATTGGGAGATATGTCATCATCATTCATTCATTTATTTCAAGAATTGATTTAGCGTTCCTTCCAGAAGTCTACTCAGAGGCGCTCCCAGTCCAACCACGGTGAAACAAACAAGTTTTAAGGAGCCTGTAAGACACTGACGAATCAGCCCTAGCCTCTAAGTAACAGGCGCATCTCCGAGGTTGTAGCGCAGGTATTTATACTGTGGTTTATATAGGCCTAATCGTTATTATGCCTACATAGCTATAGCAAAGATATTAGAGTCGTAGATCTCTAATATCTTTGGCTATAGTCTGTCATCATTAATATTATTCTTTAATGCAAACAAACAAGTTTTAAGGAGCCTGTAAAACACTGACGAGTAACAGGCCTATAGGTAACAGGTGCATCTTCGAGGTTGTAGCACAGTTATTTAGGCTACACTGCGTTTAAAGGCCTAATCGTTATTGTAGCCTATCTACGTAGACCTAGCTATAGTCTGTCATCATTAATATTATTCTTTAATGATTCAATCTGACAAAACCGCAGAATGATTAAAGGTACAGGTTATACGAAATACGACCCACTAGGCCTATAGAACGACACGCAGGTCGGCTTTACAGCAGTGGGCTCGTCTTAACACAACAGTAAAGCGCCAAAGGCAGCTAACAGAAACTTTAATAAATTAATGCCCTGTGTGAGGCTCGAACCCGGCGTAAAGGTTTCAAATTACCCCCTCCTAAACATTACTCCCCGGTAACTTGAAACCGGTTTCAGATTACCCTCGGACACTAGATTTGCATCAATCATCGCATTTATTGCACCAAAAAACCATAAAAATCATCCCGCTTCTTGTTTTGGTCTGAAGATTTTCATCCGTCATCCCACTTCGCGGTTTGTTATCAGTATTTTAATCGGGCAAAATAGCCTCGAAGCCATTTCTCCATGTAGCTTCAGCGGCGATTTAGTATTTTAGGCCTAGTCACAGATGAAAATATTCGCTTAGGCCTATATATTCACATTCAATCTGATAGCCTAAACCGCAGAATGATTACAGGTAGCCTACAGCTGCTACAGCAAAGACCTTTAAACTTTAAAGGTCTTTGGGTAGGCCTACAGGTTCTGTCAAATTTTTGAAATCTTTGTCTACTCTTGACTTTCCAAGATCTAGGCCTACTATATGCTGGTTGTCATTTGCAGCATTGATATGTATTATATTAGCTGGATTGATAACGCTTCGTATAGTGGTCCATGGCCGACGGCGAATCAGTCGCGACTTGCACTAAGGGCAACGTGTGCTTGTTCCTATCTAAACCCATGTTAAATTCGTCAACTTTGAAGGTAATTTTCAAGAATTCTGGTCAGTGGCCGCTAAATACAGTTAAGTTGATTGTTTTGTATGTCATTCAACTCAAAAACCCTAAGCTGGTTTTGAACAATTGTGTATCATTGCTGAGAAATTTGTGTTTTAAAGCGAAGTGTTGTGACGCCTATCTTTTACTATGGTTTGCCGCTAGGAATTCTGGGAGTTGCCCAGAGAATTCTGAGATTTGCCCCAGAGAATTGTGGGATTTGCTCTAACGAAACATTGTCTTTCCATTAGTGAGCGATAATCCAAACTTTCATAGGCTATCAGCGTTCCAGTAGTATATACTACATTTCAGTGATTTGCAGTATTTTCAGCGAACCCGGGTCGCGTGGATGACTCAGTTTAACGACAAGCGCTCTCTCAACTGAGCTAAAAAAAAATAACTAACGTAGGCCAAGATTCACCACAAACCGATTCAGAAAACTACATTAATTTTTTCTAATTCGATTTGTGGTGAATCTAGGCTACTTTACGTCGAGAATTCGAGGTAAAAGTACTAGGTTGTTGACCGAATTCGATTTTCACCAGGGCTTTATATTATTATCAAAGTTGCCGATAGAGAAAAATTCCGCTTTACATGACAGCCTATGTTCTCATAACCAATCGATAAACTCTCGATCTTGACACTAGTCTTGTCACTCACTGCAGCTAGTCTTGACGTAGAAAATGGTCATGAAGTGTTGGCGGCTAAATTTTCTAGAAATCTTCTAATGCGGTTCGGGGACCAGTCCTCTCACTCGCCGTTTCATATGGGGGGGGGGGGGGGCGTAGTTCAGTTGAGAGAGCGCTGGCCATGATTAAACTGAGAGTCATCCACGCGACCCGGGTTCGAGCCTCACATAGGGCATTAATTTGGGGCCGTCCATAAAGTACGTCACGCTCCAGAGGGAGGGGGTGTAAGAAAGTGTGACAGTTTGTGACAAGGGAGGGGTCAGGCCATGTGTGACGTCACACATTTATTTTTTCATATAATTTATTTCTAATTCTTTTTTATATTTTTAGTAGAATTTAATAGCTTTAAAAATAATTTTCAAAAATTTTGTGAAACATTATTTTGAATTAGTTTTTTTGTCAAAATAGCATGAAATGCGTATCCCTGAATGTGTTGTTCACGATTCCTCTCGCTAGGAGCGCTAGTAATGCTGTTGCGAAGCCTTGTTTTAGGCCCTATGTATAGCCTTACGGTGTTTTCGAAAGTGTGACGTACTTTAGGGGGGGGGGGGTCCGAGATTTGTGACAGAGGGAGGGAGGGTCAAAAATGGTCAAAAATAGCGTGACGTAGGCTACTTTATAAAAGTTTCTGTTAGCTGCCAATGTCTGTTGTGTTGCTTGACTCAGGTTCTGCTGAAAATAAGATAGCCCTTCCCACTTCTGGCTTTGCCGGACCAGAAGTTATCCAGCACTTAGGCTTTTAGTGTTAAGCTACCGAACCCACTGCTGTAAAACCGACCTGCGTGTCGTGCTATAGTGGGCCGTATTTCGTATAACTTGTACCTGTAATCATTCTGCGGTCTGTCAGATTGAATCATTAAACGAATAGTAGGCTAGGCCAGCGGTTCTCAACCTTTTCAGATTCACCGACCCCTTTTAAATTTTTGGTCGCGGGCACGGACCCCCACTGAAATTTGGCGCCTTTGGCGCATTATCACTAACGTGTGACTCTATTAATTATCCTATATAATAGTAAACTAACATGTAAAACAGATGAATTTGTCATTGATCAGCGTATTATTAGTTTCATGTCGCCACTGAAATGGGAAATATGGAAAAAATGACAAAAAAGTATCTGTTTCTATGTTTTTAACTAAGAAATATATAATTTTCACAACTTGCTCGCGGACCCCCAGGCAGATCGCCGCGGACCCCCAGGGGTCCGCGGACCCCCGGTTGAGAACCGCTGGGCTAGGCTATATCTTTCCATCGGTATAGGACACATTTAAATATTCAACTTTAAAGTTTAAACACTGACGAAATTTTCCATTTTTCGCGGCCAAAGTTTCTGACGACCTTTTTCTTTTTTGCTTTTTTAGTGTTGTTTTTTGGCGGAATTTTCAGGTAAATTTACCATTTTGCGTGTCAAAAAAGCTGATGACCTTTTTTATTCTTCCGGTCTTGATCGAAGATCTCGTAGGCTACCATGCATGACACGTGTCCTAGGACTTAAGTATTGGGGGTTGTGGAGACAAACGCATGGAGGCCCCCAACCCAAACATGGGGTCCGTTCCCCTCCCCTAGGCCTCCGCCCATGCCTCTTCCTCCTCCTCCGCCTCTTTCTCCTCTGTCTGTCTGTCTGTCTGTCTGTCTGTCTGTCTGTCTGTCTGTCTGTCTGTCTGTCTGTCTGTCTGTCTGTCTGTCTGTCTGTCTGTCTGTCTGTCTGTCTGTCTGTCTGTCTGTCTGTCTGTCGCTCTCTCTCTCTCTCTCTCTCTCTCTCTCTCTCTCTTCTCTCTCTTCACTCTTCTCTCCTCCCTCTTCTCCCATCCCTCCTCCCCTTTTCTCTCCTCCCGTCTTCCTTTCTCCCTCCTCTCCTCCTCCTTCTCATCGCCATCTACGCTGCTGAAACGAAGTCAGCGGCGGCGTCGGCGGCGACTTCAAAGGACTATTTGATCTTGCCGATGAATAGGATCCAAACAATGCGCCTGCTATAGCTTCGGCAGCAGCCGCCGAGTTTGTTTACTGCACCGGTTCCCCATTAGAAAGAGAACTGCGATGACGACGAATAGCAGCCGAGTACAACCGACGAAGGAGGAGGAGGAGGCAAAGGAGGAGGAGGAGGAGGAGGAGGAGGAGGAGGAGAGATGGAGAAAGATACAGAGACAGACACAGAGACTGAGAGAGGGTGAAGTCATGTCGGGTGGGAAGGGAAGGGGTGCTGTTTCATCGTTTTTATGAATGTGCGTTGGCCGACCAGCGGCTTACAGGGAGCAGAAGTGGGGGAGGGTGTTGTGCTGCTACTTCTAAGTCAGAGGCGAAGGAATCGGGTGGGAGCGTAGGGGGGGGGGGAGGTGGAGAGTGCGTCGGCTCAGTTTCGTCAACTTTGGAGTTTTCAGTTTTGACAACATTTCACTAACGAAAGGAACCAAAGGAATGAAGTTGAGAGCCAGATTCATAAGTCTGTCTGTCTCGGTCTGTCTCTGTCTCTCTCTCTGCCTCTGTCTGTCTCTCTCCGTCTCTGTCTTTCTGTCTGTCTCTCTTCTCTTTCTGTCTCGGTCTCTGTCTCGGTCTGTCTCTGTCTCTCTCTCTGCCTCTGTCTGTCTCTCTCCGTCTCTGTCTTTCTGTCTGTCTCTCTGTCTCTTTCTGTCTCG